>JASXTE010000018.1:12300415-12945415 GCA_030280995.1 Hemileia vastatrix | reverse complement strand
CAAGGTCGTATTTATGTTCAAAAAACCTTTGGTCTCACTCTCTCCTCTCTCATCATCCCGCTAGTCCCCTTGAACAATTCACGATAATAATGCGCTTTCTTCTACTAACTCCACTAGATAGTTCTTTTATTTCATCCTATTGAGTTGATTTTCCTATTCTTCATTTCCCTTTTTGGGTGAGATCGTAAAAAAAAAAAAATGTTGTGTCTATGAGAACTTTAAGATAATAATATCGATTTTTGGTTAGTTACAAAAATCGTTACTTGTTGGCAATGCTCAATGGGCCAACCTTTAAGATAATAATATCGATTTTTGGTTAGTTACAAAAATCGTTACTTGTTGGCAATGCTCAATGGGCCAACCTAAGTACGAGTGTAACGAGATGTGTTGATATTGTGAGTGTAAGAAAATGGATTTGATAAGGTGATTGATTAATAAATGGTGATAGAAATCAATGGAAGAATTAAGTACATCAGAATGGAGCTTTTCTAACCTTTAAGATAATAATATCGATTTTTGGTTAGTTACAAAAATCGTTACTTGTTGGCAATGCTCAATGGGCCAACCTAAAAGTAAGAAGGAAAGAATAAGGCTATGTGAATTAGAGGAAGAGCAGAACAAATACCTAAGTACGAGTGTAACGAGATGTGTTGATATTGTGAGTGTAAGAAAATGGATTTGATAAGGTGATTGATTAATAAATGGTGATAGAAATCAATCGAGAATAAAAGAATCGTTCACTGTGTTATATATAACTATCACTATCATTAACCTATGTTTAACCTATCTAATACTATCACAAATACATTATCACTACACTGTTCTAGGTATAAGTATGTAAATAGATTATAAAATAACAAGGGTGGTCATGTCGAGTTAGGAAGCATCGGTTTGAAAATCTGACAGTGTCGCCGCTCCGCCTCTTCTAAGAGAAGCCACTACCATCAAGCAAAGTTCCTTCACTTAACCAATTTCAGTCCAGTTCATACTTATTTCTTAGTAAAGCTAACCTGAAGTGAGTTAAGCTTAGAAGTTCAACTTGAAGCTGATGAATTATCTAGCACCTTGTGATAGTAAGAAAAGACGAAACTAACTCACTGGGTTGAGAATGCGACATAATGGATCAGTAATTGGTTTATCATTGGCGATTAAGACTTTTTGAAGTAAGGGAAAACAGAACTGACTGATCAGGTTTGCATAAAGGGTTAACAATTAGGTCTTTCTCTCATCAATTTTGTGAGCTTTATAACATTTGTTCTTCGTTTCGCTATATAACAATATGTTTCAATCTATTATATGTTCCTTAAAAAATTATAACTTGAATGTGTTCAATTAATTTTAAAAATATGTATATTTTCAATGATAAGTTTTGCAATATTAGTAGTTTCTTGTTTATTTTATCGGGGGGTTTTTTTTTGATGGAATCAAGTTGAGAGGTCTTAAAGGGACCATTTTTTTATTTGTACTGTTTTCTCCCTATTAAATTAGCAGTATCTCTCGCTCATGACTGTCCTTCACTGATGGTAGTGTTAGATTACCCTTGCTTTTTACTGCTGTAAATGTTAGTGTTAGATCTCTATCACTATTTCATTCCATAGAAGTTAGATTTTGATTGCCATTACCTATTCGCCATCCCTGAAGTTAGAGCTATTGCTCTGGTAGCTGGTTGAGATGAAGATGGCCAAATGAGGCTAACAATAGAAAGATGGTCATGAAGCAGCAAAAAAGGTGGTCCTTTGAAGGCCTCCCGAATTTTAACATGATACAAGTATTAAGTATAGTAGTGAATTAGTATAAGGCACAACGCCACCTACATGTATATAACTAGCATACCACACCCGGTCGGTCTCCGTCCGTTCCGCTGTAGAGATTGACAAGACTGACTTGGTCAGCTACGGGTTGCCGTATAATAAATAGCTAAGGTATGTATGTTCATTCCAGAGTAGAGACTGATAAGACTTATATGGTCTGTTACGGATTGCTGCATAAAATAAATCTCCCTCCCCTTTTATCGCCACTTGAAATAAATAAAGCTTTCACCAAGCGAAGCGAACAAGCAATATTGAATTCAAGCCAAACCAAACCAAAAAAAAAAAAGAAAAAGAAAAAATTCCTCCACCGAAAGACATATGTTAGTCATTAGATCTGAGCTATCACAATAGTTAAATATAATATTTACCCCATAGCCTAAAGTAGGTTTCTTGATTCGCTCTGTTCCCTAGTCTCCCATGTATCTTTCGTTTTAATGTCTCAGTAAAATGATTTAATTCACGCATTTATTGGGTGAAATCTGAAGTGTTTTATAATAGTATAAAGTGTTCATCACTAGTTTGTTTTTGAAAAAAAAAAAAAAAAAAAAAAAAAAAAAAAGCACATTGGAATATTGTTCTTCAACCATAACTATCTAGAGGACATTTTCAATTGAACGTGTGCTCCAATCTTTAAAAATTAGTGAAATTACATAGTATTAAAAAGTATGAAAACTGTATATATCATATTTGATTATTCAGTCTCTATCGAATTTCCTCGCAAATAGATTGTTTGACCTCTTTTGATAAAATAATCAAAATTTTTATTGGTTAGTGATTCAAGAGATTTTTGTGAATACTACATATTTTTTCTTACATAAAATATTGATTATCCTTTATACTTTACCTTATATTGGCTAAAAAGTATTTCATACGATATAATTTGTAAATTGATTAAATATAATGAGCTCATTTCAAAGTTTAGATATTGTCCTATTTAAAAAAAATAATGGATGTTTTTTTGAACATTAATTCCATCTCATCTTTTTCGGCGCTTGTTTTTAGCCAGCGGATCTTTTACGGACGTTACAGGCCGGCGGACAAGCTTATTACCAGCACTAACATCTTTTGCATAAACTTAAAAACTCCGAATGAGATATACTGAAAGTTGGCTGAAAAATTTATCTTTATTGATACCTTCACTAAACTAACCAATCTTCTTTGGCTGATATTCAAGAGTTTTGCACAAGTAAAAAGAATACCATGTTATGTAAATTTCTTTGGGGTTTTTTAGGAGTTCTAGTGGTCAACTACTTTATAATCAACCAGTCAGATTCACGCCCACTGCCTTGTTGTACTGATCCACCCGTTCACATCGGTAAAGATGGAAGAGTCTTTGACGAAGATCAAGTTTCATTTGGAGGCTGCTTTTATAACTTCTTAAAGCGATTATTTGGATAGTCATGAACAAAGCTAAAGATAGCTTTCCTTTCTTGTCCACAGTTTATACATAAATTTCTTTTCATGGTATATATATAGATTTGGTAAGTGTTCAAGTTTTGGGTTTATTAAATATCTTTCCCTAATAATTCGACTCCTTTCATAAATTTGTGATTTCTATTAATTTATTCTTAACTTTTCTTCTCTCTGTTAGTTTTTTTTTAAAAAAATGTTTAGATATAGATATAGATATGGATATATAAAAGTAGGTAGAGTGAAATAAAATATAAGTGAATTTGAACAAAAAAAAATTCTAAAAAGAGTGTGAAGTTTAAGCTAGAACAGGAATAAGTTAAGGAATTCGATGGCTTTCTCTGACAATAACCTAGTTTCCACCACCCAAATAATTTACAAATTTAAAAATTTGGCCATTCCCCCCTCCTCTTTCAACATTATTAATACTTTGAAGATTTTTTTTTCTTAATGAAATTCACAGTTGATTAAATAGGTATATGAGGACAGAAGAACGTAGATTGAAAAATTTCAAAAAAATGTATTTGATTCTCATCAAATCTTCGCAGTAGAATCATATGTATCAGTTCCTACATGTGGCAATATGACACGCAGCAGGGCTCAAAACTAGTACCTGTGGAGGTTTGCCTCAATTGATACAAAACACCAAAGGCATTCAAATACTTCAGATATACTATACACTCAGTTTTTAGCTTAAGTGAATTATTTGACTACTTGTAAGCTGTTTAAATCCATTTTAACTCTCATTTCTAGTAAAAATATTAGATGATAAATAAAAATTCAAATAATGTAAAACTTAATCCTAGTAGAAATCAAAATTTTTCAAAACTCAATCATTTAGAAGTAGCCTTATATTCATTATTAGGGTAGGTAAATAATCATATATTACCATGTTTTTTTAAAAAAATAACCTATAAGAAATAATCAAAAAAAAACTTAAATTTTAAGCCTGCGAAAGTTTTGATAATAGTTTCATCAAACTAGGATTGAGATTTTAAATTTTTTTAGGTAAATGAATATTGGACCAATTTAAAACCTGTTTTGAACTGACGTGGAATTTCATAGAATGGATTCCAGTTATTTCAACTTAAATTGAATTTCTTTAAATTTTTTAAAATTAACTAATTTTAATCTGAATTATATCTTTCACACTTATAGGGGGTTTCCAACATCTCCAAATAATCCATTCAAATACATCACCAATTTTTTACTGCATAAGTCATTTTTAAATGAAGTACACCTTCCCAGAACAGGTGTATTTATTGAAAGAATTTTCCCTCCATATTCCATTCTTTAAGAATAAAAAAACCATTAAGAAACTTCATTTCCTTCTCATGTTTATTCTATACCTGGTACACACATATCAATATTTTAATCTTAAATGGAATAAGGGTAGGAAATAATTGACCTCATGTTTTTTACCCTCTTTTAAAGTCTTTTATTTATAATGGCATGTTTGAATGGAGTTCTAAGACTGAAGTATTTTGGGCACATTGGCAAATGTTTGCAACTCCCAAATAAATATATTTTTTGTTTCCTCCAGACTATTAAGTCCTTTAATGAATTTTTTTTTATTTTTTTATATAATAGCTAATTTAGCTCTTATATTTTTTCAGGGTGAAAAAAAAAGAAAAATGGTAGAAAATTTGCTTTTTTGTCACTCAAACTACCCCCAGAGTAACTTCAGTTGTATTCTAGTGGCCCTTTTTTTTATTTTTTTTATTTTTTTTTTATTTTTGAAAGAACGCTTCAACAATGTATCAGGTATCTGAATTTTGATTGTGAATTTTTCAATTCTTCTTGAAAAAAATCATCATTAAATTTGGTCAAGTCATTTTCAGTAAAAAGAATAATTTTTTACTGAATAACTTGTGAAAATATATATATATATATATATATTATTGAGTATTTTTTAAGTCTCTTGAAAATTTTCAAGATATATATTTTTTTTAAAAATAAATTTCAATTTTCATTAAATTTTTCACAATTTATTTTATTTCTTTTAAAAATGTTTTTTGTAATAACTTTAATTATTTCTTAATTTACTTGAGTTTTTTTTTTTTTTTTTTTTTTTTGAATTTTTCAGGTTTTTTTTTTAAAAAAAATATTTTATAATTTGTTTTGAATTTTTTTTTTTGAACTTTATTGCGTTGTCTTTGACTTTCTTCAATTTTTTTTTTGTCTTTTCTGCATTTTTTGAATTGTTTTTGATGGTTTTTCATTTCAGTTGCTTTAGTGTGACCTGTCCACTGGACCATAAGAAATTTTTGTTAAAGCTTATGGTCCATTGGACTTCTTTTACTAGTTCAATGAAATAAATTAAAGTGAACAGAAAAGACTCTGCATCTTTTCAAAACATGACCTGTTCTTTCTAAAAAATAAATTTTTGTTTTATTATTTTTGATTAACCATAAAAGATGTTGGCTTGTGGCTCATATAAATCTCTAATCTATCAAAAACAATTTTAGTAAAAAAAATTGAAATAATGTTTTGGGACTATAGTTTTATATTTTTTTTACTTAGATTCAACTAAATAAATTTTTACTATGTTCCATCATTCATGTTGAGCTGGAGAAAGTGAAATAAAGTCACATGATAGAAAGGACACTGCATCTTTTCAGGATGTGACTTCAATCAC
Source organism: Hemileia vastatrix (assembly GCA_030280995.1). NCBI lineage: Eukaryota > Fungi > Basidiomycota > Pucciniomycetes > Pucciniales > Zaghouaniaceae > Hemileia > Hemileia vastatrix. The sequence continues at coordinate 12,939,556 of JASXTE010000018.1, read as the reverse complement.
ATTTCAAGCATAAAAACCATATAAAAAAACAAAAGCAAGACAAAAAAAATTTACAATTTAAAAAAAACCAAAAAACTTCATTGTTGGCCACTATAACTATTGAAGAATCTTGAGGCTGTGAAAAAATATCTCTACCACAAGTTTTACCAACAAAAAGTAATTTACCTGAACCATCACTAGTAAACTTTATTCCCTCTATTGGAAAAAAGCACCACCAGTCCTTGGTGAAATATCATGAAAAAAGTATAGAGCCATTTTGAAAGAAGTCAAAGGGCATCCAGTTTCTATTTGGTACATGAAGTTGAGAAGAGATATATGTATCTTTTATTGAAAAATAAAGGATATAATAGGGGGTTTCAAACAGCATATAAGCCATTCAAGAATATCTCAAAAAAAAGTTACCAAGTAATTCATTTTAACTTGAAGTAATCCAGTGAATAAGGGGTATACTTCAACAGTGTGTTTGTCCCTTAACACACCATCTGTTGAGTACATCCAAACCTTTCAAGCACTTCCTCCCCTTAGCTTGATTACTCAGAATTAGGTACACACAGACTTATACCTTAAAATTTTCCTTCACCTAATCCTTAGGGGCTTATTTATACACAAACAGTAAACTGTGAATTAAGTCTTTAGGTCACCCTAACATCATACTTTAACCCTAAATTTCTCTCACCCTTGATTATTCCCACCCTTATTTTTTTGCCCAAAAACTAACATGAGTCCTTCACTTTTTCAAAAGTTTCAGACAACCACTAATGCTCTGGCCCTTGATCTCATGGATATCTTACATATTTTTACATCTGTTACCAATACTCTCTTAAAATTTCTTTTTTCAGGTATTCTATTGATCTCCAATTTTTTTGTGATATAAATATGAAGTTAATTGCATTTCATTCTGGCTTTCCTGGTGCATGCCATGACCCTTCAACTTTTCTAAAAATGATGATTTCTCAACAACCAGAGAATTACTTTGATGAAAATAAATATCTTCTTTCCAACTCTTCTAACACTAGGGGTACATATGTGATCCCAGTATTTCATGGGGCTAGTGATGAAACTATTGAAAAATCCTGATTCAACACTTATTTAGCAATCACCACGGGAAATCTAGGGGTGAATTGCTAGCAATCCCCTCTCTTGAAATTTAGAGTGTCCCTTAATTATGCCAGGTTGATGAATACTTTATAAACATAAGTAAATTAGAGTTAGACTTACATTTATTCTCAGATTGATTATAGAAAGAATATCAACTGATTCCAAATTGTGCACAAGTTGATCCTCCAGAACTTGATTTTGGTCCTCTGATGAGAACAAATTGAGCACAAATTGATCTAACCTAAGCTTATGTATATATAATAATTCAGGATACTTTCTCTATTAAATTTGATAATAAAAAAAATATTTATGAATTTATATAAAAAAAATTATTATGTAAGATATTAAATTATAGATTTAGGCATCATAGGAGGTCACGTAATAGAACTTAATTATACTATGTGACACCTTAATACTGTATCACGCAGTTTGAAACATTTAAAACAAAATGAGTCATAATGGGCAATGAAATTGCTTGGACAGACTCTTTCAAAATTAATACTGACCATAATACACAAGTATGAAACCTTGGCATCTATCCAATAAAAGATTTTCCTTCTGATAAATGGATTTTTCTCAGTTACTACCTGCTAAAAAGTGTCCTTCTGTGGTTTGTCTGACCTTCAGGGGGGTAATTTGGCCACATAACACTACTTCTATTTCCATGATTGACCAAAACATCATCCTCATTCCCATCTAAAGAGTTGATCTCATCTGACTGTGGCTGATCAAAGGGGTCCACCACAAGTTTAGCCAAAATTTTGGTGAACACTTTTTTGATGGATAGTGACTAACTGGTGCTTTCCGAAATTGTCCACCTCAAGTTAGGATAAACTTCAGGAGGATAAATTTATTATGAATACCAAATTAACTGAAGAATACTTTTTCCCTAGCTACTCTGCATCATAAAAGTGTCCAACTGAGGTTTAGCCATAATTCAGGTAGACACTTTTGGAAAGGCACAGTCTGATGGGTTTAATATCTATATATGGCAATAAGTATCAGTTTTTTATCAACATGGAGCTAGAATTAATTTAATATGGCCAAAGTGTCCACCTGAAGTTTGGCCAAAATACAGGTGGAAATTTTTATGAGGATTACTTGATGAAATGAAGAAGACTTGCAATTACTTTCCATCATAAAATTTTCAAACTTAAAATAATCAAAAATTGTGGTGACACTTTTTCCAGATCCAGTCATATGGGATCAACTCTCTATATGGCAATGAGAATCAATTTTTAGTCAATCATGGCATTAGAAGTAATTTTATATGGAAAAACTTTCCACCTGATTTTTGGCCAAAAATAAGTTGGAAATTTTTATGAGGAATACTAGATTAACTAAAGAAGACTTGCACCCTACTACTGTCCATCATAAAAGTGTCCACCAGAAGAATTCTCAAACTTGTGGTTGACACCTTTGGCCTGGTCCAGCCATATGGGATCAATTCTGCATATGGAAATGAGGATTTAATTTGGTCAATCATGGTACTAGAAGTAATTTGATATAGATAAAGTGTCCAACTAAATATTGGAAAAAAATCAAATTAAGTAAAATTTTATTCCTGATGATGCCCATTTTATCCAACACCTCTTCTGAGCCTTGAAAGTAGGCATTTAGCTTGAATTTTGAATTTCATATAAAATCCCTATTATTCAACCTATTTCTTTTTATCCCTTTTTTTTCTTTTAGATATCAATTAATTTTATGTAAAACAAATCATTTTCATAATTTTTTACCTGTGTTTAATAGAATTATTAAAGGTTTAAAATCACCCTGTAAGCATTTGGCACATGTTTTTTTGCTATACTAATAAAAATAATAATATACTGGTAAAAAAAAATTGATCAAATGATAAAATATTGATAAAACAGAAAGATCAAATACCAGTGGATATGTTTTAAAAAAATACCAGTTGCACTGAAGAAGAGCTGCACCCTAGATACTCACCATCAAAAAAGTGTCCAGCACAAGTTTGGCCGAACTTGTGCTGGACACTTTTGGTCAGTTGCAGTCATATGAGATCAATTCTCGCTATGGCAATGAAAAAAATTTTTTGGATAAAAAACTTCACTAGAAGTAGTTTTACATAGCCAAATTTTCTACCTAGATTTCATCCAAACCACAGGTGCACAATTTTTTATCTTTGAAAAAAAGTCAATTTAGTAAAATTTATCCCTGATGGCTCTCATTTGCTTCAACACCTCTACTGGCCTTTGATAGTAGAAATATTACTTGGATTTCTTTTTTCATATTTGATCGCTTTAACTTAATTTTTTATTCCTAATATTGCTTTTGGATATCAATTAATAATTTTTATAATAAATTATTTTCATATTTTTATACATTTATTTAATAATATTATAAATGGCATAAAATCACCTGGTATGCATTTGGCACATGAGTTTTTTCTATACTTATAAAATTAATAATATAATGGTGACCAAAAATTAATCAAATGATATTAATGAGTGAGAAACAAATATAAAATACCAGTAGACATGTTTGTAAGAAATACTAGGTGAACTGAAGAAAAATTCTACCCTAGCTACTCTACATTAAAAAAGAGTCCAGCACAAGTTCCGCCGAACTTGTGCTGGACACTTATGGTCAGGTGCAGTCAGATGGGAGCAATTCTATCTATGGAAATGAAGATAAATTTTTGATAAAAAATTACACTAGAAGTAGTTTGATATGGCAAAATTTTCATGCTGAAGTTTTGGTAAAGCTCAAGTGGATTTTTTTTTTATTTTTACAAAAAAGAAAATTTAGTGCAAGTTTAGCCCTGATTGTGCTAATTTGATTCAACATCTCTTTTTTCTGTTTATGGCAGGAATTTAACTTGGATTTTAATTTTTATCTTTGATTTCTTGTATTTTACTTTATTCCTCTCATATTTCTTTTGGATAAAAGTTTATTTTTTGTAAAATAAATCATTTTCATATTTTTTTACCTTTATTTAATAATATTATAAAAGGTGTAACATCACCCAGTATTCATTTGGCACACAATTTTTTGCTATACTGATAATATTAATAATATAATGGCGACAAAAAATTAATCAATTGATAAATATGAGTGAGGCACAAAGATTTAATAACAGTGGAAATGTTTATAAGAAATTTCAGATGATTAAAAATGACTTGCACCCTGGATAATCTTCATGATAAAAGTGTCCAGCACAAGTTTTGCCAAACTTGTGATGGACAATTTTGGTTGCATGCCGTCAGACGCAATCAATTCTTTTTATGGAAATGAGACTGAATTATCACTCCATCATTGCACTGAAAGTAGTTTTACATAGACAAATTGTCCCCTGGAAGTTTTTCCAAACCTAAGGTAGACAATTTTTCCCTTTGGTAAAAAGTAAATTTGATCCATGTTAATCTATGATGGTGCCCATTTTTTCTGAAGCCTCTACTGGCTCATGATAGCAGAAATTATACTTAATATCTTTATTTCATGTTTGATCTCTTTAATTTTAATCTTACCCTTTTATTTATCCTTTAGCTTTTAAATATCAATTTTATTTTGGTAAAACTGATAACTTTCACATTTTTTTATATTTATTATATTATATTATTAAAGTTGTAAAATCATCCAGTGTACATTCATTACACATTTTTTTGTTATACTAAAAACATTAATAATATAATGGTGACTAAAAAATAATCAAATAATAAATATGGATGACGCAGAAAGATCAAATATCCATAGACATTTTTAAAATGAATATAAGATTAACTGAAGAAGACTTGCACCCTAGCTACTCTCCATCATAAAAGTGTCCAGCACAATTTCAGCTGAGCTTGTGCTGGACACTTTTGGTTGCATGCAGTCAGATGGGATAAATTTACTCAATGGAAGTTAAAATGAATTTTTGCTCAATCATTGCACAAGAAGTAGCTTTATACTGCTATACTATCCTCCTGATTTTTTGGAAAACATCAAGTGGACACTTTTATTAATTTTAAAAAAAAGAAAAAATATTCCAAATTTAGAACTGGTGGTGCAAATTTGGTCTGAAAATTCAAATTATCTTTGATGGTAGAAATTTTATTTGAATGTTTAATTTCATATTTAATCACTTTTATTTTACTTTTTTATTCCTGTTTTTGCTTTCAAATATAAATTTATTTATTGTAAAACTAATAATTTTCATATTTTTTTTACTTTTATTTAATAAGATTATGAAAGATGTAGCATCTCCCAGTATGCATTTGGCTTACAAATTTTTTCAATACTAATAACATTAATATTATAATGGTGAAAAACAATGAATCAAATGATAAATATGAATGACACAGAAAGACCATATACAAGTGGATTTGTTTATAAGGAATACCTGATGAACTGAAGAAGACCTGCACCCTAGATACTCACCATCATAAAAGTGTCCAGCATAAGTTCGGCCAAACTTGTGCTGGACACTTTTGGTTGCATGCAGTCAGATGGGATAAATTACTCTATGGAAATGAAAATGACATTTTGCTCAATCATTGCACAATAAGTAGTTTGATATTGCCAAAATGTCCTCCTGATGAATTTTCAAAACTCATCAGGACACTTTCTTTGGTTTAACAAAAAAGAAAATATAGTGCAAGTTTAGCCCTGGTGGTGCACATTTGATCTAACACCTCTACTTGTTATTGATAGTGGGAATTTTCCTTAGATTTTTTTTTCTTATTTTATCCCTTTTATTTTACTTTTTTATTGCTCATATTGCTTTGGATATCAATTTTTAATTTTTAAAATAAATAATTTTCATACTCTTATACCTTTATTTAATAATATATGATTAAAGGTGGAAAACCACCTGGTATGCATTTTTCACACAAGTTATTACTATAGTAATAACGTTAAAAATATAATTATGACAAAAAATTAATCAAATGGTAAATTTAAATGACACAGAAAGATCGAATTCCAGTGGAAATGTTTATAAGAAATCCCTTTTGAGTTTAAGAAGATTTGCTGTATGCCTACTCTCAATTATAAAAGTGTCCAGCATAAGTTCGGCCGAACTTGTGCTGGACACTTTTGGTTGCATGAAGTCATATGAGATAAATTCTCTCTATGGCAATAAAAAATGATATTTCACTCAATTATTGAAGTAAAGAATGTTTAATATTGTAAAATTGTCCCCTGGATGTCTGTCCAAACCTCAGTTCAAAATTTGTTAGCTATACATAAAAGTAAGTTTAGACCAAGTCTTGACCTAGGGATCCCCAACTGTCCCAACATCACTTCTGGCTCTTGATAGTAAAAATTTTACTTGTATTTTTTATTTCATATTTGATCCCATTTATTTTCATTTTACTTTTCTATTACTCTTTTTAATTTTAAATATCAATTTATTTTTTTAAAAACTAAACATATTCATATTTTTTTAACTTTATATAATAATATTATTAAAGTTGTAACATCACCAATTTTGCATTTGGAATGCAGGTTTTTGCTATACTAGAAACATTAATAATATATATGGTGACAAAAAATTAATTATAAGATAAATATGAATGATAAAAAAAAGTTAAAAACCCAATAGAAATGTGAAAAACAAAAAACTGATGTACTGAGAAACACTTCCACCCTAGCTACTCTCCATCATAAAAGTGTCCAGCACAAGTTCGGCCGAACTTGTTCTGGACACTTTTGTTCAGGTGCAGTCAGATGGGATCAATTCTCTCTGTGGAAATCAAATTTAAAAAAATTCTAAATAATTACATTAGAAGTAGTTTGGTATGGCTGAATTATCCACCTTGAGTTTTTCCAAACCTCAGGTGAAAAATTTTTTATCTTCAAAAAAAATTAAATTTTATCAAATTTAGCCCTGGTGGCACCCATTTGTTTCAACACCTCTACTAGCTCTTGAAGGCAGGAATTTTTCTTGAATTTTTCTTTTTTATATTTGATCTCTTTTACTTTACTTTTTTATCACTCATGTTACATTTGGATATTAATTTATAATTTTGGAAAAGAAATCATTTTCATATTTTTTTAACATTTTTTAATAATATTATAAAAGGTGTAATATAACATGGCATGCATTTGGCGCACAAGTTTTTTCTGTACTAGTAAAATTAATAAAATTCTAATGACAAAAAATTAATCAGATAATAAAATATGAATAACACAGAAAGATCAAATACCATTTGACATGTTTTAAAAAAATAACAGTTGCACTGAAGAAGACCTGCACCCTAGCTACTCTCCATCATAAAAGTGTCCAGCACAAGTTCAGCCAAACTTGTGCTGGACACTTTTGGTCAGGTGCAGTCAGATGGGATAAATTCTCTCTATGGAAATGAAAAAAATTATTTGATAAGAAACTTCACTAGATGTGGTTTGATATAGCTGAATTATCCACCTAGAGTTCATCCAAACCACAGGTACACAATTTTTTATCTTTAAAAAACAATCAATTTAGTACAATTTATCCCTGAGGGCTCTCATTTGCTTCAACATCTCTACTGGCCTTTGATATTAGAAATAATACTTGGATTTCTTTTTTTATATTTGATCGCTTTAAATTAATTTTTTATTCCTCATATTGATCTTGGATATCAATTAATAAATTTTAAAATAAATTATTTTAATATTTTTATACATTTTTTTAATAATATTATAAAATGTGTAACATCACTCAGTATGCATTTGGCACACAATTTTTTGCTATACTTATATAATTAATAATATAATTAAGACAAAAAATTAATCAAACAATATGTATGAGTGAGGCACAAAGATAAAATACCAGTAGAAATGTTTGTAAGAAATACCAGATGAACTGAAGAAAAATTCTACCCCAGCTGCTCTCCATCATAGAAGTGTCCAGCACAAGTTCGGCCGAACTTGTGCTGGACACTTTTGGTTATGTGCAGTCAGATGGGATCAATTCTCTGTATGGCAACAAAAGAATTTTTTTATCAAATTTCACTAGAAGTAGTTTGGTTTAGCTGAATCATCCACCTGCTGTTCTGCCCAATATCAGGTGTAAAATTTTTTTTATCTTTAAAGAAAAGGTCACTTATTAAAATTAAGCCCTGATGGCTCCCATTTGCTTTAACACCTCTACTGGCTCTTGATAGCAGGAATTTTACCAGTATTTTTTTCATATTTTAACTCTTTGACTTTTATTTTACTCTTTTATTCCTCTTTTTACTTTTAAATTTCAATTTAATTTTTGTAAAACTATTCCTTTCCATATTTATTTACATCTATTTTAAAAAATTATTGAAGGTATAACTTCACATGGTATGCATTTGGCACACAAGTTTTTGCTATACTAATAACATTAATAATATAATGGTGATAAAATATTAATCGGATGATAAATATGAAAGATACAGACTGATCAAATACCAGTAGACATGTTTATGAGAAATACAAGATGAATGAACTGAAGAAAATTTCCACCCAAGCTACTCTCCATCATAAAAGTGTCCAGCACAAGTTCGGCCAAACTTGTGCTGGACACTTTTAGTCACATGCAGTCAGATGGGATCAATTCTCTAAATGGCAACAAAAAAACATTTTTTTATTAAACTTCACTACAAGCAGTTTTGTTTAGCTGAATCATCCACCTGTTGTTCTTCCCAACCTCAGGTGTATAATTTTTTATCTTTAAAAAAAGGTCACTTATTACAATTTAGCCCTGATGGCTCCCATTTTTTTCAACACTTCTACTGGCTCTTGAGAGCAAGAATTTTACTAGTATTTTGTTTTTCATAATTGATCTCTTTGAGATTAATTTTACCTTTTTATCCCTCATATTGCTTTTGTATATCAATTTATTTTTTGTAAAACAAATCATTTTCATATTTTTTTACCTTTATTTAATAATATTATAAAAGGTGTAACATCACCCGGTATGCATTTGGCACATGAGTTTTTGCTATACTTATAATATTAATAATATAATGGTGACAATAAATTAATCAAATGATATATATGAGTGAGGCACAAAGATCAAGTACCAATGGACATGTTTATAAGAAATACCAGATTAACTGAAGAAAAATTCTACCCTAGCTACTCTCCGTCATAAATGTGTCCAGCACAAGTTCGGCTGAACTTGTGCTGGACACTTTTTGTCACATGCAGTCTGGTGTGATCAATTCTCTCTCAATCATTGAACTAGAAGTTGTTTGATATGGCTAAATGGTTATGCTGAAGTTTTTTTAAACCTCAGATTGGCACTTTTTTGTTTTTCAAAAAAGCAATTATAGTCCAAGTTTAGCCTCACTGGTGGACATTTGCCCCAACATGTCTACTTGCTCTTGATGGCAGTATATTTATTTTAATTTTTTATTTCATATTTGATTCCTTTAATTTTACCTTTTTATCCCTCATATTGCTTTTGTATATCAATTAATTTTTTGTAAAACAAATCATTTTCATATTTTTTTACCTTTATTCAATAATATTATAAAAGGTGTAACATCACCCAGTATGCATTTGGCACACGAGTTTTTGCTATACTTATAATATTAAAACATAATGGTGACAAAAAATCAATCAAATGATAAATATGAGTGAGGAACAAAGATCAAATACCAGTGGACATGTTTATAAGAAATACCAGATGAACTGAAGAAAAATTCTACCCTAGCTAACCTCCATCATAAAAGTGTCCAGCACAAGTTTGGCCGAACTTGTGCTGGACACTTTTGGTCACATGCAGTCTGATGTGATCAATTCTCTCTATTGCAATGAAGATGAATTTTTCTTCAATAATTGCACTAGAAGTTGTTTGATATGGCAAAATTGTCATCCTGAAGTTTTGGTAAAGCTCCAGTGGATTTTTTTTTATTTTTACAAAAAAGAAATTATAGTCCAAGTTTAGTGCCACTGGTGGGCGTTCACCCCATCATGTCTACTTGCTCTTGATGGGAGGAATTTCACTTTAATTTTTTATTTCATATTTGATCCCTTTAATTTTACCTTTTTATCCCTCATATTGCTTTTGGATATCAATTTATTTTTTGTAAAACAAATCATTTTCATATTTTTTTACCTTTATTTAATAATATTATAAAAGGTGTAACATCACCTGGTATGCATTTGGCACACGAGTTTTTGCTATACTTATAATATTAATAACATAATGGTGACAAAAATCAATCAAATGATAAATATGAGTGAGGCACAAAGGTCAAATACCAATTAATCAATAGTTCTTTTTAATATTATAAATTTTTTGATTAAATAAAATGGTAATAATGAATTATATTTTTCATCCACAATTCCACTCTAATGATTCCCACTGCACAAAAAGGGTTCACTTGGTCCTTTCTTTACTGCTTGTGCATATATTTTATTGCCCACAGTACTACAATTTTTTGTAGTGATTATCCCACATCTGATTCAGGAATATTTTTAAACAATATAAGTTTTTTTTAAAAAAGACCTTATCATATCCAATATCCCACAAAAAATACAACCTGTTTTTGTATTAAAGCCCGTTAATTATTAAGAAATTGTTAAAATAATTAGATTAGACCCTGGCACAGCTAGATCCATACCAACCGACCTAAAGTCTTTTTAATATTGAAAACAATTAAATAAAATTATGATATCATACTAAATTATGGGCACCAACCATAATTCAGCACTTCTCATTTGCTCTGCTACAAAATGAGTGCATGTAGCATTTTTCTAACGTCGGACTGTTTTTCTTCCTTCCCTCACACCTTTAGTCCAGAATGAAAATTTAGTATGAGTTTTGGTCAAAATGGTTTGCCAGTGTTATCTGTATGCAATATGAATTCATATTGCATATTTCTATTTATGCATAAAATATACTCGTTAAGCATCATTTTTTTGCATTTTTCAATCATTATGCATATTTATGCATATTCATATGCATATTCATTATAAAGATTTATATGCATATTAATATATTTTATTCATATACGTATATGCACCTTTTTTTTGCATATTCAATATGCATATTTTTAATGCATATTCAATATGCATATTTTTATGCATATTCAATATGCATATTTTTTATGCATAATCACTATGCATATTTTTTATGCATATTTATTCTTCATAGTCATTATGCATACACTTTGGATAGGCAATTCACATCAATTTTTAGCATGCAATAAATATCCACCTTGCAAATTCAAATGCATATGCATCTATATCATACACGCAACATATATTCAAGTTTAATATTTGAATATTAAGGTATGCTAAGTGATGTTGTTCAACCTTTTGCCAAACCTGAGATTAACTGATGTTCAATGTGGTTCTTAAGCTCTGCTCAAGGAGGGATTGTTCTGGATTCAATCTGTGACAGTTTATTTTTTCAATGTTTTTTCATCAGATTTAAAAACATCTTTCTGACAGTTTCAGGATGGTTTCCCAACAGTTTCCTGACAAATTCCTAATAGTTTCAAAAAGAGGGAACTGCTAGCAGTTCACCCCCAGATTTCCCGTGGTGAATGTCTAATGTAAGGATTGAGCATGATCCTGGAATTTAGAAAGGTTGATTTGATTCACTAAGGGAAATGAGGAGTTATTTATGTAACAAGAAAGACAGAATGTTACTAGTAATTGTAAATTACATGCTTGATACTGCATAATCTCCTTTCACAATTAAAGGATGAGTTGATAAATCTTTATGAAGATAAAATTCTTGAACCATCCTTAACTATTGAGTCATATTCCAGTTCTTCATCTCAACCTGGTGGGATGTGTGCTAAAATTCTTCCCATCACTCTTTCTTATTTTTCAGACACAGCTTGATTATCTACTATTACTTAAATTCTTTCTTGAAATCTTCTTTGATATCCTTATGAAATTCTTTTAACATATCTATTATATTATTTACTAAATCATTAAACAATTCTATATGCTTCTTTTTGTACTGTACTCTTCCTGAGTAGATGATGATATTGGTAGAGACATCATACAATGAAGCTATAAAAGACTATGTGAAATGTTTGAATTTTGGTATTAAGCAATGGTTTTTTTTGGGCAAAAGAGCTACCTTTTTCACATACCCCACTTGTAGTTGTTTGTACCATCTTATGAATTGAGACCTGTTTATTTAGGTGTCTTTTGTATTGTACACTTATACTGATTAGAGCTGCTTATTCCCTTGTATTATTTTATTTCAAATAAAGTTAAATTTTAAAATGCAAACATTCTCAACATGAATGTAAATGCATGAAACATGTATTTTTAATCTCAAACAAAATTTTGTCATTAAGTAATCTATTTTGATCTGTTCATCTTTCGATTTTGAAATTTTTTTGGTATATAAATATGAATTCAAAAAATATTTTTCAACCAAATCTCCAAATATCAAAAAAAAGAAAGGAAAAGGAAAAGAAAAAGAAAAAGAAAAAGAAAGAAAAAGAAAAAGGCAATTCAATCCCCTGAAACTTGCTATGGGAGGGGGTCAGGATTACCAAATTTTCAAATGTACTTAATTAATTAATATTTAAGGCAGTCAAAAAAGATAATCAACAAACTAAAAGTAATGGCATTCAAAATCATGCCAGCCAATCAGTTCTGATGTGACCAAATTTAAATAGTGAATTTGATGTGGAATTGTATTTTGAACTCATTCAATCAATTAATTTTTTGAATGATTGCCTTGATACAGCAGCAAGGCCTGATGACCCATTAACTAAAGTTGTTTATTACCTTTAATTAATAAATAATTGTAAATTTAAGAAATAAAAAATTAATCTTTGAAAATCCTATATTTATCATACTTTGCCTCCCTCCTTAATGATTTACTTTTCATTGAAACTTTGGTAAAAAAAAGTAAGTAAACAACTCAGAAACATATCAAAAACATTTCCAAAGTGTTTCCAAGGCCAAAAAAAACATACCAAAAATTCTTGGAAACAGGCAGAAAACGTCATGGCACTGTTTTCAAAACAATTTGTAAAAAAAAAGTTAGTAAACACCTCAGAAATGTTTCTGAAGCATATCTGAGTCTAAAAAAACAAAAAAACATACCAAAAATCTTTGAAACATGCAGGAAAAATACTGGCACTGTTTCTGAAGTGATTTGTGGTGAAAAAATAAGTAAAAGTGAATAAAAAAAGAAAAATTAGTAAGTACTTACCTTAGATAAGGGTTAGAAGGACCTAAAGCCAATTAAGAGGAAAAAATAAGAAAAATAGGAAAAAAGTTAGTAAGGTTGGAAAAACCAAGGATTTAAAAGAATGAGAAAAATAAGAAATATAATATAAAACATTAGGGTAAAAGAAAAAAAAGATTAGAAGAATGAGAAATTTATGAAAATGGTAAGAAAAAGAAAAAAAACAACTTGATTAAAGGGCAGAAAAATAAGTAAAGAAAAAGATAGTTGAGGGAATCTGAAAGGAAAGTTTCTTGATGAAAGCATTATTTCCAGCCTGGATATTCCTAGGACTGAGTAAAAATTTTTCATAAATTATGTTAAACACATGTAGTTTAAATGGGAAGAATAAATAAAGGTATACAAGATGTATACATAAGTGAAATTAATGATTGAATACAAAATATGCCATTAAAGTACTGTAAGCCGGTTGTCTAGAAGAAGGTGAAGAAGGGGAAGAAAGAAAAGCAGAGTAGTACCAAATAGGGATGAAGTAATAAAATAGAAACTTATAATAAATGAAGTTTAGAATTTTAAGAAAATTAGAGAAAGAAATAAGAAAAGGCAACAACACTTTTATGGGGAGAGAAACAACTTAGAGGTTTAGTTTATATAAAATATATTTATTTAAATAAGTACTATCTTCCATGCGCGACAAACTATTACTATTATTAATAGACTTACTGAAACCTTAGAATATTTATTTACTTTTTAACTTAGACTTATAATACTAATAAAAATAAAATAAATGTGTTGTATATATTAAAAAAATTTGATTAGAGTTGAGTATAATAAGTGATGGGGCTACAGGGGGTTACCCAAGGCCTTTATATAGGCAAGGGGCCCTCTGAAGCGCCATAATAAAGTATATACAAAGAATAATGAAAAAAATAATAACAAATAACTAATTTCTGAGTAAATTTAAGGGGAAATATGACACAATTAACTAAGACACATGAGTTAGATCCCAAATATCCACCAATTTAAACCCAAAAAGTTACCATGAAATTAATGAGTAATTAAATAAGTTTTAGACACATAAAAACAATTAATTTAACTTAAAACATGTCTTATAATCTTTAAATAATAACCAATTTAAATGAAACATGAAAAATAAACTTATTTTAACATGTAAAAAGAATGTAATTAATTAATTTAGTATAAAACATGAGTAATTAATTATTTTAATTACTTTTATTAGTGTAATAATTATTTTAAATTAAAACAAACACTTATTATAACAAAATTACTAATTTTTAGAATAACACATTAATAATTTATTTAACAAAGTGTTTTAACTTGTTTAATACTTTGATGAAACACATAGAAATCAAAAAAAACACCCAATATTATTGTTTAATAAGATATGTAAGGTCTTATTTAATATATAAATTTAATTAATTAATTTAATTACATCATAAGTTAATTTTATACTTATAATTATAATATATGTTTATAATTAATTAATTATTAATTTATATTTATTAAATACATAAAAATGCACCATAATTTATAGAATATAACATTTATTATGCTTAATTTAAATGTATATATAATTTATATAATAATAAAATTAATAAAATATTTATTTTATTTCTATTTAATAAGATACTTATATAATTTCATTATGCAATATAATATTAACTTGTATACATAATATTCATATTTTTAAGCCCTCATTTGGTTCCAGTAAATTAACATAACATTTACTGGGCTCCTGGTATAGCCTGACTGACAAGTACCATATATACATGCATATATCCACCTTTTTTAAGTCTTATGTACTTAATATAGAGTTTAAATATGTCAGGGTAATCTTAAGAAGCTAAAACATAAGGCTACATTATTTTTAAGTAGACTTAAAGCAGTTGTTTTCTGTCAGCCAGGCTACTAGACTTACCTGGTAAAATAATTAATTGTTTTACTGAGATGAAGCCATGCCTTTTTAAATTCTTATTAATAATTAATTATTTAATATTTACTTATGTATTACTTACAACTAACTAGCTAAGTATATTAAGTAATGTAAATAATTAATTTAAGTAAGTGTCCCATACATTTTTACTCCCTAACACCGTGCTCAATAATACAGTTGATTGGGAATAAAAATTAATAATAAAAATATAATAAAAAAACCTTAAAAATATCATATTACTTCACTGAGAGATTTGGATTTCTGTGAAATCAATATATTTAACTCAAATGTGTTGTATTAATTGTGACAGTCCAAGGGAACTCATACTTTATTACAAATGAAAAGGATGCCCTTGTTGATGTACCAATTAATTTATCTCTTATTTATGTCATATATATACTCTTTCTGAGTCAGCTTCTTTCTCACATCCTTGTAATAGGTGGTGTAAATTCCGTGTCTTTATTTCCCTCATTTTTGCCTATAAAAAACGCTCACTTTTTGTACTTTTCAGATCATTCCTTACTTACTTTATTATAATTATATACAAAAATCTATTTATTATTATCAATTATTGTTTTAGTATTTACATTAAACCGTGATTCTAGACCTTTAAATATAATAGTAATCTACCTCTTTACCTCTTATTATTTGAGTAAATAATCTTTAAAAAGATAAGAAAATACGTACTAAGTTTGAATCCTTTAAAACCCATTGTTTCCACCCTTGGACCTCCCTGGAAAACCTTCTAGACTTGAGAGACCCCTTGAAATTTTCATTGTTTTATGGAAAAAATAAGAAATGTGCTTTAAATCACTTAAAAGTTGAATATATGCTTTATTCATTTAATAATATTAAAAATGTGCTTAACAGATAATTTAGTCTTAATTAGAATAATTTATTTGACTATTCAAATGCATAAAAATAACACTTTTCAAATTTGATGTTTTTTATGCCAGAAATGGCTTCTGTGTACTGCCCACATACTATCTGCAATTGTCCCATTTGAATAGCTTCATTTTTAGCAAATTTAGAAATTTCACACTGTAATTACCACACATTTTATTCCCACTATGTGTAAACATGGTAAAATAGGCAACAGGCGCTTATTTAGTGTCCTAATTTCATCATTAGTGCATTTACCTTATTATATGCACTAATTTCATTAATAACATAAAGTTTGGCTCCTATATTTCAATACAACACTTAAAATTTGCCTATTTAGTCAAGGAGTTACCCATGCAAGTGACTTCCAAGAGACTGCATTCAGCTACCCCACATTTCCTATCTTATTTTGGAGTTCAAAATGGTTTCTCAGTCAATATTGGTCATATGTGGGTGGGGATTCTATGAATTAATTTAGAATAATTAGCTCTTTCATTTATATTGCTGATCCCCTTTGATTATGCGTTATATTTAGTGCTATTATTTCTTTTTTTAGTGTTTTATTTTTAGGTATTACATGCATATACTCTCTTTTTTGTTTATTCTTTTATTTTGATGAATTATACCTATTATTTCATTATTTTGGCATGTGATATTATTCTATTTGTGTTATTGGTTACTCCTTAGGTTGATAGGTATGTGTGCTAGCTAGATTGAGGTGTCATTGGCCGTGTATAGGAATGGTAAACCAGGGAAAAACATTGAGAAATGATTGGGTATAAAATGAGGGGGTTTTTAGTCTTATTTTCTACATTCTTGATCAGTACAATTAAACCACAGAACCATTACAATTACAATATAAATAGTTGGTATATTAAAAGTTTTTGAATAGAGTTTGAATTATTATCTATATTTTTATACCAAATATAAATTGTAAACCATTTATCATTAGTGAGATTAAATTACTGAGATCCTTATATTGAGTTATATTTAATTCCTTATTGGACTTGTACTACATTATTCATATAGTACCATTAAAATATTCTAGAAAACTGACTGATAAAGCTATTCATGTCTCTGTACTTGAACTCAGACTGACAATTGCAGACTTTTCTTCAAGAATTCTGTTGTTTATCTTCCAGTAAGTAAAAATTCAAAAAAGGCTAAAAGTAAATAAAATCCCTATAAAAATAATTTTATTGATTAATAAGGTTTGGGGTCACTTCATATAGTGATTTCAGAAAATGAAGCCCTGTTAAATAATAAAATTATGATATTGAATCAACAATTTTACTACAAATTACACATAAATTATTCTTAGTAAAGATATTCCAATAAACCAATTTAATTTGTAATCTTTGCAGATAATAATACAAATAATAAAAATTGATCAACTGATTCTTTTTAACAGGACTTTTAATAATTTTTTTCTTGTTTTGTACAACTCATTTAATATTTGGACAGAATATTACTGAAAAATTTCTTTTTTAAATATAAAAACACAGCTACATTTTGAAGACCTCTTGAATTAAGTTACCAGATAAAAGCATATTTGACTTTTGGAACTTATAAATTCACTATAAAACCTAAAATTAATAGATTAATAGACTTAATTAGTCTTATATCATACTGATAAAAATATTTTTGAAGTTTTAATACTTATATCTGAATTTTTTGATTAAATTCCACTTGCAACATGTGTGACAATGTTGACATTGTAAGTAATGAGGTAAAGCCTTATAATTTAAGACCTAGAGATAATAAACCTGTTACAGGACATTCAAATGGAGGAACAAGTATCTCCCAAAAACAGAAGCTCTCAACAGATATCTATAGAGGAAACGGAAAGACTCTTAAATCAAGTAACAATAAAGAAGTCAAAAAATACATTACAAGAGCAAATTCATTCCCTGTCATCATTTATAAACAACCTCACAGTGAAATTATACAAAATTTTGGACCAGAAGAAAAATCTGGAAAAGAGTGTAGCTCAAGGATTCATAGAAGTAAAACAAGCACTTGTAGTCCTCAAAGCTCAACCTGCCACATTTTTCAAAACCCCTTCCATGGTTTTTCCAGCAGTAACTCTAGCTCCAAATCAAAAAGAGGACCAAAAGATTACAGTAAGAAAATAGAAATGGGACTGGTACTCTCAAAAATACAACAATAATCCTCAAAAGTGCTCCAGTATTCACCCTTACAGGGGAAAGGGAAAGAGAGACAGGGGAAGTGGAATAAGACCTAGGTAAGTGATCCATATTTTAATGATCAATTATATAATACTAATAATAAATTACTAAGGGTAATTAAATTGATAAGGATGTATTGAATATAATTGATAAGGATCCTAAGGATTATTCATTTGAACATAGTATTTTGGATTTATCTTTAAATGATAAAAATGTACATAGTTTTATTGAAAACAAGGATAATACTAGGAACATTAAAATTGAACCAAATAAATTGAATCTTGAGTCCAATAATAAAGAAGAGTCTTCTGAGTTTGACACATATAAAATTGAATATTTTTTGAAAGAAAATCTAATGGAATTAAAAATCATAATTAAATTATTAATAAGAATTGAAAAATTGGAATAATTCTCTAGAGAGTCTGACAATAATACAGAAAGTGTATTATTAAACCTTAAATAATCATTGAGTACTCACCACACAATATGGAGGCCAACTTGCTAGCAATTCCGCAGCCTTGAACCTAAAGTCATATCTAATTGAGCACACATTGAGGTAGTGATGAAACAATTAGGAATAAGTTGTTATGATACATTGATACTCTGATGAAGCTAGCTTGATTATTTATTGAAGACATTTGGAAATTTTTGGAAACAATGTTGAAGCATTAAAAACACAATTTTGTAATGGTATTTTGAAATCAGCCCTCCCCACTACAAAGCCAGTCTGTAAAGCTACAAAATGTTTAAAATAATTTTATACTTTAATGCATGTAAAACTAGACACACTCCTTTTTAAATTGAGAGAAAAATGATATTAATGTTCAAGTAATTTTAATTAATTGTTAATATATGGTGAAATTATAAGGCACTATAGTAAATCATTCAAGAAAAATATTTTGGGAATTAATATCTTCCATTAAATTTCCCCATTAAGAATTTGAAACAAAAATTTAATACCTAATTATTAAAAAAGATTTTGATAACCACTATTAATATATAAAATATCCAAAAAATTTAAAACACTTATAAAAATGAAGGGAATAATACTTTGGTGATAAAATTAAGCTCTAATATAAATATCTATTCTGTTTTCTATTCAATAAATAAAAAAGATATGCATGTAATAGTATTTTTTATAATGTATTAATCCTTTATCTTCAAAATATGAAAAAAGAAAGACATAAAATAAAATTTTATTTGAATGAATAGTATAAAAATTGTTTTGTTTGATTTCTATTTGTTTTTTTGAGTTGATTCCATTCCTGTTTCCATTCTATATAACATATTTCTCATGTTTTATTATTATTTTATTTTTTAGAACACTACTACTTACCTCTCCATTCCTACCTTCTGTCTTACATAAAAAATTTATCTTCAATATTATTCCTCTGTTAAAAATTTCTTTTCTTTTCTCTCAACACAACTATTTCCATGATTTTAAACCCTTCTGCTATCAAATGCTCTCTGACCCTTTAAAAGCATCCCTACCACTTTCCACTTCCCATCCCTATTTATCACTTCCCCAGACCTTTATGCCTGTTATAGCTCATAGAAACTAAGAGGATTTGTGGAGAAGGAAATGAAAGGGGATTGATGAGAGGGTAAGTGTAGAAAAAGGAAAAGGGTGATGATAAAAATTGGAGATATGGGTTGAAAAAAAGGGGTGGAGAGGGAAGTAGAATGGGTTTAAAGAGGCTGTAAATATAATTGAGGATAGAAAGAGGGATCAGAAAGGGTTTAATCAGTTATTGAAGGGTATTGGAAAGAGTGGGGAGAAATTTTATGGGACGAGAAAAGGTTAAGATTTGTGGGATAGGGAGTGAAATAAAAAGGAGGAGAGAAAATAGAAAGGTTAAAGGAAGGTAGAAAAACATTTGTTGAGCAAATATGATCATATATACAGGTGCTAGTAAGAGTGAGGAAATTAGAAAAAGTGGTTGAGGAAAATTGAAATAATAGTTTTTAAAAATAAGAGGGTGGGTTCTATTTTATCACCAAACATAATAATTCACCTTCATCTTATATTTCTTACTACAGAAGAAGCTTTATTTCAATCATATGAATACTGAGTTATGGCCTTAAATTCATCACCCTGTTATACTAAAGTGGAGACCTCCATTTTAAATTTAATTGAAATTAAATTCTAGTTTAAGGCTTTGTATAAATCTTCAGTAATTCAAGATACATAAGTTTTTACTACTTATATCAATAATAAAATTGAAAAAATCAAAAGTAATAAAATATTGAAATTAATAAATACATAGTAATAAATTCCTTCTTTCCAATAATTTCATTTTATGATTTTTATAATTATAAATATCTTTGAAAAATCAGTCAAATTTTATTATCTATAAAATATTTTGAGAAAAAAAACCTACAATAAAACTCAAAAATCTCAAAAATATTGAGTAACAATTAGAAGAAGGCATTTACATTAAATAAGATCTATAATTAAATATTATTCCACATATTTAAACATGATTTTTGCAATGAAGTTATTTAATTTTAATCTCCTATAGTGTGCTTATTGTCAGTTACAGATGTTGTTCCTAATCTCCATACAATTTTACTTGAAATTTCATACAAAAACTGTTTACATGTTTTAAATTTGAACTTCAACTTTTAATTTTTATGTAATGATCTACAAAAAATTAATTCAATTTATTTTCAATAAATTCAAATATATTTCTTAAATATATTTTTTTAATGTTCATCCTTCTATTGCCTAAGTAATTTTTTTTTTTCAAAAACATTTAGTTGATAGAATTATATCTTTATAAATTCTTTAATATCTTATCACAAGGTTAATCTCAGTCTTGATGGATCTCTGGTTGAACTTCCAATGCAAATCTCATCCTGAGCTTTCTTCAACTTAACTTGAAAATTAAATATATTTAATGTCTTTGAATTTTTTAAAAAAGTTTTAAAAATGAATAAAATGGTATATGCTGTAACTGATAAGCTTTTAATGTAAGTACAGTGCCCTACCAAAAGTCTGTGAACAGTCTTTTTTTGATGTCACTCACTCAATATTGCTCAGAAAAACTTCTAGTTTTGTATTCTGGTTTAAAAGAATTTTTCTAATCAAGATAATCATATATAAATACAAAATCACTATGATAACATAAAAATTAAATTGAAATCCAAAAAGCAAATTTTTCAGCTACCAAAAATAATTATTTTAGACAGATGAAATACATACCATTAGATAGCCCAGAGATCATAGAATGTCTCCCCAAAAGGAAATTTCAAAAAAAAAATATTTAAATATAAAATTTTCAAAAATAAAATAATTTCCCCCCTCTCCTCCACTCCTGTAAGTAACATTTTTGAAATTTTCATATTGCATGCGCCAACTGTGCTCTCACATTCATTTCAACAACCACACAAAAATCATAAACAATTTTTTGCCTTATTAACACTGCTAATGTATCTTGTTTTTATTGTTTTCCTCCTTTCCTTTCTGATATATAATTTTTTTTTCTTTAGATGTCAAGAGGTTGTGAAAAAAATACTGAGCTTTCATCTGAGAAAAAGTGGCAAATTGTTGGTTTATTCATGGGGGATGTGTCAAATTGGAGAATCTGAGAAATTTTTGATTTAAGGCCTTCAACTGTGTCTAACCTTTTCAAACGTTGGAATGAACGAGGCACTGTTGAAAAAGCTCCCCGATCTGGATGTCCTCATAAGCTTCAGAGTTGCAACCTCTGTCAACTTGCAGATATTGTCTCAAGTGAATGCAAACAAAAACTCTCTGAAATCACTGATTCACTAGAAACCCCTGCTTCATCTAGCACTGTCCGAAGAGGAATTCACTCAGTTGGTTTCAAAAAATGTATTGCAGTAAAGAAGCCTTTTCTCACCAAGGTCCATAAAGCGAAATGATTGAAATTTGCTAAAGATCAGTCTCACTGGACTGTTAAAGATTGGAGAAAGATCATCTGGTCAGATGAATCTTCATTTGAGATAGGGAAAAGTTCATCTGCTATTCTAGTTTGGTGCAGAAAATAAGAAAAATATATTGATCAATGTCTATAACCCACATTCAAGAGTGGACAAACATCAACAATTGTTTGGGGTGCATTTTTCAACAAAACAAAAATTCCCCTCATCTTTCTGCCTCCTAAACAAAGAAAGTCAGCCAATTTTATCAAAAATGTATATGAGAAATATCTTGTTCCTTTTCTTAAGAAAAAAGACCCCCAACATATCCTAACTTTAATGGAAGACAATGCCCCTGTGCACAAAGCCCTCGCATCACAAACTTTCTGAGAAGAACATAAAATTAAGAAGATAGTCTGGCCAGCTCAATCTCCAGACCTCAATCCTATTGAGAATGTCTGGAAAGCTCTCAAATGTGATGTGCAAGAGAAATACCAGCCTAAAAATGTGACCAAAATGAAACAAGCATTAAAACAAGCTTGGGATGACTACCCAATAAATCAATTAGAAAATTTAGTTAACTCAATGCCTTTAAGGATGAAAATGGTGATTGATAACCATGGAGGATCAACTCGTTGGTAGCTTACAGGAGTGGAGGAGAGGGGAGAGGACTTATTTTATTTTTGAAAAAAAAAATTAATATTTTTTTTTGAAATTTCCTTTTGGGGAGACATTCTATGATGTCTGGGCTATCTAATGGTATGTATTTCATCTGGCTAAAAAATTATTTATGGTAGCTGAAAAATTTACTTTTTGGATTTCAATTTAATTTTTATGTTATCATAGTGATTTTGTATTTATATATGATTATCTTGATTAGAAACATGCTTTTGAACCAGAATATTAAACTAGAAGTTTTTCTGAGCAATATTGAGTGAGTGACATTAAAAAAAGACCGTTCACAGACTTTTAGTAGGGCACTGTACATAGTTATCTGGGAATAAAAAGACCTATTAAACACATTTTTATTCAGTTTTTTTTAAATGAGAGCTATAAGAGCCCTATTCATGACAATGTATTTTATTTACCCCTATGTATAACTATAAAAAGTTTATCAGGATTTAAGGGCTGGCTGTAGTTTATCTTTAATGCATTGGTATATCTATATTCTTTCAACTACATTGAAAAAACCTAGCTCATGAAAAAAGTTGATTTTTTTGATAATGTTTCTTAATGAGTTAAAAATTTTCTTCAATTTTCATTTTGGTGTTCCAACATTGGCAGAGGCCTTTGTTGGTCTGTTTGGCGCTGTTTTTGTATGTCTTAACTGATATTGGTTGAAGAATTAGGTGTTTTTTTAGTTTTATACAGTGAAAATTTGGACTATGGGTATGTGGTAACTACCACTGGATAGCCCTGGCTTTTCTCTATATTTGATGTCTTGATGATATTTTTTATTTTCCAAGTTTTAAGGGGTCATTTACTCACTTTTCATTTCTAAAAGATAGCTGTTTAATTTTGTTTTTTGTGTTTTACAGACTAACCTTAAGTCTTAGGGTTAAGTGCTTAGTACTATTAAGTAGAGCTAATTTGGCTCTATATTTTATGTCTCAATGTTGTCATAGCTTAATTTTGTGTTTAAAGGGTTTTAGTAGTTGTGGTGGATTTTTATTAAGTATTTTGGGCTTTATTGGAGGTTTTTAGTGGTTTTCTGGCTTCAGGGAGGTCCGGCCACCTCTAGCAGCCTACCCGCCCCGGTTATAGAAGGCTGGGGAGTGTTTCTAGAGGGTTTTTATTCAATTTGGCTGTCAAAAGCGCCAAATTAGTTGCTGTGCATGGAGTTTTTAGGTGGTGGTCTGTGTGTACATACTGAAAAAGACAGTTTGGGGCAACCTTAATTATCATACAACCATCTGGTAATTATATCATTGTTTCTCACTCAGTTTTCACTGTTTTTTGGCCACAATTGGCTGTCTTTGTTGCAAGGTTAGTTCTTCATTTAACTCAACTTTGGAAACTGGTTTCTCTGGTGTAGCTTTGCAACCTGCATCAAGTATTATTGCTGTTTTCTGTGCAACAAGTGCACAGTGTTTTGTTTTTCTGGTGTGGATCTTTCTGAATTTCTGGTTTCTGGTTCTTTGGTTCTCAGTGGTCTGCCATTGGCTATTGTCTTGACTTGTAAAGCAGTCAAGGAGTGTGTTGGAAGGGGTATAGTAACATTCTCTAATTTTCTGTAGCAAATAAATCTCACCTGGTATTTCTCAAAGGGATTGGGGTTTTTCTCTCCAGTTTTACTCCAACTCCCTTGGTCAAGGCCTATAGCTAGTACTATAGGATTGTCTACATTTCTGGTGCCCAACGTGGGGTGAGGATTTGCCAGCTTTTGGAATCTCTGTTACTGTTGGACTCTCTTCTTTTGTGGACTCTTTGTAGATTTTGGGTTTTTGGTGCTGTATCTCTCTGCGGTTGGTCTAGGGGGTCTTCTCTCTAGTTGGATTTGGTCCCTCCTAGGTCTCTGAAGGCTACTGGGGGGACTTTGGCTATCTGTGGTGGAAAGTTGGGGAGGTGTAATTGGAAATATTTATGATGGTAAGGATCAAGTCATGGAAAGGGTAAACTTGCTTTGGAGAGGAGGCAAGGTTATTTTTGGAGATCTTTGAAGCTGTTGATGATGTAGATGGGGCTTCTTATTTGGATAGGGTGAAGCAGGTGATCTTTTTCATTGATTAAAGAGAGGTTGTGAAGGAAGTTCATAGGATGGAGGGATATAGGATTCAGGATTGGGGAAAGTTAAAGATGGAAATGATCAGGAGGTGGCCCACTGTTTTTCAATAGATGATCTTTATGGCATTTCTAGGAAATGGGAAATTGATGGTGGTGTAACTTCTCTGGCTCAGTATGGTAAGTTTATTGAGGAATTTGAAGAGGTTATGGATTATATGGATTATAATGGTATGTCTTCTTATGAAATGGAGGCCAAGAGTTTATTTTGGAGTGCCATGGGTCTGGAGATCAAAAAGGAGGTTCAGGAATTTCTTTCAAAGGCTGGGATGATCAAGACACTTCTAAATGGAGAAAGTAGGATTCCTTCTATAGGTGTTTTGAAGAAGGCTATTCTGGGGCATCTTGAAAACCTTTTTTCTAAAGAGGTGGAACCTGAAAATGAAAATTTAATGGATGGAAAGGTTCAGGAAGAAGTGAATGAAAATTCAGCTACAGTGGAAATTTTGGAATCAACAACTTTGGGAGATGATGATGTTTGTGATGTTTCAGAAATTTTAATTTCTTTAACAGATGATGTCAATGGATCTCAAGAATGTGCTTCATTTGATGTTTTGGATATGTACACACTGGATTATCAGTGCATCTTTTCAAAGGTGGATGAGCTCTGTGGGAAGTAAAAATTGGATGTTCATGATGATATGGTTTCTTCATGTTTAGATAATGGATTTTTGGATGAAGATGTTCCTTTAAGATCTGTTGATGGTCATCAAGAGTCTGTGTTGGATCTATTGCTCTTAGAGGAAGATTATTTTATGGGTGCTCCTTTAATTTCAGAAGATGAATGCTTGGAGGAGGATGTTAATTTTGATGTTATGGACTCTATTCTGGAGGATCTTTTGGATTCTCAGAGTAATTCTGAGCTTAATGATTTGAAGCCTCATGAAAAAGATTCTGAGTTTCTTCTTTCAAGTTCAGAGGATGGAAGAAGTGGTGACAATCTCTCTATAGAAAGTTTGGATCTTCAGAATGATTATGTTCTGGATGTATGTTTGTTGGAGGAATATAATTCCAAGCTGGTTCTCTCAAGATCAGAAGATGGTTGCTTGGGGGAGATGATTCTTTTAGTGCTCTGGGTCCTGTTTTGGAGGATTTTTTTAAATTTCAGAATAATTTTGTGATTGATGATTTGGAGTTAGAGACAGTAAACTCTCAGATTCTTCCCTCAAATGGAAAAGGCTTTTTTAGAAAGGGGGATAAAATTTTTGATGCTGTAGATTTCTCTGTTTCAAAGGATATAGGGTGAATGGACACTGGGTATGAAATTGATGGTAAATTCAGTGTATGGAGAAGGATGGGGATTTTGTTTGGAGGTCTGATTATGGGATATCAGAATTGGAAGAGGGGCTTAGCTTTTGGTAGCCCTAGGGGCAAACTTATTGGTTTCAACCTGAGGATTCCAAGAATCTGATTCCTCCAAAATGAGGATAAAATACTTAATTTGTTTTGGTTTTGTTAATTTGGTCTCTATTTTTTTGGTCAGGTTTTTTTTTTTTCCAATTCTTATCAGTCTATCTGGTTCAAGTCTCTATATATAAAAAAAATCTTAGTTTAATGAAGATGGAAGAAAAGAAAAACTTAAGTGAAGATAAATATTTTATTTAAAAGAAAATGATGATCATTGGTTTTATCTAACCTCCAGAATGAGGTTAAACTGAAAAAAAATTTATTTCTAAAGTGTATTTTTGGCTTTCAAGAATTTTAATGGTTTTTTAATGGTTTTGGTTTTTTATGGGAGAAGATTTGTGTTGGAAAATCCTTTTGTTAGAAGGTACCCAAGGGTGGGACTTCTTGATTTGATTTTGGCAAGTTTGGGGGTAACTGATGGGATGGCTGCTCTATCAACAGTTACCCCAGATGTCTTTTTCCAACCCCTTCTCTTAATTTGGTTGAACCCTAGTATTGGTTTCTCTTCACAGGTTTTAGTCCTCTATGACTTTAAGCTGGAAATTCTTTTGGTCTTCAAGTGCTGGACTCTTCATGCTTATTGGTTTTGGTTTATTTTTTTGGATGTTGTGTTTTTTGTTAAAGGTACCCAGGGGGGGCTTCTAGATTTTATTTTGGCAAGTGTGGGGGTAACTGATGAGCTGGCTGCTCTGTAGAACAGTTACCCCAGAATGTTAGTTTATTTCTTTAGTCTTTAATGGTTTGATCTCTGGTTCTGTAAGCCTAGCTATCCCCAGGACTGAGTAATTCTTATGTTTAAAGTTAAATAACCTTATCTACATTAAGCTTATAACTTATAAATAAGGTTAAGATACTTATATATATGGTTATAATACATATATATATATTTATTACACTATTATATGACTTATAGTAGTTTAAATAGCTTATCTATAGCCTAATAATACTTATTAAGGTGTTAATGGAGTCATAATATACTCATCTTAAGTGATATTAAGTAATTATAGAAATACATAAGCTTATATGTATACATAAACCTCATATTCAGTGAAATATGTAGTTATATTATGTACATTTAGGTCTATAAGTGAGTTTTAACCTCTTAATAGCCTATAAACTTTATTTTTCTGCTTATTTTAGGTCATATGGATGTAATCAGTGGACTCACAATGCCTACACAAGCATATACACCTTTTTCAGGCACATATATCCAGTTTTGACAACTTAATCTGCTTCCTTTGATGGATTTTCATGGATTTATGGCTTGGGATATGATTACTGGGTTAATATAGATGCTTGTGGATGTTATTGGGGGCTTTGACAGTTAATTTGGTTCCTTTATATGCTTTATGTTTCATTATATACTCTTTGGATGAGTTATTTTACCTGTTTCGTTATGATATCTGCATTTATCTGTTTATTCTATTTATGGTATGGGTCTGTGGTATCATTAATTGTGATGGAGGGTCCTTACTGGATGTCTGGGTGTTGAAACTGCTTTAAGTGGACACCATAGGGTGGTGATGGGCCCTCACAGTGCTGTAATAGCCTGGGATAGCAGTGACATCATCTGGATTGAAGGTCTGTGCACTCCAGTGAATTTCGGTATAAGTAAGGGAGGATTTGACATGTTATTGGACATCACTTACTTACTATACATCAAATAAAAACTATTAAACAATTATAATTTTATATAAATATACTATAAAGTATTTATAAATTGATATTATCTTTATATAAGCTATAACTATATTTTATTTATCTATTTTCCACCACTAGCACACAGAAAAATCCAAGTATTGTGAGTTTATATTGAGAATAACTATTTTATTAGTCTTCCCCTGAGGTTTAATCACTAAATCATTTAAAAGTAAGTAGTAGTATCATTAATATTTACTATTAAATCATACTTAGATACTAGCACACACTGACAGGTTCTGTCTTTATGATTTTGGTTTGAGTCCCCCAAGACTATAAACTGAGGGTTTTGAGTCCCCCAAGACTAAAAACTGAGGATTATTCCCCAAAGACTTTAAACTGAGGAATTTCTTATGATTGGCTACATTCACAAATTCTGGAGAGTGGTCAAGAATTTCATTTCTAAGTCAAAAAGTTCAATCAAGAGTCAAGTGGCAGAAGAGAATCAAGAGATGAAATAAAGTGTTCAGCATTAGCCTTAAACTGGTGGATGAGGTGTTTCCTTTTCTCAAGGTCCTGTGGATTTCTAGCAGGAGTGGATTGGAAGTAGTTTAGTAGGAGGTGTTTTTGTTCAGAGGAGTGTTGTTGGAACTTGGCCTTAATGGTGGGAAAGTGGTTAGGAGTTGGTGGTTTAATGGATCCTACATTGTTATCATCACTGTCAGAAGATGAAGGAACAGAGAAGTCATCAGTTATGAAAGTAGAAGGAAGGAACAAAAGTATTTTTTACCATCAGATGGACCAAGCATGGTGGTATTAATTGTTGTACTGGTATTGGAACTCTTTTTTGAAGGGTGTAGTTTGTTGACCAATCTGGGTATCAGGATTGATGGCCTGGATCGTTTGGTACTGGTGGAAGATGGACCAGGTTGAGGTGAAGGTGAAGCTGTTGAATATGATAATGGACCAGGTCTGAAGAAAATATTCTTTTTTGATTGGCAGACATCACAGGAAGTTCTGTATGGATGAGTTGGTGGTGTGATGGTGCAGATTAGATTGTTGTCAATGCAGTATTGGAAAGGGCCCATTTCAGAGGCAGATTTTGCAAGAAAGCTAAACATGGTGGCTCTGAGGAAGGAGAATGTGGAAATTCTCAATTGGAGGGAGGATGTGGTCTTACAACATTGGCAGAGGCCTTTGTTGGTCTGTTTGGTGCTGTTTTTGTAGGTCTTAATTGACATTGGTTGAAGAGTTAGGTGTTTTTTTGGTTTTATTCAGTGAATATTGTGACTATGGGTACGTGGGTACTACTATTGGATAGCCCTGGCTTTTCTCTATATTTGATTTCCTTTTGATATTTTTCATATTTCAAGTTTTAAGGGGTCATTTACTCACTTTTCATTTCTAAAAGATAGCTGTTTAATTTTGTTTTTTGTGTTTTACAGACTAACCTTAAGTCTTAGGTTGAAGTGCTTGGTACTATTAAGTAGAGCTAATTTGGCTCTATATTTTATGTCTCAAAGTTGTCATAGCTTAATTTTGTGGTTTAAGGATTTTAGTAGTCGTGGTGGATTTTTATTAAGTATTTTGGGCTTTATTGGAGGTTTTTAGTGGTTTTCTGGCTTCAGGGAGGTCTGGCCACCTCTAGCGGCCTACCTGCCCCGGTTATAGAAGGCTGGGGAGCGTTTCTAGAGGGTTTTTATTCAATTTGGCTGTCAAAAGCCCCAAATTAGTTCCTGTGAATGGATTTTTTAGGTGGTGGTCTGTGTGTACATACTGAAAAATACAGTTTGGGGCAACCTTAATTATCATACAACCATCTGGTAATTAAATCATTCTTTCTCACTCAGTTTTCACTTATTTTGGCCAAAATTGGCTGTGTTTGTTGCAAGGTTAGTTCTCCATTTAACTCAACTTTGGAAACTGGTTTCTCTGGTTTAGCTTTGCAACCTGCATCAAGTATTATTGCTGTTTTCTGTGTAACAAGTGCACAGTGTTTTGTTTTTCTGGTGTGGATCTTTCTGCATTTCTGGTTTCTGGTTCTTTGGTTCTCAGTGGTCTGCTATCTGCTACTTTCTTGACTTGTAAAGCAGTCAAGAAGTGTGTTGGAAGGGGTATAGTAACATTCTCTAATTTTCTGTAGCAAATAAATCTCACCTGTTATTTCTCAAAGGGATTGGGGTTTTTCTCTCCAGTTTTACTCCAACTCCTTTGGTCAAGGCCTATGGCTAGTACTATAGGATTATCTACATTATGATGCCTTTTAAAAAAATATTTTCTTTACTTCATTTTATTTTATTTGATCAGATTTTGCTTTAATTTATTCTATCATACTATATAATACTGTATTATATTATATTATATTTCATTTCATTTCACTAACTATTATTCTATTTATTTCTTTTTTGCTTTGGTTTAGTATATTTTATTCCCTTACATCTTAATTTAATTTTTATTATCTTATTTTATTTCAAAAGGTGATATTACTTGTGCAAATAAAAGTCTTTGAATTCTCAAAATGAGCTGATGAACTCTGATGTAAACCCATAGATCAGAGTTCACAACCCCATTTCATCCATGTGACCTCTGATCTACAGCTTTAAATCAGATTTAACCAACCTTTTTTATGCATGTTTACTCTGATCTATGGCCGTAAATCACAGTAACACATCCATTTTCATGCATGTGGTACTCTGATCTATGGCCGTAGATCAGAGTACCACATTCAATTTTGGGAATGTGACCTCTTATCTACAGCTTTACATTAGGCTGATGCTATCCTTAAGTCTTTCCTCACTCTATGCTACTTAATTTTGGTGGAGAACACTTAAAGTTTTTCCTATCTACACAACCCAACTGCACATTTGGCGGTAAATTCCCACTTCCCTCATCACATAAGCCTTCCACCAATAACTATGAAACACCTCTCTACTAGGCAGCTACTTCACTCAACTATGAATTCTATCGCTTTAATTTTAGTTCTTTACTATAAAACAGACTTTGATTTGGAAGATACTTTAGCCTATATGTCTTTTCTTTCCAAAAAGCGTTACATAAACCCAAGGGGGCCAAATCTTCATCATGATCCCAGATATGATCTCTGCTCCATTCTCAACATTTCTCAACTAAAGTTTACTTAACTATTTCAAACCTCTCCCAATTCTTTCTTCAAACTTTATCAACTCATCTCCAAACATCCTATATTTCATAACAATTCTCAAAATAAACAGTGCAATCCTGCTATTTAACTTGCTGTTGCACTATGTTGCTTTGGCTCAAATGGAAATGGTGCTGCTGTAAGAAGTTTGGAAAATCTCTTTACCATAGGATATGAGACAGTGATATTATACACCAAGTGCTGTATGATTTCTATCCTTTCCCTCAAGTCTCAAACACTTGCTTGGCCCACTCCACAACAGCAACTTGAATCATCTCAAGTAATGCAAGCCAAAGGTTTCCCTGGCTGTGTAGGTTTTGTTCATTGCACACCTATACCTTTGAGTAAAAAGCCTTCTCATGATGGAAACCATTATTTTAATTGTAACAAAAGGCTTCTTCAAAATGTTCTACAACTTCACATCTTTCAAAAACTAACTTTTTATCTTCTTTGTAGATACTCTATTGCCATTCAACTTGTCTGTGACATCAAAAAAAAGTTTATTTCTTTTCATAGTGGCTGCCCCAGCTCATGTCATGACTCTTCCGTCTTCCTAATAATGAGGGTTTCTCAAAGTCTTGACTCATACTTTGACAAATCTCAGTACCACCTTTCAGACTCAGCATATGCAAGTGGAAAGTACATTATACCTGCTTTCTGTGGCGCAACTTTAGAAAATGACCCCAAAACCACCTTTAATTATCACCTTTCCCAATCAAGAGTACAGATTGAACATGCTATTAGTATTTCAAAGGGAAGATTTTATAGTCTCCGGGAGCTCAGAATCTAATTTCAAAAGAAATTGGGGATCAAAACTTCAAATCATTGGATCATGACTTGCATTATACTCCACAATATCCTAGCTGATTTAAAGGATGAGTGTAATGATCTTTATGAAGAAGAGGATCCTGAAACAAATCCCTTACTTCAATAAAATCCAGGGGGGAGTATTTCCAAAACTTCATATAAGACTTGCGAAATTCTTTACTTGAAAGAATTTTGGTGATAGCTGCCCCTTAGTTCAATCTAATGCAGGGGTGGGATTGGGAGATTTTCAAATGTGACTTGAAAATTTTAACTAAAAAAGAATTTTTAACATCAAAAATTCTTGAAAATTTAATTTAAAAAAGAATTTATAACATTAAAATATGAAAATTCAACTAATGATCAATAGAGTAAAGAAATACAGGAAATTAAGATAAAATTTTATGTACAATTAATTATGAAAATTTGAAGTGTGAGAGAAATAAAACAAACTAGTCATCAAAAAATTTCTTTAAATGTTCAATTTCCTCCACAGATTTACTAGCTTTAACACATTCTATCAAGAAATCTTTGTTTTTGGAATTTTATCTACAATCAAGCTTATATTTCATCTTTTCCATGAGGTTTTGATGCTTAAGTGTTTTATCCTCTTTCTTTGATTTTTCAAGTCTTAGAAATAACTCATATTTTTTCTCCTCCATGTCTTGTGCCCTATCATCATTCCGTAAAGAGAGTTCATACTTCCTCTCCTCCAAGACTTGTGCCCTATCATCTTTCCATAAAGAGAGTTCAAACTTCTTCTCTTCCAAATCATGTACCCTGTCATCCCTCCTTAAAGAGAGCTCATATTTTTTCTTTTCAAGCTTTAGAGTCTCTTTAGCAACTTCCACTTGTTCTAGAGTGATAATAAATATTAACAAAAAGTTGAAGAAAATCAGAGTAAAGTATTAAGAGGTTTGGTATCACTTACCAGAATCACGTTTCTCCAAAAATTCTTCTATAGAAGAAAAAGGGGTTTGAGATGAAGTATCACTTTTTCTTCTTCTTTGAGAAAGTAAATTTAGACTACTTGAAGCCCTTTGCTTTTTTTTCAAGGTCACATCTTCCTCCTCATCATTGTTGCTGGCTTCTGACTCAGTTGATTGTGACTCCTGTGTTTGTTCTTCAGCCTTTTTAGAAATAAGAAAATTTAAATAAAAAAGAATTGGTAAGATAAAAGAAAAAAAACATACTTGAGTTAGATCAGGTTGGTTTATATTTCCATAAGTATCTATTTAAAAGATATCTTAATTTGTGGAATTTAAATGGGGGGAGGCTTGAGTAGAAGAAGAAGGAAAAAGATTTCTTTCAACATAATGTTTGGAGATAGCATCTTCACCATTAAACATGTTTGCAGGATTAACATCACCTCACTCTCCAAAAATAGCATCCATATCTTTAAAGTAAGGACATAAAGAATCAAGTTTATTGTCTATGGATTTGATGCCCTTACTGATATCGAGGTCAGTAATACCAAAACCAGTAGAAGATGAAAGGGTCTTTTCCTTCTTGTATTTGGCTCAATAATTCTTGAAGTGTTCAGACATCTGTTTAGGTAAAAGATCTATCCTTCCCTTGGTCTTATTTCTTAATTCATTGGCCATTAGAAGATAACCATTATCTTTTGATGCTGGGGGCCGTCCTACTTTAGTTGCATTTTTGGTACCAAAACAAGAATCGTAGTTAGATTTAGTTTTCAGCCAGTTGGTAAGAATGAGATGATCATCTTTTTTTAATTGAATGGTCTTTGATTTCTCAGCTGAGAAGGGGAAAGAGGGAGTAGTGCAATTTGAAGAACAACTGGGGGAAGACTTATTTTGAGAAGATCTATGATGACATGGCATGTTAAGATAATTGAAGATGAAAAGGAGCAAAAACAAGTAGATGAGATAGCAAGGTGTTCTGAATGGAGAGAATAGACAGGATGAGATGAGAATGGGAGTGCACAGAAATGTAGAAGGAATATCCAGAGAGTATTCAAAGATGTAATCATGAATTAAAGTAGGCCAAGATGTGGTTGTGACAGAAAGTTGTCTGATATGTGGTTATGAAAAATTGAGTAGAAAAATGTCTGAGAAGAGGTCAAGTTTGACACATAAAATTTCTCATAACCCAAATATTAGCAATAATAATTACAGAAGATAATTGGGGTATAAGAATTTTTATCTGCAATCAATTCAATTGCGGATTGGTCAACTTTGATACCCCCTAATCTTTGTTGAGTGATTCTAAATATTGGGCCACCAAATTGTCTTAGATATAATCCAAGTTCTGTGAATAAAAAAATGGTATATTAAATGAATTTTATAAAAATCATGAAATCCATGGATCCAAAAATGGATTATGATGAGTGGAATGAAAAAATCATATAAATTGCCTATATCAGTTAGAGACATTATTGTAGCTAGAACTAAAACCATCAGAGATACTTCTGGATTTATTAATATATGCAATGAATTATTATTGAACCACAAATAGTAAACAAGGTATAATAATTATAAGAAAAATATTGAGGTATTTAAACCTACTACATGTAATTTACCAGTGGAGAAGAACAAACATTATGCTCCTCTTGTTCCTAACAGACAAGAAAGTTAAACTTGCTACAAATGTAATGAACTTTTGGTAAAAGGTCATACTTGTAAGAAGAGAATAAATATTATTGAGAACTCACAAGATTCTGAACCCAGTAATCATGAAGATGAAAAGGATGAGTCTAGTGAATATTTTAAAAGTAAAGTTTCTTACAGTGATGATAAAAATGAGGTATTTGTATTATAACAGGATATTATGTTCCTGAATGAGACAATAACACCCACAGAGGCATATTTAACTTCCATTGAGGAATCTGAAATGATAAAAGATGTAAATCATGATACTTACAAGATCACACCTATTAGAGCACTTGTTCTAATATGTGGAAAAGAAAGGAATGCCATTCTTTACACTGGGGCTGCAGGTAGTATAGTTTCTTTTAAAACTTTAATTAAACTTGATATTAAGTACAAAGAAAAAGTCAAAATTGTAAAGACAAAGAGCTGGAGAGTATTTGGTTCAGTATTATGTCTGATTGGAAAATACATAACTGCTGTATTCTTTAAATATAGTAATGGATATGTAAGAGCAGTATTAAAATTTTCAGTAATGGATAATAATAATTGTAGTGATTGGTTTATTATTGGTAATGACTTATTGACCAAATTCGGCATTGAAATAGATCCTGAAAATAGTTTCTTCACAATAGGAGTAAACAGAAAAAGAAAATTCAATTTATTCCATTTACCCTAAAGAAGATCAAATCCAAGGTGAAAGACCCACCTCTGAAGTGTTTGAATTGGAAAATGAAATAAAAAAGGCCTCTTTCAGTCCTCAACTCTCAAAAATAGAAGAAGAGAATATTTTGAGATTGATAAAATCTTATCCTATGGCATTTGCTCATGGTTTAAATGAACTAGGATTGGTCAAGACCATGAGATGAAAATTTCCTTAAGTTGTGATTTGGATAATACTCCTGGAAGCTTAAAAAAGAAACTTTACCCAGCTTCTCCTGAAAAAAGGAAAGACATTGAAGACAACATTGTGATGTTGGAAATGGGTATTTTTGAAAAAGTAGACACAACTCCTAAGTTATGTGTTATTTCACCAGGTTTAATCTCTTATAAAAAAGATAGGGCAAGATTATGTGGTTATTACAGAGATCTAAATACATTCACTGTGAATGATATTTACCCTCTCTCAAGGATAGCTTCTATCCATGCTGCCTTAAAAGGAGAAAAATATATTTCCTGTCTGGAGGGAAACATAGGTTACCACTAGATTCCTGTAGAAAGAAATTCTCAGAATTACTTACTCATAAACAAACACATGGGAATATATAAATGCATAATAATGCCTTTTGGCCCATATAATGCCCCTTCATTCTTCAAAAATTTTATGGATAGTGTTTATATTATGCCCTTACTGATATCAATGTCAGTAATACCAAAACCAGAATAAAATGAAAGAGTCTTTGCCTTCTTGTATTTGTCTTGGTAATGCTTGAAATGATCATACATATGTTTAGGCAAAAAATCAATCTTTCCCTTTGTCTTATTTTGTAATTCATTGGCCATTAGAAGATAGCCATTGACTTTTGATGCTTGGGGGCCATCCTACTTTAGCTGCATTCTCAGTACCAAAACAAGAATCATAATTAGTTTTTTTTTTAGCCAGTTGATAAGTATGAGATGATCATCTTTTTTTAGTGTCACCGGACGACCTACGCACAAGGTCGAGGATGTTCCTGAAAGTGAGATGAGGGATTTAGAAACTTCTTCGAAGCACAGAGGAATGATTCGAAATCATATAAATTGCCTATATCAGTTAGAGACATTATTGTAGCTAGAACTAAAACCATCAGAGATACTTCTGGATTTATTAATATATGCAATGAATTATTATTGAACCACAAATAGTAAACAAGGTATAATAATTATAAGAAAAATATTGAGGTATTTAAACCTACTACATGTAATTTACCAGTGGAGAAGAACAAACATTATGCTCCTCTTGTTCCTAACAGACAAGAAAGTTAAACTTGCTACAAATGTAATGAACTTTTGGTAAAAGGTCATACTTGTAAGAAGAGAATAAATATTATTGAGAACTCACAAGATTCTGAACCCAGTAATCATGAAGATGAAAAGGATGAGTCTAGTGAATATTTTAAAAGTAAAGTTTCTTACAGTGATGATAAAAATGAGGTATTTGTATTATAACAGGATATTATGTTCCTGAATGAGACAATAACACCCACAGAGGCATATTTAACTTCCATTGAGGAATCTGAAATGATAAAAGATGTAAATCATGATACTTACAAGATCACACCTATTAGAGCACTTGTTCTAATATGTGGAAAAGAAAGGAATGCCATTCTTTACACTGGGGCTGCAGGTAGTATAGTTTCTTTTAAAACTTTAATTAAACTTGATATTAAGTACAAAGAAAAAGTCAAAATTGTAAAGACAAAGAGCTGGAGAGTATTTGGTTCAGTATTATGTCTGATTGGAAAATACATAACTGCTGTATTCTTTAAATATAGTAATGGATATGTAAGAGCAGTATTAAAATTTTCAGTAATGGATAATAATAATTGTAGTGATTGGTTTATTATTGGTAATGACTTATTGACCAAATTCGGCATTGAAATAGATCCTGAAAATAGTTTCTTCACAATAGGAGTAAACAGAAAAAGAAAATTCAATTTATTCCATTTACCCTAAAGAAGATCAAATCCAAGGTGAAAGACCCACCTCTGAAGTGTTTGAATTGGAAAATGAAATAAAAAAGGCCTCTTTCAGTCCTCAACTCTCAAAAATAGAAGAAGAGAATATTTTGAGATTGATAAAATCTTATCCTATGGCATTTGCTCATGGTTTAAATGAACTAGGATTGGTCAAGACCATGAGATGAAAATTTCCTTAAGTTGTGATTTGGATAATACTCCTGGAAGCTTAAAAAAGAAACTTTACCCAGCTTCTCCTGAAAAAAGGAAAGACATTGAAGACAACATTGTGATGTTGGAAATGGGTATTTTTGAAAAAGTAGACACAACTCCTAAGTTATGTGTTATTTCACCAGGTTTAATCTCTTATAAAAAAGATAGGGCAAGATTATGTGGTTATTACAGAGATCTAAATACATTCACTGTGAATGATATTTACCCTCTCTCAAGGATAGCTTCTATCCATGCTGCCTTAAAAGGAGAAAAATATATTTCCTGTCTGGAGGGAAACATAGGTTACCACTAGATTCCTGTAGAAAGAAATTCTCAGAATTACTTACTCATAAACAAACACATGGGAATATATAAATGCATAATAATGCCTTTTGGCCCATATAATGCCCCTTCATTCTTCAAAAATTTTATGGATAGTGTTTATATTATGCCCTTACTGATATCAATGTCAGTAATACCAAAACCAGAATAAAATGAAAGAGTCTTTGCCTTCTTGTATTTGTCTTGGTAATGCTTGAAATGATCATACATATGTTTAGGCAAAAAATCAATCTTTCCCTTTGTCTTATTTTGTAATTCATTGGCCATTAGAAGATAGCCATTGACTTTTGATGCTTGGGGGCCATCCTACTTTAGCTGCATTCTCAGTACCAAAACAAGAATCATAATTAGTTTTTTTTTTAGCCAGTTGATAAGTATGAGATGATCATCTTTTTTTAGTGTCACCGGACGACCTACGCACAAGGTCGAGGATGTTCCTGAAAGTGAGATGAGGGATTTAGAAACTTCTTCGAAGCACAGAGGAATGATTCGAGGAGTGATTCAAAGGTCACTCGAAGTAAGAGCTACTGGTTCGAGGTATGTTTGAGAAGAATTATAATATAGTTTCAAAGGTAATAGGAATTCTTAAGATCTCACGAAGGGTTGGAAACTCAACAATCAAAGATTTAGGATTTAGAAATGATTATTGAGAAAATAAAGAAAGATACGATAATAATGATTTAACTTAAAAGATTTTACCACTATTAAATGTAAATATGTTTTATAATTTAATTCTAAGGAATGTCAAACCAAAAACCCAACCCTTTTATATCCTTTATTCCTCCTCGCACCATTCCCATACCATAGACCATTAATAACATACACTTAGACCCTCTTCGCTAATATCTGTCCATGCTCAATTTACCCTTTTTAATTAATTAACAAACTTTTAATGAAAACTACTAATGTACTATTACGTTGATTATAGCGCTGTGCGTTGCTTATTGAAA
Organism: Hemileia vastatrix; assembly: GCA_030280995.1. Classification (NCBI taxonomy): domain Eukaryota; kingdom Fungi; phylum Basidiomycota; class Pucciniomycetes; order Pucciniales; family Zaghouaniaceae; genus Hemileia; species Hemileia vastatrix. Next base: position 12,900,920 of record JASXTE010000018.1, on the reverse strand, counting down.
TTAAGACTAAGGCACACTATTTAGAGATTGACTAATTTAGATTTAGAGTTTAGGCTAGCGCAGTTGAATAGTAAGTACACAAAGGGGAATCGCAGTTGCTATGGAGAATTGCTTTCTGCGCTTCGAGTATAGATTTAGAACTCAATATTATTGATTTAATGAGCTGCTTTTGCCTCGAGTGTCACGTGGCGCATGACATTTAGTTGAACAATATTTTATTTCTCAGCTGAGCAGGGGAAAGAGGGGGTAATGGGATTTGAAGAACTACTGGGGGAAGTCTTCATTTGAGAAGATCTATGATGATGGGGCATGTTTAGATATTTGAAGCTGAAAAGGAGATGAAAAAAACAGATGAGATGGGGAGGGGTTTTGAACAGAAATTAATAGACAGGATGGGAGTGTGCAGCAAGGTACGGAGGCTTGCACATCCAGATAGTTGTCCAGGATGTGGTTATGAAAAATTGAGGATAAAAATGTTGGATAGAGGTGAACATTGACACGTAAAAGGTCTAATAACCCAATTATTAGAAAAATAATTGTGGAAGATAATTGGGGTATAATGATTTTTATCCGCAATTAATATAATTGCGGATTGGTCAACATTGATACCCCCTATTATATATACAAGTTTGTAGAGATTATCTTTAATAGACTTTAATTTCTTATCCATATATTGGGGAGTATCAAAGTTAGAAATCTTTCATTTCAAAATACCTCTTTTCTCCACCAAATCAACCATGATTATTTTTTAAAATATGCCATATTGTACCCCCAAAATATGTTTTTACTGAGAGTTAATGTTGAGTTTGTGGATTTCTTTTTGTGTTGTGAAATACCTTTTAAAGAGTTACAAATTTCTAACTTTGATACCCCCTATAAGGGAGTGTCAATGTTAAGGGATCAGGAATTTTTTTTTCCTGGATAAGACATTATTAATTGCATAAGATTCTTATCCACTAGCTCAAGGGTTATTGGATAAAGATTGCACAATAATTCATTATCCCACCTCTTATACCCCAGTTTCAGTTCCTAATTCCTGATTCCAAAATTATCACATCCATGATTTATTTGTAAGAAAGTCACTTGAAATATAATTTCCAATGCCATTCTTATGTATCTCTTCACTCTATGATACATAATTATGGTGGTGAAAACATAAATTTTTTTTCTACCTATGCACCCCACCAGCTCATTTGGTGGCAAATTCCCACTTCCCACTCATCACCTAAACCTTCTACCAACAACCTTTTCTACTGACAATAACAAAGCACCTCTCTTCTAAGAAACAACTTCACTCAGCTATGAATGCTATCACTTTAATTTTAGCCACTGACCTTGATTCTGACTCAGTTTTGGAAGACACTTTAGCTTATATGTATTTTCTTTCCAGAAAGAATAACATCATTCCAAGGGGGACAAATCTTTATCATGATCCCAGATATTATTTTTCCTCAATTCTTAAAATTCCTCATTTCAACTTCACACAAATTTTTAAAAAATTTTCAGATTCTTTTTTGAAAATTTCTCAACTCATCTCCAATCTTCCTATCTTCTGTAATAACTTCCATAACAAAGAGTGTAATCCTGTCTTTCAACTTGCTGTTGCACTATGTCACTTTGGTTCAAATGGGAATGGTGCTCCTGTAAGACATTCAGATAATCTTTTTACCATTGGATATGGTACCATCATATTATACACCAAGTTCTGCATTTTTTCTATCCTTTCTCTCAAGTCTCAAACACTTGCTTGGCCAACTCCACAACAACAACTTGTAGCCTCTCAAGTAATGCAAGCTGAAGGTTTCCCTGGCTGTGTAGGTTTTGTTGATGGTAAAACTATACTGTTGAGACAAAAGGCTGCTCATGATGAAAGCCATTATTTTGATCTCAAAAAAAGTTTTCTTCAAAATGTTCTCAAATTTCTCTTCATTCATTTACTAACACCACAAGAGAGTTGATGGCATTTTGTACTCTTCACCACCTGATTGTTTGACCTGTGAGTCAAGAAATTTATCATTTATTGGCTTGAGGCATTTCAAAAAACTTTTTTTTGCCTCCAAAAGGTTAAAATAAATGGTCTTTTCCATAAATAAGAGTTTTTTTAAATGTCTCAAGCAAATAAATGATAGAGATCTTGACTGATAGGTCAAACAATTGGGTGGCAAAAAGCACAAAATGTCATCAATTCTCTTGTGGTATAACTTTTTATCTTATTTATAGATGCTATTATTCTGTTCAACTTGTGTTTAATGTCTATAAAAAGTTTATTTCTTTTCATAGTGGCTTCCCTGGCTCATGTCATGAATCTTCCCTCTTCCAATGAATGAAGATTTCTCAGAATCCTGACTCATACTTTGATAAATCTCAGTGCCTCCTTGCAGACTCAGCCTATGCAAGTGGAAAGTATATTATACCAGCTTTCCAAGGTGCAACTTTATAAAATGACCCAGAAACAACTTTTAATTATTATCTTGAAAAATCAAAAGTACAAGTTGAACATGCTAATGTTATCTTAAAGTGAAGATTTTCTAGTCTCTGGGAACTCAGAATCCAATTTCAAAAAAAAATTAAAAATAAAAACTGAAAATCATTGGATAATGACTTGCATTATACTCCATAATATTCTAGCTGATTTAAAATATGAGTGGAATGATTTTTATGAAGAAGAGGATCCCAAACCTGTTCCATCTCTCCCCTACCCTGAATCACAAAACATTCTTTCCACTGGCATACGCTCTGTCATTATGCCAATCACCCTGCAACATTTTGAAACACAACCCTTTTAATTTTTGTTTTCATACTCTCCAAATGTTCAACTTGTCTGCTTTATTCACTTGGTTTAGTTTTTTTTTTCATATTCATTTTTATTTTGAATTTACAGTAAATGTCTCTTTTTTGGATGTCTCATTTGTTTTCATTCACCAGCACAACATGAAATCACATAATTTTTCACTGTTTCTTTTTTTCATTAATTCCTCATATTATTTCCCTCCTCTCCTAAAGCATCCCTCAAACAATTTTGTTTCATTTGTTTTCTCATCTCATCTCTCCAGTTAAGTCATTTTATTCATTTTTTTGATTTTTTGTTTGCCAATTATATATATATATACATTTTAAGTGGTTCTTTTTTTGGTTTTCAAGTTTAAATTAACACTTTTTTTAATCTTTTTCTTCCTCTTTTCTCTTTTTTTTATTCTCCATAGCCCCCTCTTTATCCCACCTTTCCCCTTTTTCCCCTCCTTGGCCTCCTAAATCCCCCCTTTTTCTCTCTTTGGTGTTCTCAAAACCCCCCTTAGGCACCCTCAGACATTCCCTTTTCCTCCCTTTTGTCTCCTAAAACCCCCTTGCTCACCTATCCCAGCCCCTAATTGCTCCCTCCTCCCCCTTTCCCCCTTATAGCTCTTACCCCCCCTTCATTACTTAGTGATTTTCTAACAAATTGCTAAGTTAATGAAGGATTGTTGAAAATCATTCATTAGCCTAAAGAATTGTTAGAAAATCACTAAGTAATGAAGGGGGGAGGTGATTTTAGGGGGGTGGGAAGGAGAGGTAGGAGAAATATGGGGGAAGGGGGGAGCAATGAGGGGGGGAGTGATTAGGGGCTAGGATAGGTGGGGTGGGGGGGCTTAGTTGATGAAAGGGGGGAAAAGGGAAATTTCTGAGGAAATCTAAGGGGATAAAAGCCGGGGTGTTTCAGACACAAAGGGGGAAAAGGGGGGGTTTTTAGGATACCAAAGGTGACAAGAGAGGGATTTTGAGGAGACCAAAGGGGACAAAAATGGGGATTGAGGATACCAAAAAAAGTATAATAGGGGGGATATTGTGGACATCAAAATAGTGAAATTGGGTGATTAAGGTAGAAAGGAATGCAAAATCAATTATTAATTTTTGTTTATTATTTTTAATTCTTAATTTTATAAATTTTTATATTTCAAAAAAAAACAGGTTCAAAAATATCAACAAAAATGACTGGAATAATTTCAAAGTCCTCATCACTCTCATCATCTTCCAAAACTTTTACTAAAGTGAAGCCTATAGTTTTTAATAATAATGCAAAATCTTATAAAAAAAAATTTAATTTAAAAGAAACAATTTTGTAAAGCCTTCTTTGGTTCTTTGGAAAATCTGTCTTACTTTAAAACTACAATATGTAAAAAATATTATCCCAATTCATTACCAGAAAATTTTAAGTACTTAACTTCTAGTGGAAAGGAACTTGTGGTTGTGATTATCAGTAATGGATACAAACCTCAATTTATTAAACAGGTTCATATGTTCAATGGTGTTCAAGATGCAGTGTTTAATAAATTATCAGATGTCATTGCTACTTTCTACAAGATGTAATTAGTTCTACAACCTTTAAAACATTAAAAGAAGAGTGGAGGAATTATTATAGGAATTGGTTGGGGACCTGGATATTAAAAGGGTGTATCACTTGGTAAGTCTTTATATTCATAAATTTTTAAGAAAACCTATTTTCTTATTTCTCTCTCTAGGCATTTATTCTTTACTCCAAAATCCCAGAGATCAAGAAATGAAGGAAGATTTAGAAAGATGGAAAAGCTTAGGATCATTAAATTCTTTCTTAGCCAATTTCTTGAAAAAACTATGTGTTTGAGCATTTCAATCTAATCATATACTGGCTAAGAAAGCTGGAATTCTCAATTGGACAGATATGGAACAGGTTGAATTCTTTAACAATTATATGTTTTCTTCTAATGTTATCATCACCTACAGAGGATTTCATAATCAAATTTTCATAGAGAAATACAATTCTAATATGCTTACTTATGGAATTTCCTGTTATATTGATCCTAATACTGGAAGACCAATCCCTTCACCTGCTAAAATCAAAGGCCATGGACTATATTTTCTTGATCATAAATGTATCATGGACTTAAGTTTAGGAAACAGGATTATTGAAGCAATATGGAATTCTTCAAGAGATAATCATCAAACTACTAAGGCACCTCCTGGATTGGAATCTTGTGAAAATTTTACTCATTTCGGATGTTCTTTCCAGATCAATAAAAGTTTGATAAACCAGGCAAGTAAGGTAAGGGGTGAAGGGACAATGTCTAGTAAAACATTAGGGAGGGGTTCTAAATATGGTAATTAAAGGATTTCCATTTTTTTTCTTAAATTTTTGATTTATCAGTTATTAAAGATAATCAAGCAATTTAAGTATTGTACTATCAGGCCCTTGTGCTGTATAAAGGTGTTCATTAAATTATATTCTATGAATGAGTTAATAATACCATTCTTGTCATATGTTTTCTTTGACTTCTTTCATAAAATCATTGGCAGATAGTATTTAGGATCCCTTTACTTGATTGATTATCATTTTTAATTGTTTTACTTAATTATTAATGAAATAAAATGAAAATTTAGTAATCCTTACCCCCTCCCAGAGTAAATTTCAGGGGGGGTATTGCCAAAATTTCAAGATGTGTAAAAATTTTGACTTGAAAAACTTTTGAATGAAATATGAACAAAAAAAATAAAAAAAACTACACATCAAGCATTTTCATTAAGCAGTCAATTTCCTCAACAGATTTATTAGCTTTAATGAATTTTATCAAGAAAATGTTCAAAAAAAATTGGATTGAAATATGAACAAAAAAAATAAAAAAAACTAATCATCAAACATTTTCATTAAGCAGTCAATTTCCTCAACAGATTTATTAGCTTTAATGCATTCTATCAATAAAACTTTCTGAAAAAAATTGGAATTAAATATGAATGAAATAAAAAAAAATTGTCATCAAACATTTTCATTAAGCATTCAATTTCCTCAACAGATTTATTAGCTTTAACACATTATATCAAGAAAACTTTCTTTTTTGAAAAAGCTTCAAGCTGATACTTGAGTTTCATTTGATCTAATAGGAAATTATACTCAAGAGCCTTCTCCTCTTTCTTTATCTTGAATTTTTTCTCCTCCAAGTCATGTACTTTCTCATCCCTCTTTAAAGAAAGCTCAAATTTCTTATCCTATTCTAGTTTCAGACTTGCTTGCTTGAGGATCCTCATTTCATTCATTAGCCTTTTAAGAAATAAAAAAAAGAGATGTGAATAAAAAAAATAAAACAACTAGAAAAGAATGAAAAGCTCATTGGAGTGAGATCAGGTTGGTTTAAATTTCCATAAGAATCTATTGAAAAGATATCTTGATTGGTGAAAGTCAAATGAGGGGAGGCTTGAGTAGAAGCAGAAGAAAAAAGATTTCTTCTGGTATCATGTTTGGAGATATCATCTTCTCCATCCAGCATGTTTGCAGGATTAACATTGGCTCACTCTCTAAATATGGAATCCATCTCTTTATAGTAAGGACATAAAGAATCAAGTTTATTGTCTATAGATTTGATGTCCTTACTGTTATCAAGGTCATTAATACCAAAACCAGTGGAAGATGAAAGAGTCTTAGCCTTCTTGTATTTGGCTCAATGGTGCTTGAAACATTCAGACATCTGTTTAGTCAAAGGATCAATCCTTCCCTTTGTCTTATTTTGTAATTCATTGGCCATTAGAATATATCCATTGGCGTTTGATGCAGGGAGCCATCCTACTTTAGTTGCATTCTCAGTACCAAAATAAGTTTCATAATAATTAGTTTTAGTTTTCAGCCTATTGAAAAGTATGAGATGATCATCTTTGTTTAGTTGAACAGTATTCAATTTCTCAGCTGAGCGGGGGAAAGAGGGAGTAATGGAATTTGAAGAACAACTGGGGGAAGGCTGCCTTTGAGAAGATCTAGGACAACCAAGCATGTTAAGATATTTGAAGATGAAAAGAAGAAGAAACAAACAGATGAGATGGGGAGGGGTTTTGAACGGAAATGAATAGACAGGATGGGAGTGTGCAGTAAGGTAGGTAGGCTGGTGCATCCAGAAAGTTGTCCAAGATGTGATTATGAGAAATTGAGGATAAAAATGTTGGATAGAGGTGAACATTGACACGTAAAAGGTCTAATACCCCAATTATTAGCAAAAATAATTGCGGAAAATAATTGGGGTATAATGATTTTTATCTGCAATTAGTTTAATTGCAGATCCCTTAACATTGATACCCCCTATCATATTACAAAAATAAAATATTTTGTTTCTCCACATAGAAATTATCTTCCACCTTTTTTATTCCTTCTATTCTCTGTGTTTCTACTTGTATCTTCCATTCTCCGCTTTCTTACATTTCCTTGGAATTTTCTACTTATTCTCATTTATTCTTTTTACCCAAATTAATCTTATACTTCCTACATTGATTTAGCTCTCAATCAAATATAAATACCTTTATGTATTTACGTATATTTTTCCTAGCGAAATAAATTTTTTTATAATATTCATAGTAATTCATTATTTTCATTGTTCAGACCTTAAACCTTTCTGGGTTTCTCTGGTCATAATAGTGTTTTGTTTAATTATAAATCCAAGTTAAACTTTATCCTTGAGACTATATAAGATTGTCGTCCACTACATATTCAATACCTAAAAAATTGCATGGATTTATCGGGGGCAATTTGGCTTCACTACGCAATATAGGGGGTGGACTTGCTAGCAAGTCCTCAACCTGAACTCAGATGGAACTCAGATGGAACTCAGACTGAACTCATACTGAACCCATACTGAACTCTACTTGAACACCCACCTAAAACTGTTCTTCTGAGTGGTGTTCATTCCTGATTGTATGGCTCCTTTATCAATAGCTCAATGTGTGTTCAATCTATGGTGAGTTTGGGTCCAAGGTTGCGGACTTGCTAGCAAGTCCGCCCCCCATATTGTGTGGTGCTTGATGTATGATATAGAGGATGTATTTCAAATGGTAAATTTTATCAACAGTTACAGTCAAGTCACAAAAGCTTGCTGAATTTTGGACATAAAAAATTAAAGCTTCATTCATCAAAAAATGATTTTCCTATTCAAAACGGGGTACCTTTGACCTATCCTTCGACCCTTTTGAGTAGGCAAATCTTTTTTTTTTTTTTTTTTTTTTTTTGGTGAGAACGATTTTGATTTTTTTTTTTTTTGTCAAAAATTCCGCAAGCTTTTGAGATTTGGCTGTAATAACTCTATAAAATGGTATATTTCAGCTTATACCTGATATTTATTGAGATAAAACAAACTATTTATTTTCGGAAAAACGGACTGAGTTTATTTTATTTTATTTTATTTTTTTACGCAATCTTGAACACTTTAACGTTATTGAGTTGTAACGCCAAATTGAATTGAATTCACTTTACTTCAAATTATACTTCATATGATCATCTTAATAATTTAAGGTAATTGAAAAGCAACTGCAATTCTTAATATATATATGTTACAGTTCCAAAACCTCATACCCTATATATAAAGATCAAGAGATCTAAAATCAAATTTTTAATGAAAATGAAGCGCCTAAATAACAATATACAAAAACTTGCCACTTAATTAGTTACCCAAACTCTGAATGAATATCTTGTATTCCTTGAATATGAGAGCACGGAGTTCGAAGTGAGACCAAAAAGATTCATCGGTAAATGCTAGTTAAGCAGTTGTTTAAAAATAAAAAAATAAAAAAAATAAAAATCATTCTACTACTTAAAACTTGTTATGATTGATTGTTAAACAAGAATTTATTTCGTTTAATGTTCCATTAATTGATCACATTCCCAAAATACGATGAATCTTATTGACTCGACAATGTTGGTATCTATATATCTTTTCATATGACCACGGGACAAATGTTTCATACGTCATTGTTTGACCAGTCGGATGCAATCCTTAAAAGGCAGATATATTATTTTACCTATCTCGATTTTCTTATTCTTTTAGTTTTAAGACAAATCAAATCTGTCACCCTTTAATTGCTTTAAAACTTCCTTTTTTTTTTTTTGATCATGGGAGCTACCTGGTGAGTTTTTTTAAATATATATATATATATAATATATATATAAATTAGGATTATCCGCTAGTGAAAGCATGAAAAAAAGTCAGCGGACTAAGGTAGCTACAACAAAATTTTGGAGGGATAACTATATCATAAGAGAGAGAGAAACATTGACGAGATTGAAGGAGAAAAATAGATAAAAGGAATATAAGCAAGACAAAGATGAAGAGTTTGTCACATGGAAAAGAAAAAAAAAAAAAAAAAAAAAAAAAAAAAAAAGTAAAAAAAAAAAAAAAAGTAAAAAGAAGGACATCATTTATACACATGTCACACAGCATAAACTATGTTATAACTGTTATACCAGTCAGAAACAATCCATCAGTTTCTATCGCAAACTTCGTAACATATTTACACGCCCGTTTCTGGTTCAGTTAGGAAAAAACATATGACAAACGAAAACTTGCTTTCTCGAAATCTTTCTCTGGAACCCTAAGAAAGTAGCGCAGGATGTGAATGAGTGTACCATGATGTCGATTTGAAGTAGATGCTGTACGCATAAGAAAGTACCAGAGGGAAAGATTCCTTCACTCTATTCTAGTATACACTGGAAAACGATGTGACCTAATAGCATCTGGATAAGAAATGGGTTAGCTTTCCTATTTGAAAGCTTGGCTTCGCCTCATTGTGTTGATTCCTTTGTGGTTATAACCCGACAATCTTCTCAAAGTTTCTTTCAGAATCACAAGTGATTACCTAGCAAAATTTCAAATTTGCAGTGTCCTCTTATTTGCCTTGTTTCTGATTTCTATAGATTAAAAAAATAAATAGGACACTGTACAAGTCAACTAGATGGTCATTCCGAGTCAACGTGTTTGTTTAAAAGTGTACTAAAAATGTTCTGGTTAGCATTAATGGCCATGTGATCAGGGCTTCATGAAGGATTTAAATGGACTTGAGAATTCTTATATGGCGCGCATAATGTGCTAAATAGCGTATTTTGAAAAACGGAAGTGCTGAGCTGCAACCGCTACATGGATTCAACCTTGTGAACATACTTACATTAAATGGCTGGAATCCGTTTACAAGAATGTTGGATAAAAAATAAGTCGTTAAAATTAGCAATTAGTAACTCTCATAGTTTATATACAGGATATTGCAGCACAATTGAGTGCTTAGCAAATCCAAGCGGAACCACAGAAAGTATAGAAGGCTGCTTTACAGACATATAATAATATAAGTATATACATTCGCTAGGAGTCCAATCACTATTTATACATGTATAAAAATAACACTCACAAATTACCCCACAAGAACCTGATGACCACAATGAATTTGAACCAAATTCACTAAGCAAACCGAAGGGCAAAAGAAAGTATTTATTTTGTTCTTCATATGTAGTACATATCTTAATAATATTTCATCATTTTCTATAATTAAGTATATCCAGCTATTTGGGGAAAAGCTTGCTGTCTTTTTACCTTCCACTCCCCACCAAAAACATGAGTTTAAGCCACTTTTGGCGGGGGGTGAGGGGCACCCAAATAGCTGTATATTGGCTGAATTCCATCACTGGGTGATTGCCATATTGAAATGCTGATTAGCCCTACGAAGATGAATGTTCTGTATCATTGGTTTCAATCATGTGATTGACAGAGGATGACTGTTTTTTAATTTTGTTTTAAACCGAAGACAGCCTTGCCTGTCATCGAAGCCGTACCGCGGAACACCATACAATATGTACATACATCACTCACATTACAGCTCACTGGGGATATTGCTGTCCGGCGCCATTGGAAAGACCAATAGCGCGCATTGGCTGGAGAATGTGTTCTCTCCCACGCTGAACTTCTCATAATGATAGCCTGTGGGGTGCTAGAGAGTACTGATACTTGTATTGCACAATCTCATCTTTTCTTCACCTGTTTCTACCTTCAACCTGTACATACATAGCACTTCTTCTCACAAAATAGGGATTGCCGATCGCTGAAGGGTACTGAGTATGATCCAAATATTAAACTGAGATTGATTGAACACGTGTTATTTTAACATGATCACTATTTATACTGCACTGCGTATGTACTTGTTCTCATTCTGCCAATGTGCCAGATTTGGTGGCAATCAGGGTTCAGGATACAAATTTTGCGGGTTACAGAAAGCTTGACAAGTTCAGGAGAACCAAGAAGATGACTAAGACAGAGTAGAGATGCAGCCAAGTCACAAAAGCTTGCGGAAATTTTGCCAAAAAAAATAAAAGCTTCACCCACCAAAAAATGATTTGTCTATTCAAAAGGAGGTAGGTAGGTACCCCCTCCGACCTATTCCTGACCCTTTTAAACAAGCTAATCATGTTTATTTTTTTGGTCAGAACCACTTTGATTTGTTCTTCAAAATTTCTGCAAACATTTATGATTTGGCTGTAGTAGAATGATCAACATCTTAAAGATCACAGTCATGGGAATTAGGTAAAGAAGCTGGGGTAACCAAGGACCCAGCAACGAAGGGAAGTTGAGCTAACAACAAAGATCACGGCTGGCAGGAGATATGAGGAAAGACAGAGTGAAGCTGTGGAGATGAGAAGAGAACCCAGTTTGAGCTGAGCAACCGCCCAATCATTAGGAAATGGATGGTGCAGCCATGCAGCGATGAACGCTATAAAGCGAATGAAAAGAACGTCCATCTTGACATGAGATGAGTTGTTGATGTTGAGTGGGCTGAGACTTGCAGGATGAATGTTGAATGTCTCCGATTGGAAAAAAAAAAAGAAAGAATTGCTAGTTGATATTCATGGTCAAAACACGTTCTCATAAATGGGAAATGACGTCAATGTCGCCGTATGATGACGGGAATGCGCGTCAGCAGCCGATGTAACCGAGTATTAATTCAACCTTGTCGCCAATTAAGCGAGAGTTCATTGACAGCCGGGACCTTTTTAGCTGTCTCTTGGCGCATCAATTTTGATTTTGTCTACTTATTCTGCCATCGATCTGCGTTTGTCTCCTTTCGCCAAGATGCTGGATCCTTATGCAGTCCTTTCCCTATCGCCCACTGCTACTTCTGCAGAGATAAAAGCCGCTTATCGCAAGGCGGTCGGTCCCATTTCCTTTATATATTTCCTTCTTATTTATTTTCCTTGTTTTTGATGGGGCAATCCGAGTATTTATTTAATTTGTTTGGATTTTTATAATTCGTCCTACCTTCTTCTTTCTCTCTTCCTAGGCTCTTGCCCACCATCCTGATAGACATCCTCTTGCTAACAAGTTAGATGCTGAAAGGAACTTTAAAGAGGTTGCTGATGCCTACAGTATTCTCAGTGATCGTATGTCCTCTCTGGCTGTCCTTTATGTTCATTTCTCTCTCCTCCACATTTTAATTTTCCCCTTTGTTTGTGTTCAGCTTTGCGAAAACTAGACTATGACCGCAAAATAAACGCTCTATCAAAGTCTTCTGCCCCCGTAAGGAAAACACCCGACCCACCTCGTTCCAGAGATCGATACTCATCTTGTAGAGACAGCTCACCACCTGTTTACACTCGTCAAGCTAGATCAAGCTCAACTCCACGGCCACACTCTTGCTCTCGTACTCACACACCTCCTGCGGCCCACTTTACAGACCATAGCCAAATGCCTCAACCAAACTCGGAAGGGATGGATGCTTATACTCTTTTTCAACAAGTCTGGGGCCATCGCTCGACATCTGACATTTTGTCGGGTGAATTGGGCCCTGAATATGCTGATTACAAACGGCGCCATCATTCAAGATCACCTTTCCTGTCCAGTAAATCACCAAGCCATACATGTAATCGGCCCAACATTGGCCTTCACATTCCTCGTCCTAGTACTGCCATTGGAGGTGGATTTTCATCTGTGTTGGATTCACCCTGCGGCCATAGGCATCGGTCCCCGTTGGATTCTGCGTCGTCAAAGAATCAGTCCTATCTAGATGAACCTCCCTTCCCTCGCTGGCCTCGGCGTTCCACTGAATCATCCAGTTCCTCTTCTGTTACCTCTTCAACTACATTTCACACCGTTTATGATGCCGATGGGTCGTGTCATTTTGAGCGTATTTATAAGGAACGGTCGATTGATGAAGATGGTACTATCCGTGATCGCATGCGCCGTACTCAATATGGCTGTATTGTGGTATGTATTGTATCTTTTTTCACCTTACTCTCCACTTGTTTTTTCTGGATTTTTGAACCCTAAAGTCTCCATCTCTCTTTGTGTCTCATTTGAAGGAGCCAAAGAGCAATCGCTCCCGTCATAATTTTGATCCACCTCGATCTGCCAACCCTACAGGTTTTGAGCATTATGGCTTAAAACGAAGTAGCACGATTGGTTGCCAGGCTGGATCATATTCCGCCAAATCTCCACTTAGCTCTTCGGGAGCCAGCTGCCGACGAGTAACAACTCCGGTCCCTAGCTTCAGTCGGCAGGAAAATGCTTTAGGGCGTGATTTACATGGAGGGTTGATGCCTGATCACTTCCCATCACATTTTAATGCAGTTGATGGAGCCTATTACCCAAATTTACATTCTTCATGTGAGATTACTGGCTTCTTCATCAACACAGTGCACCATTACTAATACAGGCTTTTTTATGTAAATTATTAATTTTTCCCTACACCCTTCTTGCATAAAGATACGTCCGCTACCCCAATTTCTTCTAGTCCTCCGCAAATGTACCCTTCTCGGCGTGCTAGCTTTTCAGCTTCGGGTAAACGTTGCTCTTTTCCTTTGTCTAACGCTCACGAACCTATCTCTCTTGCTATCCCTATGTCTCACATCCGAAGACAGGGCAATACTCGTGGCAAAATGGAAGCGATGGCGTAAAGTTGTTATGAACTTATATACCGCAAATGTAATTGATTGCCGACTTGTCTGGTGATTTTTCCATGTAATTGAGGGTGTGAAATATTGTGTCTAGCACTTCGCGTTTCTTTTGCCCACTTGCAAATATTGTGGTTCTCACGTTCCTACACATGACTTACTGCTGAAGTAATTTATTATTCTTTCCACTGGTTATTTTTAAATGTTTTTCTCTTTTTGATTCTGTTTTGGTAATTTTCAAATTAAAGAACACATTTAACAAAAGTTATAGACATACAATTTATTGGTATTGTTACAAATCTCCAAACTATGCAGAAAAGGTTGGGAAGGAAGAGATTAGGTATTTTGTTGCGGTCTCAAGAACAAGATATGGCACAAGCGTCTGATAAATGTAAATTACTTGTTAACTGCGCTTTGGGTGTTCATTTTTTATGTTTATCCTTCCAGTAATTAAAATATATGTAGATGTATGTATCAGAAATGGAAAAACATGCTTTAACAACAGTCGCGTGGCTAATATTCTGATATCATCCTGCCCAATTTCATAGTGCTTCATTTTTCACATTTAAAACTAAGTTACATTCAGTATCATCTCGCAGCTACAGCTCAAGTTGAAAAGCTTGCTTTCATTTTGTCAGCCAGGCTGCTAGACTTACACAGTAAAATAATTATTTATTTACTGGGATGAAGCCACACTTTTTTATTTCTTATATATTATTATTAGGGGGTATCAATGTTCAGGGATCCACAATTAGGGATCAGGAATTTTTTTTCCCAGGATCAGACATTATTAATTGCGGAAGATTCTTATCTACTAGCCCCAGGGCTAGTGGATAAGAAATCCACGATAATGCATTATCCTGCCTCTTATACCCCAATTTCCATTCCTAATTCCTGATCCCAAACTCATCACATCCATGATGGATTTGCAAGAAAGTCACATGACTCATAATTGCTGATGCCATCCTTAAGTCTTTCCTCACTCTATGCCACTTAATTTTGGTGGCGAACACTTAAGTTTTTTTCTATCTACACACCTCAACTGCACATTTGGTGGTGAATTTCCACTTCCCACTTCCCTCATCACATATCCCTTCCACCAACAACAATGAAGCACCTCTCTACTAGGAAGCTACTTCACTCAACAATGAATGCTATCACATTTCTTTTAGTTCTTTACTATAAATCTGACTCTGATTTGGAAGATGCTTTAGCTTATATGTGTTTTCTTTCCAAAAAGCGTTACATCATCACCAGGGGGCCAAATCTTTATCATGATCCCCAATATGATCTGGCCTCCATTCTCAACATTCCTCATTTAAACTTCACACAACTTTTTAGAACTTCTCCCGATTCTTTCTTCAAACTTTATCAACTCATTTCTGAACATCCTATCTTCCATAACAATTCTCATAACAAACAGCGTAATCCTGCCATCCAACTTGCTGTTGCTCTATGACGCTTTGGCTCAAATGGAAATGGTGCTTCCGTAAGACGTTTGGATAATCTCTTTAACATAAGATATGGTACCGTGATATTATACACCAAGCGCTGTATGATTGCTATCCTTTCCCTCAAGTCTCAAACTCTTGCTTGGCCAACTCCAGAACAGCGACTTGAATCCTCTCAAGTAATGCAAGCTGAAGGTTTCCCTGGCTGTATAGGTTTTGTTGATGGCACAACCATCCCTTTGAGTCAAAAGCCTGCTCATGATGGCAACCATTATTTTGATCGCAAAAAAAGGTTTCTTCAAAATCTTCTCCAAGTTCTCATCTTTCACAATCTAACTTTTTATCTTCTTTCTAGATACTCTATTGCTGTTCAACTTGTATGCGATGTCAATAAAAAATTTATTGATTTTCACAGTGGCTACCCTGGATCATGTCATGACTCTTCCATCTTCCAAAGAATGAGGATTTCTCAATCCTCTGACTCATACTTTGACGAATCTCAGTATCTCCTTGCAGACTCAGCATATGCAAGTGGAAAGTACATTATACCTGCTTTCCGTGGTGCAACTTCAGAAAATGACCCCAAAACTGCCTTTAATTATCACCTTGCACAATCAAGAGTACAAATTGAACATGCTATAGGTTTTTTAAAGGGACAATTTTCTAGTCTTTGGGAGCTCAGAATCCAATTTCAAAAAAAATTGGAGATCAAAACTGCAAATCATTTGATCTTGACTTGCGTAATACTCCACAATATTCTAGCTGATTTAAAGGATGAGTGGAATGATCTTTATGAAGAAGAGGATCCTGAACCACCACCAGCACTCCCCTCCCTTGATTCACAAATCATTCAATCAACTGGCATACACTCCATTATAATGCCAATTACTCTCCAACGTTTCACTTTGCAATGCTTTTAATTTTTAATTTTTATGTTTTCATACTTTCCAAATGTCCTCTTTGTGTACTTTATTCACTTGGTTTTGTATTTTGGTTTGTTGCATATTCATTTTTTTTTTTGAATTTACGGTGAATATCTTTTTTTGGATGGCTCATTGGTTTTCTTTCACCAGCTCAACATGAAATCACATATTTTGTCAGTGATTTTTTTTTTCATTCATCCCTCATATCCTTTTCCTATTCTCCTCCAACATCCCTCAAACAATTTGGTTTCATTCATTTTGTCATCTCATCTCTCCAGGTAAGTCATTTTATTCTTTTTTTATTTATTTTTTGATTACTAATTATAATTTTTTTTGTTTTTTTCTGTTTATTTTATTTTTTTTATCTAAATTTTTTTTGTAAGTGGTTATTTTGGATTTCAATGGTATAATTAACCTTTTTTTTCTCTCCCTCTTTACTTTCTTTTTTAGCTCCATCACCCTACTCTTCATTCCTCCTTGGCATGGTCATTATCCCCCCTTTCCCTTATTTCACTTTTTTTTGGCTCCATTTCATTGAAACACATACATTGCACATTCTTTATGCATTTCACTTACTCCATATTCAATTTCCCCACAATTCCAACATCAATCTTTCTCACTCTATTTTTCCTACTTTTCAATCAAGGTAAGTTTCATCTCCTTTTTTTCATGCCTATATGATATCTCATTCCTTTTATGAAAACTTCATACTTAAATATATGTATGACTCTTATCTGGATAACAGTGAACTTATAAAACTCCTTTTGATCTCATCTTCATTACCACTTTTCAAGTTTTTGTAAAATTTTGAAAATCAGACTCGCAATTAGGGTTAGGTTTATTCAAATCTAATTTTCTTTTTACTGAAGATTCTCCTGAAGGCTACCTTTCATTTCCTACAAACAGATTTGAATTTGATTCAGTGGTTGCTGAGATATTGACCGTTAAAGTTGAGCCTTTTTTTTCCCAATTTAAATTTTTATTTCATTTTTTTATGTAAAAAATTAGGATTAGGTTTATTTAAATCACATGTCCTTTAATTGAAGATTCTACTAAAGCATATCTTTCATTTCCCACAAACAGGTTTGAATTAGGTTCAGTGGTTGCTGAGATTTTGACCTTTGAAGTTGAGCCTTTTTTCCGAATTTCACTTGTCTTATTTCACATTTTTATATTGCATATTTAGAGGATAAGGATTCTGAAACTCTTATATGATTATTATCTAGGCATTTTAATTAGATAGGCATATATTCATTGGTCAAGAATATCACTAAAGCTCAAAAAGATGAAGATTTTTGCTTATGGGACACTCTACCTTCCTTTAACTCTTTTCTTGCTTTTCAACTCAAAAAGCTCTGTGATAAAGCATTTGAAGAAAATCATGAACTTGAAACCAAAGTTGGAATACCAAATTGGTGTGACTCCGAATGGGAAGATATCAGCCACAAATATCTTTTATTTTCTAATGTTATTATCACTCATTCTGGATTCCACAATAGGATTCATATCGATAGGAATGATGCCAATTTTCTTACTTTTGGTATATTCTCATATATCAATCCAATAACTGGCCACCCAATACCATCTCCAGCTAAAATCAAAGGACATAGTTTATATTTTACAGACCAATGGTGCATCATTGATTTTGGTTTGGGAAATGGTCCATCGAAACTATTTGGAATTCTTCTAAGGATAATCATCAAACAACCAAAGCTCCTCCTGGTTTGGAATCCTGTCAAGATTTAACACATTTTGGTTGCTCATTTCAAATCAGTCATAAGTTGATTCAAAGAATCAATAAGGTAAAGAAAGAAGGTAAAGTTATTCAATTTAAAAAAACTTTATCTAGATCCAAAAAGTATGGGGATTAGAGTTGTCATCAAAAAATTTATATTTTTTCATAAATTTTTAATAAATATTTTTTATATATCAATTTGCTCAAGTAATGTGATGAGCCAACAACCTTTGGTTGTATAACAGGTAATCATGATAACATTTATTTGTTTCATGGGGTTCCTCTTGCCTATACCTGTGGAAAGTCCCAAACTTTTGTTTCTAGACTTGGTCTGCATTTTGGCTTGAGGAATTGTCATTACTTTAAACTAGGGAAATTGATATATATTAGATATTTATTTAATAATTTATGTAATAATATTAAATTTAGATGACTTCCACCCCTTACTTCAATAAAATGCAGGGGGGGGTATTGCCAAATTTTCAAATCTGACATGTGAAATTGATGACTTAGAAAAATTTTGGTGATACCCACCCCTTGCTTCAATAAAATGCAGGGGAGAGTATTGCCAATTTTTTAAAACAGATATAGAATTTTTTTGACTTGTAAATATTTTGGTGAAAATTTTTTGGTGATACCCGTCCCTTACTTCAATAAAATCCATGGGGGGTTTTGCCAAAATTTCTTATAAGACTTGTGAAATTCTTGACATGTAAGAATTTTTGGTATACCGGTAAAATGCAGGGGGTAGTAAAGCCAAAGTTTCATATAAGACTTTCAAGATTCATGACATGAAAGAATTTTTGTGAAACCCACCCCTTACTTCAAAAAAATCCAGGGGTGGGGGATCGTCAAATTTTCAAAGGAGACATGAAAATTTTATTTAAAAAAAGAATATTTAACATTAAAATACAAAAATTCAAGTAATGATAGATAGAGCAATGAAATAAAGGAAGTTATTGGAAATTTTATGTACAAATAAATATGAAAAGTTGAAGTGTGAGAGAAATAAAACAAACTAGTCATCCAAAAATTTCTTTAAACGTTCAATTTCCTCAACAGATTTATTAGCTTTAACAAATTCTATCAAGAAATCTTTCTTTTTGGAATTTTCTTCATGATCAAACTTATATTTCATCTGCTCTAATAGGTTTTGATGTTCGAGTGTCTTCTCCTCTTTTTTTGATTTTTCAATACTTAGAGTTAACTCAAACTTCTTCTCCTCCAAATCTTGGGCAAGATCATCCTTCCGTAAAGAGAGCTGGTACTTCCTCTCCTCCAAATCTTGGGCCCGATCATCCTTCCGTAAAGAGAGCTCGTACTTCCTCTCTTCCAAATCTTGTAGCCTATCATCCCTCCTTAAAGAGAGATCATATTTCTTCTTTTAAAAGCTAAGAGTCTCTTTAGCAATTTCTACTTGTTCTAGAGTGATAATAAAAATTAATATAAAGTGGAAGAAAAGTAGAGTAAAGTAATAAGAGGTATGGTATCACTTACCAGCATCACGTTTCTCTAAAAATTGTTCCATAGACAAAAAAGGGGTTTGTGATGAAGTATCACTTTTTTGTCTTCTTTGTGAGTGGAAATTTAGACTACTTGAAGCCCTATGCTTCTTGTTCAAGGTCATATTTTCCTCCTCATGATTGTCACTACCTTCAGACTCAGTTGATTGAGGATCCTGGGTTTGTTCATCAGCCTTTTAAGAAATAAGAAAAAGATAAGTGAATAAAAAATAGAAAAGATAAGATAAAAGAAAAAAGAAACAGACCTGATTTAGATTTGGTTGGGTTAAATCACCTATAGGATCTACAGAAAAGCTATCTAGATATGTCTCATTCAAATGAGGGGAGGCTTGAGTGGAGGAAGAGGATGGGAAAAGATTTGCTTCAACATCATGTTTGGAGATAGGATTTTCACCATCCAACATGTTTACAGGATTAACATTGGCTTGCTCTCCAAAAATTGCATCCATCTCTTTAAATTAAGGACATAAAGTTTCAAGTTTATCATCTATGGATTTTATGCCCTTAGTTATATCGTTGTCGGTAACCCCAAAACCAGTGGAAGATGAAAGAGCCTTTGCCTTCTTGTATTTTGCTTGGTAATGCTTGAATTGTTCAGACATCTGTTTAGGCAAAAGATCAATCCTTCCCTTGGTCTTATTCCGTTATTCATTTGCCATTAGAAGATAGCCATTAACTTTTGATTCAGGGGGCCATCCTACTTTAGTGACATACTCAGTACCAAAACAAGAATCATAGTTAGATTTGGTTTTCAGCCAGTTGATAAGAATGAGATGGTCATCTTTTTTTAATTGAACGGTCTTTGATTTCTTGGCTGAGCAGGGGAAAGAGGAAGTAGTGGGAATTGAAGAACAACTGGGTGATGGCTGCCTTTGAGAAGATCTAGGATGACGAGGCATGTTATTATAAATGAAGATGAAAAGGAGCAGAAACAAGCAGATGAGATAGCGAGATGAAAAGGAGAAGAATCAAATAGATGAAATGGGGAGAAATTCTGAGCGGATAGAATGAACAAGATGGGATGAGAATGGAAGTGCGCAGCAAGGTAGAAGGCTGGGATATCCAGAAAGCTGTCCAAGATGTGGTTATGAAATATTGAGGATAAAAATGTCAGATAAGAGGTGAACATTGACACGTAAAGTGTCTAATAACCCAATTATTAGCAAAAATAATTGCGGAAGATAATTGGGGTATAAGGATTTTTATACGCAATTAATTTAATTGCTGATCCCTGAACATTGATACCCCCTATTAATTATAATATACTTACTTTTAATTTACTTGTAATAAATTAACTAGTTACAAAAAATTAAATTTAGTAAATAATTAAAATTAATATTAAAATGTCCCTTATCTTTTATTTCCTAACAACATGCTCAATGACAGGTTAAAGGAATATTTAAAATAAAAATTAATAAAATAAAATTTAATATTGAAATAAAAATAAATATTAAAATAAAAATAAATATATACAAAAAATTCAAATTACTTATTTAAAAATGACACTTACAGTGATTTTTAAATAAATCAATTTATTTTGTCATATACAGTAAATACATATTTTAAACACATTCTTTCTAGAAAAATCTTATTATTTGAAAATATTCCTTCTGGAATATTCTTTTTCTTCTCTCATACTCCTGAATATATAGGATTTTAACTCTGTGCTTTGTCTCTCTCTTTTGCCTATATAAGGCCTCCCTTTTCTGGTTGTTTTGAAAGCATCCTTTTACTTACATATTATTTTATTAAATTACTATACCAATAATATATTTATTACTACTATCTTTTGTTTTTAGGATTTACAACCACATAACTCTAAATTCATTAGTGATACTAATAATTATAAATTTTACCTTTTAATTTGAGTAATTTAAACAAAAGATAATTTCTTACATACCTTGAACTTGCAATCTTCAAAATCCACCTTCCAATGCTGTTGAATCTCCATTGAACCTTCTAGACTAATAGACCATCCTAACACATTTGTTCAATAAAAAATGTCTCCCTCACCAACCCCTTCCAACGCCATTAAGCCTCCATTGAACCTTCTAGACTAAAAGACCATCTTAACACTTGAGGCCCTTTCCGAATCATCAATGGCACATCAATAACTTGAAGCTGGAAACCTTGGGACCATCAACTACAAGGAACAGTAAGGACAGGTGGACGATGAAAATGACAAACATCATCAGGCACGTGACTTATTTTTTGCTGCAACTGGGAATTGAACCATGCTCCAAATTTTAGGTTTATATATTGGCAATTGTCATATATATTTGTGGTGACTATATTGGCTACTATCTGTGGGTAACTTTGCATATTTCATAGTTTACGTATATTTTTTTACTCAGCACTCTGTAGTGGCATTAATTTGCTCACATTACAGGGGAAGGTGCCTGGTAAATAAAAAAGAATTTTTTATTCCTAGTTGAACAAGATAGAGCTATATTGTTCTTAGTCCTAGAAGTAATATAAAATTAAATTAATTATATATTTTTTTTAATTATTTCAGTTGATTTTTGTTTCCTGATAATTAAAATATTATCTTATTGTTTCAGTTGACAAATTGACCTGGCAGTAAAAAATATATAAAATTAATTGAATTAATAATATTAAAATTTTTTCAGTTGAAATTAAGTCCCAGTAATTAAATTATTTCAGTTGACATTAAGTCCTGGTAATTAAATTATTTCAGTTGATATTAAATCCTGGTAATTAAATTTTTCAGTTGACTCTTAGTCCTGATAATTATCAACATATATATTAGTAATTAATAAATTATTTTATTTTTTCAGTTGATTTATTTTAAATCATGGTAATAAAATATAATTATCTTAATTTAATCAATAAAAATTGTGATTATTATTTCAGTTTATTTTTTGTCCTGAGAAACATTATATTTTCATTATCCCAGTTGATTACCAAATCTCAATAATTGATTATAAACTTGAAATATTTTTTTTCTCTCTTTATTTTTATTTAAACAAAGTAAAATAATAACTGATTAAATTTCAATATTTCTTTCTCTCAGTTCAGGTTATTTACAACAATGACTGATCAAAGTGCTTCTGCTGGCTGTGATGAGGAACTAGATTTGATTGATTATGATGAAACTTCTGTAAGTTCTCCTTTGACTATAAAACTTGCTCAAATTAATCAATCTCTGGATTAATCAGGATGTGGAAATGCAAGAAATAGAAATAAAAGTGGAGACAACTGCTCTGGATCAAAAGCCTTCAATCAACCCCCCCCAGAAGAGCTTCCAAAAGGATTCAAGATAAAAAAGATGCCCTTTCAACAGCAAGCCAGAAAATTCTCCACTCACATCAAGGAGTTGAGGTCAGAGAATCTCAAACTGGGGTCAAAAGCAGAGTTTCTAGAATAAAAGGTAAGAAACATAGAATCCTTTCTTCAAGAGAAGAGGAAACCTCCTCCTGCTCCAAAAGCCCTTCCACTATTGGCCCCTCAACAAAAGGAAAATGTGGAAGTTTCAAAATGGCAATGGTATTGGCTAAACACCCAGTGGGACTACATACAGGCCCAAAACCAACAACAGCAAGCACTTCAGGAAGGTCCTTCCAGAACCCATCAGTTCAACCCAACACCTCACCCCTACTAAGGAGGAAGAAAGAGGAAAAACAATCACATTTAGTTTTTTCCAAAACCATGGTAAGCCCCTCTATTGAATCTCAAGTACCTTTTCTTGTTACTGATTCAGTTCCTTCAGGTAATTCTGGAAGAGGAGATGAGACTTTGAGACCGGTAGAGACTGACTGTAGTAGACAGATTGCTCAATATTCTAATGTAACTAATCCTTTGTATTAATTGCTACTTCAATGATAAATCCTGATATGGCTATTATTGATGAAAGACTTGATCCTGAATTTTATTAGAATCTGGAAAACTATTCCATTTCCCTGTTAAGAAATACTCCAGATGTAGCTAACATTAATGATGAATATTTGAGGGATATTATTGCTAAGCAAAATCATATAATGAACAACATGCAATTGACTCAGAAATTTAATAGTTTGTTAACTGAACAAGGTTATCAAGCATTGAGGAGCCAATTACAAAGAGTTTCTGATGATTTGTTTAAGTACAAAGTAACTCATGAACAGAAAGTTTCTTTGTGGCAAAATATTAAGAATGATTTGTCTAAATTGAAAGATACTGTGTCTATCTGTTTCCAGGAGCTAGAGGGTCATAAGTTGAACTTAAAAAGATTAGATGACCATGATTCATCTTTTCAAAATAAGAACCAGTTATCTTTTGTAACCATCAATGAGAGTTTATCTACTATTCCAAGAATGAAGACTAGGCTAACAACCATTGAAGAAGAATTGAATTTATTGTTACATGACCAAAAGTTTTCTGACATTCCTGTGAAAGAACCTGTTTCACATCATCCTCCAATTGCACCTGTCCCTAGTTCATCTAAAGGAAAATTAGTGCCAGAAATGCCTGTAGATACTACTGAGTTTCCATAAAAAATTGATGATGTACCTGGTTCATCTACAGAAGGAATAAAAAATGAGATTAATGCCCAATTAAATAAGTTACAGCTTTTTCTCACTCAGAAACAAGCTTGTAATAAGGAGACTACTTGAAATCAAAAGAATTGGCCAAAACTTGACCAATATCCAACATTTGATGGTGATTCTTCCTCTGATTGGCAGCAATTTATTTGCAGGATTGATAATCTAAAAAATTCTTACAAACTCCCAGATGAGGAAAGTGTGTCAAAATTAATTTCTTTATTTACTAATGTAGCCCTAATGTGGTATGAATCTGTCTTTTTAGATAAAAATGACTACTCATGGGAAGATTTGAAGAAATTAATTAAATCACAATTTGGTGGTTCAACGCTTAGATTAGCTCAACAAAGGCAATATGAAGAAACCAGATATAGCTCTTCTACTAAATAACCTATTGAGTTCCTGATGAAACTTGTGAAAATCTTGAGGGAAATGGACCCAGATATGGAGTTTGAATTATGGAAGGACAGGATCCTCTATAAACTACCTATGTCTCTGAGAAACTTAATATTTTCTAGGACTGAGTTCTCAAAAGAACCTTCTCCTTCTATCAATACTTGTAATGAGATCCTTTTAAATAACAAGTAAGATTCTAGAAGAGTCATTCCTGGAACTTCATTGGAGAAAACCTCCAATTACCAACAGAAACCTCTTGAAAAAGTTGTTAAACCTTCTGCCCCTGTTGCATATAAAAATTATGCAACAAACACTTGCTTCAAATGCAGCAAGCCTTGTCAGAAAGGCCATTTTTGTGACAAGAAAATAAATCTTGCTGAACAGACAGAGGAACATGCTGATGACACAATTGCACTGGATGATACTTCAAGTGATTGTGCTAGCAATATTTCATATGAATCTCTCCAGGAAATTTTAATTCTGGAAAAGGATATTTGTTATCTAAATAATATTGATATTGAGAATAATGATTTATCTACAGTAGAAGATGCTGAGATCATAAGAAATCTTGAGGAAAGCTCAATTATTATTTCCTCTCTCAAGGCACCAGTCTTGATTAATGGAAATAACATTGAGGTTATCTTAGATTCTGGAGCTGGAGGAAGTGTAGTATCTGAAAATGCATTTGCTTCATTAGTCCAAGATTATAAATCAAAACTTATGCCTATCATTTCTGAGAATTGGAGAGGTTATGGCTCTGTTTTGTCCCCCATTGGTAAATACAAAGCCACAGTATTTTTCAAATATAAACATGGTTTTGTAAGAGCTATTTGGGATTTTGTTGTCATGAAAAATGATAACTTGAGTAGTTGGTTCATTGTGGAAAATGACATTTTAACAAAAAATGGCATAAAATTAGATCCTTCAAACCAATGCTTCACAATGGGGATGAATAGGAAGATAAAATTTAAGATTTCCTCCCCCAAAAAATTATTAAAACTAGAATTAAACACATGTCATTCTGTAGTTCAATATAAAGGAAGATCTACAAAATAAATGCCTGCCCTTGTGTCTGAAATTGACAATGCCTCTTTTGGAGAACAACTTTCTGGTGAGGAAAAAGATTCCATCATTCAATTGATAAAATCTTTTCCTATGGCCTTTGCTCATGGGTCACATGAATTAGGATTGTTACAGGAAGAAATGAAGCTCTCATTATCTTGCTCATTAACTGAAATTCCACCTAGTTTAAAGACAAAGCCTTATCCCACTTCTCCCACAAGGAGAAAAGATATTGAAGACAATATCTCTACCCTTTTTAAAAATGAATATTATTGAAAAGGTGGTTGAAACAACTAAAAATTTTGTTATCTCACCTGTCCTAATTTCTTATGAGAAAGATAAAGCCAGGTTATGTGGTGATTTTAGAGCATTAAACACTTATACTGTTGATAATATCTATCCTTTACCCAGAATTAGCTCTATACATGTTACCTTACAAGGTGCTAGATATATCAGCTGTTTAGATGGTAATAAAGGATATCACCAGGTAACTGTTGAGAAAAATTCTCAGAATTTTTGGATAATTGCCACTCATATGGGTATTTATAAGTATGTTTGGATGCCATTTTGCCCCAAAAATGCCCCTTCAGTTTTTCAAAAAGTTATGGATAACACATTCCATCAGAAAATAATTGAAGGATGGCTGATATTTTACATTGATGATATCATCATATTCTCTTAAACATTTGACAACAATTTTAATTAACTGTTTAAAGTGTTAAATAAGATGGATGAGATAAATATGACACTTGCCTTGAAGAAATACAAATTCGGTTTTCATTCCTTAAAAGTGCTTGGTAATTTTGTGTCAGGTTTTTAGATATGTGTTGAGCAAAAAAAAGTGGCAGCCATACAACAGGTGAAGGCTCCTACCACAGTTAGAGAGCTCCAGAGTTTCTTAGGAATGTGTGGATACTATAGACAGTATATTAAGAATTATCAAGTCATAGAATTACTCTTTACCCAATTAACTAGGAAAGATGTTGCTTTTGTCTGGAACAGTGAAAGACAGAGAGCTTTTGACACTATGAAACATTGTTTGATGTCAGCACCAATTCTTAATTTGCCTGACATTAATCAACCATTTGTTTTATGAACTGATGCCAGTCTTATTGGTCTTGGTGCTGCTCTCCACCAAAAAAAAGTTATGAATAATAAAGTATCAAAAATAGTAATTTGTTATATTTCAAGAACCTTGAGAAATAGTGAATTGAAATATGGTGCCACTCAACTAGAGTGTTTAGAAGTAGTGTGGGCTCTAGAGAAGTTACATTATTACCTAGATGACCAGAAATTTGAGATTTTCACTGACCTCAGTGCAGTAAATCTCTCTTAAACTTGAAAACACCTAACAGACGTATGTTCACATGGCAGCTAGCTGTTCAAGAATACAGAGGGAGGATGAAAATAATTTATAGGGATGGTATTGTTCACTCAAATGTGGATATGTTATCAAGGTTAACTTTACCAAATGATGACTCTAATCCTGCTTATGATCCTGACGATGAAATTATTCATATTCATGGGATATATGTGGTTGATATGGAGGAAGAGCTATTACAGCTTATTCTGGATTCATATGATAAGGACACTGACTTGAAAAATTTATGCACCATATTAAATGATCCAAAGAATTCTTCAATACAAGCATTAATTAAGACCCTTCCACCAAAGTACCAAAAGGCTTTGGAAAAAGGTAAACTTTTAATTGATGAAGGCTACCTATATTATAGAAGAAAGTTGAGTAATGTTATTGTTATTCCTCCTTCTATGAAAGAGATCATCTTGAAGATTTGTCATGATAACATATTGGCTGGACATTTTGATCTCGAAAAAACAATTATCAGAATTAATAACACTGTTTGGTGGGTTAATATGTCTGAAGACACCAAACTATTTATTGAATCCTGTGATTCTTGCCAAAAATTAAAAGGATTGACTGGTAAAAGAGCTGGATTAATGCAATATATTAAAAATCCTGATGCACCATTGCAAATAATAAACATGGACTTTGTAACAGGATTACCCATTTCTGGGAAAGACAGTTATAACTCTTTCTGGGTTATTGTGGGCAGATTCACAAAAATGTGTAAATTTATCCCTACCCACAAGGAGGTTTCCACTAAAGAATTAGCTCTCTTGTGGTGGTCTCATATGTTTAATAATTCATGTTTTCCTAAGGCCATAATCTCTGACAGAGATTCTTAATTAACTTCTGAATTTTGGATGTCTCTGATGGATGTTTGTGGTTGTGATCTGAAACTTTCTACGGCCCATCACCCCCAGACTGATGGATTAGCTTAAAGAATGATTCAGAACTTAGAGGACATGATAAGAAGGTATTGTGCCTTTGGCCTTGAGTACAAAGACAATGACAGATTCACTCATGATTGGTTTACCTTACTTCCTGGGTTGGAATTTGATTATAATAGCACTGTTCATTCTGTTACTCAGAAAAAGCCTTTCGAGATCTGGCTTGGATATGTTCCAAATACTCCTGCCCAAATTCTTAATAATAAAATACCTAAATTTGATTTACATCCTGGTGTGAAATCATTTCTTCAAATGCAACAAATTTGCAGAAGTCATGCTCAAAAATGTATTGAAAAATATTTTGAATATGGGAAGAAGAGGTGGGAAAAATCCCACAAAGAATAAACTTTTAAAAAGGGTGATGAAGTACTGATTTCTACAGTCCACTTCAACTTACAAGGTGATAAAAAATTAAAAGACCCATTTTTAGGTCCATTTGTTGTCAGAAGAATGGTTGGTAATAATTCAGTTGAAGGTATCTTTTATTCTCCATATGACAGAAAAAATCCTGCTTTTCCAATATCTCTTTTGAAACCTTACACATCTAATAGTGATTTGTTTCCCAAAAGTAGGGGAAGACCAAAGAAGACCCCTAATGAAATCACTGAGACAGCAGAAATTGATAAGATTGTATATGACAGAATAGTAACTTCTGAGAAAATTACTGAATATTCATTGAGATTCAAGAATAAATCTTCTGAATATGATTCTTGGATACCTGGGAAAGAGATATCTAATCTTCCTACTCTGCTAAAGAAATATAAAAAGAAAAAATCATAGAATTTTTTTATTTTTTTTTAAAGTGAGGGAGTGTCAGCCAGGCTGCTAGAATTACACAATAAAATAATTAATTATTTACTGGGATGAAGCAAAGAGTTTTTATTTCTTACATATGATTAGTAATTATAATATACTTACTTTTAATTTACTCGTAATAAATTAGCTAGTTACAAAAAAGTAAATTTAGTAAATAATTAAAATTAATATTAAAATGTCCCTTATTTTTTATTTCCTAACACCGTGCTCAATGACAGGTCAAAGGAATATTTAAAATAAAAATTAATAAAATAAAATTTAATATTGAAATAAAAATTAATCTTAAAATAAATATAAATATATACAGAAAATTCAAATTAATTATTTAAAAATGACACTTACAGTAATTTTTAAATAAATCAGTTTATTTTGACATATACAGTAAATAAATATTTTAAACACATTCTTTCTAGAAAAATCTTATTATTTGAAAATATTTTTTCTAGAATTTTCATTTTCTTCTCTCATACTCCTGTATATAGGATTTTAACTCCATTATTTGTCTCTCTCTTTTGCCTATATAAGGCCTCCCTTTTCTGGTTGTTTTGAAAGCATCCTTTTACATAAATATTATTTTATTAAATTACTATAATAATCATATATTTGTAACTACTATCCTTTGTTTTTAGTATTTAAAAAAACGTAACTCTAAATTCATTAGTTATACTAATAATTTTAAATTTTACATTTTAATTTGAGTAATTTAAACAAAAGATACTTTCCTATGTACCTTGACCTTGCAATAATCAAAATCTACCTTCCAACGCCATTGAACCTCCATTAAACCTTCAAGAATAATAGACCATCCCAACACATTTGTTCAATAAAAAGTGTCTCCCTCACCAACCAAGGACCCTTTTTCTGATTTCAAAAACTCTGAAACCATTTCTTGGACTGTTAAGTAACCATATGTTCAGCTGATAGCAATGCATTTATCAAAATCTTCTAAAAAATTTAATATGAAACATAAATGATAAACACTTATGAAAAAATTTTTATTTTGTATCATTTGAAAAAAAAAACATTAGTCAAAATTTGTTTTCATATATATTTATCAGTATAAAATATATTCATAACTTGTTTTAAAGCAATTCAACAATAAGTGAAAACAAGCTACATATAAGTTATTATAATGGACTAAAGATAAGTTTTTTTTGATTAACAATAGGGGAGAAGAGGGAAGGGGGGGTCATCATGGTTAGGTAAATGGATATCACAACTTGTCTTGCAATAGAATATGATTTGAGTAAAATTATATGGTTTTAAGAGAGTATCTAATCGCTATGTCTGATTTTCAATGAAGACATCTTTTTTTTAATAATTTTATTTCTATTTTTTGCAATCTGAGAGTGTTAATTTAATGTATTAGTAGACTGTAGCAAGAACTATGTCATTACTGCCAAAATATATTTTAATTTAAGTTTTACATCTCTGCAATGTTAACATATACCAACCACATTCTCACAAATATCCATCTTTCAACAATTCAATAATAACTCTGATGCATCTCAGCTTTTAAATGATTAGTTGTTTCTTATTTTTCAATCATTTCTATCAGTTATTTTATTTTATTTTATTTCTTTTTAGTTTAGTTTAGTTTAGTTTAGTTTATTTTATATTATTTTATTTTATGTTATGTTATGTTATGTTATTTTTTTTATGAACAACTTGACAATAAGAGTCAAAAATATAGTGGACCAGATAAACAATCAGGAGAAAAGAGCAGCTCAGGGTTTTGTAGAAGTCAATCAAGCTCTAGTAGAAATAAAGGCTCAACCACCAACAGTGGCACCCAACAGTTCCATAGAAACACCTCCAGTCCAAGAGGAGGACCAATAAATTACTGTAAGCAAATGGAAGTGGGATTGGTACTCCCAAAACTACAACAACCCTCAACTGCAAGGCTCCAGCAGTCACCCTTACAGGGGAAAGCCAAGGAGAAGAAGGGGAAATGGAATAAGACCTTGGTAAGTCATCCATCTTCTCAGGATCAATTATATAATCCTAACAATTAATCACTTATAGGTGATGAAATTGATCGAGAGTTATTGGATATAATTGATAAGGATTTAAAAAATTATTCATTTGAAAATAACATGTTAAACTTGTCTTTGAATGAGGACAATGTACATAGTTTTATTGACCACCAGGATAATGCTATAAATATAAAAATGGAACCAAATGAATTAAATCTTGAACCTGATGATGAGTCTTCTGAATTGGAAACAGGAAAAATTGAATATTTTCTAAAAGAAAATTAAATGGAATCAAAAATAATTAGTAAATTATTATCAAGAATCAAAAAATTGGAAGAATTCTCTAGAGAGTCAAACAATAATACAGAAAGTGTATTATTAAACCTCACACAATCATTGAGTACAACAGCCAATAGGTTAAAAATTATTGAGAATTTAAATAATGAATTAATCAATGAAAACAAAAGATTAAATTCTGAGATTAAAAATTTAGAAAATAAATTGGAACATTCGCAGAATATTATGGCTACCATAGAGGGACGTGTAAAATTGTCTTTTTAAAATGTGAATGATGCCTTAACTCATGTACCTGTAATAAAAGATAGGTTACAAAGAGTAGAAATTGAAATTTCTAACATTTTGAAAAATACTGATAAAGTAAAAGATACTACCTCTTATGTGGAAAGAGTATCAGTTTTTATGAAACACTCAGATGATAAACCAATGATTGAACATGAACATAGTGTCATGGGCTCTAAGAATACAAAATCAGTAAAAGATGAGATAAATGATCATCTTTCTAAAGTAAGTGAATTACTCAATATCCCTCAGGTTAGGGAACAAAAAATAGCCAAAAGAACTGGCCTAAGTTAGATCAGTACCCTTCTTTTGACAGGGACTCAAAATCTGATTGGCAACAGTTCATTCAAAGAATTGATAACTTAAAATTTTCATACAAATTACCTGATGAAGAAATTACATCAAAATTAATATCTTTATTTACAGATGTGGCCTTATTATGGTTTGAATCTGTATTGATTGAGGGAATTAACTACTCCTGGAATGAATGGAAGGAACTAATTGAAAGGCAATTTGGTGGCCCAAAATTCAGAATCACTCAACAAAGATTGTATGAAAGAGCCAGATATAATCAAATGCTGGAGATAAACCCATGGTCTTTTTAATGAATTTAATAAAAATCATGAAGGTTATGGATCCAAAAATGGATTATGATGAGTGGAAAGAAAAAATAATATATAAATTGCCTATATCAGTCAGAGACATTATTGTAGATAGAACTGTAACCATCAGAGATACCTCTGGGTTTATTGATATATGCAATGAAATATTATTGAACCACAAATATGAAAACAGGTATAATAATTACAAGCAAAGCATTGAGGTACTAAAACCTACTTCAAATAGGTTACCAGTGGAGAAGAAAAACCTTCAGCTCCCCTTGTCCCTAAAAGACAAGAAAATAACACTTTCTACAAATGTAATGAACCTTGGGCTAAAGGTCATACTTGTAAGAAAATAATAAATGTTATTGAAAGCTCACAAGATTCTGAACAAATTAATCACAAAGATGAAAAGGAGGAATCTAGTGAGGATTGTAAAAGTAACATTTCTTACAGTGATGATGAAAATGAGATATATGTATTAGAACAGGATATTATGTTCCTGAATGATGCAATACCTCATACAGATACATCTTTAACTTCCATTGAAGAAGCTAAAATTATCAAAGATGTATCTCATGATACCTACAAAATAACACCTATTAGAGCGCCTGTTATTATATGTGGAAAAGAAATGAATGCCATTCTTGACACTGGGGCTGCAGGTAGTGTAGTTTCTATTAATACTTTAATGAAACTAGATAGTAAGTATAAGGAAAAACTAGAACCTGTACAGACAAAGAACTGGAGGGGTTTTGGTTCAGTATTAAATCCAATTGGCAAATACAAAACAGCTGTATTCTTTAAATATCATAATGGATATGTAAGAGCAGTGTGTGAATTTGTAGTAATGGATAAAAATAATTGTAGTGATTGGTTTATTATTGGCAATGACTTATTGACCAAATTTGACATCAAACTAGATCCTGAAAATAGTTGCTTCACTTTAGGTGTAAATGGGAAAAGAAAATTCAAGATTTTCTATGAAAATTCAGTATATTCTATTACTCCTAAATAAGAACAACTGCAAGGTGGAAGAACCACCTTTGAAGTGGTAGAATTGGAAAATGAAATCCAAAAAGCCTCTTTAAGTCCTCAACTCTCAAAAATTGAAGAAAACAATATTTTGAGAATGATAAAATCTTATCCTATGGCATTTGCTCATGGTTCTAATGAACTAGGATTGGTCAAAGACCATGAGATGAAAATCTTTTTAAGTTGTGATTTGGATAATATTTCTGGAAGCTTGAAAAAGAAACCTTACCCAGCTTCTCCTGCAAAAAGGAAAGACATTGAAGAAAACATTAAAATGTTGTTAGAAATGGGTATTGTTGAAAAAGTAGACACAAAACCTAAGTATTGTGTTATTTCACCAGTTTTAATCTCTTATGAAAACGATAAGGCAAGATTATGTGGTGATTACAGAGCTCTGAATACATTCGCTGTGGATGATATTTACCCTCTACCAAGGATAGCTTCTATTCATGCTACCTTACAAGGAGTAAAATATATTTCCTGTCTGGATGGAAACAAAGGTTACCACCAGATTCCTGTGGAAAAGAATTCTCAGAATTTCTTACTCATAAACACACACATAGGGATATATAAATATGTGAGAATGCCTTTTGGCCTGAAAAATGCACCTTCAGTTTTCCAAAAATTAATGGATAGTATTTTTCATCAGGAAATGATTGAAGGATGGCTTTTAGTTTATATTGATGACATCATAGTGCTCTCAAAAACATATGATGAACATTTAAATTACCTGAAAAGTTTATTTCAAAAGATGGATGAAATTAATATGACAATTGCATTGAAAAAATGTAAGTTTGGGTTTCAATCCTTGAAAGTACTTGGACATGTTGTATCTGGATTACAAATTTGTGTTGACCAGAACAAAGTGGCAGCAATAAAAAACATTAGTATACCTAAGAATGTGAAAGATGTTCAAAGTTTTTTAGGTATGTGTGAATATTATAGGAAGTATATAAAAAACTACCAATTAATTGCAGCCCCTTTAACAACATTAATCAGGAAAAATGAAGCTTTCATTTGGAATAATGAAAGACAACATGCCTTTGATAAATTGAAGGAGTGTTTAATGTCAGCTCCAATATTGGGACTGCCAGATTTTAACCTACCTTTCATCTTGTAAACTGATGCAAGCTTCATAGGGTTAGGTGATGCCTTACAGCAAAAACAGATAATAAATGGAAAATTATCTGAAGTAGTTATCTGTTATATATCCAGAACCTTAAGAAAGACAGAATTAAGGTATGGTGCCACCCAACTGGAATTTTCAGCCATTGTGTGTGCCTTGTAGAAACTTCATTACTATCTGGAAGACCAGAAGTTTGAATTAATAACAGATTGCAGTGCAGTAAAATCATTACTAAACATGAAAACACCTAATAGGCACATGTTTAGAAGGCAACTAGCTGTACAAGAGTACAGAGGAAGAATGAAAATCACTCATAGAGCAGGAAAATTGCATTCTATTGTGGATTTATTATCCAGAAGTCCTTTGCCAAATGATGCTGACAACCCAGCTTATGTACCTGAAAATGAGGTTAAACATATATTTGGGATTTATATAGTGGATTTAGAGGAAGATTTTATGCAAACTATATTGGAAAATTATTCATCTGATAAAGATTTGGCTAAATTATTTACCATTTTAAATGATCCAACTAATGTCTCCATGAGTTTATTAATTAAAACCTTGCCTCCAAAGTATAAAAGTGTGTTGGAAAAGGGTAAACTGTCAATTGAAGAGGGATATATATATTACAGAAAAAAGCTAAGTAACGTAATAGTTATACCACCTTCTATGAAAGAGTTAATGTTGAGTACTTGTCATGATGACATCTTAGCTGGTCATTTTGATTTTAAGAATACATTAACCAGAGTTAAAAATACAGCCTAGTGGATAAACATGAAATAAGATGTACAAAAATACATTGAAACATGTGACTCTTGTCAGAAATATAAAAGATTAACTGGGAAGAGAGCTAGGTTGTTACAACAAATAGAGCAGCCAAAGCTCCATGGGAGATTATAAACATGGATTTTTTCAATGGCTTGCCATTAGCAGGAAATGAAAGTTTCAATTCTTGCTGGTTCATTGTGGATAGATTAACAAAAATGTGTAAATTTATCCCTACCCATAAAGAGGTATCTGAAAAAGACTTGGCATTACTATGGTGGACTCAAATGATGAATACTGCTGGGTTCCCCAAAGCCATAATCTCTGAAAGAGACTCTAAATTTACTTCAGAGTTCTGGACATCATTGATGGAAGTATCAGGTTGTCAATTGAAATTTTCTACAGCACACCATCCACAAACTGATGTGCTGGCTGAGAGAATGATACAGACTCTAGAAGATATTATCAGAAGATATTGTGCCTTTGGATTAGAATACAAAGACAATGAGAAATTCACACATGACTGGGTAACATTAATTCCTGGCCTTGAATTTGCTTATTATAGCACAGCTCTTTCTGTAACAGAGAAAAAACCATTTGAACTCTGGCTGAGATATGTACCAAATACCCCAGTAAATCATTTAAATAAATTACCAAGATTATATATACACCTTGGTACTAAATCCTTTATTCATATGCAACAAATGTGTAGAAAGCATGCAGAGGAATGCATCCAAAAAGCATTTGAATATGAAAAGAAAATGTGGGATAAATCTCATAAAGAATTTGAATTCAAAAAAGGAGATGAAGTCCTAATTTCAACACTACATTTTAACTTACAAGGTAATGTTAAATTAAAGGATCCCTTTGTAGGACCTTTTTTAGTAAGCAAAATGGTTGGTAATAATGCAGTGGAAGTCATATTATATGCCCCATATGATAGGAAACATCCAGTTTTCCCTATCTCATTATTGAAACCATACCATGCAAATGATCCTGACTTATTTCCAAAAAGAAGAGGAAGGCCTAAAAAGTAACCTAAAGAAATTGTGGAAAAGGCAGAGATTAAAAAAATTCTCAAGAAAAGAATTATTAATAAAGAGAAAGGAACTGAGTATTTATTAAGATTTAAGGGGAAATCAAATGAATTTGATAAATGGATACCTGAAAAAGAAATTTCAAATCTATCCTCCCTTCTTAAAAAATTTAAACAGAAATAAATTACTGTTAAACCAGCTGAGGGGTTAAAAAACCAGTACTCATAATATTTTGTTATTTTTCATTTCTTTAAATAATTAATCTTTAATGCTACAGAATTTTCTGAATACCTGAAAAATAATATAAAATAAAAAAAAGTGTATAACCTATCATTTTCTTTATTGTTTTTTTTGGGTGAGCTAGTGTCAGCCTGTCTATCCCCAGGACTGAGAAAAAAGTACTTATAGGTTATGTTAAACACATGGACTATACATGGGAGAAATAAATTAGAGTACACAAATAGTATACATAAGTAAAATTATGATAATATACAAAATATGCCATTATAACACCTTATATACACATATATATCCACCTTTTATAAGTCTTATGTACTTAATGTTAAGTTGGAATATGTTAGGGTAATCTTAAGAGCCTTAAATATAAGGCTACATAATTTTTAAGTACACTGAAAGCTGTAATTTTCATTGTTTTATGTAAAAAACAAGAAATGCGCTTTAAATCACTTAAAAGTTGATTATATGTGCTATAAATTTAATAATATTAAAAATGAGTTTTGACACTTCAATTTGTCTCATTTAGTACTATTTATTTGGCTACTTAAATGCATAAAAATAACACTTTTAAAATTTGGTGTTTTTTATGCCAGAAATGGCTTCTGTGTACTGGCCACATACTGCCTGCATTTTTCCTGTGTGAATAGCTTCATTTTTAGTAAAGTTAGCTTTTTAACACTTTAATTACCCCAAATTCTATTCCCACTGTGGGGAAACACACTAAAATAGGCAACAGGCACTTATTTAGTGTCCTAGCTTAATTAATAATGCATTGACCCTCTTTATATGCACTAATTTCATTAATAACCTCACTCTTGGCACCTTATTTCACTACCACACTTAAATTCACCTAAAATTAGGCGCTTTAACAGATCAATTTTTCTTAATTAGGACTATTGATTTGGCTACTCAAATGCATAAAAATAACACTTTTCAAATTTGGTGTTTTTTATGCCAGAAATGGCTTCTGTGTACTGGCCACATACTGCCTGTATTTTTCCTGTGTGAATAGCTTCATTTTTAGCAAAGTTAGATTTTTCACACTATTATTAACCCACATTCTATTCCCACTGTGGGGAAACACACTAAAATAGGCAACAGGCACTTATCTAGTGTCCTAGCTTAATTATAAATGCATTGACCCTCTTTATATGCACTAATTTCATTAATAACCTCATTCTTGGCTGTTTATTTCACTACCAAGATTAAATTTTCCTAAATTAGTCAAAGATTTACCCATGAAAGTGCCTTCCAAGGACTGCATATAGTTACCCCACATCTCACACCCTTTTTGGGGTTTTTTGGTGGTTTCTCAGTCAATTTTGGCTATTTTTGAATGGGGATTTCAAGTAGTATAATGTCAGGATTAGCCCCAACATTTCTACAGTTAATCCCCCTTATTATTAAGTATTAATTAGTCTTAATTTTACCCTTTTGGCCTTTTACATCAATATATAATACACATATACTCTCTTTTTGCTGATTCTTTATTTTTGATAGATTATCCCTATTACTACAGGATTTTGGTGGGTGATATCATTCTAATTATGTTACTAGTTACTCTTTTTGATTATGAACATGTTTATTGGATAGAATGAGGCTTCATTAACTGTGTATTGAGCTGGTAAATCATAGGGGTCATTGGGGAAGTAATTGTGTATAAATGGAGGAGGTTTTTGGTCTTATTTTCTTCATTCTTTATCATTACAATTTAAACATCTAACCAATACAATTAAAATACATATCAATAGTACTTATAAAGTCTTTGAATAGTATTTCAATTTATTAAATCTATTTTTCTACCAACTATAAAGATTGTAAGCCATATATAATTAGTGAAATTTGAATTACTGAGACCCTTATTTTGAGTTATATTTTAATACTTATTGGATTTGTACTACAGTATTCATATAGGACCATTAAAATCTTCTAGAAAACTGACTATTCAAGCTAGTTCAATTCTTTGTACTTGACCTCAGCCTGACAATATTTCATTTTATTTTATGTTATGTTATGTTATTTTGTTTTATTTTATTTTAATTAAATTAAATTAAATTTAATTTAATTTAATTATATATTAGGGGGTGTCAGTTCTGGCAAATCCGCACTTACAAATCCGCACTTAAATTTGACCAAATCCGCACTTAAATAAGTGCGGATTTCCAAAACACACTAGCCCCAATACTGGTGGATTTCAAAATGAAATAAGTCACTTATTTCACTCAAATCCGCACTTTCTCAACCAAAAGTGCTGATTTCACCATCAAGTCCCATTTCACTGATTTGTCAGCATCATCCCATTCATATGCAGCACTCCGCAGAATAACACTTCATAACTCAAAACATCGTACATCACTTACATCTTCATATCATATCATATAAGAGTCATGCCTTCCTCACTTTCAAATCGTGATAAATTACATAAAGCAATGACTTTCATGGCGCTTGAACTGCTCTTGGACTCTGATTCCGATTCTGATCTAGAAGAAGATTTTGTCGTTTTATCAAAAATGGCCAGGAAACGTTACCTTCTTCCCAGAAAGCCTCAAGTACTTCATACCCCCAAGTACACCATCCAAACACTTCTTAACCTATCTACACCCAGTTTTAGACAGCTGTTCAGGACTTCTCAGGAATGTTTCCTTAAATTGCTTGAGCTTATTCAGGATCATCCCATATTTCACAATAATTCTCAAAAAGAACAACGACATCCTTCAATTCAATTGGCCATCACACTATGTCGTTTGGGTTCAAATGGTAATGGAGCCGCTTTGAAACGTTTAGAAAATGTCTTTGATTTAGGGTATGGTTCAGTTAACACTTATACCAAACGATGTATCACTGCCATCAACTCCTTGGAATCTCAACTTCTCACCTGGCCAACAAAAGAAGAGCGACTTGAATCATCTCAGGTTATGCAAGCAGAGGGCTTTCCAGGATGTATTGGTTTTGTTGATGGTACTACTATTCCTTTGAGCCAGAAACCTGCTCAAGGTGGAAACAATTACTTTGACCGCAAAAAGAGGTAGATTATTTTTAACTCCTTTCATCCTCCTTGAAACTAACACAAACAAATATATCTTCTTTATAGATATTCAATTAACGTTCAGCTTATATGTGACGTAAACAAAAAATTTATATCATTCTTCGCTGGCTATCCTGGCTCATGTCATGACTCCTACGTCTTCCAAAGAATGCATATTTCAAATGAACCTGAAAAATTCTTTGATGAAAATCAGTATCTTCTTGCAGATTCTGCTTATGTGAATGGAAAGTATGTACTTCCTGCTTTTCGGGGAGCAGCTTCAGAAGACAGTCAAAATGCCAAATTCAACAATCATTTGGCAAAGTCAAGAGTCCATATTGAACATTCTATTGGAATCTTGAAAGGCAGTTTTTCTAGTTTAAGGGAATTAAGAAGTCCTCTTAGAAATAAATCTGAAATGGAGGCGGTGATCAACTGGATTCTGTGTTGCACTATACTTCATAACCTACTTGCTGACCTCAAAGATCAATGGTTAGAGCTGTATGAAGATGAATAAGTTGATTCACCTCCGACTATATCCAACACTTCTATTTCTCAATCAACTAGTATAAGGGCGATAATCCTTCCAATAACACTCCAACATTTTTCAACGCAATTTTAATTTTTTTCTCTTTCTCTTCAAATTATCAATTTGCATGTATTATTCACTGAGAATGGTAAATTTTTTTGCATATTTTTTTGGTTTTTGAATTTGCTGTTAAAGTCTTATTTTTTTTCTCTCTGTGTTTTCTTTCATCAACTCAACATGAAATCGCATATTTTCAGCAAACGCATATTTTTTCAGTCACTCTCTTTTTTTTCTTCACTCATATCCGTTTTCTCCTCTCTTCCTACATCACTCAATCAATTTCACTTATATTTCTTTTTTCTCAACTCATCTCTCCAGGTAAGTCATTTTATTCTTTTTACTTAATTTTTTGCTAATTTTTTTTTTTTTTGGTTTTTTGGTTTTTTTTTTTTTGGTTTTTTTTTTGTAAGTGGTTGTTTTTAAATTTATAGGTAAAATTAACCTTTTTTTTTCTCTCTCTTTCTCTCCCTCTTTTCTCTCTTTATCCCCCCTTGGCCTGGTCTTTTTCCCACCTTTACCCTCTCCTTGGAATGGATACATCCCCCTTTTCCCCCCTTTGGCTGCCTCATTCCCCCCTCCTTGGCTCACTCTAACCTCCCTTTTCTCCCTCTTTGGTCTCATCTCTCCCTTTCTCCCCCTTCTTGGTCTCCTCATATCTTCCTCTCATTCCACTCCACCCCCCACCAAATCCCCCAAATCCTCCCTCCAAATCCCCACCAAACCCGCCTCTAACCCCCCCTCCAAACCCCCTCAAAACTTCCCCAAATCCTCCCTCATATCCCTCCTACCCCCCCTTAACCTTCACTTAACAATTCGTTAACGAATCGTTAAGTTATTGAACAATTGCAGCTAATTGTTCATTAACACCATGCAATATGGGGGGCGGACTTGCTAGAAAGTCCGCCGAGAGGTTGAGAGGGGTGAAATGGGGATCAAAAGAGGATGGCATACAATGGGGCTGGGAGGATAGCGAAAGGCATGGGGAGGGAAGACAAGCATGTGTTGATAGAATTGAAAGGGATGGAGATTGGTGCAAACAGAGTGTGAAAATAGGAGGATGAACTCTGTTCTTCGGGCGAAGAACAGAGTTCACTTCCATTCACTTATATTTCTTTTTTCTCAACTCATCTCTCCAGGTAAGTCATTTTATTCTTTTTAAACAGAGTGTGAAAATAGGAGGATGAACTCTGTTCTTTGGGCGAAGAACAGAGTTCACTTCCATTCACTTATATTTCTTTTTTCTCAACTCATCTCTCCAGGTAAGTCATTTTATTCTTTTTAAACAGAGTGTGAAAATAGGAGGATGAACTCTGTTCTTCGGGCGAAGAACAGAGTTCACTTCCATAAAATATTAGCTGAAACATAGTTTTCAATTCTGTAAAAACAGTTGTAAGTAATAGAAAAAGTCACTGATTTTTTTTATATGTAATCTGAAATTTTTTAATAAAATTATTGTATTTAAGAATTGCAATATTGTCAATCAATCTTTATTGATCAACTTAATTTAATAAAGTATTATTTAAATAAGTTGCTTCAAAAAATACTTTGCATTGAACCTAGTTTCTAGACTTGATCTGCATTTTGGCTTAAGGAATTGTCATTACTTTAAAAGTAGTATACTTGACATATCTTATTTATATATTAATTAATTTATGTAATTATATTAAATTTTGATGACTTTCACCCTTTACTTCAATAAAATGCAGGGGAGGGTATTGCCAATTTTTTAAATCTGACATGTGAAATTGATGACTTAGAAAAATTTGGTGGTACCCACCCCTTGTTTCAATAAAATGCAGGGGGGGGGTATTGCCAATTTTTTAAATCTGACATGTGAAATTGATGACTTAGAAAAATTTGGTGGTACCCACCCCTTGTTTCAATAAAATGCAGGGGAGGGTATTGCCAATTTTTTAAATCTGACATGTGAAATTGATGACTTAGAAAAATTTGGTGGTACCCACCCCTTGTTTCAATAAAATGCAGGGGAGGGCATTGCCAATTTTTTAAATCTGACATGTGAAATTGATGACTTAGAAAAATTTAGATAAGCAAACTTATTGACTAGAAAGTAAAGATAGAAAATTTTTATTATACATTCAAATTTTTGTCAAAAATAACGTACTATATTCTTTTCCTTTTATAAGTCAGCATATAAGAAAATATTACCAAAATTAAATTAACTAGAAAAACAATTTATCAATTGAAAAGGTCAAGTAATTTTTTAATGTCCTCATAAGATTGGCCATTTTTAACACATTCCATAATGAAATCTTTTTTTTTAAAACTCTCTTGTTTTTCCAATTCACAAGTAGCCATTTCTCTTTGAAATTGACGGTCATTTACTCTTTCCATCTGCTCTACCTCAAATTTTTTTTCTTCCAAATCTAAGGCTTGCTGATCTTTCCTTAGCATATGATCAAACTTCATCTTCTCAAAGTCAAGGGCATTATTTGCAATAGTTGATTTCGCTGAGAAAATTAAATTGAAATAAATAAATAAATGAGTTAATGATTAAGATATATAGTAAACAAAACTTACTTATATCTTTTTTTTCAAAATAATCCTCAAGGGAGCCAAATGAGCTTGTTGAAGTATTACCACGTTTTAATAGATGGTTCAAGTTCATTGAAGTTGAGGCTCGACGCTTTAGTTTGGAGTTTGAACAAGAGGCTTCAGGAAGTTCTTCTAAAGCAGCTTCTAAAGAGGTATTCACATTTCCAGAATTGAGATTATTTAATGGAGATTGAGTTTGAGTAGGAGGAGACTAGAAAGAAAGAGAAACTCAGAGAAGAATTGAAGAAAAAACAAAAAGTAAACATACATTTAAATTTTGGGCCTCTGAGGATTCAGATCTTCTGCGATATAATTGTTCTGCTTGATAGTTGGGATCATCTTCAGCTGAACTATGGTTAGAAGGTGGAGGGGATTGATCTTCTTCAAGTAAAGGTGTGTTGGGAGGATTATAGGAAGGTTTGGATCCAGAGGGTATATGCTTAGTAGTATTGTGTAGAAACCAAGGGTTTACATCAACTCGGGTGCCAAAAAGATTATCCATTTCCTCATAGAAAGGACACATG
Organism: Hemileia vastatrix; assembly: GCA_030280995.1. Taxonomy (NCBI): domain Eukaryota; kingdom Fungi; phylum Basidiomycota; class Pucciniomycetes; order Pucciniales; family Zaghouaniaceae; genus Hemileia; species Hemileia vastatrix. The sequence continues at coordinate 12,858,422 of JASXTE010000018.1, read as the reverse complement.
ACATTGAGCTTTTCGGAAACAGTAGTAATTCCAATCTCCAAATCATCATCGTCAATACCAAAGCCAGTTTCATTTACAGCATGATGAGTCTTTTTATATTTTGAATGGTAACTCTTAAATCTCTCCTTCATTTGTTTAGGATTGATATCGATTCTCCCCCTTGTTTTCTTCCTTACTTCATTGGCCATCAACAAGTAGCCATTAACCTTTGAAGAAGGTGGACGTCCAATACGAGTGGACTTTTCACATCCAAAACATGCTTCAAAATTTGATTTTATTTTAAGGAAGTTGATTATGATGAGATAATCATCCTTTTTAAGCTGACCTGAACCTGCCTTTGATTTTTCAGGTGTAGGGCTTGCTTTACGAGGAGACTTTTGTGACGAAGCAGATTTTTGAGTTACCTTTTGAGATTTGGAATGTCTGGGAGGCATTATGAAACTGGCACATAACAAGAAAAAAGATTAAAAAGTAGAAGAAATAAGTAAAAAAGAATGTAAACATGCCTGGTCAAAATATTGAAAATGTCAGGAAGGGGTGTGTGCCGAGGATTGATGGGTAGGTAGCGAGGAAGGTCAGTGTGTCACATGTGACAGGGATGGGGTAAGAAAGGAAGAGATGTTTTGTGGCCAAAATGTGGTTGTGAAAAAAAACGGGAAAAAAGTGCTGATTTGAGGTCATAACTGACACCCTTTATTGAAATAAGTGACTTTTTTGCAAAATTTAAGTGCTGATTTGTAAGTGCTGATTTGGTTTGAAATCCGCACTTAATTTAAGTGCGGATTTGCCAGAACTGACGCCCCCTATTATTTTTTTTATTAAATTTTATTAAATTTTGTTTTTTTGTTTCAATTTATTTTATTTTAGTTTATTTATGTCAAGGGGTCCTTTTGGTCTAGAAGCTTGGTTTGAAGTTTTCACAAGGTTTTTAAGGGATGAAATGGACTCTCAACAAAATAGTACATATTTTTTAATCAAAATGATTGTTTTACTCAAATATAAGAGGTAGAATTTAAATATTAATATAGATTATAGATTAGAATTACGCTGTTGTAAGTACTAATGTTATAAAATATAGAAATAAGTGTTATATTGTAAAATAAAGTAATAAAAGTAAGTAATGAAGGAATGTCTTGAAAAGCACAAAGTAAGAGGCCTTTTATAGGCAAAACATGAGGGAATAAAATATACAGAATTTACACCATCTACTGTAAGAGTGTGAGAAAAAGTATAACAAAAAAAAGGAGTACATATATGACATAAGAAATAAATAAACTGGTAGGTCAACAAGGGCATCAAATTTATTAGAAATAAAGTTTGAGTTCCTTGGACTGTCACAATTAATTACACAATAATTAACTAATTATATTTCACGGGATTCCAGATCTCTCACTGAGGTAATATAATTGTTTTAAAATTTTTTTATTATAATTTTATTATTAAATTTTATTGCCATTGACTTATACTATTGGGCACGGTGTTAGGGAGTAAAATTGTAGGGGACATTTTAATTACACTAATTATTTATACTACTTATTGTACTTAACTAGTTAATTGTAAGTAATACTTAAGTAGATAATTAATTATTAGTAAGAAGAGGGGGAGTGGCATCAACTCAGTAAAATAATCAATTATTTTACCAGTTAAGTCTAGTAGCCTGGCTGACACTCCCTCACTCTAAAAAAAACAATAAAAAAATGCTATGATTTTTTCTTTTTATACTTTTTTAGTAGAGTAGGAAGATTAGATATCTCCTTCCCTGGTATCCAAGAATCATATTCAGATGATTTATTCTTCAATCTCAATAAGTATTCTGTACCTTTTTCAGCAGTGACTATTCTGTCATTTAGAATTTTTTCAATTTCTGCTGTTTCAGTGATTTCATTTGGGGTTTACTTTGGTCTTCCCCTCCTTTTTGGAAATAAATCACTATTGGATGTGTAAGTTTTCAGAAGAGATATTGGAAAAACAGGATGTTTTCTGTCATATGGAGAATACAAAATAACCTCAACTGCATTATCTCCAATCATTCTTCTGACAACAAATAGACCAAAAAATGGATCTTTCAATTTGTTATTACCTTTTAAGTTGAAGTGGACTGTAGAAATCAACACTTCATCACCCTTTTTAAAAGTGTATTCTTTATGGTATGTGTCCCATCTCTTCTTCTCATATTCAAATGATTTTTCAATACATTGTTGAGCATGATTTCTGCATAGTTGTTGCATTAGAAGAAAAGACTTTACACCAGGATGTATATCCAATTTAGGTATTTTGTTATTGAGAATTTGGGCAGGAGTGTTTGGAACATATCCAAGCCAGAGCTCAAAAGGCTTTCTTTGAGTAACAGAATGAACAGTGCTATTATAAGTAAATTCCAACCCAGGAAGTAATGTAACCCAATCATGAGTGAATCTGTCATTATCTTTATACTCAAAGCCAAAGGAACAATATCTTCTTATCATATCCTCTAAAGTCTGAATAATTATTTCAGCTAATCCATCAGTCTGTGGGTGATGGGCCGTAGAAAGTTTCAGATCACAACCACAAACATCCATCAGAGACATTCAAAATTCAGAAGTAAATTTAGGGTCCCTGTCAGAGATTATGGCTTTAGGAAAACCAGCAGTATTAAACATATGAGACCACCATAAGAAGGCTAATTCTTTTTTGGAAACATCCTTGTGAGTAGGGATAAATTTACACATTTTAGTGAATCTATCCACAATAACCCAACAAGAGTTATAACTGTCTTTTCCAGAAATAGGTAATCCTGTTACAAAATCCATGTTTATTATCTGCCATGGTGCATCAGGAGGTTCAATATGTTGCATTAATCCTGCTCTTTTACCAGTTAATCCTTTTGATTTTTGGCAAGAATCACAAGACTCAACATATAATTTTGTGTCTTCAGACATATTAACCCACCAAGCAGTGTTCTTAATTCTGATCATTGTTTTTTCAAAATCAAAATGTCCAGCTAATATGTCATCATGACAAATTTTCAAGATGATTTCTCTCATAGAAAGAGGAATAACAATAACATTACTCAACTTTCTCCTATAATAAAGATATCCTTCATCAATTGAAAATTTACCTTTTTCCAAAGCCTTCTGGTACTTTGCTTGAAGGGTTTTAATTAATGCTTGTATTGAAGCATTCTTTGGATCATTTAATATGGTGCATAACTTTTTAAAGTCAGTGACCTTATCATATGAATCCAGAATAAGCTGTAATAGTTCTTCCTCCATATCAACCACATATATCCCATGTATATGAATAATTTCATCCTCAGGATCATAAGCAGGATTAGAGTCATTATTTGGTAAAGGTAACCTAGATAACATATCCACATTTGAGTGAACAATACCAGCCCTATGAATATTTGTCATTCTCCCTCTGTATTCTTGAACAGCCAACTGCCATCTGAACATATTTCTGTTTGGTTTTTTCAAGTTTAAAAGGGATTTAACTGCACTGCAGTCAGTGACAAGTTCAAATTTCTGGTCATCTAGGTAATAATGAAGCTTTTCTAGAGCCCACACTACAGCTAAACATTCTAATTGAATAGCACCATATTTCAATTCACTATTTCTCAAGGTTGTTGAAATATAAAAAATTACTACTTCTGAAACTTTATCATTTATCACTTGTTTTTGATGGAGGGCAGCACCAAGACCAATGAAACTGGCATCAGTGTACAAAACAAATGGTTGATTAAAGTCAGGTAAAGCAAGAATTGGTGCTGACATCAAACAGTGCTTTATAGTGTCAAAGGCTCTTTGTCTTTCACTATTCCAGACAAAAGCAACATCCTTTCTAGTTGATTGGGTAAGGGGTAAAGCTATGACTTGGTAATTTTTAATATACTGTCTATAGTATCCACACATTCCCAAAAAACTTTGGAGCTCTCTAACTGTAGTAGGAGCCTTCACCTGTTGTATGGCTGCCACTTTGATTTGGTCAAAACATATCTGTAAGCCTGAAAAAACATGACTAAGAACTTTTAAAGAATGGAAACCAAATTTACATTTCTTCAAAGCAAGTGTCATATTTATTTCATCCATTTTTTGGAATAATTTACACAGGTGGTTAAGATGGTCCTCAAATGTTTTTGAGAATATAATGATATCATCAATATAAAACATCAGCCATCCCTCAATTATCTCTTGATGGAATGTGTTATCCATGACTTTTTGGAAAACTGAAGGGGCATTTTTAGGGCCAAAAGGCATCCTAATATACTTATAAATACACATATGAGTAGCAAAAATCAGAAAATTCTGAGACTATTTCTCAACAGGTACCTGGTGATATCCCTTGTTACCATCCAAACAGCTGTTATATTTAGCACCTTGTAAGGTAGCATGTATAGAGCTAATTATAGGTAAAGGGTATATATCATCAACAGTATAAGTATTTAGTGCTCTATAATCACCACATAACCTGGCTTTATCTTTCTCATAAGAAATTAGGACAGGTGAGATAACACAATATTTAGGTGTTTCAACTACCTTTTCAATAATATTCATTTTCAAAAGGGTAGAGATATTGTCTTTAATATCTTTTCTCTTTGTGGTAGAAGCAGGATAAGGCTTCTTCTTTAAACTAGGTGGTATATCAGTTAATGTGCAAGACAATGAAAGTTTCATTTCCTCCTTAACTAATCCTAGTTCACATGACCCATGAGCAAAGGCCATAGGAAAAGACTTTATCAAGTTAATGATGGAATCTTTATCCTCACCAGAAAGTTGTTCTCCAAAAGAGGCATTGTCAATTTCAGACATAAGGGCATGCATTTCTTTTGTAGATCTTCCTTTGTATTGAACCATAGAATTACATGTGTTCAATTCTGGTTTCAATAATTTTTTAGGGGAGGAAATCTTAAATTTTCTCTTCCCATTCATCCCCATTGTGAAACATTGGTTTGAAGGATCCAATTTTATTCCATATTGGTTAAAATATCATTCCCTACAATAAACCAATTGCTCAAGTTATCATTTTTCATGACAACAAAATCATAAATGGCTCTTACAAAACTATGGTTATATTTAAAAAACACTGTGGCTTTGTATTTACCAATGGGGGAAAAAACAGAACAATACCCTCTCCAATTTTCAGAAATAATAGGCATCAGTTTTGATTTATAATCTTGATCCACTGAAGCAAGTGCTCTTTCAGATACTACACTTCCTCCAGCTCCAGAATCCAGAACAACTTCAATGCTGGTTCCATTGATCAAGACTGGTGCCTTGAGAGGGGCAATAAAAATTGAGCTATCCTCAATGTTTTTTATGATCTCAGAATCTTCAACTGTAGATAAATCATTATTATAAATATCAATAGTATTTAAATAATGGATATCCTCTTCCAGCATCAAGATTTCTTGTTGAGATTCATATGAAATATTGCTGGCATAATCACTTGAAGTATCCTCCAGTGCTACTGTATCATCAGCATGCTCCTCTGTTTGTTCTACAAGATTTATCTTCTTGTCACAAACATGGCCTTTCTGCCAAGGCTTGTTGCACTTGAAGATAGTGTTTGTTGCATACTTTTTTGGTGCAAAGGGGCAGAAGGTTTACCAACCTTTTCCAGAGGTTTCTGTTGGTAAGTGGAGGATTTATCCAAAGGGGTCCTAGGAATGAATCTTCTGGCATCATACTTGTTGTGTAGAAGGATCTCATTGCAAGTATTGATGAAAGAAGAGGGTTCTCTGGAGAACTCAGTCCTAGCCACTATCAAGTCTCTCAGAGACATTGGTAATTTATAAAGGATCCTGTCCTTCCATAACTCAAACTCCATATTTGGGTCCATTGCCCTTAAGATTTTTACAAGTTTCATTAAAAACTCAATAGTTTTATCAGTAGAAGAGCTATATCTAGTTTCCTCATACTGCCTTTGTTGAGCCATTCTGAACTTGGAGCCACCAAATTGTTCTTTAATAAATTTCTTCCAATCCTCCCATGAGTAGTCATTCCCATCCAGGAGAACAGATTTATACCACATTAGGGCAACATTAGTAAACAAAGAAATTAACTTGGACACAATTTCCTCATCTGGGAGTTTGTAAGAATTTTTTAAGTTATCAATTCTGCAAATAAATTGTTGCCAATCAGAGGAAGAATCACCATCAAATGTTGGGTACTGGTCAAGTTTTGGCCAATTCTTTTGATTTGAAGGATTCTCCTTAGTACAAGCTTGTTTCTGAGTAAGGAGCAGCTGTAACTTCTCTAGTTGGGCAGTAATCTCATTGTTTAATCCCTCTGTTAAAGGTCCTGGTGCATCATTACTTTTTAATTGAAACTCAGGGGTATCAACATGTATTTCTGGAACTAATTTACTTTTAGATGAACTAGCCACAGGTAACTCTGGAGCATCCTGTACTATTTGTTCCTTCAAAGAAATCTCAGAATACTTTTGATCAATAAACAATGAGTTCAATTTCTCCTCAATTGTTGTTAGTCTAGTTTTCAATTTTGGAAGACTAGATAAATTCTCATTGATTGTTGCAAAAGATAACTGATTCTTATTTTGAAAAGATGAAAAATGGTCATTCAATCTTTTCAGATTCATCTTATCTATCTCCACCTCCTGGCAACAGTCAGATACAGTATATTTCAGTTTAGACAAATCATTTTTTATATTTTGCCATAAAGCAACTTTCTTTTCATGGGTTCCTTTGTAATGAGGCAATTCATCAGAGACTCTCTGTGATTCACTTCTTAACGCTTGATAACCCTGATCAGTTGACAAACTATTATATTTCTGAGTCAATTGCATGTTGTTCATTATATGGTTTTGTTTGGCAATAATATTTCTCAAATATTCATCATTGATGTTAGCTACATCTGGAGTGTTTCTCAGTAAGGAAACAGAGTAACTTTCCAGCATCTCATAAAACTCAGGTTCAAGTGTCTCATCTATAATAGCCATATCAGGATTTATCATTGAAGTAGCAATCAGAACTAAAGGATTAGATACATTTGAAATTTGAGTAATTTGTCTACTGTTTTCTAGAGGTCTCACAGTCTCATCTCCTCTTCCATAATTACCTGAGGGAACTGGATTAGTTACAAGAAATGGTACTTGAGAATCAATAGAGGGGCTTACCAAGTTTTTCTGGGTATGACCATATTGGGCTTTCTTCTTTATTTGCCTCCTTGATAGGGGTGAGGAGGTGTGGGGTTGACCTGGCTGGGTCTTGACGGACCTGCCTGAGGTAACTGATGCTGATTTTGAGACAGGTTGTCCCACTGAGTGTTTAACAAGTCCCACTGCCACTTGGACACTTCCACCTTCTCTTGGGACTGGGGAGCCAATTGTTGTTGATCCCTGGGGGGAAGAGGTTTCTTCTTCTATTGAAGAAAGGTATCTATCTTTCTCACCTTTTCTTCCAGAGCATCTACCCTTGACTTTAGTCTCAAGTTTTCTGTCCTTAGCTCCTTTATGTGAGTTGACAGATTCTTTACCTGTTGAGGCAATGGCATCTTTTTTATTCTGAACCCTTTTGGAAGTTCTTCTGGTGGGTTTATCACAGGCTTCTGATCCTGAGTTGTGTCTACTAGGATTTCCACTTCTTCCATCTCTAAATCCTGTTTGGGGAAAGGATTTATTAATCTGAGAAATTCTTCTTGTTAAAGGAGAACTTACAGAAGTAGGCTCATCATAATCAATCAAGTCTAGTTCCTCTTCACATGCAGCAGAACCACTTTGGTCAGTCATTTTAAGATTTAATTGAAATGAAGAAAAGAGACAATAAGATGAATTAGTCTTTATTTTTAATTTTTATTTAACAAAAATAAATTAAAAATAATAATAATAAAATCTTTTTAGGATAAAAATCAACTAAATAAAATTAATTTATTATTTCAAAAATAATTTAAAACCAGGATTATAATATAATCAACTGAAGAAATAAATTAAAAATTTTTATTAAAAATTTTAATTAATTATTTTCAGGATTTAAATCAACTAATTTATTACCAGGACTTAATGTCAACTGAAGTAATTAAATATGAATTTTTATTAATTAAAAAAGATTTTATTGTCAGGACAATTTTTCAACTGGAACAAATAAAACTTAAATTAATCAGGACAAAATTTCAACTGAAAATTATCATAATTAATATTAAAATATAATTGTTTATTACTTCTGGGACTAAGAACACTATTGCTCTATTATTGTCAACCAGGAAAAATAAAAAAAATATAATAATAAAATTAAATCCAAATTGCCAGACACCTCCTCCTGTAAAATGAGCAAATTAATGCCACTTACAGAGTTCTGAGTAAAAGGAAATACATAGAAAATGAAGAGTGCAAAGTAACCCACAAATAGTAATATCAATAATTACCACAATATATACGACGTTTAGTCAGTATATGAACCTAATTTTTGGAGCTCGGTTCAATTCCCATTCGCAGCAAAAAATTTTTGTCACGTGACATATGACGTTTGTCCTTTTTGTCGCTATCTTGTCCTTACAGGTACTCAAACGCCAATGGTCCCTTCAATGTACACCTCAAATAATGTTGCGCCGTCGATACTTTGAAAAGGCTCCCAATTGTCAAGGGGTCCTTTTTGTCTAGAAGCTTGGTTCAAAGTTTTCACGAGGTTTTTAAGGGATGAAATGGACTCTTAACAAAATAGTACGTATTTTTAATCAAAATGATTGTTTTACTCAAATATAAGAGGTAGAATTTGAATATTAATATAGATTAGAGATTAGAATTACGCTGTTGTAAGTACTAATGTTATAAAATATAGAAATAAGTGTTATATTGTAAAATAAAGTAATAAAAGTAAGTAATGAAGGAATGTCTTGAAAAGCACAAAGTAAGAGGCCTTTCATAGGCAAAACATGAGGGAATAAAATATACAGAATTTACACCATCTACTGTAAGAGTGTGAGAAAAAGTATAACAAAAAAAAGGAGTACATATATGACATAAGAAATAAATAAACTGGTAGGTCAACAAGGGCATCAAATTTATTAGAAATAAAGTTTGAGTTCCTTGGACTGTCACAATTAATTACACAATAATTAACTAATTATATTTCACGGGATTCCAGATCTCTCACTGAGGTAATATAATTGTTTTAAAATTTTTTTATTATAATTTTATTATTAAATTTTATTGCCATTGACTTATACTATTGGGCATGGTGTTAGGGAGTAAAATTGTAGGGGACATTTTAATTACAATAATTATTTATACTACTTATTGTACTTAACTAGTTAATTGTAAGTAATACTTAAGTAGATAATTAATTACTAGTAAGAAGAAGGGGCGTGGCTTCAACTCAGTAAAATAATCAATTATTTTACCAGTTAAGTCTATTAGCCTGGCTGACAATTTATTTTTATTTTAGTTTAATTTAAATTATTATTTTTATTTATTTTATTTTATTTTATTTTATTTTATATTTTTTTATTTTATTTTATTTTATGTTATTATTTTATTTTATTTTATGTTATTACAATTTATTGCATTGTATTGTATTGTATTGTATTGTATTTTATTATATTATATTTAATTCTATTCTATTCTATTTTCTTTTACTATATTTTATTTTATTTCATTTTATTTTAATTTATTAATTTTACTTTATTTTGATTATTTTATTTTATTTAATTTTTATTTTAGTTAATTTTATACTCTTTAATTTAATTTAATTTATATTTATTTTATTTTATTTCTTTAATTTAATTTATTTGTTTTTAATTTATATTATTTTACTTTACTTTATTTTATTTTATTTTATGTTGTTTTTTATTTTATTTTGCTTTACTTTATTTTATTTTATTTTAATATGTTGTATTTTCTTTTCTTTTATTCAATTGTATAGTATTGTATTTTTTTATTTTATTTTATTTAATTTTATTCTATTTATTTTATTACATTTTATTTTATTTTATATTTTATTATTTAATTGAATTTAATTTAATTTATCTGAATTGAATTTTACTTTATTTTATTTTATTTATTTTATTTCATTTTATTTTATATTATATCATTTCATATCAAATTATTCCATTCCATTTCATTTTATTTATTTTACTTAATTTTATTTTATTTTAATTTTGTTTATATTGTTTTATCTTATTAAATTTATTTTATATTATATTATTTTATATTAATTTTAATTTTATAATATGTTCTTTTTTTTATTTCATTTATTTTTATTTTTATTTATTTTTTTCAATTTATTTATTTTATTTTGATTTATTTTATTTTATTTTAATTAATTTTATTTTATTTTATTTTACTTTATTTAATTGTATTTTATTTTATTTTATTCTATTTATTTTATTTGATTCAATTTTGTTGTATTTTATTTTATTTTATTTTATTTCATTTAATTTAATTCAATTTAATTTAATTTAGTTTTATGCTATTTTATGTTATTTTATTTAAATTTAATTTAATTTAATTTATTTGATTTGTTTTTATTTTATTTTACTTTTTTATTTCAAATATTTTACTTTATTTGATTTCATTTAATTTTATTTATTTTAATCTCTATTTAATTTAATTTAATTATATTATATTATATTATTCTTTATTTGCTTTAATTATAATTTATTTAATTTTTTATGCTTTATTTTATTTTATTTCATTTCATTTTATTGCTTTTTGTTATATTTTAATTTTTTTTAACATATTTTAATTTAATTTAATTTTTTATATTCCATTTTATTTTATTTTATTTTATTTTATTCTATTTTATTTTATTTTTTTCGAAGGGTCCTGATGGTCTAGAAGATTTTTAACGGAGTTCCAACGGCCGTGATAGGTGGATTTTGGGTTTCAGAGTTAAAGGTACGTATAATTTATCTTTTCTTTATTTTACTCAATTGAAAAGAGGTATAAATGTTTTTATAATTATTGTTATATTCTGAAATCTTAGAAGTACGGAGATGTAAGTTCAAAATAATAAATATTAATAAAATAATTAATATAATTAATGTTTTAATGGTATAATAAGTAAGGAAATTGATGATCCAAACAACCAGAAAAGGGGAGGCCTTACATAGACAAAAGACAGGTAAAGCACAGAATTGAAATCCTATATACAGGTGTATAAAAGAAGAAAAAGAATATTCCAGTAGATATTTTCAAATTATAAGGGTTTTAAATAAATAATGTGTTAAAAATGTGTATTTACTGTAAATATTGGTGATTAATCTAGAAGAAGGAGGAAAAAAAGGACAAAAGAAGAGGTAGAAGAGGAAAATAAAGAAGAGGCTTGTAATAGTAAATGTGAAATTAAATATAATTGAGTTTATGGAGAGGAATACAACGACACTTTATAAGTAATGACACAATAGTAGATTTAAGTGATATTTAATATATTTGATAAGTTGTATCTCAATGTGTGGAAATCAATTATTATTATTAATAGACTTATGGCAACCTTAGTATTATTTAAAATTTAGATTAGAACTGTAGCAATAATAAAAATAATAATAATTTGTATGATATCTAAAATATTATAAAGTATGAGTGTAAAATTAGTGGTAATCCACCAGAGAGGTTTCCAAAAAGAGGACCATCTGGAGCGGTTCAATAATATTTACAAAAGAGTAAGACAATGTGAAAATAATTAAAAGAATTTTAATTAAAAACATACAAAATAAGAACAGCAAATTAAACCTGTGAATAAGCAACTACTTTCCCACCATAAAATTCTAAAAAGAAATAGAATTAATATAATGAATAACTATGTGAGTATGAAAACTGAAAACTGTGAGAAAGAAAATCTAAAACAGGTAATACAAATAGTTGAAAAGGTTTAATTAAAGCAAAAGGAATTATTTTCACACTTTTATTATATATAATAAATCTTAATTTAGTATAAAGAAAATTAAATTAATCATTTTAACTATTTCAAGTAATTTAATTATTAATTTAATTGAAACATCTAATTAATTTATTAAAATAACCTTTTTAGAATGAGAAATTTAATTTATCATATTAAATAAGTATTTTACTTAATTGAGTAATTTTAGTGACACAATTAAGGGTCAAGGAGGTGCCCAATATTTATGGATAGTATTATATGAAAAGTTGTATTTAGTTTATATAAATTTTATTATTCAAGTTGTAATTATAAGTTGAATTTTACACTTATGATATAATTTTAAATAATTAATTTATTGATTTAGAAATATTAAATACATACAAAATGTGCCATGATGTTATAGAATATAAGATCCTTTCATGTAATAAAAAGTTTCTTAATAATAAATATAAAAATTATTTTACTTATAAAATAATTATATAATTTATTCAATAAGATTTTTTATTGTAATTACATAAAATTTATAGCATTATTCCCTTAAATGATCTCAGTAATTCATCATATAATTTACTGGGATCCTGAGATACCCTGGCTGACACTCCCTCACTTTAAAAAAAACAATTAAAAATGCTAAGATTTTTTGCTTTTTATAGTTTATTAATAGAGTGGGAAGATTTGAAATTTCTTTTCCTTGTATCCATGCATCATGTTCAGATGACTTGTTTTTATATCTCAATAAATATTCAATACCTCTTTCAGAAGTAATAATTCTATCATTGAGAATTTTATCAATTTCAGCAGTTTCTGTGACTTCCTGAGGGTTTTTCATAGGTCTTCCCCTTCTTTTCGGAAATAAGTCACTGTTGGAAGTATAAGGTTTAAGCAAGGAAATGCGAAAAACAGGATGTTTCCTTTCATAAGGAGAATACAATACAACTTCTACTGCATTATCTCCAACAATCCTTTTTACAACAAATGGTCCCACAAAAGGATCTTTTAAATTTTTATTTCCTTGTAAATTGAAATGGACAGTAGATATCAACACTTCATCACCATTGTTAAATTTGTATTCCTTATGGGATTTATCCCATCTTTTCTTTTCATATTCAAATGCTTTATAAATACAGCTATGAGCATGATCTCTGCATAGCTGTTGCATTTGCATAAATGATTTTACACCAGGATGTAGCTCCAACTTAGGTAATTTATTATTGAGAATCTGAGCAGAAGTATTTGGGACATAAGCTGGCCAAAGCTCAAAAGGCTTTTTCTCTGTGACAGAATGAACAGTGCTATTATATGAAAATTCAAGACCAGTAAATAGAGTGACCCAGTCATGAGTAAATCTGTCATTGTCTTTATATTCTAATACAAAGGCAAAATTCCTTCTAATCATATCTTCCAGAGTTTGAACTATTCTTTCAGCTAGACCATCAGTCTGTGGATGGTGAGTTGCAGACAATTTCAACTCACAGCCACAAATATCTATCAAAGAGGTCCAAAACTCAGATGTAAATTTTGGATCTCTATCAGAGATGATGGCTTTTGGAAATCCAAAAATATTAAACATGTAAGACCACCATTAGAAAGCTAATTCTTTGGTGGATACATCTTTGTGGGTGGGAATAAATTTGCACATTTTGGTGAATCTATCCACTATTACCCAACAAGAGTTATAACTGTCTTTATCTGCTACAGGAAGACCAGTGATGAATTCCATGTTAATGAGATGCCAAGGAGCATCAGGTGCTTCAATATGTTGTAACAATCCTTCTCTCTTACCTGTCAATCTCTTAGATTTCTGACAAGAATCACAAGATTCAACATACAATTTAGTGTCTTCAGACATATTAGCCCACAAAGTGGTGTTTTTAATTCTGATAATGGTTTTTTCAAGATCAAAATTTCCTGCTAATATGTCATCATGAAAAAGTTTTAAGATGGTTTCTTTCATGGAAGGAGGAATAACAATGACATTGGTCAGTTTTCTCCTGTAGTAAATATAATCATCTTCAATGGAAAACTTTCCTTTACTGAAAGCACTCTGGTACTTTGGAGGAAGAGTTTTTATCAATTCTTGGATAGAAGCATTCTTTGGATCATTCAAGATTGTAACCAATTTATTTAAATTAGAATCTTTTTCATATAAATCCAGAATTAATTGTAACAGTTCCTCTTCCATATCCACAATGTATATACCATGTATATGCACTGTATCATCTTCAGGTACATAGGCTGGATTGGATACATCATTTGTAAGAGGTAATCTGGACAACATTTCAACATTTGAATGAACGTTTCCAGCCCTGTGAATAATAGTCATTCTACCTCTGTATACTTGAACAGCTAGTTGCCATCTAAACATATGTCTATTTGGTGTTTTAAAGTTTAAGAGGGATTTCATAGCACCGCAATCAGTAACTAATTCAAACTTTTGATCATCTGGATGGTAATGAATATTTTCTAAAGCCCATACAACTGCTAAGCACTCTAATTGGGTGGCACCATATTTAAATTCACTTTTTCTTAAGGTTCTTGAAATATAACAGATTACTACTTCTGAAACTTTTTCATTCATAATTTGTTTTTGATGAAGAGCAGCTCCATGTCCAATAAAACTTGCATCTGTATAAAGAACAAAAGGCTGATTGAAATCTGGAAGGGCAAGGATTGGTGCTTTCATTAAACACTTCTTTAAGGTATCAAAAGCTTTATGGGCATCCACATTCCATATATAAGCCACATCTTTTCTTGTTAGTTTGGTAAGTGTTAAGGCTATGACTTGATAATTTTTTATATATTGTCTATAGTAGCCACACATTCCCAAGAAACTTTATATTTCTTTTACAGAAGTTGGTGCTGACACATTTTGGATAGCAGAAACTTTTCCTTGGTCTACACAGATCTGTAAGCCAGACACAACATGATCCAGGACTTTTAAGGATTGAAACCCAAATTTACACTTTTTTAAGTATAAAGTCATGTTAATTTCATCCATTTTCTGGAAGAATTTATTCAAGTGTTGTAAATGTTCATCAAAAATTTTAGAAAAAACTATGATGTCATCAATGAAAACCATTAACTAACCTTCAATTATTTCTTGATGAAATGTGCTATCCATCACTTTTTGGAATACAGAAGGGGCATTTTTAGGGCCAAAAGGCATCCTAACATCTTTGTAAATTCCCATATGGGTTGCAATTAGAAAATAATTTTGGGAAGACTGTTCAACAGATATTTGATGATAACCTTTATTACCATCCAGACAGCTTATGAATTTAACACCTTGTAAGTTAGCATGTATAGAGCTTATTCTGGGTAATGGGTAAATATCATCCACATTATAAGTATTCAAAGCTCTGTAATCTCCTCAAAGTCTAGCTTTATCTTATAAAAAATTAAAACTGGAGAGATGACACAATATTTGGGTGTAACATCCACTTTTTCAATAATATTCATACTTAGTAAAGTTGAGATATTATCTTCTATATCTTTTCTATTTGTGGGAGAAGCAGGATAAGGTTTTTTCTTTAGGCTAGGAGGTATTTCATCCTAATTTCAAGATAAAGAAATTTTCATTTCATCTTTAACCAATCCTAACAAATGGGAACCATGAGCAAAAGCCATTGGGAAAGAGGTAATTAAGGCTACTATTGAATCCTTTTGGTTATCAGTTAATTGAATACCAAATGAAGCTGTTTCAATTTCAGACAATAATACATTCATTGTCCTCTGTTTTTCTACCTTTGAATTGGATCAAAGAATGACAAGACTTTAATAAGGGTGTAGAATGCTTTTTCGAAGAATAAATTTTAAATTTTCTATTCACATTCATTCCCAAATTAAAAAAATTGTTTGCAGGATCCAATTTAATACCAAACATGGTTAAAATATTATTTCCCATGATAAACAAATTGCTTAAATTTTCATTTTTTATCACAACAAAATCACAAATAGCTCTGACAAAACCACCATTATGTTTAAAGAATACAGTGGTTTTCTATTTGCCAATGGGACATAAAACAGAACCATAACCTTTCCATTTTTCAGATGTTATAGGTAATAATTTGCATTGATAATCCTTATCTACAGAAGCCAGTGCTTTTTCAGACACTACACTTCCTCCAGCACCAGGGTCAAGAATAAACTCAACATTTTTACCATTCATGATAACAGGTGCTCTCAAAAGTGATATTAAAATAGAACTGTCAGTAATATCTCTAATTACTTCAGCATTTTCTACAAAAGATAAGTCAATATCACAATTATCAGACCAATTATCCAAATATTTGATATCTTTTTCTAAAACTAGAACTTCCTGAGAAGACTCATGATCATAAGAGATATTGCTATAGCAGTCACTTGAGGAATCATCAAGACCAGCTTGAGTATTTTCAGATTCCTCATTATGTTCAACAAGATGAATTTTCTTGTCACAAATATTTCCTTTTTTCCATGGTTTGTTACATTTAAAACAAGTATTAGTTGCATGTTGCTTTGGAGCAACTGGGGCAGAAGGTCTACCAGTTCTGTCTGGATGTTTTGTGGACAGCTTTTGTTTGTCTTTATAAGATTTAAAATGATAATTTGTTGGTTCATATCTATGATTTAGTAGGATTTTATTACAGATATTAATAAAGGAAGAATTCTTTCTCACATTCTCAGTCCTTGCCACAATCAAATTTCTCAGAGAATTCGGTAATTTATAGAGAATTTTATCTCTCCAAATATCATAATCCATTTTAGGATCCATGGCTCTAAGCATTTTTGTAATTTTCATAAGGAAAACAATAGGTTTTTCAGGAGAGGAGGACACATATTTAGCATTCTCATATAATCTCTGCTGGGCAAGCCTGAATTCCAAACCGCTAAATTGATTTTCAATCAAGGTTTTCCACTCTTTCCAAGTATAATGTTGGTTGTCCAGTAAAACAGATTCACACCACATTAAAGCTAAATTGGAAAATAAAGAAATTAATTTAGAGACAATTTCATCATCTGTCAATTTATAAGAGTTTTTCAGATTATCAATTCTCTGAACAAAGTGTTGCTAGTCAAATGAAGAGTCACCATCAAAAGTGGGATATTGATCCAGTTTTGGCCAATAATACTGGCTACTGGGATGTCCATCTTTTGGTTTGAATCATTTAACATTAATAATTTTTGAAGTTTAGCCAGGTGTTCAGAAATTTCATTATTTACAGAAACAGCTGGTTCATGACCATTAAAAGATTTTTTGCTAGTAGCAAAAGATTTTACAGACACATTTTCAGTTTGTTTAATGGTTGAAATATGGGGAAGAAAAGAATTTCTTTGTTCAGGCCCCTTTCCTTTATTTTTATGCAATTTATTCAAAGCATATTCATGTACACCATAATGATTGGTAGTTAAAGCTAAAAAATTTTCCTGTAGGTCAGATGCAGAATTTCTTATCCTTGGAATTTCAGACATCTGGTCATTTATTTTTTCAAGGGATAAAACATTTCTTTCTTCAAAAACTGTGTATTTGGTACTCAGTGCTTGTAAATCATTTTTCAGATTTTTAAAATCATTGTGTAGAGACTTGATTTCACTTTTCAATGAATAATTCTCTTCAATAAGGGGTTTTAACTCACTCAAAGTTTTATGCAGATGAATATTTTTATCTGAGATAGCTCTATGATCACTTCTTATTTGTTTTTGTTGGCTAAGAATAATATTCAAAGTTTCTTTGATTTTAAAATAGGCTGTATCTTGCACAGAAGAGCTCACTTTACAATGTAAGTGCAAATTATTCAATATATCACTCTCATGTACTAACACATCTCTTAAATTTTTGTCTTTTACAACATTTAAATCAAGGGTATCTTTTAATATATCCTCAGAGGTTTTCTCAAGCAAGGTATAAACTTCAAGGGAAACAGAATAATTTTTAATTGCAAAAGAAGGATTAATTAAAGAAGTAGAGGTTAAATGTAAAGGTTCATCAAATGATAGTTTACTAATTAAATCATTAGGGCTACTAATTAAAGGAACTTGTCTCTTTATGGGTTTAACTGTTCTTTCACCATGATCCACTATATTACCTGTGGGAGAAGATTTGTTATTATACATACCAACATGTTTATCAAACAAATTACTTACCATGGCAAGGGAGGAAATTTCCCCTGTGACTTCTTTCTCCTGCCTCCCTGATAAGGATGGGCCTGAGGAGGTTGATGTTAGGTTTGTGTCCTGTATGGGCCAGGGTGTTGAGCTACTGGCTGCTGAACATTCTGTTGGTAATGGTTCATCATGTAATCCCATTTCCACTGTTCCACTTGTAGAGTGTTTTGACTTTGAGTGAAAGAGCTGGGTGCCTGATGGGGCTGAGGCTGAGGCTGAGGCTGAGAGGCTGGGAAAGGTGGATTTTGAACCTGCTTTTGATTTAAGAGCTCCTGCATCTGTTGCCAGAGTGTGTCTACTCTTGCCTTGTACTTCATGCTTTCTGCTTTCAGTTCTTTTATATGGCTGGAAAGACTGTTTATTTGTTGCGTCAGAGGGATCTTTTTTATTTTTATACCCTTTAGAGGATTTTCCTGATTGATCTGAGGCTTTACTTCTTTCAGAGTAGTTTAGTGAGGGGGGTTCGCCACTTCTCTTGACATTTCTATGTCCTGAAGGGTATGAGGATTTTTTGTTAACTGAAGAATTCTTGTAAGTTAATTTTGAAGAACATACAGATTCATTATCTACATCCACATCAATTTCATCCACATGAAGGTTATCCATGCTGTTTGCCAAAATACTGGACATGGGACTATGAATAAAAATTCAAATTTTATTTAATTATTCAAATTTATATTTCAATAAAAAATAAATAAATTATTCCTTGAAAACATTAAATTCAAAAAAAATTAAATAAAATAATTAACAATAAAAAATGTAATACAAAAATATGTAATTACAATTGATATTATTAAGAATTACAATTCTTATTAAGGGACCAAACCAAAAAGTTTTAATATGTCAACCAAAATAATTAATACCAAAAAAAAATATCTTGGTAATATTGGGACTAAGTACTGAGTAATATTATGGTCAACCAATTTAAATCTAAAAAAAAATTTCAATAAAATTAAATTAATAATTTATTTAAAATATTTTATAATGATCTTGTAGGACTAAGAGTTATAACTCTATTATTGTCAACTAGGAAAAAAAACTAAAAAAAAATTTTAACACTTACACTCAGTGAATCAGAAATTAAGACACAATCACTGTTATTGCAATAAAAATTTAATAATATAAGTGAGAGGTGAAAAGGTTAACTTACTATAGTGATTGAGAAATCACTTCAAAAGTATATATTACTTAATATATTATAAACCTAAAAGTTTTAAACCAAGTTTGAAACACGGTTGCAGCAAAAAGTTTGCTTTTTTGCTTAGGTGGTCCATGCGCAGTGCTGTTCATTGCAAAGGGCGTATTGTCATCATCGTTAGGAAAGGTGTCAAGGTGGACTCTAATGTTTAGAAGAATTTTGAGGTATTCCAGGGATGGCAACAATGGATTTAAAGGACTCAAATATAATGTACGTATTTCTCTTATAATTTTAAGATTTATTACTCAATAATTAGAGGTAAGAATTTTAATTATTATTATGATTATTGATTTAGAACTATGAGATGTAAGTACTAAGTCAGTAATAAATAGTAATAAATTTTAAATAGTAATAATAGTTTGTAAAAAATTGTAAGTAAAAATGAATGTCCTGAAAAGTACAAAAAGAGAGGGCCTTTATAGGCAAAGAGGTGAGAAATAAAATACGGAGTTAACACCACCTAATACA
The DNA here is from genome assembly GCA_030280995.1 of Hemileia vastatrix. Taxonomy (NCBI): domain Eukaryota; kingdom Fungi; phylum Basidiomycota; class Pucciniomycetes; order Pucciniales; family Zaghouaniaceae; genus Hemileia; species Hemileia vastatrix. The sequence continues at coordinate 12,838,803 of JASXTE010000018.1, read as the reverse complement.
AGAGTGTGAGAAAAAGAAGCTAAATAAAGAGTGTATGTGAAATAATAAGAGTTATACTATATAGTGTGTAAATAAAAGGTATTATTTTATTTGAAATAAAAATCTGAATCCTTTGGTCCATCACATTTAGTGCAAGAACATTTGATTTAAAGTATTGAGTCAACAAAATCTAAATAAAGGAATTTGAAAAGTTTTATTCTTTTTATATTTTTTTATATTTATATAATTTTTAATACTAATTTTATTCCCTCTCATTTGTATTATTGAGCATGGTGTTTGGGAGTAAAAATGTATGTGACAGTTACTTATTTCTTATTAATTATTTACATTACTTATTGTACTTAGCTAGTTAGTTGTAAGTAATACATAAGTAGTTTGTAAATAATTGATTATTAATAAGGATTAAAAGACGTGGCTTCATCTCAGTAAGATAATTAATTATTTTACTGGGTAAGTCTAGTAGCCTATCTTGCAAAAGGCCTCCAATTATTGGCAGGTCATCTAGAAGATAGAGGAAAAGAAGAACAAAAGAAGAGGTAGAAGAGGAAAATGAAGAAGAGGATTGTAATAGTAAATGAGAAATTAAATATAATTGAGTTTATGGAGAGGAATACAACGACACTTTATAAGTAATGACACAATAGTAGATTTAAGTGATATTTAATATATTTAATAAGTTATATCTCAATGCACATAAATCAATTATTATTGTTAATAGACTTATGGAAACCTTAGTATTATTTAAAATTTAGATTATAACTGTAGCCCTAATAAAAATAATAATAATTTGTATGATATCTAAAATATTATAAAGTATGAGTGTAAAATTAGTGATAATCCACCAGAGAGGTTTCAAAAGCCATTTTATAGGAAAGAGAACCTTCTGGAGCGGTTCAATACTATTTAAAAAAGAGTAATACAATGTGAAAATAATTAAAAGAATTTCAATTAAAAACATACAAAATAAGAGCAACAAATTAAACCTGTGAATAAGCAACTACTTTCCCACCATGAAATTCCAAAAAGAAATAGAATTAATATAATGAATAACTATGTGAGTATGAAAACTGAAAAATGTGAGAAAGAAAATCTAAAACAGGTAATACAAATAGTTGAAAAGTTTTAATTAAAACAAAAAGAATTATTTTCAAGATTTATTATATATAATAAATCTTAATTCAGTATAAAGAAAATTAAATTAATCATTTTAACTATTTCAAGTAATTTAATTATTAATTTAATTGAAACATCTAATTAATTTAATAAAAAAACCTTTTTAGAATGAGAAATTAAATTTATCATATTAAATAAGTATTTTACTTAATTGAGTAATTTTAGTGACACAATTAAGGGTCAAGGAGGTGCCCAATATTTATGGATAGTATTATATGAAAAGTTGTATTTAGTTTAAATAAATTTTATTATTCAAGTTGTAATTATAAGTTGAATTTTACACTTATAATATAGTTTTAAATAATTAATTTATTGATTTAGAAATATTAAATACATACAAAATGTGCCATGATGTTATAGAATATAATATCCTTTCATGTAATAAAAAGTTTCTTAATAATAAATATAAAAATTATTTTACTTATAAAATAATTATATAATTTATTCAATAAGTTTTTTTATTGTAATTACATAAAATTTATAGCATTATTCCTTTAAGTGATTTCAGTAATTCATCATATAATTTACTGGGCTCCTGAGATACCCTGGCTGACAGTATATGTCAGAAATAAATTGGTTTATTTAAAAATTACTGTAATTGTCATTTTTAAATAAGTAATTTGAATTTCTTGTATAAAATTATTTTTATTTTAATATTGATTTTCATTTCAATATTAAATTTTAATTGATCTTAATATTTATCTCTCTTAACCTTTCATTGAGCACAGTGTTAGAAAAAAAATATAAGGGACATTTAGTATTAATTTTAATTATTTACTAATTTTACTGTTTTGTAACTAGTTAATTTATTACAAGTAGATTTAGAGTAAATACATTATAATTAATAATAATATATGATAATTAAAAAGGCATGGCTTCATCCCAGTAAATAATTAATTATTTTACTGGGTAAGTCTAGCAGCCTGGCTGACACTCCCTCACTCTAAAAAAAACAGTAAAAAAATGCTATGATTTTTTCTTTTTATATTTCTTTAGCAGAGTAGGAAGATTAGATATCTCTCTCCCAGGTATCCAAGAATCATATTCTGAAGATTTATATTTGAATCTCAATAAGTATTCAGTACCTTTTTTAGAAGTGATAATTCTATCATTAAGAATTTCATCAATTTCTGAAGTTTCTGTGACTTCTTGAGGGTTTTCTTAGGTCTTCCCTTTCTTTTGAGAAATAAGTCACAGTTGGAAGTATAAGGTTTAAGCAAAGAAATGCAAAAAACAGGATGTTTCCTATCATATGGAGAATACGATACAACTTCTACTGCATCATCTCTAACCATTATTTTAACAACAAATGGTCCCACAAAAGTATCTTTTAATTTATTGCTTCCTTGTAGATTGAAATGGACAGTAGATATCAGCACTTCATCACCCTTGTTAAATGTGTATTCTTTATGGGACTTATCCCATCTTTTCTTTTCATATTCAAATGCCTTATAAATAAAGCTTTGAGCATGTTTTCTGCATAGCTGTTGCATTTGCATAAATGATTTTACACAAGGATGTAGTTCAAACTTAGGTAATTTATTATTGAGAATTTGAGCAGGAGTATTTGGGACATAACCTAACCAAAGCTTAAAAGGCTTTTTCTCAGTGACAGAATGAACAGTGCTATTATATGAAAATTCAAGACCAGTAAATAGAGTGACCCAGTCATGAGTAAATCTGTCATTGTCTTTATATTCTAATACAAAGGCATAATACCTTCTAATCATATCTTCCAGGGTTTGAATCATTCTTTCAGCTAGACAATCAGTCTGAGGAAGGTGAGCTGTATACAATTTAAACTTACAGCCACAAATATCCATCAAAGAAGTCCAAAATTCAGATTTAAATTTTGAGTCTCTATCAGAGATAATGGCTTTTGGAAATTAAAAAATATTAAACATGTAAGATCACCATAAGAAAGCTAATTCTTTTGTGCATACATCTTTGTGGGTGGGAATAAATTTTCACATATTGGTGAATCTATCCACTATTACCCAACAAGAGTTATAACTGTCTTTACCTGCTACAGGAAGACCAGTGACAAAATCCATGTTAATGATTTTCCAAGGAGCATCAGGTGCTTCAATATGTTGCAACAATCCTTCTTTTTTACCTGTCAATCTTTTAGATTTTTGACAAGAATCACAAGATTCAACATATAATTTAGTGTCTTCAGACATATTAGCCCACAAAGTGGTGTTTTTAATTCTGATAATGGTTTTCTCAAGATCAAAATGTCCTGCTAATATGTCATCATGACAAAGTTTTAAGATGGTTTCTTTCATGGAAGGAGGAATAAAAATGACATTGGTCAGTTTTCTCCTGTAGTAAATATAATCATCTTCAATGGAAAACTTTCCCTTACTCAAAGCACTCTGTTACTTTGGAGGAAGAGTTTTTATCAATGCTTGAATAGAATCATTCTTTTGATCATTCAAGATTGTAACCAATTTATTCAAATGAGAATCTTGATCATATGAATCCAGAATTATTTGTAACAGTTCTTCTTCCATATCAGCTATATATATACCATGTATATGAACAGTATCAATTTCAGGCACATAGGCAGGATTGGATTCATTATTTGGCATAGGCAACCTTGACAACATATCAAAATTGGAGTGTAAATTTTCAGCTCTATTGATAATTGTCATTATTCTTCTGTACTCTTGAACAGCAAGTTTCTACCTAAAAATATGTCTATTTGATATTTTTAGGTTCAAGAGGGATTTGACAGCACTAAAGTCAGTTACCGATTCAAATATTTGGTCATCAAGGTAATAGTGAAGCTTCTCAAGAGCCCAAACAACTGCTAAACATTCTGATTGAGTGGCACCATATTTCAGTTCACTATTTCTCAAGGTTCTTGAAATATAACAAATTACAACTTCTGAGGATTTATCATTAATAATTTGTTTTTGGTGAAGGGCAGCACCTAGTCCAACAAATCTAGCATCTGTGTAAAGGACAAAAGGTTAGTTGAAATCTGGAAGAGCCAAGATAGGGGCTGTCATTAAACAATTTTTCAATGTATCAAAAGCTTTTTGACAGTCATTATTCCAGATAAAGGCAACAGCTTTTCTGGTTAGTTTGTTAAGAGGCAAGGCTATGACCTGAAAATTTTTAATATATTGTCTATAAAAGCCACAAATACCTAAAAAACTTTGTATTTCTCTTACAAAATTTGGTGCTTTTACATTTTGAATTGCAGCAACTTTATTCTGGTCTACATAAATCTGTAATCCTGACACAACATGGCCAACGAATTTCAAGGATTGAAAAACAAACTTACACTTTTTCAAGGACAAGGTCATATTAATTTCATCCATTTTTTGGAAAAATCTATTTAAGTGAATCATATGTTCATCAAAAGTTTTAGAAAAAACTATAATGTCATCAATATACACCATGAGCCATCCTTCAATTATTTCTTGATGGAAAGTTTTATCCATTACTTTCCAAAAAACTGAAGGTGCATTTTTAGGGCCAAATGGCATCCTAAAATACTTATATATTTCCATATCAGTAGCAATAAGCAAGAAATTCTGTGAATTTTTCTCAAAAGGTATTTGATGATAACCTTTATTACCATCTAGACAACTAATAAGTTTTGCACCTTTCAAGGTTGCATGTATTGAATTAATTCTGGGTAAAGGATAAATATAATCAACAGTATAAGTGTTTAATTCTCTATAATCTCCACATAATCTAGCCTTATCTTTTTTGTAAGAAATAAAAACTGGGGAGATGACACAATATTTTGGGGTGACATCCACCTTCTCAATGATATTCATTTTTAATAAGGTGGAAATATTATCTTCAATATCCTCTCTCTTTGTTGGAGAAGCAAGATATGGTTTTTTATTAAAACCAGGAGGAATATCAATCAAGTTACAGGATAAAGTAATTTTCATTTCCTCTTTAACAACTCCTAAGACATGAGAACCATGAGCAAAAGCCATAGGGAAAGATGTAATTAAGGCTACTATTAAATCTTTTTGATCAACAGTTAATTTATCACCAAATGAGGCTGTTTCAATCTCAGACAATAATATATCCATTTCCTCTGTTTTTCTGCTTTTACATTGGATTAAAGAGTGACAAGATTTTAATAAGGGTGCAGAATACCTCTTAGAATAAGAAATTCTAAATTTTCTTTTCCCATTCATGCCCAAGGTAAAACAATTGTTTGCAGGATCCAACTTAATGCCAAACATAGTTAAAATGTCATTTCCCATGATGAACCAATTGCTTAAATTGTCATCTTTCATCACGAAAAATTCACAAATAGCTCTTACAAAACCACCATTATATTTAAAGCATACAGTGGTTTTGCATTTGCCAATAGGAAATAAAACAGAACCATAACCTCTCCATTTTTCAGATGTTATAGGTAATAATTTGCATTGATAATCCTTATCTACAGAAGCCAGTGCTTTCACAGACACTACACTTCCTCCAGGACTAGATTCAAGAATAAGCTCAACATTTTTACCATTTATGATAACTGGAGCTCTCAAAGGTGATATTAAAATGGAACTGTCAGTAATATCTTTAATTACTTCAGCATTTTATACAGAAGACAAGTCAATATCACAATTATCAGACCAATTATCTAAAGAATGGATATCATTTTCTAAATCTAGAAATTCCTGAGAAGACTCATGGTCATAAGAGATATTGCTATTACATTCACTGGAGGAATCCTCAAGATCAGCTTGAGTATTTTCAGATTCCTCAGATTACTCAACAAGATGAATTTTCTTGTCACAAATATGTCCTTTCTGCCATGGTTTGTTACATCTAAAACAAGTGTTTGTTGCATATTTCTTTGGTGCAACTGGGGCAGAAGGTTTACCAGTTTTGTCTGGAAGTTTTTTGGAAGGCTTTTGATAGTCATGATAAGATTTAAAAGGATAATTCTTTGGTTCATATATATGATTTAGTAGGACTTCATTACAGATATTAATAAAGGAAGAATTCTCTCTCACATGCTCAGTCCTTTATTTTGTTTTATTATATTCTGTTATATTTTTTTATTCTTTATTTTTTTATTTTACTTAATTTTAATTTAATTTAATTTAATTTATTTATTTATTTTTATTATATTATATTTTATTTTATTTTATTTTATGTTTTATTTTTATTTTTTTAAATTATTTTATTTTATTTTATCATATTATATTATATTTGAATTTATTTTCTTTTTTTATTTTATTTTAATTTAATTTATTTAATTTTATTTTATTTAATTAATTTATTTTTATTTTATTTTATTTTACTGTATTTTATTTTATTTTATTTTATTTATTTATTTATTTTATTTTATTTTATTTCATTTCATTTCATTTCATTTTATTTTATTTTATTTCATTTTATTTTATTTTATTTTATTTTATTTTATTTTATTTTATTTTATTTTATTTTATTTTATTTTATTTTATTTTATTTTATTTTATTTTATTTTATTTTATTTTATTTTATTTTATTTTATTTTATTTTATTTTATTTTATTTTATTTTATTTTATTTTATTTTATTTTATTTTATTTTATTTTATTTTATTTTATTTTATTTTATTTTATTTTATTCTATTTTATTTTATTTTATTTTATTTTATTTTATTTTATTTAATTTAATTTTATTTTATTTTATTTTATTTTATTTTATTTTATTTTATTTTATTTTATTTTATTTTATTTTATTTTATTTTATTTTATTTTATTTTATTTTATTTTATTTTATTTTATTTTATTTTATTTTATTTTATTTTATTTTATTTTATTTTATTTTATTTTATTTTATTTTATTTTATTTTATTTTATTTTATTTTATTTTATTTTATTTTATTTTATTTTATTTTATTTTATTTTATTTTATTTTATTTTATTTTATTTTATTTTATTTTATTTTATTTTATTTTATTTTATTTTATTTTATTTTATTTTATTTTATTTTATTTTATTTTATTTTATTTTATTTTATTTTATTTTATTTTATTTTATTTTATTTTATTTTATTTTATTTTATTTTATTTTATTTAATTTTTTTTACTTTACATTATTTTTTTTATTATATTATATTATATTCTAATTTATTTGGCCCACTTCATATTTTCATTTAATCAAACCAGAAGATATAAATAAAAAAGACCAATACAAGACAGAAATTAAAGCCATAGTTTTACTGATGTTCAGGGGGGTATACAATAAGTTTTAGATAGTCTTTTATGTGAGTATCCGCATATTCTGTACTCTTTTCTAAATTTTCTCTTTTTATGATGATAGAGGAATATTTGATAAATTTAAATGATGTATCTGTCCCCAAATTATTGCAAAACATGATCTGTGTAATTTAGGATTGATCCTCAAAACTAAACATGCCACCACACTCAGTTCCATAGTGTACTGTATCTTGCATAGAATATCACCTTTTTATGACTGGAAATGTGCTCATGGACTTTGCTTCTTCATGAATGTAGCAGTTTAAAAGGAAAAAGATAAGGGAAAAGAAGAGAAAAAAGAAAAAGAAAAAAAAGGAAAGAAAAAAAAAGGAAAGAAAAAGGAAAAAGAAATAAAACACACACAGTATATCATTTCAATTCACTTCCAAAGATGCCTTCACGTTACTTGGATTTACTATTTATGAACAATTTATGTCTGGTAGAGGGCCCTATGGATTTTTGAATTATTTTTAAATGGGAAAGGTTTTGTCAAGGGGTCCTTTTGGTCTAGAAGATTTATTTGAGGTTTATACAAGAATTCTAAGTGGTTACTGGTCTTTCAAAGGCAAAGTATGTATTTTCTTAATCTAATTGATTATTTTATTCAAATTAAGAAGAGGTAAATTTATATTATTATTATAAGTTATCTTTCTTAGAATTACGATGATGTAAATACTAATGGTTATAAAATATAGTAATAAATTTGTTTCAACTAATGATTGTAAAAATTGTAAAGTAAGTAAGGAATGAATCAAAAAGACAAAAAGGAAAGGCCTTTTATAGGCAAAATGTGAGAAAATAAAACATGGAATTACCACCCCCTATTACAAGAGTATGAGAGGAAAGACTTAAATAAAGAGAGTATGTGAAATAATAAGAGTAAGTCTAAATAGTGCGTAAATAAAAGTATTTATTTTATTTGAAATAAAACTATGAGCCCTTTAGTCCATCACTTTTTAGTGTAAAAACATTTGATTTGAAATATAGAATCAATAAAATCTAATTAAAGGAATTTAAAAAAGTATTTTTTTTCTTTTTATAATTTTATATATTTTTTTAATACTAATTTTTATTCCCATCTCATCTGTATTATTGAGCAGGGTGTTTGGGAGTAAAAATATATGTGGGACAATTACTTATTTTTATTAATTAATTACTTAGTGTACTTAGTTAGTTAATTGTAATTAATACATAAGTGTTTAATAAATAATTAATTACTAATAAGGATCTAAAAGGCGTGGCTTCACCTCAGTAAGATAATTAATTATTTTACTGGGTAAGTCTAGTAGCCTGGCTGACAGGCTTCTAAGATTTAGCTAGTCTAATTCTTGAAAAATTAAAAATACAATCAAGATTGTATTCAAATGACCTTCAAAAGTAGGTGCACTTTGATAATTTTATAGGGAAGGGTTTTTTTCAACTCAACTAATGGCTCTATTTTTTTCTTTCTTCTTAATTTCAAACTTCCAAGATTTTTATAAAAAAATCCCTGAGACACTCTTCCTTTTTTTTTCTTACCTTGCTAAATAATCATGACAACCATATCCTGATGTAGTATTATGGTAAAAATTAATCTTTCTAAATTAACTGCAATTTTTAAAAATGCATCAACATTTTCAAGATTAAAACCTGGTCTTCTCAATTATCATACTATAATCTCCTTCAAAACATTTATAAGTTTCTCAAATATATTATTAAAGAAATCTAACAGCAAGAGACCAAGCTACAAATGTTTGAGGCTATAAATCTTTCTTGAAAAATATATCAATGGAAATCTTTAATAACTTGATTTTTTCAATAGTAAAACCACAAGAAATCTGATAAAATTTTATGCTATATGCCACCTGAATGTTTCATATTTTGGTTGATACTCTGCTCATTTTCATCTTTTTTGGTGAAAAATGATAGAAATCACAACTGAAATCTGGAAATTTTGGGTGAAATTTTAGAAAAACCTGTTCTATAATACTAAGCTATAGACACAGCACAAGATGAATTGGCTCTCCTTTTTAAATAATAATGATAAAAAGTAGCACCTGCCACTTTAATATTTAAGGACAGTGTTGTGAGTGAGAGAAGAGAGTGTATAGATAATATATAAAGAAAAAGAATATTTAGAAGATAGTAAAAACAAGATGATATTGCTGACTTCTAGATCTATTGGCAGTAAAATTTAGTATTCTTAGCTACTCCCTCTTGAAGCACTCTCTCTAATACTATCTTAACTGTAGTAATAAAATAAATCTAAAGTGCTATTACTTGACTATGTACACCCATTATGCACACAAAATAAAAAAAATCCATTTTACTTGTATGTTTCTATATTTATTTATCAATTACTAAATTAATAATCTCTACTTCAATTCTATTCTGCTATGCTTCTTTTTCCTGTTAAAGAGTATGTTCTTTTTATATAACCTATATAATTAGTGCCTTTCACACAATTCTTCCTACCCCTACTGGATCCCTTGCACAAATTCAGTGATAGCCTGAGTATATCAATAATTAATCTATTTACCTAAGTTTTAAAGATACAATATCTGCTTCAGAATGTATTTAACTGATAGAAACTAATGTTTCATGTAAATTTAAATAATTAGCACCCTAGACACCCTACGTCTCTTGAGATCCTTAATTATATAGTAAATACAGTACTACCTTCTATACTTACTATAGACTGTGTGCTTGTTGAAGGAAAATCCATATTTTGTGGATCTTTTAGTGATTAGTAAGAGAACCTACTTTGTTTAGTGCCTTACTTTTGACCTTGACATTGAGAACTGCATTCATTCTCAACCATCAATCTATTTATTTCCAGTGCCATTATTTGACTAATCCTTCATGATGCTCTTAGTTTACAGTAATAGTCAGCCTAAGTTCAAGTACAGAGACGTGAATAGCTTAAATAGTCAGCTGTATAGAAGGTTTTGATGGTCCTATATGAATACTGTAGCACAAATCCAATAAGTATGAAAATATAACTCAACATAAGGGTCTCAGTAATTTTAATCTCAATATTTATAAACAGGTTACAATCTTATAGTTGGTAGAAAAATAGAGAATATAATTCAAACACTATTCAAAGACTTTAAATGTAAAAATAAAATTTATTGTAAATTTAATGGTTATATGTTTTAATTGTCCTTTTATACCCAATAATTCTCCAATGTGTCTCCCTGATTTAAAAATCCTATACATGGCCAATGACACCTCATTCTAGCTAATACACCTTTCCATAAACATAAGGAGTGACCAATAACACAATGAGAATGATATCACCCACCAAAATCCTGAAGTAATAGGGATAATCCATCAAAATAAAAGAATAAGCAAAAATAAGAGTATATGCATGTAATACCTTAAAATAAAAGACTAAAAAAAGAAATAATAACAATAAAAATTAAAAATTACTAAGGGGGATCAACAGTAGATATGAAGGGGCTAATTATTTCAAATTACCACATGTAATCCCCATCCAATTATGACCAATATTGACTGAGAAACCACTGAGAAACCTAAAAAAGGACATGAGATGTGGGGTAACTGAATTCAGTCCTTAACAGGTGCTTTCATGGGTAAAAACTTGACTAATTTTAGAAAATTTAAGTGCATTAATGAATTAAAGGCTCCTATCTTGAGGTTGTTAATGAAATTAGTGCATATAGTGAGTTCCATGCACTTATAATTAAATTAGGACACTAAATAAGCACCTGTTGCCTATTTTAGTGTGTTTCCCCCTAGTGGGTGTACAATTTGGGGTAATTATAGTGAGAAAATGCTAAATTTTCTAAAAATGAAGCTATTAACATGGGAAAAATGCAGGCAGTATGTGGCCATTACACAGAAGCCACTTCTGGCATAAAAAACACCAAATTTGAAAAGTGTTATTTTTATGCATTTGAGTAGCCAAATAAATAGTCCTAATTACTACAAATTGATCTTTCAAGGCACATTTTTAATATTGTTAAATATATTGTACATATATTCAACTTTTAAAAGTGATTTAAAGCACAATTCTTGTTTTTTCCATAACATAATGAAAACAACAGCTTTAAGTCTACTTATAGACTATGTAGCCTTATGTTTAATGTGATTAAGATTACCCTGACATAATCCAACTTAATATTAAGTACATAATACTTGTAAAAGTTGGATATATGCAAGTATATGAGGTAATATAATGGTATATATTGAGTTTAATCATTGATTTCACTTATGTATACAACTTGTGTACCTTTACTTATTGTTCCCATGTGTACTAAATGTGTTTAACATAATGTATAAGAAGTTGTTATCAGTCCTGGGGATATCCAAGCTGACAGTAACAGTTACAAGTGGACCAACCTTATGGGCCATTGCTCTTATCTTAAGGTGAAACCTGTACTATCACTCATCATTGCTTCATAAACCTATACTATGCTCTTTGTACTAGTTGTGATAGTTGAAAATACATATTGTGCTTTTATTGTATAGTCTGGTATGCACTTTCCCCTATCTCCAACTCTCCACACCATGTATTTCCATATTTCAACAAAAAAAAACTGAGCATGGAGAGTCTAATTTTTCTGCCCTTTTAAAAACCCCTTTTTTGCACTCTTGTAACCATACTTCCTAGAAACTCCTTTTTTGAACTTGCTGTCAAATGAGCCAATTGCTTCATTACTGCAAGATGTGTACCTCAATGCGCAATATAAAACATTATCAAATCTATTGTGGTGTGATATAAATGAAAGCTTCTGCTTCTGCTATAAGCAAACCTACTCATTATTGTGAAAGTAGTGAAATGGTTTTTATTTAAATTCTTTGAAGTAAATTTAAGATATATGTTGGTGCTATTGTTACCATTGGATAACATACTTGTACATGGGCTGGAAATCAAGGGTATAACATAACAAAAATATTAAACACAAAAAATAGCTTGTTTTCATGTGATTTTTACTAATTATTTAAAATATAGAGGTCTAGAATCATCAGTGAATATGGTTATAATAAAAGACAATAGATTTTGTGAGTGTTAGATAAGAAACTGGGGTGGTGATTCCTAATTTTAGGCTATTGCACATATGTACAGTGGGTATAAATATGTATATACCACTTATTGTTCAGATAATAATACTTACAATATTGACCTAAAATTTTAGAACATGATCTATTTAGAGTCCTAGATTTATAATATCATATAAAAACATGAAAATAAAAAGTATATTTTCTACAATATTAAATTCTCTAGATATTTTCAATTTGAATTTAAAAAGTAGTGGTTGTAGCAAAAAAAGATTAGCACCATTAGAATGAGAAGGTAAATTATAGTCATATTCAAAAAATAGGGGGTATCAAAGCTAGAAATCTTCCATTTCAAAATACCTCTTTTTTCCACCAAATCAACAATGATTATTTTTTAAAGTATGCCATCTTGTGCCCCTAAAACATCTTTTCGCTGAGAATTAATGTCATGCTTGTGGCTTTCTTTTTGTGTTGTGAAATACCTTATAAATAATTACAAGTTTCTAACTTTGATACCCCCTAATAAATGATTGAAAAATATTTATTTTTGGAAAAAATAAGTGACATGTTGTGGAGCTATTTTGCTACTTTTGGTGAATTTACCCATAAATATAATGAAAAATCCCCACAACATGTCACTCATTTGCCAAAAATAAATATTTTCAATCATTTATCATTTGAATATGACTTTATTTTAAATTTTCTTTCTAATGGTGCTAGTCTCTTTTTTCTACAGCCACTACTTTTGACATTCAAATTTTAAAATTTATCCAAAATTTAATATTATAAAAATTGAAAATTGCATAAAATTGAAAATTATAAAAAATTTACTGTTTATTTTCATTTTTTTCATATTATAGTATGAATCTAGGCCTCTAAATTGATCATACACAAATATTTTAGGTCATTTGAGTAGTAACTATTGGCAAAGAGTAAGTGGGGAATACATATTTCTACCCACTTTACAACCACAATTAATGAAGGTTAATAATAGCATGTAAATTTCTTACTCAACTTTCTAAAAAAAGTTATTAGATGAAAAGATAATTATTTAATAATAATTTTATATTACTCTATCTCAAGAAGTCCACAAGACATAAAATTTCAAAAAAGATGTCAAAACAACTGAGAGATTCATTTAAAATGTTTTATCAAGAAATAATATAATCTTGTAATAGTTTGTTAATTTATCATAAAAAATAACATTAGATAAAAAAATAAATCCAATAATGAAAATCTCTCATAAATTTATAACAAGAAAAATGAGGAGGGACTTGCATGAAAAGTATGTAACCCTACTGAAATGATTTGGGTACAGGCTTGAATGCAAGTCCATCCTCAATTTTTCCTGGTGATCTCATGTGAGTTTATTTCTCACAGTAAGGATATTCTCATATCAATAAATATAGATGGTGCTTTCTAAACCCAGATAAAGTAATTTCAGTAAATTTTTTGTTAATCTAAGTAGTTTACACATGTAAATTACTATTAAAATGTCCAAACTTTTTTTCACCCTTCCTTTCAAAAAAATATCTCATTTTTACTACTAAGTTTAACTCTTCTTCTAAATTTTCTAACCATTTCCCAACTTTAATATTTCTTTATCATCACATATGTGAATGAAGAAAGCCAAAAATAATTTTAAGGAGTTGGAATTTTATTCAAATTGTCCATTTATGTGAAGTAAAGCTCTAATTGTGTTTCATTTATGCTTCATATGAAGATTTTCTAGAAAATTCTATGCTGAAAAAAATGGTTGTTAACGTGATTGATATATACACCATAATCACTATAATAAAAATATTAGGGGGTCTCAAAACTTACCAAATATGCCTCAAAAACATGCCTCAAAAAATGTACTAAAACTGCCATTAAAAAAAAGGAAATAAAACTTCTTGAACAGGTGTATTTTACCCCAAACACATCCTCTTTTGGGTTAAACAAATTATCAAAACACTTACTTTCTTCATCATGGTTAGTCAGCACTAGGTACAAAAACTCCAACACCTAGATTATTTTTCACCTAATTCCTAAGGGAATATTCATACAAGTGAGGTATGTAGCTTACTAGAACTTAATAAAACCTATTATCATACACTCACCTTTAATATTCATCACTGTTCACTTTTTTGCAATAAAATTTCCCCAGTTTTCCTGTTTCATTTGCTTTGGTTCAGCTTCCAGCCTTGAAATTTCATAATATTTCTAAGAATCTTTCTCACTGAAATATCTCATCTTCTCTTAATTTCTCACTTGCATCACTCATTGTTGATTCTGATACTTCTCACTCCTCAGCTCTCAAGGCAAGTCACTTTCTAATTTTTTTTATTTGATTTCTGATTAAAATGTCTTTTTTTTGCCTCTTTATGTTAATGGCTGATTGAACTTTTATTTTTTTCCTTTTTTCCTTTTTTCCCTTTTTTTCTATTTTCTCAATCATTTGTATTCTGTTTTATTAACCTTTGGTTTTTTTGGTCATTTTTAAGTTTATTTCTCTTTTTTTTACCTTTTTTTTCTTCTAAATCACTTCACAATCATTTGAAAAAAATTCAGAAACATTTTCCAAGAATTTTCCACCTACTTTAAGGTGTTTTTGGATTTTTTTTAAATTTTTTTGTTAAAAAATTTGAAAATGTTTTCTACTCATATTCCAGTCATTTTTATTATGGTTGAATAAAACTGAATTTATGTTTTTACAAAGGAAAATCATCAAAAATGTACATTATACAATTTTTTATAATTCAAAAGAAGATTGATAAGTTAAAAACCAAAAACATCAGATATTGCTACTATATGTACAGGTTTTTAGAGATTATCTTTAATAGACTTTAATTTCTTATCCATGGGGGTGTCAATACTCAGGGATCCACAATTAGGGATCAAGAATTTTTTTTTCCGGGATCAGAAATTATTTATTGTGGATGATTCTTATCCACTAGCACCTGGGCTAATGGATAAGGAATTTACAATAATACATTATCCAACCTCTTACACCCCAATTTCTGTTCTTAATTCCTGATCCCAAACTCATCACATCCATGATTGATTTGTAAGCAATTCACATGACATATGATTGTGGATTACATCCTTATGTGTCTCTTCACTCTATGCTACTTAATTTTGGTGGTAAAAACATAACATTTTTTTTTATCTACACACCCCACCTGCTCATTTGGTGGTGAATTCCCACTTCCCACTCATCTTTTAAACCCTCTACCAAAAATAGTTAAGCAACTCTCTACTAGGGAGAAACTTCACTCAGCTATGAATGCTATCACTTTAACTTTAGCTGCTGACTCTGATTCTGAATCTAGTTTGGAAGACACTTTAGCTTATATTTTGTTTCTTTCCAAAGAGAATTACATCATCCTAAGGGAGCCAAATCTTTATCATGATCCCAGATATGATCTTTCCTCAATTCTTGAAATTCCTCATTAAACTTCACACAATTTTTTTGAACTTCTTCTGATTCTTCCTTGAAACTTTCTCAAATCATCTCCAATTGTCCTATCCTCCATAGTAATTCCCATAACAAACAGACTAATCCTGCCTTCAAACTTTCTGTTGCACTATGTCACTTTGGTTCAAATGGAAATGGTGCTGCTGTAAGATGTTTAGATAATATCTTTCCATTGGATATGGTAAAATCATATTATACACCAATTTCTGCATTATTTTTATTCTTTTTCAAAAGTCTCAAAGACTTTCTTGGCCAACTCCACAACAGCAACTTGAATCCTCTAAAGTAATGCAAGCTGAAGGTTTCCCTGGATGTGTAGGTTTTATTGATGGTAAAGCTATAACATTGAGCCAAAATCCTGGTCATGATGTAAACCATTATATTGATCATAAAAAAAGATTTCTCAAAAATTTTCTCAAATTTCTCTTCATGTACTAACACCAAAAGAGAATTGATGGCATTTTGTGCTCTTTGCCACCTGATCATTTGAACTGTCAGTCAATAAATCTATCATTTATTGGCTTAAGACATTTCAAGCAACTTTTTTTTTGCCTCCAAAAGTTCAAAATTAAAAGTCTTTTTCATCAACAAAAGTTTTTTGAAATGTCTCAATCAAATAAATGATAGATCTCTTGACTGACAGGTCAATTATTGGGTGGAGAAAAGCACAAAACACTATCAATTCTCTTGTGGTGTAACCTTTTATCTTCTTTCTAGATACTATATTGCTGTTCAACCTGTGTGAAATGTAAATAAAAAGTTTATTACTTTTCATAGTGGCTGCCCTGGCTCATGTCATGACGCTTCTGTCTTCCAAAGAATGAGGATTTCTCAAAATCCTGAATCATACTTTGATGAGTCTCAGTACCTCCTTGCAGACTCAGAATATGCAAGTGGAAAGTATATTATAGCTGCTTTCCAAGGTAAAACTTTAGAAAATGACCCAAAATTAACTCTTAATTATCATCTTGCACAATCAAAAGTACAAATTGAACATGCTATTGATATTTTAAAGGGAAGATTTTCTAGTCTTGGGGAACTCAGAATCCAATTTCAAAAAAAACTGGAAATCATTGGATAGTGAATTGTGTTATACTCTACAATATCCTAGCTGATTTAAAGAATGAGTGGAATGATTTTTATGATGAAGAGGATCCCAAACCTGTTTCAGATTTCCCCTCCCTTGAATCGCAAAGCATTCTTTCCACTTGCATAAGCTCTGTCATTATGCCAATCACCCTCCAAAATTTTGAAACACAACCCTTTTAATTTTTTTCATACTCTCCAAATTTTCAACTTTTCTGCTTTATTCACTTGGGTTGGTGTTTTTTTTTTGCATATTCATTTTTATTTTGAATTTATGGTAAATATCTCTTTTTTGGATGTCTCATTTGTTTTCATTCACCAACTCAACATGAAATTGCCTATTTTCAGCAATTGCATAATTTTACACTGTTTTTTTAATTCATCCCTTATATTCTTTTTCTCCTCTCCTCAAGAATCCCTCAATCAATTTGGTTTCATTAATTTTATCATCTCATCTCTCCAGGTACGTCATTTTATATATTTTTTGATTTTTTTTTGCTAATTATATATATATATATGTTTTTTTTTTTTTTTTTTTTTTTGTAAGTGGCTCTTTTTTGGTTTACAAGGTTAAATTAACACTTTTATTTTACTCTTTCTCTTTCTCTCCCTCTTTTCTCTTTTTGTTATTCTCCATCATCTCCTCTTTATCCATCCTTGGCCTGGTCTTTATTCCACTTTCCCCCTTTTTTCCCCTCCTTTGCCTCCTCAATCACCCTTTTCCCCTCTTAGTTGTTCTCAAGACCCCCCTTAGGCACCTTTAGGCATTCCCTTTTCCTCCCTTTTGTCTCCTGAAAATCCCCCCTCCCCACCTATCCCAGCCCCTAATTGCTCCAACCTTCCCCATTATTGCTCCTACCCTTTCTTCATTACTTAGAAATTCACTAACAAATCACTAATTTAATGAACAATTGTCACCAATTTTTCATTAGCCTAATGAATTGTTAGAAAAGAACTAATTAATGAGGGGCGGGAGGTGAGGTGAGGGGGGTGGGGAGGATGGGGAGGGGGGGAGTGATTAGGGGCTGGGATAGGTGGGTTGGGGGGATTTTCAGGAGATGATAGGAGAGAAATGGGGAAAAGTAACATGTCTGAGGACACCTAAGGGGATAAAAGGGGGGTGTTGAAGACACCAAAGGGGGAAATAGGGGAGATGTGGAGGACACAAAAGGGAAGAAAAGGGGGGTTTTGAGGATACCAAAGGGAACAAGAGAGGGATTTTGAGGATGCCAAAGGGGACAAAAATGGGGATTGAGGATACCAAAAAAATGATAATAGGGGAGATATTGTGGACATCAAAAAGGGGAAATTGGGGGATTAAGGTAGAAAGAAATATAAAATTAATTATTAATTTTTGTTTATTATTTATTATTTTTTAATTTTTTATATTTCAAAAAAAATAGTTTCAAAAATATAAACAAAATTTCTGGAATAATGTCAAAGTCCTCATCACTCTCATCATCTTCAAACCTTTTTCCAAAGTGAAGCCTATAATTTCTAATAAGAAGGCAGGCAAAATCTTATCAAAAACAAAGTTTAATTTGAAAGAAGAAATTTTGCAAAGCCTTCTTTTGTTAACTCCAAACCCAGTTGAAGAAGAAGATATCATTGATTTCTTGTATTTTGCTTGATAATTTTTGAATCCTTCCCTCATTTCCTTTTTTTTCAAAGCCATCTTAGCTCTATTTTTTTATTTCAACTATATTTCCATTTGATTAAAGCCACTCAATTTTAAGATGGCTTGAAGGCCAACTTGAGGAGACTTTGAAATAAGTGGTAAGGATAGAAATTCGAGCAGAAAAATTTGAGAAAGAAAGGAATAAAAAGTAATAGACTTACTGTGGTGTAAAGGAGAAAAATTTGATTTGGAAAAGAACTAGGAGAGAAGAGTTGTGACTTGGAGTATATATGGTTAGGATGAAAGGTAGGTGATTCACAGTTGATTGGGAAGATGTGGGTATTAGTCGGCTGCATTGTGGCTCAGGAAATTGTACAAAATCAGGGTGTATTTGGCCCCATGTTTGAGACCTCAAGTACCAAATTAGCCATGTTTCATGGCATGTTTTTTGTGACATTTTTAAAATGAAACTTACTGGGCATATTTGGTAAGAATTCAGACCCCCTATTGATATCTTTATTGTTTTTTTTAAAAAAAACTGATATAAAAAGATGTATGCTTATTCACATAGTAATTATAAACCTTCCCCCCACAAAAAAATAAAAAAAAAGAAAAAAAAGAAAAAAAGAAATATTTTATTAGATTACTAACTAGAAATAGATTGAAAAAAAATAGAATATTAGGCAAAAATAAAAATGATGGTAATATAAATTTGTTTGTATATTTTTATAATCATTTTCTTTTAAAAAATGAAAATTTAAAAACACAAAAAAACACCTGGAACCTTCTATCAGGTGCCAATCCCTCAATCCATTTTTTACACAAGAATATCTCAGATTTGATGCCAGGAAAGCTAGCATTTTCTGTTTTCAGTGCATGGTCTTCCCAGAAGAATTACAGCTGAGCTAGAACTGAATCAAATCAAAGATAGGTATTGAAACCTGAAATCAGGTTACCACATTTTTTTTCTGGTTTAAGAAGTTTAAAACAGTCATATATGATAATAATAAAATATTGATGTTGGTCCAAGGAATAAATGAATTGGTAGAAGTTTGTATATCACAAGTAAGTGTTTCCAAAAAAATAAATACATACATACATAAAATGAAAAGAATGAACTAAAAAAAACTTAACCAAAGTTTATTCACATTGGGAAAAATCTGTGCACTAGATGTCTGTTACTTTTTTTGGCTTCATGCATGGATTTTGCCTGCAATTCTGGTTTTAACCCTCTCTGAGTTTTTCCTCCCCTCCCCTCACCTCTGACTTGCCTTTTCCTCTGCTAACTCTTCTCCCTTTATCTCTTGTCCCTTATTTCTCTCTTCCCTGTTCCTTAACACCTCTTTCCCTAAACAATCCCCCATCTCACTTACCTCCACTTACTTCTCCTCCCTGTACCTCCACATACCTTATCTCCCATTTCTCTAACCTCACTTCCCCTTACTCATTGAGATTCACAACTTGGTAAGGTCTAAATGCCAAGTCTCCTATTTCTCAATCAATTTTTGGCCTTTTAATCAAGGCAAGTCTTTTTTTTCTTACCATTTCATTATGTTTTCCACCCCAAAAATATTTCTTTATTCTAGAAATAAATGTGCATATGAATTTCTTCAATAGGTGTTTGGTGAAGTGTTTCAAGAGCTTTTAAATCCACATTCACAACTTTTCACCATTAAATAGTAGGATAAGATACATATTAAAAAACATAAGTAGGGGCTCAAGGGGGTTAAACCTAAGTAAAAGTTCTACATTTTTTTCAATGAAATATATTTAACTTGTAAGAATTTCAAGTTTTTGAGCTCAAATAAAACACTATGGTTCAATACTACATGTTCCTACTGATTAACAGTGCTAGGGAGGTGAAAGGGAGGTGAAAAAAGAAGAGGGGACTGATAAGGAGGTGGTGGGTAGATGAAAAAGGTGGAAGGGAAGTCTGGGGAGTAGTAGAGGATTTTAGAGAGTTGGATGGGAGGTGAGAGAGGTAGAAGGTAGTGTTGAGGAGTGGTGAGGTGTTTTAGGGAGCTGGAGGGGAGGTGAGCAATGTGTCAGGGAGTGCTGGGGTGTGGTATCAAGACATAGAATTTATCGTTAGAATAATTATTTCATGCCTAGTAGACTAAGGAGGGGAAACGCACATCATCCAAGTTTCTCACTTGTTAAGACATAAGAAGGAGGACTGCCACTAGCGCTGACACTAGTCTAAGACGGGAATGAATATTCTAGATACAGCAGTGAGACTAACTAAAACTGACTATGTTGGGACTGCCAACAGTGAGGGAAGACAGGACTGACCATGCCAATTGGCAGTGAGACTAGAGAGTAACTGGATTACTAGATAAGTTGTCAGATGATGAGCACTCCACATTGCTGGCCCCATATAACCCCCTTATGCAATATCTACTCTTCTTCCTCTTTACAATGCATAACGCCCATAGTGCTCCTCCTCCCCACCCCTCAACCAAATCCTAAAATTACCCCCTCTTTTACCCCTCCTGTCCCCTGTGCTCCTTCTCAAACTCCTTCAACCTTTCCTTTGAATTTACCAAATTTTTCACCATTTCCCAGGACCTATATCCAACGGTATAACCTTTCCAATGAACCAAGTACTGAACCTTTCCCTTACACACCCTCTTAGGATAAACTTTTTCCACTTTAAACTCCTCTTGATTTCTCACCTGTATTGGCGCTGGCGGCTCCTCTGGAAGCCCTGGGATTTTATCTTCTTTATTCTTTGTGAGCAATGAAATGTTGAAAACTGGATGTACTTGCCTCATTGAGATTGGTAGTTCCAGTTCATAAGCTGAGTCAGATACTTTGTGTTTGACTTTGAATTGCCCCACTTTCTTGTGATCTAATTTAGCACTGAGTTTCAATATGGAAAGGAAATGTGATCTTAACAAAAACTTGTCACCTACCTGTAGCCCGCAATGCTGGGGCCTTCCTTTATCATAATGACACTTCATTGATTGTTGAGATAACTTGAGAGTCACTTCTAGTTCTTAACGTATACTCAATATTCTTTGGATCCACTCTTCTTTTTCTGGAACTCTTAACATGGATGGGGTACCAATTTAGAATGTTGGGAAATATCCACAGTTAGCATAGAATAGTGACATGTCTGTTGCAGAATGTTCCCAGTTATTGTATGAGAAATCAGCTAATGGTAACAGCTGTACCCAATCATCTTGCTGATATTTAATAAAGTGGCACAAGTATTGTTCAATTTCCTTATTCACTATTTCAGATTGCCTGTCAGTTTTTAGATTCCATGCTGTTGATAAGATGGGCTTAATGTTCAGTTGCTCATACATTGTTTTAACAATTTAGAGTTAAAAGTAATTCCCCTATCTGACACTATACTTTCAGGAAATCCATGTAATTTCCAGATATGTTCCACCATTAAGTATTCAATCCCCTCTGATGTAACCTTGGTAGTGGTGGGAACAAAGTGTGCCATCTTGGTGCAGTGGTCAACTACTGTGAGGATAGCATTCTTTCCTTGTGACTTGGGCAACTTCACTATAAGATCATGTAAGAGTTACTTCCATGGCTGCTTGGATATTCTTAGTGGGTTTTGTGGTGTGGTTGTTGGGCTGATCTTGTTTCTCTGGAAAGAGTTTCATGCTGCTACATAGCGCTGGACATATGCCTTCATGGACTTCCAGTAAAACTTGTGATTCAAAAGCTCCACAGTCTTCAGCGGTCCTGGGTGTCCTGTCATTGGAGAAAAATTCCTAAATTTTACCACCTGTTTCTTGAGCTCTTCATAATTTGGCACCACTATCCTCCCATTCCAGTACAGTGCTTCCCCTTCTAGGTGATACTCCTCCAATCTTTTCCTTAAAAATACCTCTTTTGATAATAGCGCCTTCACCAACTCCTGAACCCCCTCATATTTTTCCTTCTACCTCCTTACCCATTTCATCAAATCATTATCCGCCAACTCCACCTAATCTAATATTACCCCCTCTTTAAGGCCCCCCTTCAATAATGTAGCACCAGCAGTATGTAGCTGGTCTGGTTCTTGGCGCAAGTCAGGATGTTGTGATAGCACATCAGGTTTTCCACTTTTCTTCCCTGGTCAGAATGTAACAACAAAAATAATGCTACTTAGCAGTTCTGCCCAGAGTGCTTGTCAGTGAGTCAACTTTTTAGTTGTCAGGAAGGTTTCCAAGTTTTTATGATCCATGTAAATAATAATTGTAGTCTGTGAGGCCCTCCTTCCAAATAGTGACACCAGGTTTGTAACTCTTCAATTAGTGACAATAGCTCCTTATCATATATTTCATAGTTCAATTTGGTGCCTAGAAGTGTTTTTGACAAATATGCTACTGGGTGCAAGACATTTTCAGCATTGTATTGAGATAGTACTGCACCCAATGCAAAATCTGAGCAGTTGCATTCTGGGAAAAATGGCTTTAATAAGTCTGGGATTTCAAGAATAGGAGCTGTCACAAATTGTCTTTTCAGGTAGTCAAATTCATCTTGTTGGATACCTGTCCAGAAAAACTTGACTTCCTTCTTTGTGAGGTTGTGCAATGGTTGGAAAATGTGGGAGTGATTTTCAATAAAATGGTGGTAAAAATTTTCAAAGCCTAGAAATGACTGGGGCTCCTTTACTGATGTTGGTATTGGCTATTCTGTTACTGCCTTTACTTTCTCCTGGTCCAATTTCACCTTATTTTTTGAAATGATCATACCCAGATAGGGGATTTCATCTACTGAAAAGACACATTTCTCCTGTTTTAACCATTCTTGGGCCTCCCTCAAGCATTGAAAGCAGTCTTTAACACATATCTGGTGATCCTCCATTGATCTGGAGTAAATCAGGATTTCATCTAGGTACACCACCACATTTATCTCTATTCTATCTCTGAAGATGCTATTGGTGAAGTGTTGAAAAGTGGAAGGCGCATTACATGGGCCAAATGGCATTAACAACCATTAAAAATGACCAAGTTTAGTGCATAATTCCAGTTTATTTTCATCTCCTTCTTTCACACATATGTTGTGGTAACCTGCCCTGAGATCTAGGAATGTGAAAATTTCTGTGCCCTGCAGAATTTTAATCAACTCACTAGTCAGTGGAAGGGGATATCTGTTTTTAACTGTCAGTGCATTTAATCTTCTGAAATCCATACATGGTCTCAGTTACCCATCCTTTTTACCTGCAAAGGTCACAAGGGCTTCCCAGGACAATTTTGATTCTCTGATGAAACAATTCTTTAGATTTTTATCAATGATCTCTTTTAGTGCTGTTGACTCCAAGGTTGGAAATGGGATTATGCGGCTAAATTTAGGAGTTGTTCCTGGCATCAGATCAATGGAAAAGTTTTATGGTTGATGAGGTGGGAAGGTCTTGACTTCCTCCTTTCAAAAAAGTGGTACAAATTTCAAATAAGATTCAGCAACCATTTCCTTGAGGCTTTTTGTTGGATTTAAGGACTGGACCTTGGCTGATGTCTTGGTAGATATTTTCCAAGCTGTTGTGTCACATTCCAGTTCCTCCTCCTCCTCCTCCTCCTCCTCCAGTGCCCCCTCCAATCCCTGAAACTTAGCATCAAGAGAAAGTGTCAGTTCTTGCAGCAAGTCTACTGATGATAATAAAACACCAGGAGACTTTCCAGGAGGGGCCAGGGGACAAATTCTTTCTCTGCGCTATCAACCCTTTCATCTTCTACCTTTCCCCATCTTTGTTGCATCTTCTCCATTTCTTGGTGTGCTTCATTTCTTTTCCGGCTCTCTTTGGTTCTCCCCTTTAGTGATCCATCCTTAGCCTGCTTCTTAGAATTAAGAAGAAGAATAAGTTCTGGGGGAAAGTCTACTGATGATAACAAATCTTCAGGAGACTCTCTGGGATGGGCCCCTGACCCTTGAAGGGGCCAGGGGGACAATATGTTAGCTCCAGGAATCCCTTTCCTTCCCATCTGAGCCTTCTTCTCCTTCCAATCAATTTGCAGGTTATATTGGTCCAGCCAAGTCATAACCAGTGCCATGTTGTACTTTTCCTTCATGTTTGTCACATATTCCTTGCACTGAGACTCCCTTCTATCACACCAGAGCCTGAAAAAAACTTTCTCTCTTACTTCTTCTCCCCCATCTGAGGATCCATCAAACATAATTAGACACATAGGTTGGTCCTTTTTTTCTTTTTTTTCTTTTTATTTAGCTGTAATAACTTGTTAGAAATAAAACAGTCTGTGGCACCACAGTCCAGTAGGGCTTGTACATTTGTTGTGGCATCAAGGGTCATTAAAGGCAAGTTCAGTATAATATGGTGATCATTCACTTCAATTGGCTTCTCTACTAAATCTACCTCAATCTTTCCCTCTAACCTTCTCAAGGAGGGCACAACCTTCACTCCTGAGTGCTTTTTTTTACCTGCACCTTTCCTGTGCTATCCTCCACTTCACTAACCCTTATTTTTCCTCTGCACTCCCTTGCCTGATGACCCCTGCTTCAACACCTGAGGCACAGTTCTTTGCTCATGTGCCTCTGATACTCATCATAAAATAACCATTTCCTCCCACTAGTGCCACATGCATTTGCTGCATTTATATCCATGGAATTTGGGTCCTTTTCACTGGCCATACTTGATGAGGCATAGCTGCACCACAGACAAGCAACACTCCAAGCATCCATTCATTGATGTGTAAACTACTTGTCTACTTGGATGGCCAGCTCCATGAGTTCTTGGAGGGAGGTTGGGTGAGGGTGACTGATTAGGGAATTTCTTATTTTTGATGAGATCCCATTCCTGAAGTGAAACATGAGCACCCCTTCTCCCCATGTTGTGACATAGCTGGTGTGGCCCCGGAATTCCAACACATATTCAGCAACCAAGTTTCTTTGTCACAACTGATTGAGTGAATGCTCTGAGGTTGTGACCACATCTGAGTCACCAAAGACTAGTTCAAAAGCCTCCATAAACTGACAGAAGGCTTTCACTTCCTGAGAGTTTTTGAGGAGCTCCTTGGTGTATGGCCATTACCAGGGTGCCACCTCATCTGTGAGGTATGATATTGTGGACACAATTTTTGCTTGCTTGTCTTGGAACTGATGTCCATTGAGCAGGACAAAGAGGTTTACCTGCAACACATACTGATTTTCCTGGGGACCTCGTTTTCCATTGAAGATTTCTGGGACCGCAATCTTTGGACCTTTGACAAGTGGCACTGGCAAGGGGGGGCAACACTTGTGCTTTGGCTTCAGCTTTGGAAGCATCCAATTCTGCTTCAGTGGGGCCATTATATGAGGGTTCTGCCTCTGATAAGCTCTTCATAAGCTTAGAATTCTGTTCCTGCAGGTGTGCTATCTGCTCTTGCATTGGGTTGGCCTGTGGGGTTCATTCTTCCTTAGTAGTGTGCCAAATGAGATTGGACAAACTGTTATGAACTGAGAAGGCGGACTACTACTAGTGCTGATGCTAGCTGTTAAACAGGACTGACTATGCTAAGCTAGCAGTGAGACTAGAGAGTAATTGGATTACTATATAAGTTGTCCAATGAGGAGCGCTCCACAGCACTTTCCCCATATAACCCCCTTATGCAATAACCACTCTTCTGCCTCTTTTCAATGCATAGTGCCCATAGTGCTCCTCCTCCTCACCTCTCAACCAAATCCTAACAGAAAAGAAGAGGGGACTGGTGGTGAGGTGGTGGGTTGATGAACAAGGTGGAAAGGAGGTTTGGGGAGTAGTAGAGGATCTTAGAGAGTTGGATAGGAGGTGAGCAAGGTGTCAGGGAGTGCTGGGGAGTGGTATCAAGACATAGAATTTAGAGCTACAATAATTATTTCATGCCTAACAGACTAAGGAGGGGAAATGTGTGTCATCTGAGTTGCTCACTGAATAGTCATTAGGCATGAAAAAACTAGCCACTTAACATATTATCAGAATTACCAACAAGGGGAAATGAGTGAAGGGAAGAAGAAAAAAGTGGTAGTGACAGGGAAGGAAGGCTTAGGGGAGGGGAGAGGAAGTAAGGTAAGGGTAGGTATGATAGGGGTTAGTGAGTGGAGAGTGGAGATAGAATAGGGTCATTCAGTGACATAGACTGAAGCCATGACTAGAATCACAACAAGGGATAGAAAAAAAGCACTAGACATCTAGTGCATACTTTTTTCCTGCTGTGATTTATGTCCCTAAAAGAATTAAAAGTTTTTTTTTTTAAAAAAAAAACCCAAATTAAAAAAAATAAAATAATTATGATAAACAATACATCATTAAAATTCTATATTGATCATCATGTAAACATCTCCATTCAGATCCATGAGCAAAATAAAATAAAATAAAATAAAAATAAAAATAAAAATAAAAATAAAATAAAATAAAATAAAAATAAAAAATAAAAAATAAAAACTTTAATTTTAAATTTTCACTATTCTCATCTGAGTAGAATAGAGAGAGAAAGGGAAAGATCCTAAAAGGATGGTTCATTATTATGTTGTAGATACACATGATAGAGAAATTGGAATTATTTTTATTTTTTATTTT
Organism: Hemileia vastatrix; assembly: GCA_030280995.1. Lineage (NCBI taxonomy): Eukaryota > Fungi > Basidiomycota > Pucciniomycetes > Pucciniales > Zaghouaniaceae > Hemileia > Hemileia vastatrix. The sequence continues at coordinate 12,811,743 of JASXTE010000018.1, read as the reverse complement.
TGCTCTTAAAACCATTATCAAATAGATAAATAAATAATTATACATAGATAGATTCCTTTCATTTCTTCCATAATATATATATATATATATATATATATATTCTACCTTACTTCCTGCCTTTTAAACTACTCAATGATCTTCTTTTTGTATTTATTTTCTTCTTCCTCTTCTTCTTCTTCTTCTTCTTCTTCTTCTTCTACTTATTTGACACAACATGTAAATAACTGTAAGATTAAGGATTCTGGTAGTTTAAAGTTTAATTTTTGACTTTGAAAATTATAAATTCTCTAATTGGTTGCTCACTAGATGAGTTAAATGGTTGGCTCGGTGGAAGGGGTTACACAATTAAGGAAAGTGGTAGTGGTCATGTCGGTATGGTTGTTTGGGCATGTATAATTTGAAGTTGAGAAAGTCTAATCACTCGATCCATCATATATGTTAAACCGTATATGTATAGTAATGGTGGGGTACAGTTTCAATGACTTAACAGATGAAAATTATCCAATTGATGATAACAGGAGAAATAATAAAAAAGAATTAATCTTTCAAAAAAAAAAAATCAATTAATTAATTATAGACAGTACTGTTTTATCTCCTACTTCACCCAAACTTCTTCAACTTTTTTTTTCCCCTTATGAGTACTACTATTACCCACAATATCACCATTAATATCATGATCGTTATTAGTATTATTCATATCTTCAACAGGGTTTTCTTTCTTTTTTAAATACCTCTCCATCTCCATCACGTCTTTATTAAGTTTATCTTTCTCAGTTAAGACAGCTTCACCTTTCTTCTTCAACTTTTTAGCTTTTCGTTTTTCTTCTTTTTCATTAGCATCATACATAGCCAATAATGATTTAATGTCAGCTGAGCCTGATAAACCTTCTAAACGAGTCATTTGTATCGAGGGTTGAGTAATATCTGTATCATTATCAGCTTGAGCGTGTGAAGAATCATCATCCAATGGTTTGGTTGAACCGATTGAAGTAGAGCCAACACTTTTTGAAATTAGTTTTTGGTCATCCATGAATTTATCTTTATCTTCTTCTTGACTTTCTTCATCTAATTTCTCTTCAACATCATCCTCAAACCAATTACCTTTTTTCTTAAGCATCTTCAATTCTTGGTTAATAGCTTCTTGATCTCCTGAAGGTGGATCGACGTCTTCTTCATCGGAATCTTCAGCCAAAGCTTTATACTCTCCTACTTCGTTGAATATGTCGATTTCATCATCATCATCATTATCATCTACCTCACGAGCGACTTGAGGAAGCTTTGGCGGAACAGCAAGATCAGATGATGCATTAGTTGCTTCTGTAGAAGAAGAATTGCATGTCAGATTTGGATTTGGTGGTATAGATTTTGAGTTTTCCACCGATGTTGATTCAGGAAAATTGAGAGATGAACTCTGAGGTAAACAGATATCATTTGGGCTTTCCTTTTCAGACGATTTCAATAATTCAGTTGATGGACTTGTAGTCTCGGGTTGTTGACTAGGAACAGATTCACTAGCATTTCTCTGGGCCAGTTCTTTAGCTTCCTGAAGCGCCTTGGCTTTTTTCTTTTCTTTTTTCCTTCGCTTTCTTTCCTTTCTGGCTTCGTCTTCGCCATCTGGTTTTGTTTTTGACGTGCTCCCAATAGGTTTGAATTTTCCAGTAGCCTTGAGTTCGTCTACAGCAGTCCCAACAGTATTTTCGCCATGCAAAGTAGAAGCTGTTGTAGCACCTACACCTGCTGTATTTCGACTCGCCTTGAGAGTTTCCAACAGCTCGGCTCTTGTTCTTTTCGTGCCTTTTTGAGGTTGTGAGAGGGGAGCTGAAGGAGAAATACTACGAATTGGTTTTGACTCATGTTCTTCAAGCGCTTTTTCTAAATCCTCGTCAGTGACTAATCCAAGGGTTCCTTTAGCTGCCAATTCGGCTTTACGTCTCTCCAAAAGTGCGTGATCCAGCCCTTTGACCAAGATTGTATGCCGTTCATCTCCACCCTAGTATGAAACAAATGTTGTGAGAAAGACGGGGATCTATGTTTGAGAAGAAACGATGACAATACCAGATATTTGGTCTGTTGCTCTAAAATTTGTTTATCAACTTGGCTTCCTGCTGCTGCTACACGGGCTTGAAAAGACTACACACCCAACAAAAAAACGAAAAAAGTATCAAATGTCACAGAATCATATAACATGATTAATTCGAATCGAAAATCAAAATATCTAACAAACCTGAAGGATTTGTTCAGCCTCAGCAAAGTCGCTTTTTTTACCTTCCCTTCTTTCTAGCGCTCGATCGCGATACCCAGTTTCTTTTTGTTTTTCTTCATTTAATTCAACGTCCCTTTTCTTAGGATGAGGGCGAAATTTTCTTGGTTTGAGAGGTTTAGGGGTCGCACTAGGATCAGGATTTGAATATCTGTATGATAAGTCATGAAACATGAAGATGAACGATGAGCTTGATTTCGAGAGAAAAGAAAGCAATATTGGACATTCTGATGGGCATCTCACTGCTTGTTGCTTGGATGTGTCTTTGAGGGATTGTTGGAGCGATGGTTTGTTGCCGATGAGGATGAAGAGGCGGTAAGAAGGGCACGAAAGGCGTCCTGATCCATTTCTGGCGTTGTCTGTGTGGACTGTTTCTGAGATTTATTGGTTCACTCATCTATTCCTTTAATGTTTTCATATAAAGTGGATAAAACTCATTCTTCCATTTTCTGTCTTTTTTGCTTGTTACTCATGACACCAATCAATGAGAAACTACATGTTCTCACTTATTTTTCCTACCTTTTAAACACTCCCTCAATCAAATACCCTGATTATTATCCATAGTTTTTTTCTTTTCTTTTTGAGAATAAATCTGTTATTTGGTGTTTGAAAAAATAAATCTGAAGATTATTGACAATTTAACCTGACTTCATGCCAAATTCCCCCCCTTTTTTGGTTAACTTTCACCATGCTTAGAGCCAAGAACCAAAAATATAAAATAAAATAAAAAACACATAAATAACTAAAGCACACAGATAAAAGTTTTCCAAGACATTTAATTGCAGCTCCTGTTTAATTAGATTCAAAGTGGCAATGTTTAACTGTAAATTGAATTAAATTGCAGTGTCATGTTAATAAGTTTTGTGAACTTTTTTTAAATATATGGTAGTCCCTGAAAAGCTGGTAAAGCTTTAGAAAATAGGGAAGGATAGTTCAGGACAGCTGTTAGAAGCTGGATGGAGGATGATCTTTCAAGACTTGAAGAGTTTATTTTAGAATTTGATGAATTCTATCAGGCCTTTGGATCATGTAATAATTTTCTAGGCAATGGCTAAAACCGTTAAGATTTTTTTCAAGATCAGAGTCACTATTAGAATCAAGAACAATAGAAAAATTAATAGCTTTCATATAATTTGTGAGATAAGGAAAAACGGATGTACCAGGGGGAAATGGAGGGACCTTCACCAGAAACAAAAAGCTGGCACCTGCTAACAGGTACTCATCCCTAACTGAACTATGGTGGTTCAATTGGGGGCAGGATCCTGCTAGCAGGTGCCAACATTTTTTTTCCTGGCGCTTGTAACAAGTTCACTTGTGCATGATCTTGCTGGAATGATTTTAGAAGAGTTTCAGGAGTGGCGTCATAATTATTAAAAAAATCTGGTTTTGTCTTGGGTTAGACCCACATCAGCTCTTGGATAATCTTAGTTTGAGTATAGGATGAAAATTCTGGTGAAAATTATTTGAAATGAGCTGGACTAAAAAATTGAAAATAAATTATAAGGATATTAATTTAAATTCCATCATAAGCTAATTTTTTAAAGAACAAGAAATGATATCAATACCAATCTTTGAATACACATCTTTTCTCAATATTCCTGTACTATCATGTAAGTAAAAGAAATTTAATATTTAATATTTTCAATGGATGTATGAAGAAAAGAAGTAAATAAGATATTAAAACATAATTTAATTAACATTACATATTTAAAATATAAATTTGAAATTGGGCTATAATTAAAATCTGAATCATTAACTATACATATCAAGGGGTGTCAGTTCTGGTGAATCCACACTTCACTTAAGAGCAGATTTCATACTAAATCAGCACTTAAAGTTTGCAAAAAAGTCACTTATTTCAAAAATGGGTGTCAGTTATGACCTCAAATCAGCACTTTTTTCCCAATTTTTTTTTAAACCACATGTTGGCCACATCATCCCTTCATCAATCCACGGCACACACCCCTCACTGAGATTTGAAACATTTTATTGCAAAATTTTAACCAGGCTTGTTTTTTCCCTTGTTTTTTTATGTTTTCAACCTCTTAATCTCTTTTCTTGTAACATGCCAGTTTCATAATACCTCCCAGAAAATCCAATACTCAAAGGGCAGGTTCAAAAGTGATCAATCAAACTATAAAAAGGCTCATTTTGCTTCCACTTCCACTGGCTTTGGAATTGATGATGATGATTTGGAGAATGAAATTACTACTTTTTCCAAAAAGCTCAATGTCATGTGTCCTTTCTATGAGGATATGGATATTATTTTTGGTTCCCAAGTTGATGTCAATCATTGATTTCTACACAATACTACTAAGGATATACCCTCTGGATATCAACCATCCAATAATCTTTCAGACACACCTGTACTTCAAGGACATTAATCCCCGGAAGCTTCTCATCATAGTTCTGCTGAAGATGATCCCAACTATCAAGCAAAATAATCATTTCAGAGCAGATCTGAGTCCTCAGAGCCCCAATTCTTTGATGAATGTTTATTTTGTTTTTCATAATTTCTTTGCTAAATTTCCCATTCTTTATGTTCTAGTCTCCTCCTACTCAAACTCAAATTTCAAAAAATAATAACAATTACAGCAATGAGAATCCTGCTTTAGAAGCTGCATTAGATGAACTTCCTGAACCCTCTAGATCAAACTTCAAACTAAAGCATCAAACCTTAACTTCAATGAACTTGAACCATCTTTTAAAACATGGTTATACTTCAACCAGCTCTTTGTCCTCCTTTGAAAATTATTGTGAGAAAAAAGATATAAGTAAGATTTGCTCACTATATATCTCATCTTCAATAACATATTTATTTATTTTTTCTATCCAATTTTTTCAGAAAAGGTCTCAATTGCAAAAAATGCCCTCAAATTTGAGAAGATGAAGTTTGATCATATGCTAATGAAAGATCAACAGGCCTTAGATTTCGAGGAATTTTTTTTGCTTCAATCAAATTTAAAAAGGCCAGATTCAATGCAGAGGAGATGGAAAGAGTTCATCTTTGCTCAGAGAAAACAAAAGACCATTGTGGTCTTCCAACATTGGCAGAGGCCTTTGCTGGTCTATTTGGCACTGTTTTTGTATGTCTTAATTGACATTGGCTAAAGAATTAGGTGTATTTTGGTTTTTATTCGGTGAATATTGGGACTATGTGTATGTGGGTACTACCATTGGATAGCCCCAGTTTTTCTCAATATTTGATGCCTTGATGATATTTTTCATAGTCCCAGTTTTAAGGGGTCATTTACTCACTTTTCATTTCTAAAAGATAGCTGTTTAATTTTGTTTTCTGTGTTTTACTGGCTTACCTTAAGTCTTAGGGTTAAGTGCTTAGTACAATTAGGTAGAGCTAATTTGGCTCTGTATTTTATGTCCCAATGTTGTCATAGCTTAATTTTGTGTTTTAAGGGTTTTAGTAGTTGTGGTGGATTTTTCTAAGTATTTTGGGCTTTATTGGAGGTTTTTAGTGGTTGTCTGGCTTCAGGGAGGTCAGGCCGCCTCTAGGTGGGCTGCCTGCCTTGATTATAGAAGGCTGGGTAGCATTTCTAGAGGGTTTTTATTCAATTTGGCTTTCTAAAGCACCAAAATTAGTTGCTGTGCATAGATGTTAGATGGCTGGTCTGTGCCTACATACAGTATATAGGGGACCTTAGATATCATACAACCATCTGGTAATTATATCACTGTTTCTCATTCAGTTTTCACTGTTTTTTTGGCCACAATAGGCTGTGTTTGTTGCAAGGTTAGTTCTTCACTTAACTCAACTTTGGCAACTGGTTTCTCTGGTGTAGCTTTGCAACCTGCATCAAGTATTATTGCTCTTTTCTGTGCAAAAAGTGCACTGTGTTTTTTGGTTTTCTGGTGTGGATCTTTCTGCATTTCAGGCTCTCTTTGGTCTGTGGTCTATCTAGGCTACTGTCTTGGCTTGTTAAGCAGTCAAGAAGTGAGTTGGAAGGGGTATAGTAACAGTCTCTAATTTGCTGTAGCAAATAAATCTCACCTGGTATTTCTCAAAGAGACAGGGGTTTTCCTCTCCAGTTTTACTCCAACTCCCTTGGTCAAGGCCTATAGTTAGTACTATAGGATTGTCTACATTTCTGGTGCCCAACTTGGGGTGAGGATTTGTTAGCTTTTTGGACTTTCTGTTACTTTTGGACTCTCTTCTGTGGTTGGAGATTGGTTTTCTGGAATCTATTGGACCATGGCTTCTGGACCCTCTTTCTCTAGTGATGGTAGTGGCACTGTTGGTGCTGTTGAGGATGGTAATCCTCCTGTTTTTGTTAGGCCTTCTGTAAGGATCAAGTCCTGGAAGGGGCCTATGTTTATGGGGGAGGATTTGAAGTTGTTTCTAGAGCTTTTTGAGGATGCTGGAAATGTGGATGGTGCTTCTCACTTGGAAATGGTGAAGCAAGTCATCCTCTACATTGGTGACAGGGCTGTGGTTAAGGAGGTTGCTGCTATGGAGGGTTATAGGAGAAAGGATTGGAAAAAGTTGTGTCTGCAGATGAAAGACAGGTGGGGATCCAGGTACTCTATGGTGGATTTCAATATGATTGAAAGTGAATGATAATCTTATGGAGGGGTTAATAACCTCCATACTTATAGGAAGTTTCTGGCTCAGTTGGAGCCAGTGGTGGATTATTTTGTGGATATTCAGTATTTGGAGAGTACTGAATATGCAAGGGATATTTTCTGGTCTGCTCTGGCCAGGAATGTCAGGATTGATGTGCTGAAGAAGTTGGCAAGGAAGGATAAGATGAAGATTCTTCATAATGGGTATCAAAAATTGCCTTCTCTTTCTGTGGTGAAGGATTTTGTGGAGGCTCATCTGAAACTTTTGGCAGTGGATTCCTGCCAAGAAGCTAGCACCAAGTATGTTAGCAAGGTTAGTGAAGCTCTTGATGGAGATGTGGATGAATCTAGGAAGAAGGAAAGTTTGAACAAGTGAAAGGCTCCTGAGAAGCCTAAAGAGGTTGATCCAGTAGTGGAGCAGTTGGATGATCTGAAAAAACAGCTACATATTTTTTTTCAGGAGGTTCAGAAGGCCAATAAGGCTCCTTCTCAGCCTAGAGATTTTAAAAGGAGGGCTGGTAGGAGTGATCCTTGGGTCTGCTCTTATTGCAGCAGGAAGGGCCACAAGTCCAATTATTGTTGGGCACTGAATAGGGATGTGTCTGAAGGGAAGGTAGAATTTGATGGGAAAGTTTTTAAGTTCCCAGATTGTTTTTTTGTGAAGCCTAATGATGGTCAGGCTCCAGTGGACTTGGTGAGGAGGAGACAGAATGTCAACTCAAGGAGGCCAAGGTTTGAAGAGTTGCCTAATGAGGCTTCTTCTTCTGGTAAAGATGGAGATGATGGCAAGGGCAAGGGAAAGGAGGCTAAAAGAGTCTCATTTACATCTTCCTTTGGTGGTTTGGAGTTGTATTCTTATGGTGGAAAGTCAAGTGGGGAATGCTTTGATGGTGTTTATGATGTGGAAGCAGGAAAGTTGGGAAGGCCTAAGAGCAGTTCTTAGGCCCAACCAAAGCCTAAGGCTGCAAAGGTGGATCCTAAGCTGAGTGCAGCTAGGAAGAAGTACAGCAAAGAGGAGCTGTATAAAATGCAGAAGGGTATAGCTGATATGGGCCCCCCTAGTTTTGGATCATTGGACATGAATGGTGAGCCAATGCCTATGGATGTTGATTCTGACTCTGAGAAGGATTTCCCTTTGGCTTCATTTCCAAAGCCTGCTAGAGTTAGAGGTGCTGGTGAGGGATCTGGTTTGATTCCTGTTGGTGGTTCTGGTCCTCATGAATCTTCTAGGACCAAGGTAGTGAAGCAAAGAGCTCACTTTGAGAGGCCAGTGGTTTCTGGTCACGTTAATGTTATGGACTATGTCCTGGAAAGGATGAATCAGGGTTAGGCTTCCCTTACTTATGGGGAGTAGTATGCTATCAGTCCTGGGTTTGCTGATAGGAAGAAAAAGATGTTGACCAGGAGAAGGGTTTCTTCTGGGGAGGTAGAATACATTTGTGATTCTGCTGAAAAATTTGGTGAGGGGTTGGAAACTCATTTTTCTGCACCTCTGGGTTCTGTAAATTTCACTCTGAATGGCAGTGAGGCTAGGGAGTTGGTAGATTCAGGTTCTCAGATTAACCTGATTTCTTTGGTTGAGGCAACTCATTTGGGCCTCCCCATAAAAGCAGGTATTGGTGGAAATATGCGAGGGATTGATGGCCATGTCACTGAATTGGTTGGAACATCTGAGTTTGTGAAGTTAGATGTTGGGGGGCCTCAGGGAAGGTTCATTTTTTTATTGCCAAAGGAACAGTAAAAGATGTTTTGGGCAGGCCAATCTTGATGGATTTTCAGGCAAGAATTGGCTATCAATTTGATTTGGGAATCAGTTTGGATTTGACTGGTGAAGATGAAAGGAGGCTTCAGATGAGGTTATCATCCCCTGGAGAGGATGGTTGGGAGAACAGGCCTGGTTTGTCTTCAATGTGCCAGTGCATGGATTGTTGTAGGAGAAGAAGGGAAGTGGGTGCTGCCTCTGGTTTTTTGGAGTGTGGCTCAGGCTCTAGTGGGAGTCTATCTTTTTTAGAGTGATGAGGGCTGATCACCCTAGTGCTACAACCTCTCCCCAAGATGAGGAAATCCCAGGTTTTAGTAGGTCAGCTCCCTTGGAGATATAACAAGTGGATTTTCAACTTTCTCTCTTTAATGTTTCTCTTCTCTGAAAGTATTCTTCAATTTTTTATTAAGTATCTTTTCTCTCTCAAAATTCTCAATTATTTTTAATTCAAGTTCAAATAAGAAGATTGGTTATATATCTTTGTTAAAAGATATGCAGAAAATCTGTGCAGTGGTGAGATTGGGGTCTAAAAGTAAGTCCTCCCAGTTGTGCAATGCTAGGGTTTCTTCTACACCTTTCAAAAACATTACCTTGGCCACATCTGTGAGCATTGGGGAGACCCCTGTTTATTTTTGTAGGATAGAAGAAAAATCAAGAAAAGAAAATAAAAATTTCAAGATAACTGAAGAAAATCAAGAAAAAAATCTGATGATAATCAAGAAAGATGACAAGAATTATTTTTGTGAAGATAATCAAGATGAATTTTTAGGCCTCCAGAATGAGGTTAAACTGCACAAAATTTTGAAGAAAGACGATCATCAAGATCAATTTTTGGGCCTCCGGCATGAGGTTAAACTGCACAATTTTAGAAGATGTGATTCAGAAGATGAGTCAAGATTTGAAGATTTAGAAGATGGAAGTGAGGATGGAGATGTGGAATCACGGAAAAGTTTTGGAGTGGTGAGATTGGGGTCTAAAAGTAAGTCCTCCCAATTGTGCACTGCTAGAAGTTCTTCTACACCTTTCAAAAACACTACCTGGGCCACACATGTGAGCAATGGGGAAACCCTTGGTTCTTGTTTCAGGTCTGGTAGTGAAGATATCCTGAAGATCCCTCAAGTGAAAGGGGGAGCTTCAAATTATAAGAAGGTAGCTCAGAGTATTAGGCCTGTCAATGAGCCTATGTCTGTGGGTTTGTATCATCCTTTGAAGAGACCTCCTTTGTCAAGAGATCCGTAATGTACTCCTCTGATGAAGAATCCTCCTGATTTTTTGGAAACTGCTAGAGTGACTGTGGAAAAGTTGAAAGCTGTTAACTTTGGTCCTGATGGGTGGTTGTCTGATGAGGAAAATAAGTTTTTGTTGCACATCATTGTGCTGAGGGAGAAAGTGGTGTCATTTGTGGAAGAGGAAAGGGGTGTGTTGAAACACTCTTATAGGAAACCTTACTTGATTCCTGAGGTTTGTCATGAACCTTGGCAAATCAACTCTATTCCAATTTCAGCTGCTATCAAAGATGAATTTTAGAGATTTTTAGGGAAAGAGTCAGGACTGGTTTATAAAAACAATCAACATCTAGTTACTCAAATCCAGTTTTCTGTGTAAAGAAGTAGAGTGAAAATCTGAGGGTGTTTCATGATCTTAGAGCCTTGAAGAGAGTCACTATCAAGGATTCTGGGATGCCGCAAAGTGCAGAGGATTTTGTGGAAGCTTTTTCTGGAAGGGTGTGTTATGGTTTGGGTGATATTATGGGTGGTTATGATGAAAGGGAACTTCACACATATTCACAGCCATTTAAAACTTTTGAGACTCCTTTGGGAAGATTTCAGCTCACTAGGTTGCCTCAAGGAGAAAATAATTCAGTTGTAGTATATCAAGCACAAATGGCTTGGATTTTACAGGATGAGGTTCCTACTCATGCTGGTATTTTTATTGATGATGGCAGAATCAAAGGACCATCCACTGATTATGGGAATGAGGTGCTGAAGGTGAACCCAATTATAAGGAGGTTTGTTTGGGAATATGAAATTACTCTAGAGAGAGTATTGTTTAGGATTGAAGAGGCTGGTTTGACCATTTCTGGGTTAAAGTTTTGTTGTTGTGTTCCTGCTCTTGAAATTTTGGGTCATGTGGTATGTAAAGAGGGAAGGATTATGGCAAAGAAGAAATTTAATAAAATCCAGTAATGGCCAGGCCTAAAATTACTACTGAAGTCAGGGGATTTTTGGGGGTTTGTGTGTATGTCAGAATTTTTTTTAAAGATTTTTATTTGTTGGCTACACCTTTAAGGATGCACCTTTAAGGAGGTTGACCAGTAAAGATGCAGAGTGGGTATGGACTGAAGAGTGTAAAGAGGCTTTTCTGAAGTTGAAGAAGGTGGTAGGTGAAGATATTGTTCTTCAAAAGTTGTATTATGGTGTGGGAGCTGGAAAAATTTATTTGGCGGTGGACTTAATTTATATTGCTGCTGGTGCTGTTTTGTCTCAGGAAGATAAAACTGGGAGGGTCAGACCAGTAAATTATGAGTCTTTAGTATTTAATGAGGTGGAATATAGATATTCTCAACCTAAGTTGGAATTGTGTGGTGTAGAAAAATTTGTTAAGAAGCTGAAAACTGTTTTGTGGGGGCAGAATTTCAAGCTGCAGGTGGATGCTAAATCTCTGGTTCAAATGATCAACACACCTAGTCTTCCAAATGCTCCAATGACTAGGTGGGTGGAATTTATTCAGCATTTTTCTTTTGACCTTGTACAAAAACCTGGAAAAACTTTTACAATGCCTGATGGATTATCAAGGAGACCACCCACAGATGAAGATTCTGATTAAGAAGAATTTGATGAAGATTTCCCAGTGGTTAGGGCCAGCAAAAAGGGTGCTGAAGATTTTTCTCACCTCCCCATGAGGCCAAACTGGAAGATTGTTCTCTCCTCCCACAATAGGTTAAACTGACTGGATCTGATCTTGATTCTGGTGATCAGGATGTATTTGTTGATGAAGATGGGGCTGTTGTTTGGGATGGGTAAAATTTAGAAAATGGTGTTTTTGTTAGTGAACTGGATTCTCTTATGATTCAGTGGAAGAAAAAGGAGGTACCAAAGTTTAGGGATTGGTGTCCTGGTTGGGCTGTTCAAGTGGCTCATGTGTACACTGGTGATTTTTATGACAGGGTTGTACCCTTGGATGTTGTGTTGTTGGACTTTGAAGATGAGACCTGGGGTCAATATGGGTTTTATTTTACTATCGTTGAATATATGTTAACCTTGGAGAGGCCATATAGTTGCAATGATGATACTTGTGTGGAAAACAAGAAAAAAGTCCTGGCTTCTATGTGTCAGGAAGGAGGCTGATGAGGAGGATACATCCAAATCCTCAAGTAGTAGTGACTCAGAAGAAGGGTCAAGAGTTGTTGTTGAAGTCTTTGCCTGAAGACCTTGGTCATAAAGGCTTTGGGGAGACTTATAGAAGAGTAGCAGACAGATTTTGGTGTACAGGTATGAAGTTGGAGGTTCAGGGTTGGGTTCAATCTTGTGAAGAATGTCAAATAAGAAGTCACTTGAAACCTAAAAAAGTTGGCTGCGCTTCTGGTGAATCAACTGCATTTGAAAGAGTCAGTCTTGATGCTGTCCATATCAAGGAGGGCAGGTATAAATACTTGATTACTTCCAGGGATGATTTGTCTGGTTGGTTTGAGGCAGTTCCTCTGGTTAATTTGACTGCAAAAAATGTGGCAGAATTTTTGAAGACAGAATGGGTGTTTAGATATGGGTTGATGAAGTTGGTGACTGCTGATGGTGGCCCAGAGTTTGGAGCTGAATTCAAAGAAGCTGTGGTAAGTACTGGTTCTTAAGTCAGAGTGGCTACATCATATTTGTCAGGCTTGTTAGGTCATACTCACCTGTTCTGCAGCAACCCTAAGTGGTGTATATAGTTCCAAGCATAATATAGTACGTGTGGGTGTGTGAAGAGAGTAATTATATCAATCTTCATCTAAATCAACCAAGCAACTGTTCCAATAGGTTATGGGCCTATAAGTGCTTTAAACCCTTTTTTTCATTTATTTATTCTATTTTATCATTCCTATTTCCCTTATCTCTTTCTCTTATATCTTTCCTCACACTCAACAATAGTTTCATCAACCTCTATTTAATTCTTTTAGATTACACTCTTATTCTTCCTCATCTTTCACCTCTTGTGTTCTTCTCTTCTCTTGTCTTTTTTCTTTTTTTCCTCTTTCTTACATCCTTTTCAATTTCATTCTTTGTTTTTTTTCTTCTCTCTGTTTGTTGTTTCTAGCCTTTTAGGCTATTAGGTCAGATCCTTGCCTGATCTTGATTGTGTTGTTGTGGACGCGCAACTTCCCTGAAAACCTTTTTTTCTTTTCTTTCTTTCTTTCTTCCTTTCTTTTTTTCTTTTTTATTCTCTTACTTTCCTCATATTATCTTTTTATCTCTAGTTATTATCGTCTAAACCAAAAAAATAAAAATAAAAGAATTAAAAAAAAGAAAAAAAAAACAATGTCATCACATCACCTGAGAAATCCAGAAGATCAAACACCAACACCGGCATCAAGGGACCTTCCTCCTCACTCGACCCAAACTTTGGCAACCAATTAAAACGCAACTCCTAGGCCCACAACATCCACCTCCGCCACAACTTCTTCCAGAGTAGACCCAAGGAGGAATCCCCTTGAACATCCAACAACTGTCAAAACCCCACCCTCCACTAACTCATCTACCGCTATGCCTCTCCCTCCAACGCAACAACTTAGTAGCCTGTGGGACCGTGAAGAACGCAGACATGTGACACAAACCATGGCCAATGTGAAACAGGATCTGGGATCTTGGAAGATCCTGCTAAAGACCAATGGATCTAATTTCAATGCCTGGTATCAAGACGTAAAAGTAACACTTGATGAATACATTGATGACAGCCTGTACCTCCTGCGACAACTCCCAAACAAAAATACATTCAAAGAAAAGATTGCACAAACCATTGTCCTGAACTCAATTTCTCCGGAAATCAAATCTCAAATGATAGAGGTCAACCCCATTTTCAACCTGTACCAAGAGCTGGACTCACGTTTCAATATCCCGTCAAAAGCCTCACAACTTAATGCATGGGACCAAATGGCAAACCTTAGCCTGAAAGATTTTGACAATCCCATGCTCCTCATGGCACGATTTAAAGAATGTGTTGAAAACTTCAAAAACCATGGCCCCAAAATTAACAAAGACACGGTTCTTGGCATTTTACTACAACAATCAATGAAAATTAACCTGACCTTCTACAAAAAAGTCCTAGAGGACAACGAGTTAAGCTTGAAGGTCTCCGGAGAGTACCTGTCTTATCAAGAACTACAACAGGTGCTATCAATTGTATGGGACTGCCAGAAGGCTGTCCAGGAACTAATTCCCAACAGAAAAACACTCGGTAGTCTCACTGCCGCCACCGCCACTACGACACCTGAAGCTGCAACTAAAAGCGAGCCCTCCATGATCGAAAGTCCTCAAGCAGCAGCAGCTCGTGTTCCCCTATGCTGGAATTGCAACTCACCCGATCACATCCAAGCCAACTGTCGTTTCCCTCCCACCTTTGGACAACAACTAAGGCAGCGCGGTTTACCTCCTCCTCAACTAAACTAGTCATACAGGGCCTTCTATCCCATCCTTGCTCCTGTACCCATGGTGCCTAACTACCAAAACCCAAATATGCCTAGACCTGCAACAATCAACAAAATGGACAGCTACCACCCAACATACCCGTGACGCTTTTACCATACAATAGCACCTGTCACAGATAACAAACCAAATATCAGACAGGCCAAAGTAGTTGAGGTTATTGACGACCAACCAATGGCTGCATCAGTTTTGGTAGAAAACCTCCCAACAGCATCTTCAAGCAGCTCTGACACAGCCTTGATGGATTCAGGAGCAACAAACCACCTCACCAGAAATAAAGATCTGTTAGTGAACTTCAAGCTCTTACCGCGTCCAATACCTCTGACAGTAGAAACTAATGGCAATAAAAATTTTATTACAGGATTGGGTACAATGTTGCTTACTGGGATTCATGGGGAGACTATCAGTACTAGCCCCGTCCACTACTTCTCAACGGCATTGGGTACCTTAATTTCTCCTGCTGCATTACTCAATGGAAAGATGCTAATGACAGCTTGCGGTGATTCATTTATTTTCTGGAAAGAAGGACAACAAAGACTTATAGCATGCCGTGTACATAGAAAATGGATTCTACCTAATTCAATAAAACCCCAATCCATTACATGTGACCAGAAACACACAATTTCTGTAAAAGACATTCCCTCAACTCACTCAGACTCCTCAACTATTACAGCTGACTCACCAGTCCCAATATTGCTCCCAGACATAAAACTCCCTATGATTGTACGCACAAAAGATGAAGAGAAACTATACTCCTGGAACTGTAAATTTGGTCATGCCTCATTAAGACAATTACACCGAATGATAGCCGGAAGGATGGCAGAGGGCCTACCAGAAAAGCTTCCCCCCAGGAACATCATCTGTCATTCATGCCAAATCTGCAAAAGTAAGAGACGTTTCTTGTTAGACTCTACAGGGCGCCACCCATCTAGACTAGAAATTCTAACCACTGATCTCATTGGTCCCTTAGAAGAAGAAACATTTGCCAATGGTCTGTACACCTTAACCATGAGAGATATTGGCACCTCCTATGGAGAATGCCATATCCTAGCCAACAAATCTGATGCTGTCAACATGATTAAAAAAAATAATTCGACTGGAAAATCAGACCGACTGCAAAGTGAAAGTCTTCAGGTCAGACAACGGAGGTGAATTTAAAAATAAGAAGTCAGCTACCTTTTTTGAATAAAAAGGCATTAATCACGAGCTTACCTTACCTTATTTTCATGCAAAGAATGGTCGAGTAGAATGTTACAACCAGAGCGTTGAAGAAATGGGACACACAATTCTACATGAAAGTGGACTTCCCAAATTCTTTTGGGGTTTTGCGTATTGATGGGCGTCCTACATCTTAAACAGACTACCAAATGTCACAAGTACCACAATGATGCCCTACAAATCCATCTTCAATATATAACCACAGTTAGATCTCCTTAAAAAATTTTTCAAACAAGCTTACATACATATCCCAAAAAAACATGCCGCAAACTTGACGACCATGCAAGGCAATGCATCATTGTGGGATACCCACAGGGATCCAAGGGTTGGCTCTTCTGAGAACCTGAAGGAAAACGCTTGCTGTCTTTGGCGTGGGCAGACTTTGGGAGTCAACAGATATCTCCTACACCCGTTAAGATGACCATTGACCACATCAAGAATTCTGCTTCAGTAGACTCAACTGAATTGCACCTGGGTATCTTCTGCCAAGAAACACGGTTCACAGGCCAGGAATCTCTTGTAGCAACAATTGAAAAGAATGTGGGATTCTTTGCTCTCCCAACTCCCAAAACCTTCAAAGAAGCAATGAAATCACCCAATTCAAATGAATGGAAGAAGGCTTGCAAATCCAAACTGGAGAACCTACTAAAACTGAATGTATGGGAACGTAAAACTCCTCCAATTGGCGCCCAAATACTTGATGCACAATGGGTGTTCACCGAAAAGCAAGATGGGTCTAATGTTGTGCAGCAACAAAAGGAAAGGTACATGGCAAAAGGGTTTAAACAGATTCCCGGCGTCGATTTCTCCAAGACTTTTTCCCCCACCGCTACTTTTATGTCCCAACGTTTAATATTGACTGTCGCAGCTGCCAATAATTGGCCCGTCCACTCTTTCGACATTACCGCAGCCTATCTCCACAGCGCCATTGAAGAGGACATCTGGGTACGGGATCCACCAGGTTTTGAGCTAAACGACGGACAGACACTGAAACTGAAGAAGTTGTTATATGGCACATGCCAGGCAGACAGGTGTTGGTGGTAGCATTTAAGCACCACTTTGAAGGAGTCGGGTTACAAAGTATCCAAATACAATAACAGCGTGTACTTCCTAACAAAGAAAAAAATCAAGACTTTCATATGGATCCATGTAGATGAGGGCCTAGTAACCGGAGATTGCGTAGAAAGCCTAAAGAACCTTGAAACTTGCCTGAAGAAGTCATTAGTCATTAAGTGGGAAAATGGCTTGGATTCAATTTTGGGGATTAACTCTGTCAGGACAACTCGTGGTTTTCTCCTAAGTCAAACCCCCCTCATAGTTAAGACTATAGAATCCAGCGGCCAACCTACCATACCAAGAGACACTCCCCTGCCATCAAACATTTTCCTGTCAACACCTCCAGCAGATACAAAACCATTAAAGGCGACCAAATACTTGTTGATAGTGGGTTCCCTGAGTTACATTGCGACTGGTACTTGACCCGATATTTCATTTGCCGTCAATCTACTCTCAAGATTCGCCAAAAGTCCTTGTGAAGAACACTGGTCAGCTATTCATCACCTGTTAGGCTATCTAGAGCAAACTAAAGATAGAAAACTTTTCCTCAGCCCCCAATCATTGCTCACAGGCAAATTAGAAGCCTACTCTGACTCCAACTGGGGCGGAGAAAGCTCAAAATCAAAAGGCGGAATGGCAATCCTGCTCCATGGCTCACTAATATTCTGGAGCTCAAAAAGAATGCCATGCGTAGCTACCTCTACCAGCCATGCTGAACTCATGGCACTAAGTGCAGCAACAAGACTCAGTATATGGGTTCGAAATCTACTCCAAGAACTTGTTAACTTCACGCGACCTCTCACTCTCAAATGTGACAACCAAGCGCCCGTCAAAATAGCCAATGACCAAGCCTCCAATAAACAAACAAGACACGTGGAAAGAGATTTTTTTTATGTAAACAAGCAGCTATATAAAGGTAATGCTGAACTAGAATGGGTAGATACCAACAGTCAATTGGCATAAATATTCACAAAAAGTCTTAGTAATGTGCTACACAATAGGGTGTGCGTTTAACTGGGTATTAGATAGTTATATATATATATATATATATATATATATATATTATTCCTTCTATTTTTTCTCTACTTCTACGGGGGTTCTGAGGCTTGGTGAGGGGGCAGGTGTTAGGTCATACTCACCTGTGCCGCAGCAACCCTAAGTGGTGTATATAGTTACAAGCATAATATAGTATGTGTGGGTGTGTGAAGAGAGTAATAATATCAATCATCATCTAAATCAGCCAAGCGACTGTTCCAATAAGGCTGAGGTCAAGTACAAAGACGTGAACTAGCTTGAATGGTCAGTTGTCTAGAAGATTTTAATGGTCTTATATGAATACTGTAGTACAAATCCAATAAGTAGTAAAATATAATCAAAATAAAAGGTCTCAGTAATATAATTCTCACTATTTTTATGTATGGCTTACAATCTTTGTAGTTGGTAGAAAAATAGATTTTATAATTCAGATACTATTCAAAAGTCTTATAAAAGTACTAATTTATATGTATTGTAATTTATTTGGTTATATTGGTTAATTGTAAATGATAAAGAATGAAGAAATACAACCAAAAACCCTCCTCCTTTTATACACAATGAGTTTCCTAATGATTCCCTTGATGTACCACCCAATACATAGTTAATGACGCCTCTAAACTACTAATAGACATGCTCATCAACATTCCCAGTAATCCATGACATAATTAGAAGAGTAACAACCACCAAAATCCTGTATTAATAAGGAAAATCCATCAAAATTAAGAAATAAGATAAAAAGAGAATATATGTGTAATAAACAAAAATATAAAAGTCTAAAGGGAAAATTTTAAGGTTTATAATAGCTTAATAATAAGGGAGACTCACTGTAGAAATAATGAAGCTAATCCTGACATTATACTATGTGAAATTTTCATTTAAAAATACCCAATATTGACTGAGAAACCACCTAAAAACTCAAAAAAGAGCATGAGATGTGGGGTAACTACATGCAGTCCTTGGCAGGCGCTTGCACGGGTAAATCCTTGACTAAATTTACGCAAATTTAAGCGTGGTGATGAAATAAGACGCCAAGAGTAAGGTTATTAATGAAATTAGTGCATATAAACAAGGTCAATGCATTATTAATTAAGCTAGGACACTAAATAAGCACCTGTTGCCAATTTTAGTGTGTTTCCCCACAGTGGGCGTAGAATGTGGGGTAATTATAGTGTGAAAAATCTAACTTCGCTAAAAATGAAGCTATTCACACAGGAAAAAAGCAGGCAGTATGTGGCCAGTACACAGAAGCCATTTCTGGCATAAAAAACACCAAATTTGAAAAGTGTTATTTTTATGCATTTAAATAGCCAAATCAATATTCCTAAATGAGACAAATTGATCTGTCAAAGCGCATTTTTGATATTCTCAAATTTATTGCACATATAGTCAACTTTTAAGCGAAATAAAGCGCATTTCTTGTTTTTTGCATAAAACAGTGAAAATAACAGCTTTAAGTGTACTTAAAAATTATGTAGCCTTATACTTAAGGTTCTTAAGATTTCCCTAACATATTTCAACTTAATATTAAGTACCTAAGACTTATAAAAGGTGGATATATGCATGTATATAAGGTGTTATAATGGCATATTTTGTATATTATCATAAATTTAATTATGTATACTATTTGTGTACTCTTAATTATTATTCCCATGTATAGTTCATGTGTTTAACATAACTTATAAGTAATTTTTACTCAGTCCTGGGGATATACAGGCTGACAGTATTATCCTGAAGCTGAAGGCATGGTTGAAAGAGCCTATCAAGTTATCAAGAATGCTTTGGTCAAGATGTGTTAAGATAGTGCTAAAAAATGGAGGCATTATTTACACTTGGTGTTATTTGCTGATAGGGTCACTGTAAAAAGGACAACTGGTGTAAAGTAGACTCTTACAGTTGCCTTGCTGTAAGCAGAATCCAAAGGAGTTGGATAATCCTGAGAAAACCCTGTCACTCTAAGTAAATGTAAGATTCAAATAAATAAGCTTGAAGATCTTCTTGAAGAGTTAGATGAGTTTAAATTCTGAGAGTTATACTTTAAATGCATTGGAAACCTATAATAAAGACAAATCTAAGTGCAACCAATGGTTACACCAGCCAACAAAATACCTAGTACCAGATTAAACTGATACCAGTCACAGAAAATACTTAGAAAAAGCGGCAACACTTACCCCAGAAACTGAAAATTACAGTAAAGTACTCCAGAAACTACCCTTGGAATGACCTGTTCAAAGGTGCCTTATTAAAGTACTTCCCCAGGTTTATCCAGTTTTCCACCAAAAATTAACAAGTGTACTTTATTATATTTTTTTTATGAATTTTATAAGAAAAGAAATAAATTTGAGTCCCCCTGGATGAGAGCTATCCAATGTTACCCTATATGTTGATATATTGTTATTATAATTGTTGTTATATGTTAAATATTGTTAATTATCAAAAAAGACCCTTATTATCAAAACTAAGAGGAAAAAAAAACATGTAGAAGACTAAGATTATCTCCCTCCTCTTGATTCTCCTGCTCCAGACCTTTCGAAAAATACCCTACATGCATATGATCTACAAAAATCTATTGATCTAGTAAGCATAATAACTTTCTAACCAAATTTTGCCACAGTGACCAAACTTTAACCCAGTGACCAGACTTTCCCATTTTGAGCAAATTTTTCCACAATGAGCTCGTTTTGCCAAAATGAGCTAATTTTGCCAGATTGAGCTAAATTTGCCATAGTGAGATAATTTTGCCACCATGACCAAAATTTGCCACAATGACAGAATTTTTCCAGTACACTTCGCTTTTGCACCAGAAAATCACCAGAGCAAACCAGAGCATACCAGAGTACTGGAGCTCAGTGGCCGTTCCATCAGCACACCATATCCACCAATAATACTGAAAGTCACTAAATTAAGTAAAACACTAAGAAAACAGTAAAATATGATAAAAAACCATACAGACATAAAAAATAGAGAAAAAACTGGGCTATCCAATGATAATAATCACCTTCCAAAATACCAAATACTCATCCTGATAATCTAAAAATTGCTACTAATCTTCCAAAAATAAACCCAAAAGAGCCCCAGAAAATACCCAAAAGATAAAGAATCACCCTAAAAATCCAATAAGACCATTTCCAAATCAATAAAACCATCAAATCACAAGAAAAATACCATCATATAACCATTAAAAAATTCCACAAGTCAACCCAAAAATATCCATAATAACCAATTAACACCTGGTAACACCAAAAATTTCCTTTCAACCAATATTCAATCAAGTTTTCACCTAATTGGCACACCCAGATGTGGAATTCCACACTGGATATTACCCTTATGAATTAATATTTGGGCAGAAAGTTGTTCAACCAGTGTATTTTGAAGCTGTATCTTATCTTAGAATTGATGGTAATGATGTGTGCTCAACAGAAGATTTTCTCTGTGTTAGGATGCAACAGTTGGAATGTAGAGAGGAATTTCAAGAGAAGGCATACTCTACAATGTTAAAGATAAGGAATCAATCAGTCAGATACTGGGACAAGCAGTTGGCTCATAGACTCAGGAATCCCTTGAAACCTGGTTGTTTGGTTATGGTGTATAATAGAAGTTTGGAGAGTCAGTGGGGAAAAATGTTTGCTTAAAGATGGAATGGGCTTTACAGAGTCAGATCTCAGGTGTCTGGAGGTTCTTATGTTTTGGAGGAGTTGGATGGTGCAGTCTTAAAGAAGAGAGTGGCTGTTGATCAGGTGAAGAGATTTCACCCAGGAGGCACTAGAAGTGAAGAAGATTGACTCTGCAATGAGGATAAACTATAGAACATTCTTTAATTTGGTATTTTGGTGATGCTGTTTATCCGTTTTTTTGGAAACTTATTTGTTGGAAGGTACCCATGGGTGGGGCTTTTAGATTTGATCTTGGCAAGTGTAGGGGTAACTGATGAGCTGTCTGCTCTATAGAACAGTTACCCCAGATTGTCTGTTTCCAACCCCTTCTCTTAATTTGGTTGAACCCTAGTATTGGTTTCTCTTCGCAGGTTTTTAGTCCTCTATGACTTTAAACTGGAAATTATTTTGGTCTTCAAGTGATGGAATCTTCACGCTTATTGGATTTGTTTTATTGTGTTAGATGTTTTGTTTTTGTTAGAAGGTTCCCAGGGGGGCTTCTAGATCTTATTTTGGCAAGTGTGGGGGTAACTGATGAGCTGGCTACTCTGTAGAACAGCTACCCCATAATGTCTGTTTCAAGTAATTTGTTTGTCCTAGTTGATACCTAGTTCTGGTTTTTGTTATTCAGGTTTCAAGTCCAGTATGACTTTAAACTGGCTTGGGACAGGCTTCTTTATCTTTTGTCTATTTGGATTGGTGGTGGATCACTGGTGTTTTTCCATCATTTTTACTTATTTGAGGGAGCACACCCAGTGATCATTTCCTTGGACTGGACTTTCTAAGGAGCCAGATTTTTTTTCCTTTCTTTGATTTTTGTGTCTATGGTTGTGTAAGATAGAAGTTTTAGATTATTTTCTTTTTTTCTCTTTTTTTTCTTTTAATTTTTTATGGGGGTTATTAGGATATAAGGAGGGAAAAATCACAACATTATAATATATGGTGTCACCACATCAGGGTCACCTGGATGTGGGCAAGAATTGGTAGGGAAAGGCTCGGAAATTGGCTGGGAAATTCTATTTTCTTTTTTAACCTTATCTCATTTTTTATTATTATTTACTTTAATTTCTATTTATTTCATCTGATCTTTATTGATAATATTTTTTTAAATTTATTTTTATCTCAATTCATTTAAAAATTGTTTAATGGTGTATCCACATCAAGGTGCACTTGGATGTGGTTAAGTTATCAGGGGATCAGCTCATCAATTGGCTGGGGGATACTATTTGTAGTTGTTATTTATTTCATCTTATTATTATTCATTTCATTTTAATTTCTCTGCCCTCATATTCTGTTAGGCAATTTTTTTTAATTATTTTCAAGTTTTTTTTAGTATGTTAGTACTTTAAGTAATAATCAGTAATAAAAATAAAAATAAAAGAAAAAGATCAATAAAAAAATTTTAATTGCTAATTAATATTGTTTTCTCCATTTAGTAATTTATTAATTTGTTTTTGTTTCTATAATTTATTTCAGGAAGAAGAAGCCTCCGGCAGTTGGTCCGTATTATGTTGGAGTTTTTGTTTTTTGTTAAAATTGGAGGAAGAACTGTGTTCCTTGTGGTGTAGGCAGCTGGAGAGAGTGTATGGATTGTAATGGTCAGGAACCAGATTGGAAGGTAATTTTTGTGTAGAAGTAGAAGAGGATGGGATGGAGTGTTGGAAGGTGTGCTTAATTATTCTAGACATCTTCCAGTGGTCATCAAGAAGTTTTTCCCTCAGGTTCTTTTCAAAGTCATTCAAGGGCCCATGAAGAGCAAAGGCCTTAAGCATGTTTGAACACATCATACTTAGGTGTTGCTTCATATTGGCGTAAT
The DNA here is from genome assembly GCA_030280995.1 of Hemileia vastatrix. Taxonomy (NCBI): domain Eukaryota; kingdom Fungi; phylum Basidiomycota; class Pucciniomycetes; order Pucciniales; family Zaghouaniaceae; genus Hemileia; species Hemileia vastatrix. Next base: position 12,788,690 of record JASXTE010000018.1, on the reverse strand, counting down.
CCAGTGTTAATGTGGTTTCTAGAGGGTGGTCAATCCCAATAGTTGTTTCAGGAGGTGGGGTGCCAACTAAACAGAAGAATTGGATAAGTAATTTTTTTCTGTTGAAGAAATTGGTTTAATTAATATGGTACTTACAGATTGGAAGCTCATCAAATTTGTAAGTGGCCAGAATTTGGATTGTTGAAGGGTTTTGAATGGAGGTAGTAGGAGGATCAACCAGGTGGAGGTATAGATTTTCTTGGTCATCCTCTAAATGGTGTTGAGAATATGAACTAGAATGAGGATGTTCCTGTGGCCTGGTTAGAGAAGCAGGGCTGTTGTTGTTGTTTTTGATATTTTTGCTTGGTTCATTTTGGTTGGGTGCTGGTAGTGGAGTACCTGGGTTAATGTAGGATGGGGCAGGAGAAGGTGACCTAGAGGCTGATTGGGATCTTCTGGATGACGTTCTCGAAGAAATTGAACTTTCAGATGAATAATTGGCTTTCTGGGAGAGATGTAGTTGCTTCTTCTTGGTTGAGGGGGAGAATTTTGTTTGGGAGCAGTTCTTGGTGCTCTGGTGTCTTCTTGGGGTCCTCTGGCAGGCCTTATAGAAGTTTTGGAATTTTTGGAATTTATTGAAGTAGGAAATTTTGAGCACATTGCTCTGAGAGCACTAGTAGGTTGTTGTGTGGTGTTATTGGTGTTTTCTGGCTGAATTTGGCTGTTTTCTGGTTGTTTTTGAAGGTTTGGATCCTGATTTCTGCTTCCCAACAAAGCCAGAGGGCTGCCTGGGAGCTGATTTTAAAGCTGTTTGAGTGGAACTGGCAGAGATAAAGTCCATCTCATGAGAGGATAAAGCAGGTCTTTTGGAGAGTGCTCTGGGGAAAGATTGGTGGGATTATCTGGATGGAACTGAAGATAAAGAAGAAAAAGCAGGACCAAGTTCCAGGGATCTGGTAGGAGATCTTGAGATGTATTTGTGTGAAGGTGAAGGTGGTGGTATAGGATAATTGGGGTCTCTATCATATTTTTTCTTTTTAGAGTTGCAAGAACCATAGGCCCTGTTGTAGAGTTTGGCTTCAAGGGTTAGAAGAGTGAAAGTGCAAGGTCTGCACATGTAGATAAAATGTTTTCAAGCATAGTCCTTGGGAGCAGTGAAACAAGGAAGGTCTGATGTGTCAAAATCTGGGGATACAGCCATGATCTGTGATGGGACAATAATGAAGAGAAAAGAGAAAAAGAAAAAAAAATTATTAGTGATGGGTAGTTGATGAAGAGAAATAGGAAGTTCAGTAGGGTGGTTGTGGAGTATTGTGCATGGAATTGGCTCTGTCTCCCTATGCAAAGTGCGGAAAATCCTTCATGACTTTAAACTGAACACTGTGAAAATCCGTCAAGACTTTAAACTGAACACTGTGAAAGTCCATCAAGACTTTAAACTGAAAAAAATTTTATAGTCCCCCAATACTATAAACTGAGGATGGTTTGATTTTTGAGTCCTTCAGGAATATAAACTGATAATGTGGTGTTGGTGTGATTATGACAGAGGGCATCCAAAGGGGGAGTATCTGAATTTAGTTAAGGCAAGTGTGGGGGTAACTGATGAGCTGGCTGTTCTGTAGAACAGTTACCCCAGAATGTTAGTTTATTTCTTTGGTCTTTAATGTTTTGATCTCTGGTTCTGTCTTTATGATTTAGGTTTTGAGTCCCCCAAGACTATAAAATGAGGGCTGTTAGTCCCCCAATACTTTAAACTGAGGATAACTCCCCCAAGACTGTAAAATGAGGAATTTCTTATGATTAGCTACATTCAGAAAGTCTGGAGAGTTTTCAAGAATTTTTCATCTTTAAGTCAAAAAGTTCAATCAAGAGTCAAGTGGCAGAAGATAATCAAGAGATGAAACAAAGTATTCAGCATTAGCCTTGAACTGGAGGATGAGGTCCTTCTTTTTCTCAAAGTCCTGTGGGTCTCTAGCAAGAGTGAATTGGAAGTAGCTTAGTAGAAGGTGTTTTTGCTCAGAGGAGTGTTGTTGGAACTTGGCCTTAATGGTGGGCAAGTGGTTAGGTGTTGGTGGTTCAATGGATCCTACATTGTCATCATCACTGTCAGAAGATGGAGGAACTGAGAAGTCATCAGTTTTAAAAGTAGAAAGAAGGAATAAAAGTTTTTTTTACCATCAGATGGACCAAGCATAGTGGAAGTGGTTGCTTTAGTGGTGTTGGCACTCTTCTTTGAAGGGTTTAGTTTGTTGACTAATCTGGGTATCAGGATGAATGGCCTGGATCTCTTGGTACTAGTGGAAGATGGACAAGGTTGAAGTGGAGGTAAAGCTGTTGAAGTTGATAATGGAACAGGTCTGAAGCAATTCTTCTTTCTGGATTGGAAGACATCACAGGAGGCTCTGCATAGATGAGCTGGTGGTGTGATGGTGCAGATTAGATTGTTGTCAATGCAGTATTGGCAAGGGCCCATGTCAGAGACAGATTTTGAAAGAAAGATGAACATGGTGGATCTGATGAAGGAGAGTGTGTAAATTCTTTATTGGAGGGAGGATGTTGTCTTTTAACGTTGGCAAAGGCCTTTGTTGGTCTGTTTGTCACTGTTTTTGTATGTCTTAATTGACATTGGCTGAAGAATTAGGTGTATTTTGGTTGTTATTCAGTGAATATTGGGACTATGCTTATGTGGGTACTACCATTGGATAGCCCCAATTTTTCTATATATTTGATGTCTTTTTGATGTTTTTCATATTCCTAGTTTTAAGGGGTCATTTACTCACTTTTCATTTCTAAATGATAGCTGTTTAATTTTGTTTTCCATGTTTTACAGGCTAACCTTAAGTCTTAGGGTAGAGTGCTTAGTACCATTAATTAGAGATAATTTGGATCTATATTTTATGTCCCAATGTTGTCATAGCTTAATTTTGTGTTTTAAGGGTTTTAGTAGTTGTGGTGGATTTTTCTAAGTATTTTGGGCTTTATTGGAGGTTTTTAGTGGTTTTCTGGCTTCAGGGAGGTCCAGCAGCCCTACAGCCTCAATTATAGAAGGCTGGGGAGCGTTTCTAGAGGGTTTTTATTCAATTTGGCTGTCTACAGCACCAAAATTAGTTGCTGTGCATAGATGTTAGATGGCTGGTCTGTGCCTACATACAGTATATAGGAGACCTTAGATATCATACAACCATCTGGTAATTATATCACTGTTTCTCACTCAGTTTTCACTGTTTTTTGGCCACAATTGGCTGTGTTTGTTGCAAGGTTAGTTCTTCACTTAACTCAACTTTGTCAACTGGTTTCTCTGGTGTAGCTTTGCAACCTGGATCAAGTATTATTGCTGTTTTCTGTGAAAAAAGTGCACAGTGTTTTTTGGTTTTCTGGTGTGAATCTTTCTTCATTTCAGGTTTTTTCTTTGGTCTGTGGTCTATCTCGGCTAATTTCTTGGCTTTTTAAACAGTCAAGAAGTGTGTTGTAAGGGTTATAGTAACAGTCTCTAATTTGCTGTAGAAAATAAATCTCACCTGGTATTTCTCAAAGGGACAAGGGTTTTTCTCTCCAGTTTTACTCCAACTCCCTTGGTCAAGGCCTGTAGCTATTACTATAGGATTGCATACACCGTGATTGTCTATAAGAAAAATGGAAAGTGGTGATTTGAAAAAGTAAGAAAATTTAGTAAAAATGAACTTATTACAGAATGTATAAAAAATGGCCAATCTCCTGAGGACATAAAAAAATAACTTAACTTTTTTAATTAATTAATTGTTTTTTTGGTTAATGGTTGAGGAATGAGTTTAATGTTTACTTTTAATCTTATCAAAAATAGTTATAGCATGAGATTCTGACAACACCATTTTTCCTTACTGGACTCTAAAATATTGCACTTTTGGAATTTCAGATAGTGAAATAATACTGACACCTGTGCAAACATTGTCAGCCACGCTGCTAGACTTACCCTGTAAAATAATTAATTATTTACTGGATGAAGCCACACCTTATTATTTTAATTTTGTTAATTATAATTTATTTACATTAAATTTACCTATAACAAATTGACTAATTACAAAATGTTAAAGTTAGTGAATAATTAAAATTAATACTAAAATGTCCCTTATATTTCTATTTTCTAACACAGTGCTCAATGACAGGTTAAAAGAAATAGAAATTAATATTAAAATAAATTACCATAAAAATTTAAATAAAATTAACTATCTACAAAAAATTCAAATTACTTATTTAAAATTGACATTTACAGTAAATTTTAAATACATTAATTTATTTCTGTCATATACAGTAAATACACTTTTCTGACACCTTTTTGGAACAACCTTATTAATTGTAAATGTTTTTCTGGAATATTCCTTTCTTCTCTCATACTACTGTATTTAGGATTTTAACACTGTGCTTTGTCTCTCCTTTGCCTATATAAGGCCTTCCTTTCTGGTTGTTTTTGATTCATTCCATTACTTAATTATATTACCAAAACATTTACTATACTTAAATATTTATTACTATTTATTATTGTTTTAGTATTTACATTCATGTACTTCTAACTCATTAATTATAATAATAATTTTATATTCTTACCTCTTTAATTTGAGTAAAATAATCAAAAGGATAAAGAAATAGGTACATTGCCTTTGAAAGTCCAATACCCCCCTTAAAGTCCTTGTAGAACCTCCTGATAAATCTTCTAGACCAAGAGACCCATCGAAAGTTGGGAACCTTTCCAAATCATTGACGGCGCATTGATATATTGAGGCCGGAGACTGTGGGACCATTGCCATCAAGGTACCTATAAAGACGAAGTGAACGACAAAAAGTATGAACGTCATCAGTCACGTGACTCATTTTTTTCTGTGAACGGGAATTGAACCGTGGTCCCAAACTTAAGTTTATATATTGACTATAGTCATATATATTCATGGTAATTATATTGATTACTATTTGTGGGCCACTTTGCACTCTTCATACTCTACGTATTTCCTTTTACTCAGCACTCTGTAAGTGGCATTAATTTGCTCATTTTACAGGGGGAGGTGTCTGGTAATTTGGAATTTTTATTTTTTTTTCCTAGTTGACAAAGATAGAACTATAGTGTTCTTAGTCCTAGAAGTAATATAAAATATCTTACTATTATTATATTATATTTTTTTCAGTTGACTTTGTCCTGATAAATTAAAATAATATTATTGTTCCAGTTGACAAATTGTCCTGACAATAAAATATTAAAAATTAATAAAAAAAAATTATATTAAAATTATTTCAGTTGACATAAATTCCTGGTAATTAAATATCCTTCAGTTGAGTTTAATCCTGATAATTATCAAAATTTAATTTGTTGATTAAAAAATTAATTTTGTTTCTTCAGTTGATTTCTTTTAATCTTGGTTATAAAATAGTTTTGAGTTAATAAAAATTGTGATTATTATTTCAGTTGATTTTTTTCCTGAAAATTTTTAAATTCTTTTTATTTTTCTTTTGATAAAAGCAAAAATAAAACTAATACATCTTAATATTTCCTTCCCTCAGTTCAGGTTAAATTTAAAAAATGACTGATCAAGGTGCTTCTGATACATGTGAAGAGAAATTGGATCTGATTGATTATGATGAAGATACTTCTTCAATTTCTCCCTTTACTACGAGATTGGCTCAAATTAATCAATCATTGAACCAATCAGGATGTGGAAATGGAGGAAGTGGAAATACTAGTGGAGACAAATGCTCAGGAACAAAATCCTTCCATCAACCCCCTAGAAGGACTTCCCAAAGGCTTCAAAATAAAAAAATGCCTTTACCTCAGCAAGTAAAGAATCTTTCCACCCACATAAAGGAACTGAGGACAGAGAACTTAAGACTGAGAGCAAGAACTGACTCACTAGAAGAAAAGGTAAGAAAAATAGATGCCTTTCTTCAAGAGAAGAGGAGACCTCCTCCCCCAAGGGATCTTCCACAATTGGCTCCCCAGAAACTAGAGAAGGTGGAAGTATAAAAGTGGAAGTTGGATTGGTTAAACACCCAGTGGGATTATTTGTCTCAACACCCGCAGCCTCAAATTCCTCAGGCAGGTCCGTCAAGACCCAGTCAATTCAACCCCACACATCCTCACCCTTATCAAGGAAGCAGAAAACAAAAAAACAATATTCAGATTTTTTCCAAGACTTGGTAAGCCCCTCTATTGAATCTCAAGTACCATTTATTGTTGCTAATTCAGTTCCTTCAGGTAATTCTGGAAGAGGAGATGAAACTGTGAGACCAGTATAGGCTGATAAGAGTAGACAAATCACTCAATATTCTAATGTATAAAATCCTTTAGTTTTAATTGCTACTTCAATGAAAAATCCTGATATGGCTATTATTGATGAAAATCTTGATCCTGAGTTTTATGAGAATCTGGAAAGTTACTCTGTTTCTTAATTGAGAAACACTCCAGATGTAGCAAAAATTAATGATGAATATTTGAGGGATATTATTGCTAAACAAAATCATATAATGAACAACATGCAATGGACTCAGAAATATAATAGTTTGTTAACTGAAAAGGGTTATCAAGCATTGAGGAGTAAGTTACAGAGAGTTTCTGATGATTTGTTTCATTTCAAAGTAACTCATGAAAAGAAAGTTGCTTTATGGCAAAATATCAAAAATAATTTGTCTAAACTAAAAGATACTGTGTCTATCTGTTGCCAGGAGCTAGAGGTAGATAAGATGAACCTGAAAAGATTGAGTGAACATTATTCATCTTTTCAAAATAAAGCCCTGTTATATTTTGCAACAATCAATAAGAGTTTATCTAGCTTTCCAAGAGTGAAAACCAGACTAACAACCATTGAAGAGAAATTGAATTCATTGTTTAATGATCAAAAATATTCTGAGATTTCTTTGAAGGAACAAACAGTGCAGGATGCTCCAGAGCTACCTGTGGATAGTTCATCTAAGGTAGAATTAGATTCAGAAATACCTGTTGATACCACTGAGTTTCCATCAAAAATAGATGATGCACCAGGATCTTCAACAGAAGGATTAAACAATGAGATTACTGCACGATTGGCGAAGTTACAGCTGCTTCTTACTCAGAAACAAGCTAATACTAAGGAGACTCCTTTAAATCAAAATAATTGGCTAAAACTTGACCAGTATCCAACGTTTGATGGTGATTCTTCTTCTGATTGGCAGCAATTCATTTGCAGAATTGATAACTTGAAAAATTCTTATAAACTCTCAGATGAGGAAATTGTGTCTAAGTTAATTTCTTTGTTTACCAATGTAGCCCTAATGTGGTATGAATCTGTTCTCTTGGATAAGAATGACTACTATTGGGAAGATTGGAAGAAATTGATTAAAGCACAATTTGGTGGCTCCAAGTTTAGGATGGCTCAACAAAGGCAGTATGAGGAAACTGTAAATATATACGCCATCTTAATATATATATATATATATAATTATACATAGATATAGATATATATAGGCTTATATAGTTATCCATACTTATTCATTGTTGTCAACATAACTACTTAGTTAGGCACTTTTTTCTTTTTTGCTTAAACCTAACCTAATTATAAAGCATCACTATTTAGGGATGAAGGAACCGTATTTATTTCTTCATCCATTCATACTTTTCTTTTACCTTATTTTATTAACATCCCATATTCTTGGGATACCTTTCTCTCTAAGTTCTTTCCCTCTCTCAGTCCACAGTCTACGTCCAATTGTCCCCCCTAGTCCACTTGTCCGTTTAAGTCTTTAATCTAACTTGTGTCTAATCTTATCAGGGTTATGGGCCCAGCGCCCCAGCTGCTTAATTAAATCTGGCTACACCTGACTCAGTTAATATGTCATCGTCCTCTCCCAGGTCTTCAACCCAATCTATACGCACCGCCATGGCTGAACCTTCTGTACCTCAACCATCTGATTTCACCTATCTACAGGATTCATCGAATTTCTCGGAAATAAAGGGAATTGAGAAGCTAAAAAATAAAAACTACAGCACATGGAAAACTGACCTAAAGTATGCCTTGACCATGCGAAACCTGAATCAATTCCTGGACAAAAACTGCTCCATTCCTACAGACGTTGAACTACTAGCACTTTTTAAACTAAAACAACGACAAAAGAACACCATAATAAAAATGTACATGGACAGGGCAAATCAACACAAATTTATACTTGATGACGATGCTGTGGAACCGGCTGAATTGTAGACTCAAATCAAAAATCATTATGCCTCAAAATCTAGTCAGAACTTCTCCTATGTAGTGAACAAGTTGTTTAAAATAAAGTTCACTGAAAGCAATCTCATCACTGCCATGGATGAATTTCGAGGGACTATTAAATTACTTTGTGATGTAGCTACGGACCTTTTCAAGGAAAATATTTTGTCATACACTATGGCTAATTACGTTCTCAACTTATTATGGGAGTCATATCAAATGGCAGCTACTATTATTCTCAGAAAATACGATATTACTAATCAACGGCCAACTATTGAAAGTATTTTTGCTGACATTGAAGCTGAAATCACACAAAGGAAGGCACTTAAACATTCAGGGACTTCTACTGGGACGGTCTTTTCTGTGGACACAAAGACCAAACAATTTTGTTCTAAGGGAAAGCACAATCCTCTGGCTCCGCATTCTGAAGCCAGTTGCTTTCAAGTACACCCAGAAAAGCAAGAAGAATTCCTTAAAAGGAAGAAAGAGAGGGAAAACAAAGATAATGACAATCAACAGAAAGTACTCTCAGTATTTACTGATTTACCTGATAACTATGCCATTTTGGACAGCGGGCATCCTACTCAATTTTCAACAATCGATCTATGTTCACTCAGTTTCAACCTACAAAGATATCTTTGAATTTGGCAAATGGGGAAGAAGTCTTTGCCCTTGGACAAGGCAAAATTTCATTTACCTCATCATCCGGCCATTCATTCTGTATAGAGAGGGCACTCTACGTACCTTCTATAAAAATTACTCTCATCTCAGCCATCGACATACTACTCAATGGATGGAGTCTCGTTAATGACAATGGCATTTTTAAAGTAGTCATTAAGGACGTCACCCTTATTGAATGTTCTACCTCTGGGGGGATTATTAGTTTTCCTTTATTTCAATCTCCAATTCATAATGTTTCTAATTCCCTCCTCACAGTTCACGAAGATTTAAACACTCTTCATCATAAATATGGTCACCCAAGTAATCAAACCATGGAGATTCTATTCCCAGGTTTGAATTTCACTAACTTTATTTGCAAAACCTGTGCACTTGCTAAATCCCATATTCTACCTTATTCTGGTACATTCCCAACACCTGAATTTCCACTTGACATAATTCATATGGACTTGTGCGGACCAATCACTCCCAAATCTAAAGGAGGGAAATCATATTTCCTTCAAATTGTAGATGGACATTCTAGGTTCCGACATGTTTACTTCCTAGAGCTTAAATATGAAACATTCGAAAAATATCAAGAATATCAAAGATTGGTAGAAAATCAGCTGGGACACAAAATCAAATGTATTGTTTCTGATAACGGAGTAGAATTCACTAGCAAATTCTTAGAAAAACACCTCAAGAATAATGGTATTATTCATCTACGCACAGCTCCTTACTCACCTCAACAGAATCCTATTGCTGAAAGAGGAAACCGTTCCATTGTAGAGAAAGCACGCTGTCTACTTATCGAATCGGGACTTGACTCCTATTGGTGGGCTGAAGCTGTAAACACTGCTACATTCTTATTAAATATCTTACCCTCATCTGCCATCAAAGAACATAAGAAACCATGGGAAGCATGGCACAATGATTCAGTCAAGGTTCCTCACAAACTTCATTCCTTTAGTTCCGATGTAATTTTCTACCTTCAAAAACATCAACGGAATGGTAAATTTGACAGTAGCGGAGAGGAAGGCATATTTCTGGGTTACTGTGAGGGGCATATTAATTACCGACTTTACTCACCATCTACTGACAAAATTCATATCACCCACAATGTGAAATTTTTGAATTGGTTTTATTTAGCTCGAACAATCTCCAAGGGTGAACCAATAGACACACTAGTTTTTCCAGATCTGGATTATCTCCCTAATTTTCCTGTAAAAGAGTCACATTCTCTCAAATCTACCAACAACATTGAAGACATCCACTTTTCAAACACTAACCCTGATTCCTCCGTTATCAATCTACCTTCTGAAAGTCCCACAATACCGTCTGCTAATAAGCATTACAAATATATTGATAAAAGCATTAGACCCACTCATGAGATCTCATCTGAAATAAATACATCCAATATCATCAACACAGACAGAAGAGGTAATCCTATCAATCTAATTGTCACTCCACTCGATACTCCAAGGAATTATTACGAAGCCCTAAATTCAAGTGAAAGCAATGAATGGCTTAAAGCCATACAATCCGAACTAGCTAGCATTGAAAAACACAAGGTTTGGGAAGAAACTCCCTTACCTAAGCACAAACACTTACTCGGTACAACTTGGACATTCAAGAAAAAGACCGATTCTGAAGGGAACATTATTAAATACAAGGCCCGATTGTGCGTTCAAGGATTCTCTCAAATCGAGGGGATTGAATATAACAAAACATATTCCCCCACTGGACGCTTAGCCACACTGCGTTTCTTACTTGGCGTAGCTGCCTACAAGGACTGGGAAATACACCAGATGGACGTAAAATCTGCGTTCTTGCATGGTGAACCAGATGAGGATCTATACTTAAGATTTCCTAATGGTTACTCTCCTCAAAATCATAATCATTGTTTATATCTTAAAAAGTCCCTCTACGGTCTTAAACAAAGTCCTTGATGCTGGTACTGGAAACTTACCTCTTCCTTTACTAGCATTGGATTAAGACCTAGTAAAGCTGATCCTTGTCTTTTCATCAATAACAATCTCCTCAGTCCATGCTATATCTTTATTCACGTTGACGATCTAATCATTGGTGGACCGTCTGTCCAATCTTTCAAAGACAAGATTTCCCAAGCTTTTGATATGGATGATCAAGGGGAACTCCAATGGGTCTTAGGAATGAAGGTAACTCGGAATAGAAGCCTTAAAACTATTCATTTGTCACAGCAATTATACATCAACAAACTTCTTCAAGAATTTAATCACCATGAATGTTGTCCTGTCTCAACTCCTCTAGTCCCCAACTCTCAATTCACTAAAAAAAATTCACACAAACTCACTAACTTGTTTAATTACCACCGTGTCATTGGTCTGCTCAATTACCTAGTTCTCTGTACTCGCCCCGACTTAGCTTTTGCTGCCAGTTCACTTGCACAATATCTTAATGAACCCACCAATCAACAAATAGTAGCTTTCTTTCAAATTTTAAGGTATCTACAATTCACTAAAGAATATTGTCTATCCTTGGGAAATGTCAACAATGGAAATATTGAACATCTAGTTGGATTCGCAGACTCCGAATATAATAAAAGCACTGATTCCAAATCAACTTCCGGCACCGCAGTGTTTCACCTTGGACCTGTCAGCTGGCGCTCTTCCAAAAAACAATCTGTTTCACTCTCTACTTCCGAATCCGAATACTATTCAATGACTGATTGTGGAAAAGATCTCCTTTGGATGAAAGAACTCTTCCATGACTTTAATATTGATATTGTCAGTGTCAAACTTATGGGGGATAACCAGGGAGCTATTAATCTTGCTCTCAATCCTCTCTATCAACATAGAACCCGACACATCAATACCAGAGTCTGTTGGCTTCGTGAACAAGTAAACAATAATGAATTTAGCATTAATTACACTACTACTGGTACTATGATAGCTGACATCCTCACTAAGTCTTTGCCCCGGCCCAAACATCAGGAATTTTTAAAATCACTTCAGTTACATCCATTGCCGTCTTGAGCACGGGGGGGTGTAAATATATACGCCATCTTAATATATATATATATATACAATTATACATAGATATAGATATATATAGACTTATATAGTTATCCATACTTATTCATTGTTGTCAACATAACTACTTAGTTACGCACTTTTCTCTTTTGCTTAAACCTAACCTAATTATAAAGCATCACTATTTAGGGATGAAGGAACCGTATTTATTTCTTCATCCATTCATACTTTTCTTTTATCTTATTTTATTAACATCCCATATTCTTGGGATACCTTTCTCTCTAAGTTCTTTCCCTCTCTCAGTCCACAGTCTACGTTCAATTGTCCCCCCTAGTCCACTTTTCTGTTTAAGTCTTTAATCTAACTTGTGTCTAATCTTATCAGAAACTAGATATAGATCTTCACCTGATAAGCCTATTGAGTTCTTAATGAAACTTGTAAAAATCTTGAGGGCAATGGACCCAAATATGAAGTTTGAGTTATGGAAGGACAGGATCGTTTATAAATTACCAATGTCTTTGAGAGACTTGAAAGTGGCTAGGACTGAGTTCTCCAGAGAACCCTCTTCTTTCAATAATAGTTGTAATGAGATCTTTCTAAACAACAAGTATGATTCCAGAAGATTCATTCCTAGAACCCCTTTGGAGAAACCCTCCACTTACCAACAGAAACCTCTGGGAAAGGTTGGTAAACCTTCTGCCCCTGTTGCACCTAAAAAGTATGCAACAAGCCTTGGCAGAAAGGCCATGTTTGTGACAAGAAGATACATCTTGTTGAAAAAACTGAGGAGCACGCTGATGACACAATAGCAGTGGATGATACTTCAAGTGATTGTGCCAGCAATATTTCATATGAATCTCAACAAGAAATCTTGATGCTGGAAGAAGATATTCAATATCTAAATACTATTGATATTGATAATAATGATTTAACTACAGTTGAGGATTCTGAGATCATAAGGAACATTGAGGATAGCTCAATTGTTATTGCCCCTCTCAAAGCACCAGTCTTGATCAATGGAACCAGCATTGAAGTTGTTCTAGATTCTGGAGCTGCAGGAAGTGTAGTATCTGAAAAAGCACTTGCTTCAGTGGATCAAGACTATAAATCAAAACTGATGACCATCATTTCTGAAAATTGGAGAGGTTATGGCTCTGTTTTGTCCCCCATTGGGAAATAAAAAGCCACAGTGTTTTTTAAATATAACCATGGTTTTGTAAGAGCTATTTGTGATTTTGTTGTCATGAAAAATGATAATTTAAGCAGTTGGTTTATCATAGGAAATTGAATTTTAAGCAAATATGGCATAAAATTAGATCCTTCAAATCAATGCTTCACAATGGGGATAAATGGGAAGAGAAAATTTAAAATTTCCTCCCCCAAAAAATTTTTAAAACCAGAATTGAACACATGTAATCCTGTGGTTCAATATAAATGAAGATCTACAAAAGAAATGCTTGCCCTTATGTCTGAAATTGACAATGCTTATTTTGGAGAACAACTTTCTGGTGAGGATAAAGATTCCATCATTAACTTGATAAAGTCTTTTCTTATGGCCCTTACTCATGGGTCACATGAACTAGGATTAGTTAAAGAAGAAATAAAACTTTCATCATCTTTCCCATTAACTGAAATACCACCTAGTTTAAAGAAGAAGCCTTATCCTGCTTCTCCCACAAAGAGAAAAGATATTGAAGACAATATCTCTACCCTTTTGAAAATGAATATTATTGAAAAGGTAGTTGAAACACCTAAATATTGTGTTATCTCACCTGTCCTAATTTCTTATGAAAAAGATAAAGCCAGGTTATGTGGTGATTATAGAGCATTAAATACTTATACTGTTGATGATATCTATCCTTTACCTAGAATGAGCTCTATACATGCTACCTTACAAGGTGCTAAATATATCAGCTTTCTGGAAGGTAACAAGGGATATCACCAAGTACCTTTTGAGAAGAATTCCCAGAATTTTCTGATGATTGCTACTCTTATGGGTATTTATAAGTATGTTAGGATGCCATTTGGCCCTAAAAATGCCCCTTCAGTTCGCTCAAAAAGTTATGGATAACACATTCCATCAAGAGATAATTGAAGGATGGCTGATGGTTTTTATTGATGATATCATTATATTCTCAAAAACATTTGAGGACCATCTGAACCACCTGTGTAAAGTGTTCCACAAAATGGATGAAATAAATATGACACCTTCTTTGAAGAAATGTAAATTTGGTTTTCATTCTTTAAAAGTACTTAGTCATGTTGTTTCAGGGTTACAGATATGTGTTGACCAAAAAAAAGTGGCAGTCATACAACAGGTGAAGGTTCCCACCACAGTTAGAGAGCTCCAGAGTTTTTTTGGGAATGTGTGGATACTATAGACAGTATATTAGAAATTACCAAGTCATAGCTTTACCCCTTACCCAATTGACTAGAAAGGATGTTGCTTTTGTCTGGAATAGTGAAAGACAGAGAGCTTTTGACACTATGAAACACTTTTTGATGTCAGCACACATTCTTGCTTTACCTGACTTTAATTAACCATTTGTTTTGTACACTGATGCCAGTTTTATTGGTCTTGGTGCTTCCCTCCATCAAAAACAAATGATGAATGATAAAGTATCAGAAGTAGTAATTTGTTATATTTCAAGAACCTTGAGAAATAGTGAATTGAAATATGGTGCCACTCAGCTTGAATGTTTAGCCATAGTGTGGGCTCTAGAAAAGCTACATTATTACCTAGATGACCAGAAAGATGAACTTGTCACTGACTGAAGTGCAGTTAAATCCCTTTTAAACTTGAAAACACCTAACAGAAATATGTTCAGATGGAAGTTGGATGTTCAGGAATACAGAGGGAGAATGACAATTATTCATAGGGCTGGTATTGTTCACTCAAATTTGGATATGTTATCAAGGTTACCTTTACCAAATGATGACTCTAATCCTTCTTATGATCCTGAGGATGAAATTATTCATATTCATGGGATATATGTGGTTTATATGGAGGAAGAGCTATTACAGCTTATTCTGGATTCATATGATAAGGACACTGACTTGAAAAAGTTATGCACCATATTAAATGATCCAAAGAATGCTTCAATACAAGCATTAATAAAAACCCTTCCAACAAAGTACCAGAAGGCTTTGGAAAAGGTAAATTTTCAATTGATGAAGGATATCTATATAATAGAAGAAAGTTGAGTAATGTCATTGTTATTCCTCCTTCTATAAAAGAAATCATCTTGAAAATTTTTCATGATGACATATTAGCTGGGAAATTTGATCTTGAAAAAATAATGATCAGAATTAAAAACACTGCTTGGTGGGTTAATATGTCTGAAGACACCAAATTATATGTTGAAACTTGTGATTCCTTCTAAAAAATCAAAAATTTTGACTGGTAAGAGATCTGGATTAATGCAACATATTGAACCTCCTGATGCACCATGGCAGATAATAAACATGGATTTTGTAACAGGATTACCCATTTCTGGAAAAGACAGTTATAACTCTTGTTGGGTTATTGTGGACAGATTCACAAAAATGTGTAAATTCATCCCTACCCATTAGGATGTTTCCACTAAATAATTAGCTTTCTTATGGTGGTCTCATATGTTTAATACTGCTGGTTTTCCTAAGGCCAAAATCTCTGACAGGGACCCCAAATTTACCTCTGAATTTTGGATGTCTCTGATGAATGTTTGTGGTGTGATCTGAAACTTTCTACTGCCCATTTCACTCAGACTGATGGATTAGCTGAAAGAATGATTCAGACTTTAGAGGACATGACAAGAAGGTATTGTGTCTTTGGCCTTGAGTATAAAGACAATGACAGATTCACTCTTGATTGGGTTACCTTAATTCCTGGGTTAGAATTTACTTATAATAGCACTGTTCATTCTCTTATTCAAAGAAAGCCTTTTGAGCTCTGGCTTAAATATGTGCCAAATACTTCTGCCCAAATTCTCAATAATAAAATACCTAAATTGGATTTACATACTGGTGTAAAATCTTTTCTTCAAATGCAACAACTTTGCAGAAGTCATGCTCAAAAATGTATTGAAAAATCCTTTGAATATGAGAAGAAGAGATGGGACAAATCCCATAAATAATACACTCTTAAAAAGGGTGATGAAGTGTTGATTTCTACAGTCCACTTCAATTTACAAGGTAATAAAAAATTGAAAGACCCATTTGTTGACCCATTTGTTGTCAGAAGAATGGTTGGTGATAATGCAGTTGAAGTTATTTTTTATCCTCCATATGACAGAAAACATCCTGTTTTTCCAATATCTCTTTTGAAACCTTACACATCCAACAGTGATTTATTTCCCAAAAGGAGGGGAAGACCAAAAAAGACCGTTAATGAAATCACTCAGACAGCAGAAATTGATAAGATTCTATATGACAGAATAGTTACTTCTGAGAAAGGTACAGAATACTTATTGAGATTCAAGAATAAATCTTCTGAATATGATTCTTGGATGCCTGTGAAGGAGATATCTAATCTTCCTCCTCTGCTAAAGAAATATAAAAAGAAAAAATCATAGCATTTTTTTATTGTTTTTTTAGAGTGAAGGTTGTCAGCCAGGCTTCTAGACTTACCCAGTAAAATAATTAATTACTTACTGGATGAAGCCACGCCTTATTATTTTAATTTTATTAATTATAGTTTATTTACATTAAATTTTCCTATAACAAATTAACTAATCACAAAATGGTAAAGTTAGTGAATAATTAAAATTAATATTATAATGTCCCTTATATTTCTATTTTCTAACACCGTTCTCAATGACAGGTTAAAAAAATAGAAATTAATATTAAAATAAGTTAAAATAAAAATTTAAATAAAATTAACTATCTACAAAAAATTCAAATTACTTATTTAAAATTGACATTTACAGTAAATTTTAAATACATTAATTTATTTCTGTCATATACAGTAAACACACTTTTCTGACACCTTCTTTTTGGAACAACCTTATTAATTGTAAATGTTTTTCTGGAATATTCCTTTCTTCTCTCATACTACTGTATTTAGGATTTTAACACTGTGCTTTGTCTCTCCTTTGCCTATATAAGGCCTTCCTTTCTGCTTGTTTTTGATTCATTCCATTACTTACTTATATTACCAAAACATTTACTATACTTAAATATTTATTACTATTTATTATTTTTTTAGTATTTACATTCACATACTTCTAACTCATTAATTATAATAATAATTTTATATTCTTACCTCTTTAATTTGAGTAAAATAATCAAAAGGATAAAGAAATACATACATTGCCTTTGAAAGTCCAATAACCCACTTAAAGTCCTTGTAGAACCTCCTGATAAATCTTCTAGACCAAGAGACCCATCGACAAACATCCTCATCACCTCCCCACCACCATATTAATTTCTATCCCTGCACCATCTTCATCCCCATTATAATTTTATCACCTCACCACCAATTTGAATTTCTAAATAGAGCTTAGTCAAAAAAACTCTATATCTGTTTGGAAAATTTGGAAATTACCTCCCCTGAACTTTATTGAAGTAAGGGGTGAAAGCCAGAAAAAATTAATATAATTACAAAATTAATATATAAGATATTTCAAATTTACTAATTTTTAAGTAATGAAAATTCATCATGCTAAAATTTAGATCAGGTCTAGAAACTAAGTTTGTTAATTTTGGCAGGTATATGCCACAGGAACCCAGTGATACAATTTAATTCTTTCATGATTACCATATATATAACACAAAGGTTTTTGGCCCATCACTTTAGTTTAGTTAATTAAAATATCAAATTTATTTATTAAAAATTTATGAAAGAATAAAAAATATTTGATGAATTTACAAATCCCCATACTTCTTTTATCTACCTAAAGCTCTATTATATTTATTACTTTTACCTTCTTTTTTTACCTTGTGTATCCTTTGGACCATCTTTTAGATTATTTGGAGGGAGCAGCCAAAATGAGTAAAGTCATGAAAATATTCCAAAACTGGAGGAGTTTTTGTGGTCTGGTGATTATTGTGAGATGAGTTCCAAAAAGATTCAATGGTTCCATTTCCTAATCCAAAATCAATTATACACCTATGATCCAGGAAATTTAAACCATGTCCTTTTATTTTAGCAGGTGAAGGAATAGGTTGTCCAGTAATAGGATTTATATTAGAGAAAATCCCGAAATTAAGATAATTTGCATCAATCAAATAGATATGAATCTTGTTATAGAATCCAGAATGTGTTATTATAACATTGAAAAAATAGATATTCATTACTAATTTCTTCCCATCTATAATCACACCAATTTGGTATTCCTACTTTAGTTCCAAGTTTGTGATTTTTTAAAATGCTTTATTACAGAGTTTTTAAGGCAAAGAGAAAGAAAAGAATTATAGGAAGGTAAAGAGTCCCATTATTAAAAATCATTATCTATTTCCACTTTAGATAAATTTTTGAGAAAAGAATAAATGCCTATAGAATTTAAATGGGTGAACTATATTAAGAATGAAACAATAAAAATTATTAGACTTACCAAGAAAATAACCTTTAATAAATCCTTGACTCAATCCAAAAGCAATAATGATACCACCAAAGAAATTCTTATTCCTTATTGGTAAGATAACAAAAGCCATTTGATATAATTTTGTAATGAGATCAGATAGTTGAATAAAGCATTCATCTTTTACTCCATTGAATAAATGATTTTCATAAATAAATTTAGGTTTAAAAGTATTCCTGATTACAGCCTTAACTTCATTGCCTCCTAATTTGGTTAGATATTTGATATCTTCAGATAAATTCTTGGGATATTTATTTTTCTATCAAACTTAGTTTTATGATACTTGATGTTTGATATGTGGCCAAATAAAATATTCAAGTATATTTTTAAAAATTCTTTTATTTTTATAAGATCAATCATAACTTTTTATGTTTGAAGGTACTGAATAAGATTGGAATGAAGTATAAATTGAAGAGCATGATAGAGAAGATGAAGATGAAGATAGACATGTAGTACTTGAATCAGAAGAAACAGAATTTTTTTTTCTGAATTTTTTTTTTGACAATTTTTCTAGAAATTTTTTTGATGATTGAAATGAAGTAGATTTTAAAGAAGAAGATAAAGAAGATGAAGATGAAGATAGAGGTTCAAGGCTTGAATCAGAAGAAAAAGACATTTTTTTCCTGAAAAAATATTTTGCTTGTCAAAAAAATGTCAATTTTTTTAATTAAATAAAAACTCACATTATTTTAATTAAAAGACCTTAAAGATTTTCTTTAAATGATTAATAAGAATAATTATTTCTTTACTTAAATTTGAGGGACTTTTTTGTTTAATTCTGCACAATATATATATATATATATATATATATATATATATAAAGATAAATGCTAAAAGAAGTTGTAAAAATTTTCTGTCAAGTTTTTAATGGCTCCCTCATTGGTCCTTGTAAAACTTTGCTGTCAAAATAAATTTTAGTTGTTCCCTCATTGGTCCCCTTTGTCACCTTGTAAACTTTTCCAATTCACACTCCAAACTGCCTCCAAACTTCCCCAAACCCTCTCCAAAACCCCCCAAACCCCTCCAAACCCCCTTAACCCCCTCTTCTGTTTTCCATCATATCTCCCTTGTGCTATTTTTTTTTAACAAATGATCTTTATCAATTTTTCACTAACTAATAAAATTGGTAATTTTTTGATTAGTTAAAGAACAGTTGAATAAAGATTGTTCATTAACTAAAAAAAATCAATAACAATCATTTGTTAACAAACTAATAGCTGGGGGGTAACGGGGAATTAGATAGGGATGAGAGGCGGACCAGGGGGATTGAGGGGGTTTGGTGTGGGTGTAGGGGGGATTTGAGTGGGTTATAGGCAGCCAAAGAAAATGGAAAGGGGGATATGTCTATTCCAAGGAGGGGTGAATGTGCGGAAAATGACCAGACCAAGGGGATAGAGAGAAAAAAAGAGAGAAAAGAGTGAGAGAAAAAAAAGCTTAATTTTACCTTGGAAATGAAAAAAATACATACCATAAAAATGAGAAAAAAAATAAAAATTAGAAAATATAAAAATAAAAAGGAAAAAAATGACTTACCTGGAGAGATGAGATGAGAAAATAAATGAAACAAAAATGTTTGAGGGATGTTTGAGGAAAAGAAAAGTGTCATACTGGATATTCCCAGGACTGAGTAAAAATTACTCATTAATTATGTTAAACACATGTAGTACACATGTGATCAATAAATAAAGGTATACAAGATGTATGCATAAGTGAAATTAATGATTAAATACAATATATGCCATTATAATACCTTATATTCATGCATATATCCACCTTTAATAAATCTTATGTACTTAATTTTAAGTTAAAATATTTTAGGGTAATATTAAGAGCCTTAAACATAAGGTTACATAATTTTTAAGTATACTTAAAGCTGTAGTTTTTATTGATTTATTGAAAAAATAAGAAATGTGCTTTAAATCACTTAAAAGTTGAATATATGCACTATAAATTTAATAATATTGAGAATGTGTCTTGATAGATTGATTTTTCTTAATTGGAAATATTGATTTTGCTATTCAAATGCATAAAAATAACACTCTTCAAAGTTGATGTTTTTCATGCCAGAAATGGCTTCTGTGTACTGGCCACATACTGCCTACATTTGTCTCATGTGAATAGCTTGATTTTTATCAAAGTTAGAAATTTCAAACTATAATTACCCTACATTGCATTCCCTATATGTAGAAGCACAATAAAATAAGCAACTGGTGCTTATTTGGTGTCCTAATTTCATTATTAGTGCATTGACCTCATTATATGTACTAATTTCATTAATAACCTCAAGATTGGCATATACATTTCATTACCACTAATAAAATTGAATATTTAGTCAATGATTTACTTGTGCAAGAGTCATCCAAGAGACTGCATTCAGCTACCCCACATTTCCTGTCTTATTTTGGGTTTCTCAATGGTTTCTCAGTCAATATTGGTCATATTTGGATGGGGATTTCATGTATTAATTTAGAATATTAGGTCTCTCATTTATACTGTTGATCCCCCTTAATTATAATTTAAATTTCGTGCTATTCTTTCCTTTTTAAGTCTTTTATTTTCAGGTATTACACGCATATGTTCTCTTTTTGGTTTATTCTTTTATTTTGATGGATTATCCCTAATATTTCATGATTTTGGCATGTGATGTTATTCTATTTTTGTTATTGGTTACTCCTTAGGTTGATGAGAATTTATACTAGCTATATTGAGGCGTCATTGGCTCTGTATAGGATTTGTAAACCAGGTAAAAACATTGGGGAATTATTGGGTATAAAAGGAGGGGGTTTTTGGTCTTATTTTTGACATTCATTATCATTACAATTAAAACATATAACCAATACAGGTGCAATAAATTTCATTAGTACTATTAAAAGTCTTTGAATATTTTCTGAATTATTATCTCTATTTTTCCACCAACTATAAATTGTAAACAATTTATCATTAGTGAGATTAAATTACTGAGACCCTTATATTGAGTATTATTTTAATGCTTATTGGATTTTTACTACAGTATTCATATGGGACCATTAAAATCTTTTAGAAAATTTACTAATCAAGCTATTCAAGTCTCTGTACTTTAACTCAACCTGACAAAAAAGATGTAAGGGATGAATGAAAAAAAGAATGACTGAAAATATGCAACTTCATGTTGATGTGGTCAACCAAAACAAATGAGACAGGGAAAAAGAGAATTTCACTGAAAATTTAAAATAAAGGTCAATATGAAAAAATAAGATTACAAAAGCAAGAGAATAAAAAATGCAACTTGATATTTTGAAGAGTATGAAAAAAATTAAGATGGGAACATTCCATGGCATACACAAGAGCTATTACCAGATATGGGACCATTATATAAAAAAGGGAGGTGAGAGAGATGGAGAGTAGTGAGAATTTTGAAACCAGAACTTTTGGAGGAGAAAGTGTGGATTTGAGTGAAATAAGTGACTTTTTCACTTTTGAGATCCACCAGTGTTGGGGCTAGTGTGTTTCAAAAATCTGCACATTGATAAGTGCCAATTTGCCAGAACTGACACCCTCTATTGAAAAAATACTCAAGAAAAGAATCCTTACTAAAGAGAAAGGAAATGAGTTTTTATTGAGATATATAGGAAAAACAAATGAGTTTGTTAAGTGGATACCTGAAAATGAAATTTCAAATCTATCCTCCTTTCTTTAAAAATTTAAACAGAACTTATATTCTGTTAAACCAGATGAGGGTTTAGAAATAGTACTCATAATATTTTATTATGTTTTATTTCTTAAAATAATTACTCTTTAATGCTAGAGATTTTTTTGAATACCTAAAAAAAATAAAAATAAAAAATGTATAATTTACCCTTTTTTTTATTGTTTTTTGGGTGGGCAAGTGTCAGCCTGGATATTCCTAGGATTTATTTAAAATTTCTCATAAATTATTTTAAACACATTCAGTACACATGGGAACAATCAATAAAGGTATACAAGATGTATACATAAGTGAAATTAATGATTAAATACAATATATGCCATTATAATACCTTATATACACGCATATATCCTCCTTTTATCATTCTTACTTACTTAATATTATACTGGAATATGTTAGGGAAAACTTATGAATCTTAACACATTAAGGATACATAAGTTTTAAGTATATTTAAAGCTTTTGTTTTCTTTGTTTTATAGAAAAATAAAAAATGCACTTTAAATCACTTAAAAGTTGAATATATGCACTATAAATTTAATAATTTCAAAAAGGTGCCTTGACAGGTCAATTTATCTTAGTTATAAATATTTATTTGGCTACTAAAATGCATAAAAATAACACTTTTCAAACTTGATGTTTTTCATGCCAGAAATGGCTTCTGTGTACTGACCACATACTCCCTGAATTTGTCCCATGTGAATAGCTTGATTTTTAGCAAAGTTAGCAATTTCAAACTATAATTACCCTGAATTTTATGCCCTATATGTAGAAACACAATAAAATAAGAAATAGGTACTTATTTAGTGTCCTAATTTCATTATTAGTGCATTGACCTCATTATATGCACTAATTTCATTAATAACCTCAAGATCGGCATCTATATTTCACTACCATGCTTAAAATTGGCTATTTAGTCAAGGATTTACCCAAGAAAGTGCCTTACAAGAGTCTGCATTCAGCTACCCCACATTTCATGTCTTATTTTGGGGTTCTCAATGGTTTCTCAGGCAATATTGGTCATATTTAGATGGTTATTTCATGTATTAATTTGGAATAATTATTCCTTTCATTTTTATTTTTAATCCCCCTTTACTTATATGTAATATTTAGTACTTTTCTTTCCTTTTTATTCTTTTATTTTAAGGTATTTAACACATATACTCTCTATTTGGGTAATTCTTTTATTTTGATGGATTATCCCTATTATTACAGGATTTTGGAATGTGATATTATTCACCTTTTTTTGTTGGTTACTCCTTAGGTTTATGGGCATGTGTACTTTCTAGATTGAGTTGGTGGATTATTGGGTATAAAAGGAGGGGTATTTGGTCTTATTTTCTAAATTCTTTATCATTACAGTTAAAACATATAACCAATACAGTTGCAATACATTTCATTAGTACTATTAAAAGTCTTTTAATAGTGTCTGGACTATTATCTCTATTTTTCTACCAACTTTAAACTGTAAGCCATTTATCATAAGTGAGATTAAATTACTGAGACCCTTATATTGAATTATATTTTACTACTTATTGGATTTTTACTACATTATTCATCTTGGACCATTAAACTCTTCTAGGAAACTGACTAATCAAACTATTCACATCTCTGTACTTGAAGTAAGCCTGAAAAAAACATTTTAAATTAACCATTAGAAAATTTCCTTTTATTTAATCAAAAAAAGCTTATAAGCTTTCAATTATAGTGAATTTTACTTTTAAATAAACTTTTTCTGATGACCTAATATAGATGAGAGTCCTATTTTTTTGTGGCTAGAAATTAATTTCATGTGTCTCCACATTTGCCATGTTTGACACCCTCTAAAAACTGTAATAACATAACAAAAAATTTAAAATCCAAAAAATCAAATTTTTAGCTACCTCTATAAGTTTTTCAAGATAAGTAAATACTTACCTGATCATAGCTCATATATCACAGAATGACTTCTCATAAGCAAAATTTAAAAAAAAAATTATTGAAAAAGAAAATCAATTTAATGGGTTGATTCCCCCTAAGTGCCATGGTTCACAAATATTCTAATCATGCCAAGGGAATAATCAAATTTCATTCAAAATTACTCTTAAAAGGTAAGGATGCCCCCAAAAATGATTTGGAGTAGAAATATCAGTGATTATAGGCAGATATGAGGATGGATAAGGCTTGCAAGAGTGTGGTTAAGGTGAAAATTTTTTTAGTTGCATGCATTGAAGACTTTGGAAGTGTTTCCATGAAAGCAAAATGTTTGGGTTTGATGTCTGAAGCTGTGATAAAGGTAGGGAGTGGAAAAAAAAATATTGAAGGGGAAAGAGGATGAGGATCAGTGATTGGTTGTCATGAGAAGATGAGAAGAATAGTGAAATGTAAGGAAATTTCAGTGAAAAATATGCAAAATGCATTAAAATGCTTTTCACAGACTTTTGGTAGGTGACTGTACTTATTCCAAGTGCTTTAAAGATCAATTCAATGATTAAATAGGAAAGGGTATTTTTTGGAGTTTAATTTGAAAAAGAAACTAAAACCAGAAATCTACACACTGATTTGGAAAGCAATTACATTGCTATAAATATGGGCCCCTCCATCAATAGCATGAACAAGGTGGATGATTCTTGTACTATTATCTCAGCATGTGATATGTCTGTAAGATCTGAGGAATGGAAAGACCAAGGTGCTTAAAGAAAGTCTTATCAATGATTTAAAAATAAAAATTCAGTTTTATACCTGTAAAATACTTTGACTTGCATTCCTAAGCCACCAGAGTTATTTCTTAACCTAAAATTTTATGATGGAGTTTTTAGATTCATCTCAAAAACCTTCAATAGAATCAAAAAATTAAGAGAAACTAGAAAAGCAAATATAGGTGGTGATTTCACAGATAAATATTTTAGTTAATTAAGATTTATATATCCTTTTTTTCTTTTATTTCTGGATTTATATTTTTGGCTGAAAATCATCCTCAGAGTTCTAATTTTGATTCTTGAAGGACCTTATAAAAATTAAGTGTGATGGACCTCTTCTGAAAATTAATACAAAAAAAAAAATTCACCAAAAAACTATTGGCATTGAGTATAATGCAGTGAATAAATAGTATAGAAATTTTTTATAAGTAAAGATAGCTGAACTTCTATTTATTAAAACATGGTGAATTGAAATGTCAAATTTTATATGTTATAAGGAAGGTCTATTGGAATTCAACAAAAAATTAGTGAAGCTGAGCTCTAAAGACATTTTTCATAGAGACTGTCATCCCTCTGCATCACATGTTAGCTATTTATATTTAAAATTCACTTCCCAAGTCTTCACATATTGTCTATGGCTGAAAGAAGTCTGCTTTCAAGCTGAGAAATGTAGCTCCTACAGCTCATAAGGATATTACCATGGGGGGTGTAAACCCTAATTTCATTGATATTTGAACTAAAATTGAAAATTGACATACTTTCTAATGCTTTGTAGTAGAATTTCAGAGCTATAAGATTTGAAATGAACTTAAGTGTGAGTTTCAAACCAAATCAACACTTAATTTTTTTTAAATAGATGACTTGCCTTTATTTTGAAATACATAAGTGTTGGATATAGTGAATTTAATAAATCAATACTTATATAAATGTGGATTTGATCAAAATTTAAGTTCAATGTTTTAATTATGAATTTGCTAGCTCAGACATTTCTTTATTGAGTTTTCTCAGTGACTTCTTCAAAAAATTTATTAAGAAATATATTTATCAAGGATTAATTTTGACACCTTGTAGCAAGAAAGTTAAAGCTAAGAGCCAGGGATTGAAAGATCTAAGTAAAAGAATGGTTTTAAGCATGAAAAATTCAAGAGATAGTATTGCAATCATATATGAGATAATATCTCCTCAAGAAAATTACTCAGTTTCATAGAAGCCATATAGTAACTTTTTAGCTGATTATCTTTGTAAATATTGGAAAAAATCTTCCAAGTTCTCCATTATTCTAAAAATTTAACCATTTTTAGAATGATGAAGAATACATTTTTTAAAAAAAATTAATGTACCTTTTTAGGAATGTAAAATGCTTCTATTCTGTGATGAGATATACCAACACATAATTACATCCAAATTACCATAATGAGGTATTATGCACTTTATTTACTTCTTACTTCTCAATCTGGAGCAAATTATGGAACCAGTGAGTGATGATACAGTACCAATATGGAACCATGTATTATGGATTATATAAGTCATCCAATAGAAAATAAACTTTAATGTCAGTATAAAATTTAATTTTTTGATACCCACTAATGGTGATAAAAATCTAGGGTTATGGTAGATTAAAAATCTTCTAAAAATCCCAAAACCATAACATTGAGTCATAATTTTGTTTCTTATCTTACCTCTGAAATCTATATCAACCCTGAATCAAGTAAAATTTGTTAATCCAATATTAAAGTTCACAAAATCAAATTTTCTGATTTTAGTATTGAATTGACAGGGGGAGTATTTTACACATTCAATACCTCTTATTCAATTCAGATGATTCAATGGATAATAATGTTACATACATGGATAATTGAGTAAGTAAATAAATGAATAAAAGTTTTTGTGAATAAGTATAAGGCACAAAAATGGAAGTGAGAAAAAGGAAAGAAATTTATTTGATTGGCAGCAATTTTTCTATTTACCCCACACATCTTACTAATCTACCCCCCATCCCTCATACCCCATTCCTTATTCTCTATATTACCCCCTTCATTCCCGTTTACCCTTCTTCAGCTCACTATTTTTTTTTTTTTTTTTTTTTTTGATAGTACCAAAGTTAAAGTGACTAGTAACTTCACACTTACCTTGTAAGAAAAGATTTTTCTAATTTAAGCAAACTAAAAAGAAAAATAGAAAAAAAAAATTAAAAATTAAAAATTAAAAATGATACATGGAACGTCATTTATAATACTCGCAACACAAAAGACAACAACAGGAGTGAACAGATTCGGGGTTACAATCCTAAGTTTTGAGCATGAACTGTAAAAAAAAAATAAGAAAAAAAAAGAAAAAAAAGAAGAAAAAAAAAAAAAAGAAAAAAGAAAAAAAAATAGAAAAAAAAATAGAAAAAAAAATAGACCATTAGAAAATTAAAAAAGTGTATGAAAAACCAGAATTTTTCTTTTATTTTTATTTTATATTTTATCCTTTATATATTTCTTCAGCTAAGATATTCACGCAAACATAAATCAGGAGTTACCCGCTCACACAGAGCATGTGACACACCTGGTGTTTTTTTGTTTTTTTTTTTTTTTTTTTTTTCACGGATCCAAGATCTTTAGGATAGGGAAAGCAGGAGTGAAAAAATAGTAGACAGCCCACGCGATGATAGAAATAAGGCAACGTGATGTGAGTCTTTCGTCAACATATCGGCAGGGGGGGAGAGGCAACAATAAGCCACAGGCTAAATAATTTTAATCCAAATAACAGTAACATTTTCGCACCGAAAAAAGGGCTGTTGAAAACTTCATCATTGGCTCTGTTTACAAGCTCAAACTAAACTCTTCGGAGGTCAAATATTTGCGTCTAGACAAAGTACACAACACTTCAAAGTTATTGTTGTTTTATTTGGGCATAAAGTAGCCATATTAAAACATTTTTCGATGTAGTCTGAATTTGAGGCATACAAAAATGAACCAGAAACTTTACAGGGAGAAGAATAATATATTATGCAATCAACTATTCGACAGGCTTATGATTTCTTGAAAAGTGGGCGTTATCACAAGGTATATAATCAAAAACCGATGATAAACAGACTGGCCATAATCCTTAAATACCATTAAAATAAAATAAGAAAAAGTGAAATTGGTGATCGAATCAATAATGGAAACAAAAATAAAAAAGTGGACCAGTTTCAAGTAATAATTGTCCGAGTTCTTTCATATTACAAAATATCATCCAATCATAAAACATATTGAGGTTGTATGGATAAATACATTTTCTTCAAAAAACTGGCCGGCTAGTGCTCAGTCGTAAACAAACAATTGCCAAGCCCTAATGGATTGACACAGCACCAAACGTGTAAAGAGCACTAATATGGGTTCTATTGACACTCTCATTAATTTAAGGCTGAAATGTGATATCGACTGCAGCGCAAAATATGCTAGGCCCAGTAAAACCTGAAGTGATATTGTACTGAAGCCGATCAAAAGGCTAATAAAGAAACAAAAAAGAATCAGATACTGTGGACATGAGAGAAAAAGGATTGCCATCTTACAGATTTGAGAGTGACAAACTTATACGTATAAGTAGAGTTGGCTAGAGCTACAATGGGACAAGGCCCATACTTTAAATTGAGATAAAGATTAAACGTTTGGTCAAAATTTAGTGCTACGTATTTGATAGACTAACCTTGCAAGCACTAAAGCTCTGGCCTGAATAGGCATAGCTGCCATCACCATCAAAAGCTTGAAGACTGCTTCTGGGGTTTTCAGCGTTAATGTAGGATATGAAATCAATGAGAATGGTGTAGTTTCTGCATGGAAAAAGATACGAAATACAAGCACCCATGCGTCAGAAAATAGAACAAGACTGTTACGTTATAAAAATATTAAGTCAATTGGTTCCACTCACTTTCCATATGAAAACGTGCAAGATGAAGAATCGGATACTCTATCACATGGTGAAATGGCAAAATTTTGAACATAACCTTGCGTGGCAGTGTCGGGACATGGGATGAAAGACACATCAGTAGGCTGAGATGACTCAGAGTCATAGCTTTCTGGAGCTTGACGAGCCCTCAAATTGAGAATTGTAGACGACTTCAACACGATTTGAAAGTCGGCAACACTGTTTAATCCAGGAATGGTGATCGCTGCAGAGGACGCCCAAAAGCTTAGTACCAAAACTTGAAGTAAGGCGGTCAAAGACAAATAGAAGTTCGACATGGTGAGGAGGACAGGAGCAGATATGAGTGAAGTCAATGAGAAACAGGGGTTGAAAAAGGTAGACCAAATGGAGAGTACAGCTTCGTGCAATAAGACTAACAATAACAAAGGTTACTTATAAAAAGTACAAAAAAGAAATAGGTGACTGTGACTGAAAAGTTGAACAAAGAGTTGTTGAACCGAGGGGAGAAAATAAATGAAAAAAAGAAACCAAAGATGATATGATAATGATAATGATAAGATGAAATTAATTTCCAAAAGCCAAGATGGAAAGGAAAAAGGAGAAGGGAAAAAGGAAGACGGATTAATGGATAATAAGATGAAGGATGGTGGGAGAGGAACGGGTGCAGAGCGGAGGCGCAAGGGAGCTGTTTAAATACAGTAGTCAATGGGTGAAGCAGGATGAACTCTAATGAAAATCTATATGTACCGGTGCGGAGACAGCTCCCGGCTATGAACTAAGTCTTGGCAACGACGCGTCGACAGATCTACACTATCTACCATCTGAGACCTGAACTATGAATGCAGGCCAAAGACTAAATTTACCGCACTGTGAAAATCGCTGCCACAATGCCATCATTTTCCCACTTGTTGTCTTAATCTAATCTCGCATTTCCATTTCCATCTGCATCTGCATTTTCGTTTCGCTTACCACTTTTCCGGTTAATTATCTTGCAATCCTCTCTTGGATTTTTTACATCTATCAAATCATCTCAAATGATGCCTGCGATCATTCCTCAGTTCTGGAAGTTCACCTCTGTCCCAAAACTAATCACTTTCAAACATATCTCTACTTCTAGGAGTCTGAGTCCATAATCTTGTTCTTTTTAAGTGCGATATGGAATGGCGACTTTGTCTCGGCTCCAATCAAATTAAGATTTCCTGGATTAAATGACACTTCCTTTCTTACTCTTCTCAGGAAGTCACTAGGCAATCTTACCAATTGATCCTTCAGTAGTACTCCTACAACTTCTATCCAAAACATACTGTGCCATTCAGTCTTTTCTGCGTCAAAAGACAGGTTGTATTGATGTGTTCCCACTGAGCAGCGTCATCAAACATTTTTTTGCATAATTACTTTCAAGTTAGAAACTAAGTTGGTAAAAAGAGGGGAGATCGCTTAATTAAGCCGAACAATGCCCTCTCTTTGCGTCACCTACTTTTCAAAACTAGGTCCTGCAAGATGGTCGCCACCTATGGTTCTCATTGACAATCTACGCAAACCAAACAAAGTCAAAATTAACAAGTGAATACACACTATTGGAGCCACGCTAGTAAAATGATAACAATAATGATCTTGATTGCTAGGCTTGAACCATCAATTGCCATGATCAACTCCTATGAGTTGAATATGTTTCAGGTTTTTTTCCTTACAAGTATTCCCCTGTCTTTATAAATTCTTTCAAAAAGCCGAAAATAGTGCATGTATATATATGCAAAAAAGTTAATGAACTGATAGATAACACTATCCGTAACACGCAAGACACTTGATCATTGTAATTGACTCATCAATGTGGTCTTTCCATTCTTGATTGTTTCTCTAATCCATTAGTGTTATGAGTTGTCAAACCAACATTTCAAACCATGTGCTGGTTGTTATTACCCTGAAAACTCAAGGAAAAGAGAAGATATGAATATATTTTTACTGGGGCGACATCTAGCATCGATCGTAAGTTGAGAGATCATTTTTGGCGTTATAAAATTCAAAGTTGATCGCTTGCGTTACATTTCCTGTTTTTTTTTTTTTTTTTTTTTTTTTTTTTCGCACAAGCCCCAAAGCTTTTTTTTTAAAGAAAAGAAGCTAAGACAAAGCCATAACGTCATTGCGCTCTGTTGTTGTTCATAGAGAAGTATGAACAAGTTTAACCTTCAATTGTTTTTTATGGCTCCGATTCATTAAGGGACGCTTTTCATACTTATTGTTAAAGGCTTAATACAGCTGTTTGTGAAAACCTTGCTCTTTTTAGCCCCTCATCCCCCGCCAAAAGCGGCTTAACCTTATGTTTTTGGCGGGGAGTGGAAGGCAAAAATACAGCAAGCTTTTCCCAAATAGCTGTATCATCCAATATGCTTACCTTGTATTGATCATATCTGGCTCGTCATTTTAATTTTCTTTCCCATGTAGTCTAATAAGTAGATATGAATATATTTTCCATATTCGTCTATGTAGTGTCAAGGATTGATACACCATTATCTGCAGAGATTTAGATCGGAAAAGCAATTAGGATATAAACAAAGTCATGAAATTAACAGCAAAACAAAACCGTTGTGGCTAAATAACTAACTAACAATTTTGCGGCAAAATTCGCAAACGGTAGGTTGGAGTGAATGAGTTTTCTCATTTGAATACCAAAACAATTCAAATTTTCCCAACCTCCAGCTTCACCGTACAGCTAGATTGAAAATGATGGGTGCAGCTTTCCACAGTTCTGCCCAACTTACCCAGCATTTACTTTCTTTATTTCATCCCGTTAGCCTATTGCCTGCCAAAAATGCTGGCTATATTGAGCAAATTTTTGAAAAGATACACCAACCTTTTTCAATTTAGCTGTATGTATTTTCTTTTGTTCATTTTCCTATTCAACTCTCAAAAGTTTAAAATAAAAAATATACAGAAATCTTTTTTTTTTTCAAATTTTCAAAAAAAAAAAAATTCTTTCATTTTTTTAAAATATCACAAAGAATCCGAAACCTTGATTCAATCTGCCCATTGACGAACATAATTGAATAATATCAAAAATATATTAAGCATTCATTTCCGTTTTAATTCCTAATTCAATTCTAACACTTTTTCTTCTCCTTCCGCATGACTTTCTTCTCTCACAATAAACATCCGAACTAACCGAGAATCCCTTGATCTACATCTCACCTAATCGTGATGTGTTTTTCATTTCAATTGATTATCTATGTCTCTCGCGTTTTTTTGCTTAAAAATTTTCGATATGAGGGGGGGGGGCCATCAAGGAACCTTTCCCGCTGTGGAGATATTGCATGAGATATATAATATTCTGAGATTAGAACCATTTTACCACCACTTACCATGTCAAAATTTGGTGCCCTATCTCACCAATTTTAAATGAGGTCTTTTGTTCCTGCTACAAAATTTTATTAGCAAACTTTGAAACTTCAATATGTCATTCATTTGGAATAAATGTTTTGTCGAACATAACGTTGGCTGTGCAAAAATTAAATTATGTTGACTCATTTACATACATCTAAAACTTAAAGGCTTTTCCCAAATATACCGATTTTCAAAAAAAAATTGATTGTCTTCCTTAAAACTTTCTTGCCTTCCCCAAATTTTTTTGATAAAAAAGCAAAAACATTGTATGTACACATACGTACAGCCAAGTCACAAAAGCTCGCGCAATTTTGGACGAAAAATACTCTAAAGGTTCACTCACCCAAAAATGATTTTTCTATTCAAGAGGGTGTACCCCCGACCCATACCGGGCCCATTTGAGTAAGCAAATCATTTTTTGGTAAGAACAACTTTGTTTTTTTCGTCAAAAATTCAGCAAGCTTTTGTGAATTGGCTGTAGTGCAAAAACACAAATCGTGGGCAGAGTTACTGTGAATAGTGAGAAACTCAATAATGATCATTACATAGTATCATGGTCTTTGTATCTAAAAACAAGGTGTAGTCGAGTGTGAAAATGTATACAGCCATATTGGCAACTCTTGGTGCAGCAAGCCAACAAAAGGGCGAGTTATGCACAGCATTATTGACTGACATAGACTGACATATCTGAAATTTATTACAGATCTGTCAGTGTTCGGCGACCAGTCTACGATCGATCCACACCACCATGCTGCCACCAGGTCTCCTCTACCCAGGTTTCCCTCCTCCCATCCACCTCATCCACTCATCTATTTTGATCAACAAACTCTTGTTGACAGAAATATTTTTTTTCATTTCCTGCTCTTTTCTAATTAAGTATATTTGTTTTTTGTTTTGTTTTTGTTTTTTTTGTATTTATTTTTGCTTATTCTATTTTTTTTCTCTCAAAATTTTTAGGATGTATATTAAATATGATCCTAAATTTAAGGTGAAAGCTGTAATGGCTTCATTAGATGGTGACTCATTAGATGAGATCAACTTGAAAAATGGCTCATTGATTCATCAAAACTCTTTACGCCGTTGGCTCCAGCTGTATGAAAGCACACGAGCTGTGGTGACAGACCCTTCTACTTATCTCAAACTTGGCCAGCCATTCAAACTTTCGGATGAACAACGTGACTTCTTGGAGAAGATTCTGGCGTTTGACCCTACAAAATATCAGTGTGAATTACAAACAGAATTGCGGGAAAAGTATGACTTACATGTCTCTCAAACTACAATTCATGAGGAGCTTGTGGTTCGTCTTCACATGAGTAAAAAGGTGTTGCAAAAGTTTCATCCAAAGCAGGATTACAATAAAAGGATTGTTTATATGTCAGTAATTGGTGAATATGATCCTTCTTTCCTTGTATTTACAGGTAAGCTTTATTTGTTTACAAATATTTCTCAATCTTATACTCATTAGTTTCTTCTTCCATACCAGATGAATCAGGAATATCTATGGAAGAGGTTGGCCGTGATGATGGGTGGGCAAAAGTAGGTGACCGAACAAAAAGGATGCCAAAGCCTACAAGTAAAATCAGATTCAACATAATTCCTGCTGTATCTTTATCTGGTCTAGTTGCATCTACAATTCAAACCGAAATTGTTTGTAGAGTGCATTTTGAATTTTATCTGGAAAATATCCTGGTATGTTTTTTTTTCTTACTTGGTGGTGGTATTTATGTTTGTTATTTGTTGTTTTAACAGCTTCCGATGATGTCTCCTTTTCCTGGACCCAATAGTGTACTAGTGATGGACAATGCAGCCTTCCATCATGGAGGCTGAATTTCAGAAATAGTTGAAAAATTTAAATGTTGTCTAGTTTATCTACCTGCGTATTCTCCAGATCTAAACCCAATTGAAAAGGCTTTCCAAGTTTTGAAATCTAACTTGCAACATTATGCACACTTATCTGGAGATCAAGGTGATGATGATATTATAAGATTATTTATTGAGATGTTCTTCACCAAAGAATTAATGCATGGTCTTTTTAAAGCTAGTGGTTATATTGAGTGAACTATTTTATTTTATAATATTAATGATTGTATTTATAATGTACTTTTTTACGTAATTTTCATGGGGAGAGTGGCCAGAGAAACATTGTGTGAGCACAGTGGCCTGGGCTCTGGGGAGGGAGTCTAGCCAGCACCAGTATTTATGAAATATAATATTATATTAGATATTTAAAATTACATTTTTTCCAACAAACTCACAATCACAACTCATCACTCATCCAAATTTGAAAATAATAAGTTAAATATTTTATATTTATTCATTTCTCAGACATTTAATAAAGTAATTAAAAAGAGGGGATCATCGTGTGTAGACAGTTGAATAAAACTGTATCATCATAATTTACATATTTTACCTAGCCACAACAAAGATTCAGGTTACTTACCCTTTGCACGTTTCTTGAGCTTCTGAAGCTCCTTAACATGAGCACTATATGATTTGGAGGTGCGGACACATGCTCTTGCTAGCGCATCAGGTATTCCCACCTCAATCAATTCTTGGGGAGTATAATCTTGGAAATATGAACAGTGCGTAAGTCCCAATTTCCCAAGTCCATCTTGCAGTTTAGAGTTTTCAATATCGACACATGCTTTCTTGAAGAAAGCTTCCATTGAGTTAGGATCTTCGTCTGAAAAGGATAGAGGTAATTCAGGTGAGGATGAAGCTGCTTGAGTTTTGATTTGGACTTCAAGTGGAGAAGAAAATCGTTCACTAGGGCCAGGATCAGAAGAGCGCGGTTTTTTAGTAATGCTCTTGTATGCAAATTCAGGTGAAATCGGGGGGATCAAGTAAGTCACTTCTTGTGGGTTTGCATTCTGCAAAAATAAATAAGTAAACAACTAAAAAAAGTATAAAAAATAAAAAGATATGCGAGATAACTTACCATAGCATAAGCCCAAGTGTTAGCCTTCTCAAAAGTTAGGATGAAATATTCTTGTGGATTAGCTGGGTTGATGCAACAGTGAACAAGTTCTCCACGTGTGACATCTTTACGTTTTTTATGTATTTGAAGCAGCGCCTTGACTCTTTCATAGTGCAGAGCATCCTTTTTCATGCCCGGTGTTGGATGTAATTCATTGTTTTTATCTTCTTCTTCTGATGAATCTACTACATTAGACTGCTTCAATCGTTTTATTTGAGATCCCCTCTAAAAAAGTAAAGCAAATAAAAAAATTAGAGGAGAGGCAAAAATAATAAATAAAACAAAGGAAAAAATACTAACCTTTATTGCAGGTCTGGGATCATTGTGTTCAAGTAAGATAGAAACTTTTCGCTTATTGAAAAAAAGTACAGCAAGATTGAGATATTCAATAAAAATTTCAACACTATCGATTTTTTTCTTCTTCTGAATAGAGAACTCTCTACTTAGGGGGATAATTCCACACCATGAGACAGTTCCTCGATCAACTTGTTTCTGTATACGTGTAGCCAAAACACTTTCTTCTTCTTCCTTAATTGTTTGCATTACACGTTGGCGAAATCAATCAAGATCATGGTTTGAAGCCTCCCAGACAAATGAGATCTTTTCTGGCTCGGAATGTATCTTTTCTAAAGCAATAGTTTGTTCTTCATCATTAGACAAACGTTTTCGGGTGATAATTGGTTTATTCTTGTTATGCGTGTAGATTGTGAACTCTATGTAAATAGTAATATGGCCTGAGAAGGAATTAGCAGACCTGGTAGGAGAGATAAGGTCTGATGTAACTTGAGATACAGAATTTTCGATTCGTCCTGAAACTTCAGAAGGAGATGGAAAATCGTTTGGTCTTGATACTTCGGAAGGTGATCCATTGAAGAAGTCATAACTGAAGTTTTTCTCATCATTGTTGATGCGGGTAATGTAGCTAGGAGGGGGGTTCACAAAGGGTAAATCCATTTTTTCTGTATCTAGACATAAACAACCAAAAAATAAGTAAAAGAATGGAAAAAATGAAATAAAGGAAACAAACGTACTAAAGTTTATGATCCAGTATTGTGTTCGAGAGTCAGAGAGGTTGGCTTTATCACTGGCAGAGACAACAAAAAAAAGAAAAAAAATATCAGTGAAAATAGGAAAAATATGACAAAAAAGAAAAAACAAAAGCAAAGAAAGATTATCTTACCAAAGAAAGAAAACCAGGCGCCAATAGTGGGTGGAAGAGAGGGGTGAGGAAGGGGCTGATACAATCAAAATGATAGATGAGTGGATGAGGTGGATGGGTGGAGGGAAACCTGGGTAGGGAAGACCAGAAAAAAAGATTAGTTAAAATAGGAAAAATACAGACAACAAAAAAGAAAAAAAAAATTATCTTACCAATGAAAGAAAACCAGGCGCCAGTAGTGGTGGAAGAGAGGGGTGAGGATGGTGAGGATGGTGAGGAAGGGGCTGATACGATCAAAAGGATAGATGAGTGGATGAGGTGGATGGGAGGAGGGAAGACCAGAAAAAAAGATTAGTGAAAATATGAAAAATACAAACGACAAAAAATTAAAAAAAAATATAAAAAACTTACCAATGAAAGAAAACCAGGCTCCAGTAGTGATCAAAGAGAGGGGTAAGGATGGTGAGGAAGAGGTTGATTCGATCAAAAGGATAGATGAGTGGATGAGGTGGATGGGAGGAGGGAAACCTGGGTAGAGGAGACCTGGTGGCAGCATGGTGGTGTGGATCGATCGTAGACTGGTCGCCGAACACTAACAGATCTGTAATAAATGTCAGATATGTCAGTCTATGTCAGTCAATAATGCTGTGCATAACTCGCCCTTTTGTTGGCTTGCTGCACCAAGAGTTGCCAATATGGCTGTATATACTATCTCATATCCCGATATCCATATTTTCATGAAGTTTAGTTAGTGAAATATCTACAGCTGTTTGGGAAAACCTTGCTCTTTTTTTGCTCCTCATCCCCCGCCAAAAGCGGCTTTATGGTAGCAGTGTCAGCGCTTCGTCCGGAGTGAACCGGAGTTAGACGCTATGGTAAGGTAAACTCTTACAGTCGCCTTGCTGTAAGCAGAATCCGAAGGAGATGTGTGGATTTAGCTGAAAACCCCGTCCTTCCAATAAAAATAACAAAATGGGAATTCTAAATCACTAAGCTAACCAATCTACTTGAATCTGATTGATAAAAATAATGAAACTCTAAAATAATTAACGCTTATTGAGATTTAAAGAAAGTGGCTGTTGAGAAAGAAATACTGATTACAACAATTAAGGTGTACCAGTGAAAGATCTGTAAAGATTGACTTTTATGTTTTTATAATAATTTGAATTTTTATGAGACAGCAATAATCAAGTCCCAGTGATGAAGACCTTTCTAAAGATACCCTATATGAAGTGTTATTTTAATTGTTGAGTAGTATTTCTAAAATGTTATATATAAAATATAAAGTTATAAGGGTATTAAAATTTATTTAATTTGTTGAGTAATAAAAAATGAGACTGTGGTGGTTAAAGATTAAGCTGTATGATGTGTCCCCCCTCTCAATTTCGAGTTTGAGAAGTGCTTAAGTATTCCTAGTCACGTGCCTAAGTTTTCCCCTCCAGAGCTCTTCCAGAGTCAATCCGGAGCCCGTACGGAGTCCGTACGGAGCCGAAGCGGAGTCCAAACGGAGTCCGTACGGAGTCGAAGCGGAGTCCGTACGGAGTCCGAACGGAGTCGAAACGGAGTCCGTCCGGACTTCCGGACTCAATTAGAACCTTAAAACTATAATAAAAAATCTAGAAAAATTACACATAATAGAGCTACTTCCCCTTTACATACCAAACTAATTTTCGTAGTCTGCGCAGCTCTAATTACCCCGTGAAAATTCATCGAAGTTAAGTAATTTCTGAAAACGTAAATATTTCTATAAAACTTTAAAATTCATTTAAAAATATAAGAAAAATAGTAAAAATTCTGGGAAGATTTCCCAAGGTTCTTGAGTGACTCGAATTAATACTTATAAATTTTTCAGACCGTAAAAATAAGTTTTCTCCGTAAAATAAATTGTTTTTGTGTAGGCATTCACTCGTGACCAATTTCTTCATAATTAAAACTCAAATAAATTAAATAAAACCCTTTTATATATAAAAAAATAATAACGCCAATCTTGCACGCCGTAATAACTCCATTTACGTACTTAGGTGCCATACTAAACTTTAGGCTACCACATCCTCCCTCCAATTGAGAATGTCCCCATTCTTATAACTTTGCATAAGTGGTTGAGCAATTCCAAAAGAATTATCTTTTCCAATAAAGTAATTTGATAAATTTGTTTTAGCTGGTCTTCTTTTAATTCTTTATAATAAAAATGTTGTTTCTTCTTCTCTGGCTTGATATAACATAAAATAATATAAATCTTGTGATGATTCCACTACGAGAGCAAGGTTTGAATCCCTTCAGACTCCCATTAACCAGTCTTCCTTCTTGTCACAGAATTGAGAGAGTGGATCTTCCTATGAGCCGAATACTCCTGATTCCAACCTCATAGGGCCCCCCACTGAGCCGAATTCTATGATTCCAATCTCGCCATAAGGTCCTCCAAGCTTCACACCAAAAAAATGGCCTAACTATGAGGCACTAAAAAAAATCATTCCCTAAAATCCAACTACCATCCTAACTTCTGATTCCTTCATCACAATTTTCAAACTTTGCTATACAGCAAACCCATAAAATACTTTTGCCAGGCTTCCAATAATAATATTAACTTTAGACCATGTTAAAGCGCCACAAATTTCACCTAATTAACCATTATGATTTCCATAGCATCATCACCACCTAAAATTTTAACCTCCTAAAGCTTATCAGCACCCAATTCCAGAAATAATTGAATAACCAGTTTAGAGTCTTAGTGGACAGTGATAAATTAAAAGATTGAATTGAGTTATCCAAACAAGATTGACATTCCAGTTTAAAGTCTTGGTGGACCAAACATATAATTGATTGCCAGTTTATGGTCTTGGTGGACCAAAGATCGTTTAGGTGCATAAATAACTTGATAAATTCCTAAGTAAGGCCTAGGCTTGACCAAAGATTGAATAAATTTGATAATCCAGTTTAATGTCATAGTGGACCAAACATTTGATCGACAAGTAATCCAGTATAAGGCCATAGTGGTCCAATGAATGTTGAATTATCCTGCAGATATCAATTTTCCAGTTTAAAGTCATAGTGGACTAAACAATGAATGAACTACCAGTTTAAAGTCATGGTGGACCAAACATTTAATCGATAAGAAATCCAGTTTAAGGTCATGGTGGACCCAACACTTGATAATAGTCCAGTTTAAGGTCTTGGTGGACCTAACAAATCCAATAAAAAAAATTTTAACGATAGTCTTGAAAATTAGCCAGTTTAAAGTCTTGGAGGACTAACAGCTCCAAAATTCGTATAAAACCCTTAAGGAAAGTCTTGAACAGTAGCCAGTTTAAAGTCTTGGAGGACTAACAGCTCCAAAATATGCATAAAAAAACCTTAAAGAACGTCTTGAACAGTAGCCAGTTTAAAGTCTTGGAGGACTAACAGCTCCAAAATTTGTATAAAACCTTAAGGAAAGTTTTGAACAGTAGCCAGTTTAAAGTCTTGGAGGACTAACAGATCCAAAATACGTATATAAAAAAACCTTAAAGAACGTCTTGAAAAGTAGCCAGTTTAAAGTCTTGGAGGACTAACAGATGTCTTGAAGTAAAATCCCATAGGTATTGAGTTTCCCTAGACCCTGTTTCCTGTCTAAACTATATGAATAAACTAAAAAAGAAGGAAGACTGAAAAATAAAACTAAGAAATATAATAAAAATTTTTGATTTAATTAATTAATTAAATTTTTTTTTTAATTTTTTTTTTATTTTATTATTTTAATTTTTATTTTATTTTAATTTTTTTTATAATTATTTTATTTTATTTTTATTTATCTATTTTATTTTTTTATTTTTCATTTTTTTTTTTATTTTTTTTTTATTTATTTTTAATTTTAATTTTTTTTTTTTTTTTTTTTTTTTTAATTTAAAATAAATGATTTTAGAAAAGATAGTTTTGAAATAAAAGTTAAATTTTAATTTTTAAAGAAGGATAAATGAATGTGAAAAGAAAGAAAAAAAAAGTAATAATAATAAAAAAATTTCAAAATAAAATTTTTAAAAGATGCCCCCCGGCCATTTGATGAGCCGTACCCTTGACATCATACCCACATCCAAGTGCAACTTGATGTGGTTACACAATTTTGAGAAATTGAAAAGAAAAGAAAATAAATGAAAGTTTTTTAGAAGATAATTTTTATAATGATGATCACTGGGTGGGCTCCCTCCAATTTATAAAAATGATTAGAGACCACCAGTGAGCATCACCTTTACAATAATTCATAATATATATTAAAGAAAAGAAATCACAATCTATCATAAAAAAATCAAAAACATAATTAAATAAAAAAATCTTGAATCCGGCGTTGAGAGCGGTGTCTCTTGATTCGTTCCAGTTTATAGTCTTAGTGGACTTCCTAAAATTAAAAGACAAAGCCAGGATTCAACTAGAAACAGGGAAAATTTTGGAAACGAACATTATGGGGTAATTGTATATAGAGCAGCCAGCCCATCAATTACCCCCACACTTTCCAATATTAAATTAAGAAGGTTCCCCTGTGAACACCTCTTCCAATAAATTTTAAAAAATTTTCCAACACTATCTTCACCCATATTTTAAGAATTTTAAGTTTTTGAAAATTTCAATGAAGGTCTTCTTGAATTTTGTTAAGTTTCATCATAGTTTCATCGCCCATATGCAGTGTAACGACAGTAAAGCATTTTGATATAAAGAATATAGTTTATCCTCATTGCGGAGGTCGATAAGATTTTGTTGGTATTATAGTTTATCCTCATTGCGGAGGTATAAAATTTGATAAATGTCATTAAAATTGTAGTTTATCCTCATTTCGGAGTTCAATAAAATTTGATAAATGTCATAGTTTATCCTCATTTCGGAGAAAGACTTCGGCACTCCTGGTGCCTCTAGGATAGAACCGTTTCACTTGATCGGCTGCTACCCTCTTCTTTAATACTACTCCATCCAACTCTTCTAGCACATATGAACCGCCGGAAACTTG
The DNA here is from genome assembly GCA_030280995.1 of Hemileia vastatrix. NCBI lineage: Eukaryota > Fungi > Basidiomycota > Pucciniomycetes > Pucciniales > Zaghouaniaceae > Hemileia > Hemileia vastatrix. The sequence continues at coordinate 12,747,539 of JASXTE010000018.1, read as the reverse complement.
CTCCTTGATTTTATACGGTCCATTCCACCTATCTGCAAACATCTTTCCCCACTGGCTTTCCAAACTCCTATTATACACCAAGACCATATCACCTGGGTTCAAAGGTTTCCTTAATCGATGTGCCAACCGCTCATCCCAATATCTAACTAATTGATTTCGGATCTTCATCATCCGCGAATATGCCTTTTCTAAATATTCTTCTTTCTTTTCTAGCTGCATCATTCTTGCACACAATAATTCTTCAGTAGGAGTTGACCGTGTCCCAGTCAACTCCAAGATATGATTCAGCTTCTAAATCAACCGGTAAAACTGCTTTCTGTCCAAAAACAAGTTCATAAGGTGAAAATCCGGTCGTCCTTTTGGCAGTGATTCGATCAGCAAATAAAACTAAAGGTAAATAGTGCCTCCACTTTTCGGCACTTGTCCCACACATTTTAACTAAAGCATCCTTAATAACTTGATGCCCTCTTTCAACCATGCCTTCAGCTTCAGGATAATATGGGGTTGCTACCCTAACCTTTGATCCAACTTTCAATATGGCCTCTTTAAACTCTGTCCCAAATTCAGGACCTCCATCTACCGTTACCAACTTCATCACCCCATACCTATATACCCAATTATTCAAAAAAAATTCTGCCACATTTTTGGCAGTTAAATTAATAAGAGGCGCTGCCTCTACCCAACCAGATAAATAATCTCTGGCCACAATTAAATATTTATACCGTCCCTCTTTTATATGAACGGCATCTAAACTAACTCTCCCAAAGAGCGTATATTCACCGGTCGCGCGTCCAGGTTCTTTTGGCCTTAAATAACTTCGTCTTTGACATTCTTCGCATGACTGAACCCACTGTTTAACAGCCATCTTCATGCCAGGCCACCAAAATCGATCAGAAATTCTTCTAAACGTTTCTCCAACGCCTCTATGCCCGAGATCTTCATGCAGTGATTTCAAAACTAATTCTTGCCCCTTCTCTTGAGTTATAACTACTTGAGGATTTGGATACCTTCTCCTCATTAAACGTCGACCAGATAGGTAAAACGTAGATGACTTCCTCTTGATAGCCACCCATTCATCGTCTTCACAATCTTCTGGCCTCTCTAAAGTCAACAAATATTTGACTAACAAAAAATAAAAACCAGTCTGACCCCAGACTTCATCTTGAAAATCGATTAATATAACATCAATAGGGACTTCTCTATCACCAATATCACCTGCACATGAATGAGCCAATAATCGTTGACCCCTAAATAAATCTTTAATCGAGCTATGTCGACGTTTTTCTTCTGAACCTTTGGATCCTTCGAAAACCGTATTTGAAAATACCTCTTTCTCTTTATCCACCTTTTTATTTAAGTTCTCTAATTCTCCAACATATACACCATTCCTTAATTTACTACTATCCCACACTACCAATCCATTTTCCTCTACATACACCACATCTTCTTCTACCTCCTCTCTGCCGAATTTATCTACACCTTTTCCAACACCTTTATTACCATAAAAACTATTTTCCAGTTTATCCTCTTGGTGGAGGTCATCATTATCATAATCTAAACACAATAGTCCTGCCAGTTTAACCTCATGGGGGAGGTATGGAAAGTCTTCAGCTCCTTTAGTGCTGGCTTTGATAATAGGTATATCTTCATCGAACTCTTCTGAGTCTGAATCTTCCTCAGTGGGTGGTCTCCTTGATAAACCATCTGGCATAGTAAAAGTCTTGCCAGGCTTATGAACTAAATCAAACGAAAAATGTTGAATAAAAGCTACCCATCTCGTCATGGGTGCATTCGGTAAACTTGGGGAATTAATCATCTGGATTAACGATTTCGCATCCACTTGCAACTCAAAATGTTGCCCCCACAAAATATGCTGAAGTTTCTTCAGTATTTTTGCCACACCACATAATTCCAATTTCGGTTGAGAATATCTTGATTCGACCTCAGTAAATACTACAGATTCATACCTAACTGGCCTGATGTAACCAGCTTTATCCATCTGAGACAAAACCGCCCCAGCTGCAACCTGACTTGAATCAACTGCTAAATAAATTCTGCCAGCATCTTTTCCATAATCCAACTTGTGCAGGACTAAATCCTTCCCCACAACCTCCTTCAACTTCACAAATGCCTTCTCACACTCTTCATCCCACTCCCAGTCTGCATCCTTTCTCGTTAACCGTCTCAATGGAGCTGCCAATGAAGAAAAGTCCTTGATAAACATTCTAACATATACGCAAACGCCTAAAAACCCTCTAACTTCGGTCGTATTCTTGGGTCTTGGCCAGGACTGAATTTTGTTAACTTTCTTCTTGGACATAATCCTACCCTCTCTACATACCACATGGCCTAATATTTCTAAGGCTGGCACACAACATGAAAATTTTGAACCAGAAATAGTTAAACCAGCCTCTTCAATTCGAAACAAGATTCTTTCTAATGTAATTGCAAACTCCCAAATGAATTTGCATATCCCGGGATTCTCTTCCAACACCTGGTTATCATAGTCGGTTGTTGGTCCCTTAATTCCTCCATCATCTATAAAGATTCCAGCATATTGTGGAATTTCATCTTGAAGGATCCAAGCCATCTGAGCTTGATAAACTGCAACCGAATTTGTTGCTCCTTGAGGTAATCTTGCTAACTGTAAACGTCCAAGTGGCGTATCGAATGTAGTGAGAGGTCTTGAGTCCGGATGTAACTCTCTCTCATCATATCCACCCATAATATCTCCCAAACCATAACACACTCTCCCTGCAAACGCTTCAACAAACTCCTCAGCACTAGGCGGTATCCCAGCATCCTTTATTGTAACCCTATTTAATTCCCTAAGATCATGAACAACTCTAAGCTTGCCATTCGGTTTCTTGATACAAAATACCGGACTAGAATAACTTGACGTTGATTGCTCATACAGTCCAGTGCGTATCCGTTCTCTGACAACTTCGATATAAGCTTCTTTCAATGCAGCCGGAATAGGAATCGGTTTCTGCTGCCACGGTTCATGACATACCACAGGAATCTTGTAAGGCTCCCCATAGGAATGCTTCAACACACCCCTCTCCTCTTCTACAAAAGCAATGGCCTTCTCTCGCTTGACCATCACATCCAACAACAACTTCTTCTCTTCTCCAGACAACCAACCATCAGGTCCAAAATTAACAACACCCAGTCTCTCAAAAGTGATTCTTGACGTCTCAGAAAATTCAGGCGGATTCTTTACCAAGGGACTTTCATAAGGATCTCTTGATAACCTTGGTCTTCTCAAAGGTGGATTTAATTCAGCAGGTAGCGGTTCATTAATAGGTCGAACTTTATTTGCTACCTTCTTATATTTGGCTGCGTCCACATCTAAATAAACTTGAGGTAAAACATCTACTTTTGTATCGCCATTAAAACTTTCATCAAATGAATCTTCTTCATCGCCAGAATCAGAATAAGAAAAATTAGAAAAATATTTTATTTCATTTTTAAATTTTACCCTTTTCTCCTTTCCCTCGTCTAATTTATAAACAGATTTTCCAACACCTTTGCTTCCCTTATCCAACAGTAAATCACCCATAAAGAAAGTTGGCAGTTTAACCTCTTGCTGGAGGACCGGAATTGAATTTTCACAAAAATTATTTTTTTGTGTTTTAATTATACTGAGATTTTTTATCGGATTTTGATGTGATATTTGCAGTTTACCCTCTTGCTGGAGGTCCGTAATAGAAGGAGATAATTGCAGTTTAAACTCTTGCTGGAGGTAATCAAACATACCCTTCCAATTTTTATCCAACCTAATTTGGCCCATTTTGCCTTTTTCACCGTTTTTAAATTTAATAGAAAAACCGGGTAAATCCAATAAACATATAGAAAAGTCCAAAACGTATTTGCACTCCAAAGTAATATTAACAGAAAATAATTGAGAATCCACTTGAATTATCTCCAAGTGAGCTGACCTATTGCAATCCGGGATCTCATCCTGAGGAGAGATTACAACATTAGAGTGATCAGCCCCTACTACCCCAAAAAATGAGGGCATCCATAATAATTTGAATCCTGAATAAATTGAAGACATAACGATAAAAGAAAATTTCAGCCCAGTTTAGGTAGTTTATCCTCATTTCGGAGGAATTAAATTCTTGATATCCCCTGGAGATAATCCATAATTTTGCCCCAAGGGCTTATCCACCGATTCCATAAAACCCAAAAATAAATTCCCAGAATTTGTCCTATAAAAGGACATAAAAAATAAACAACCATTTTCCAAAATATGAGTGCATCCAATTTATGCACTCTATTATCAAATGGCACTACACTCTATATTAGTGCAGGGAAAACCATATCCTCCTTAACAATCTCTCCCTGAGATTGAAACAAATCCACCATACATATACCAGATTCATAAACCATATCCACATCTGAATTGCAGACAATCTCCGCTTTTGAAGACAAAACCTGAGGTAAATATTCCTCTAAATCAAATTCCAAATTATCCAAAAAAAAAATTATCCCAAACATCCAAATTTTCTTCATCAGTGACAATAATATCTTCATCTTCAGAAACCTCTTCTTTCCAAACAGAAGAGTTAACAAAAATAATATCTTCAGGCTGGACAAAATCTTCAGGAATGGCTGATTCCAAAAATTCAGCAGAAGCTAATTCTTCTAAACCGCCCTCTTCTATCTCTTGAGCAAGAAAAACCTCTTTTCCAGAGTCCAAATCAACAGAATTATGAGTATCCAGATGTTCTAAAATAGCCTTCTTTAGCAGCTCCATACCAGGAATCCTAGTTTCTCCATCTGGGAGATCCTTCATTAAATTCGCATTAATAAGCACCATCAAAACATCTTTCTTAACCTTTTCCCCCATAGCATCCCAAAAAATATACTTTGATGCATTATCATGAAATAAAATTTCATACTCCAACAAATAATCCAGAACCACCTGAAATTCAACCATAAACTGATGATACTGATGCAGAGATGTTACACCACCTTTTGATTCCCATTTCCTAGATATATCCTTTAGATCCTCCAATGAATAAACTTTTGGCCACCTTTTTTCCATTTCCATCTTGAGCTTTCTCCAATCTTGATCTTTATAACCATCCATAGAAATAACCTCCTTTTCCACCTCTCTGTCCAAAATAAAGAACCTAATCTGCTTCACCATATCCAAAGGTAAAGCACCATCAATCGCAGCTGCAGTTTCATACCTATGTAAAAATCCTTCTAAATCATCTCCAGAAAACTTGGGCCCAACCCAAGATACAATCCTTACTGATGCCCTAACAGGTACACCAGCAGCCAACATAGCAGTTCCACTAGTAGAAGACATCCCAAAACATAAGAAAAGCGTTAACAATCGATAAAATAACAAGCCTCTTGCAGGCCAATAACAAAAATCCAATTAGAGTTCCAGAAAATATGCCTCTTGCAGGCTAATAACGTTCTTGATCCAAGTAAGTCTTTAAAGAATGCTAGAGAATTCGAATCCCACGTTGGGCGCCAACTATGGTAAGGTAAACTCTTACAGTTGCCTTGCTGTAAGCAGAATCCGAAGGAGATGTGTGGATTTAGCTGAAAACCCCGTCCTTCCAATAAAAATAACAAAATGGGAATTCTTAATCACTAAGCTAACCAATCTACTTGAATCTGATTGATAAAAATAATGAAACTCTAAAATAATTAACGCTTATTGAGATTTAAAGAAAGTGGCTGTTGAGAAAGAAATACTGATTACAACAATTAAGGTGTACCAGTGAAAGATCTGTAAAGATTGACTTTTATGTTTTTATAATAATTTGAATTTTTATGAGACAGCAATAATCAAGTCCCAGTGATGAAGACCTTTCTAAAGATACCCTATATGAAGTGTTATTTTAATTGTTGAGTAGTATTTCTAAAATGTTATATATAAAATATAAAGTTATAAGGGTATTAAAATTTATTTAATTTGTTGAGTAATAAAAAATGAGACTGTGGTGGTTAAAGATTAAGCTGTATGATGTGTCCCCCCTCTCAATTTCGAGTTTGAGAAGTGCTTAAGTATTCCTAGTCACGTGCCTAAGTTTTCCCCTCCAGAGCTCTTCCAGAGTCAATCCGGAGCCCGTACGGAGTCCGTACGGAGCCGAAGCGGAGTCCAAACGGAGTCCGTCCGGACTTCCGGACTCAATTAGAACCTTAAAACTATAATAAAAAATCTAGAAAAATTACACATAATAGAGCTACTTCCCCTTTACATACCAAACTAATTTTCGTAGTCTGCGCAGCTCTAATTACCCCGTGAAAATTCATCGAAGTTAAGTAATTTCTGAAAACGTAAATATTTCTATAAAACTTTAAAATTCATTTAAAAATATAAGAAAAATAGTAAAAATTCTGGGAAGATTTCCCAAGGTTCTTGAGTGACTCGAATTAATACTTATAAATTTTTCAGACCGTAAAAATAAGTTTTCTCTGTAAAATAAATTGTTTTTGTGTAGGCATTCACTCGTGACCAATTTCTTCATAATTAAAACTCAAATAAATTAAATAAAACCCTTTTATATATAAAAAAATAATAACGCCAATCTTGCACGCCGTAATAACTCCATTTACGTACTTAGGTGCCATACTAAACTTTAGGCTACCACAACGCGTCAGCTGCACCACAGACTTTATACACCTTATGTACTTAACAATCACTAAGTTACTATTTTACTATACATAATAACAGGCTTAAACTCATGTTTTTGGCAGGGAGTGGAAAGTAAAAACATAGAAAGCTTTTCCCAAATAGCTATATGTGTATTTTATAGTATTTTTTATTGGCGCAGCGGTAATGTTTTTAGGAGGAACAGTAAAAATGGATAGATTCAATTACTATTGTGGTCACGCAGACTATACACTACTGCGGCGTAGTTGGGACCTAACACCCGCCCCTCCGACAAGACGCTCATTCTAGTATATATGAAACTATTTACAATTTGTTATGATGTTATTATGGTAGCTATTTGGAATATAAAAGAAAATAGACAAAACGATGATAAAGTAGTTATAATTTTTTGTTATTTGATACCTAAGTTTCCACATCCCTTGTCATGTAACTGTTTGTTTAGTGGTTTTGTCATTATATCCGCTAGTTGTTCAGATGTAGGTACCCATGATATTGTAGCTTTTCTTTTGTGTAGTTGTTCATTGACAAAAAAGATTTCCCTGTCGCTGTGCCTGGTCCTTTTATTTGAGCTTTCATCGTTTGATACCTTTATAGATGCTTGATTATCACATTTTAAATGGAACGGGCCTGTGAAATTAATCAAATCATTGAGCAAATTTTGAATCCACAATCCCATTCTAGTCGCACTCCCAAGAGCCATGTATTCTGCATGGCATGTTGAGGAAGCAACAGATGGCATGCGTTTTGAGGACCAGAATATTAAGGAACCTTGCATGTTGATAATCATGCCTCCAGTTGATCTTGAAAATTCCCTGCCCCAGTTTGCATCTGAGTAGACATCTAGGTTGATAGTATGTGAGGTTGATAGTGGATATAAGTGTAGTTTCTTTGTGGCTGTATATTGTAAATAACCAAGTAAGTGTCTCAACGCTCTCCAGTGTTCGTTAGTGGGGTTTTTTGAGTGTCTAGCCAATTGATTTACAGAGAAACTGAGGTCAGGACGGGTTGCTGTGGTTAGATAAGTCAAGGAACCAATAATTGACAGATAATCTCCTGGATTAATAGCTGGGTGGTTTGGTGGGGGTGTGGAAAGGTCTATATTGGTCGGCAGTGGTTGGTGGTGACATACTCCTGTTATATGATGAGTTGTTAAAATTCTGTCTATCAAATTTTCTTGACTAAGTTGAAATCCTTTTTCATTCCTTTCTATCTTGATACCTACTATTGCATCCAGTCTATCTTGCCATTTGATGATGAGAGTTTGGCTTAAATCTCTTTCAAGTTGTTTCAAAACCTCATTGTTGTTGCCAGTTACAATTCCATCATCAACATGAACCCAAAGCATAGCCTTTGTGTTGTTATTCTTCAGAAAATAAACGCTATTGTCGTAGGATGAAATTTCATAGCCCAGGTTTTTTAGCTGCTGTCCAAAGTGTTTCCACCAGCAACGTGCTGCCTGACATGTGCCATAAAGAGCTTTGAGCAATTTGAAAACTTTTCCATCTTTTCTTTCAAAGCCAGGAGGGTCCTTTACCCATACTTCTTCGTCTATTGGACTGTGTAGGTATGCTGCTGTGACGTCAAAAGCATGGACTGGCCAGTTATACATTGCTGCAATTGTGAGAATAATTCTTTGGGCTGTAAATGAGGCAGTTGGGGCAAAAGTGGAAGAATAATCAATACCTTTTACTTGTTTAAAACCTTTTGCCAGGTATCGAGCCTTCAGTTTTGTGTTTCCTGTTGATGCATCTTTCTTTTCTGCAAAAACCCATCTAGCGTCTAGTATTCTGGCCCCTTCAGGTGGTTCTTTTCTCTCCCAGACCTTCATGTTTGTTAAGTTATCTATTTCTTGTTGACAAGCTTTTCTCCATTAATCACCCTTCTCAGATCGTAAGGCTTCTTTAAATGTTTTAGGTAACTGAGTTGCAAAGTATTCACAATTAATTTGGATGTCTTCCACCAGACGATCTTGTTCAATCATTTGCTCTTCCAGATCGAAATTTCCTAGTATAAGATTGCTGTTGGTTACAGTGTTTGCACTGTTCATTACAAAATTGAGGGACATCTTATTTTCACTTTTTGTTTCACATTCTTTGAAGCTGGCCCACGCAGATGTTAAGAATTTCTTTTCTATTGCTTCTTTTCCTCAATTCAGGATACTTAGTTGGGATCTCAAGACTAAATATTGCTGGTTGTATATGTAAAACATTCAATTCATTTTTATTATGGTCAGCATATGGTAATTTAGTAGTTACATCAGAAGATACATTTAAATTATTATAATGCATTGGACTGTTAAATGTCCATTTCCTATTGATGAACATGGCTGAAAGAATTGGAAAGCCGTGATAGCTGATGAGAAAGTCATTGAAGTTAACACATGAAAAGTTAGCACCACTCTTGATTAGGGATGCTGGTGAGATTAGCGTACCTCTAGCATCTTCACAGTAGTATACTGGTCTAATATTGATGATTTCCCCATTGAGACCATGGAAGCGTATCGTCCCTTTGCCTGTAATGAGAGGAGAGGAACCATTAGTGGCCACTTTCAAAGCAATGGGATTTTTTAGAGGGAGGAAATCAACTAACTCATTCAGATTACCAGAAAGATGATGAGTTGCACCTGTGTCAAAAATAGGGTTTGCCGAATATGCTTCATTGTCTGATAGTTGCATTCTAGCAAAAGCAGCTGCAGATGCTTCTGGGGAGTCATCAGTGAGTTCTACAATTTGTGCCGAAGCAGATTTCGCTTGAGGTGGTTGTGAGGTGTTGTGACGGTTTGTTTGTCTTTGAGGATAAATTGGGCGGTAAGAATCCATTTTTTGTTGTATAGGCCTCTGGTGGATGGGTAGATTTGGTTTGGGTGGAGGATTGTTATTGGGGACGATTGTTGGTTGTATGATAGAGGGCGGTACTACCATTGGATAGTGTGTGCTGTAGCCGGCTTGCCTGTTTTGGAAAAAGGAATTGTAGTTGGTGCGGTTGTTGAGAGTTCTTTTAGGACAGTTGGCTTGCAGGTGACCTGATGAGTTACAGATATAGCAGTTTCCTGAAGATCTTTGAGTAGCAGCATTAGATTCATAGACATTCTGATTAGTAGCATTAGATTCATAGACATTGACAGAACCAGAACCAGAATCAGAGAGAGGTAGCTTAGTAGAAACAGAAGCAGAAGATTCATTTGCTGTGACAGTAGTGTTAGTAGTGGTAGTATTCAGAAGTTTATCATCATGTTTAAGTCTTTCCCAAGTGGTACAAAAGATTTTGTTGAGAACTGCAACAGTGATTGACTTGTCAGATTTGCATAGTTGTTCTGTTTCTTTGAGAACTTCTGAGCTAAACCGTGGATTGTCTTGAATGATACGTTGACAGAGACAGCCTAAGATGTCCTTTTCACTGAGTCCTTGAGCCCATAAGCAAGCACACGCATCTCGAAATTCATTCATTAACTCTATGGGATTGTCACATTCTTTAGAACGAAGATTGATCACTCTTTCTATAGCATTCAGTTGAGCCGCTCTGGAAACTGTGTTGAAGACACTTTTGATATGGCAAAATGCAGTCATGCTTGGTGTAACATCGATGATTTGAGATTTCATTTCTGGTCCAACAGAATTGATCAGTATTGCTCTACCTATTCACTCTTTGATGGAAGTTTTTGAGGCCCCTTTACGCTCTAGAAAGTTGGTTTCTCCAGTGAAGTCGCTGATGACGCCTTGTAGTTCTCTATGCCACTCGCGGAAATTCGAACCATCGTCTTTTAGAGTATGTCGCCAGTCTTTCAATAGCATCCTTGCCTTAACAATGCTGTCTCGAATGTATGAGTCTTCTTGAATTCGCAGTAGTACACGTGGATTGGGTGCATCATCCATGTCAGACGTTGCATCTTCTTCATGGATTTGAGTTTCATTTTCATTTGTGGTATAGTCTTGAGGTGGTCGTTGTGGATAACTGGGTGTTGGTCGAGAAGTTGGTGTATCGTATTCTTGAGGAGTCGGTTGTTGATTGGATGGCATCATCAAAGTGTCAAGTATCGGAATAGTGAGAATTAGAAAGAGAAATAGAGAGAAAAGGAAAAAAAGGAAAAAAAGAAGAAAAAACGAGAATAAAAAAATATATTTGTTATAATAATAAGAGAAAAGAGAAAAGAAAAAAAGGGAAAAAAAAGGAGAAAGAGAAAAAAAAGATAGAAAGATAGGGAACGAGTACTGGGTTAAAGGGGGGGTTTATATATGTAATTTTTTTTTTTTTTTTTTTAATTAGTCGATTATATTTTGCTTTTGGAGAGATAGGGCCACTATCTCGCTTTGATGCTTGGCGAGAGCAACAACCTAATTGCTAATAGGATCAAGGTAATTATTAGTGTTTATTATTATTTTTATTAAATAACGTTTAGAGAAAGGAAAGGAGATAAAAGAAACGATAAGAGAGAAAAGAAAAGCGAGAAGAGAGAGAAGAAAAAAGGAGCTCATAAAAAAAAGGAGACAATTGGCGAGGTGCGAAAGAAAAGGAAGAAAAGGGAAAAAAAAATAAAAGGAAACGATTGTTGAGAAAACGATTGCCGAGAGGAGGAAGACAGTGAGTCCAAAGAGAAAAAAAAGGGTTGACGAGACCGTTATTGAGTCGTTTTTAAGAAAAAAAGGAGACTAGGCAAGATAAGAGAAGAAAGGAAGAAAGAAAAAAGGCGAGACTAGGCACAAGAGCCCATAACCTATTGGCGCAGCGGTAATGTTTTTAGGAGGAAAAGTAAAAAAGGATAGATTCAATTACTATTGTGGTCATGCAGACTATATACACTACTGAGGTGTAGTCGGGACCTAACAGTTTTCTCCCATATTTATGTCAACCCTGGGATACCCTTATGAGATATCACAGTTACAAGGCACTTTTAGTGCAAAAATCCAACAGGAACTGGCACTAGTGACACATCCTCAGTATTTTGGTACAAGGTTTAAGTTTTTTTGACAATAATCTGACAGGATGTCATATTTATGCGCTAAAAGTGCTGGATAACTGTTATGGTAGAAGTTAGGTTAGATTAGGTTACACGGCAAGATATGTATATACACCAGGTCAAAAGTTAGACGACTTGCAGTCAAGTGGTTGTTTAGTACCTGTGGTCTAACCTGAGTCAAACCTGTGTTGGAACTTTGGTGGGACAATTTTTCATCATGACACATTGCTCATAGCTGAATCATTAGGACCAATTTGAATTCTTCACATATTGCTGCTTGCATAATTTCCAACAGGCAATAGATCATACTTTGGTGTCTAAAATACATATATTGAATTCATAATGGATATTATAAAGGTGACTAATATGCACCGGCTATATTCCTTAATGACATTATACAGACAGTATCTGATAAAACACCACCAAAGCCACTTGGATTGAGAGTTCTTGAATCATGTCCAATAATATCTTTATGAGTAATAATAACATTTTTAGACCATCAATTGTAGCACCAAAATGTTTTGAATGCTGCTTTTGAGAAAAGATTTTCTATTTTTTTTTTCAAAAGCATCATACAATTTAACTAGAATAAAGATTTGATCTGGTAAAATTCAGTGACTTCCACGTTCTCAAAAAAAAAACTCCAATCTTGTTGCCTCTTGATATTCCCATAACCTTGTTGTTTTGAGTATAATGAGAAGTATTTACCACCAATGTTTTAGTATTGGAGATCAGTAATTTTAGATTGTAGAAATTTTAAAGCACCAATGAATTTATCTTTTTGAAAAATGTTTAAAAAAGACATTTTTCTATAAATCTTATTTAAATATTCCGGCCATAAATCATATTCTTCACAGAGCAATATAACAGTTTATTTTGAAGTCTTTCCTTTTTCTATATTAAAAAAATATTTAATTTGTATTTTAAATCAATTGTCATTCATCTCAAGAAGAGATTGAATATTTACTATCATGATGAAAATTTCCATTAACATTTTGTCCATTTCAAATAAAAACAAAAAAATAATGTAAAAAATTATGGGTAATAAAAAGAATTATGAAAAAATGAGTTTATTAATATTGTGTGGGATAGATCTTAAAATTTGATTCATACTCTCATGATCCCAAGCTTCCTCTGATGATGCTAGGCCAAATATTTGCAGAACTTCAGGACAATTTTGGGCTAAATGGACATTAGGCTTGATGTGAATTTGTGGCCAAAATTTTCAATGGGATTTTTATACTCCTTCAGCTAATCATGAAGAGATATAATTTCATCTTCATTGATTTAAAAGTAAGTTAAAAGGTTTTTTATTGATACAAAAATGGAAATACACTTAATTAAATTCTTCTCTTTACTTTCAGAATTTTCTATATTCACAACTAGAAACAAAGAAACCACATCATAATTTTTTTTAGAAAAATTCATTCTTCTGCCTTGAGATTTGTTCCAGTTTTCCCTAAATGGTGTCGAACACAGTTGAACCATGAGGTAATGAGTGTATGAAAAATAAAATTTTGAGCCATCATTAAATCCTTAGTACTAAGATCCAAATAAGAAGTTAAATCATTTGGTGTTGCCACTGATCCCCATTTGATTTAAGGTCTAAAACAGGCAGAAAATTCCTGAAATGCGGACTATAAGGAAGATATTTATTAGTGAAAATTTTATCTAATGATGATTCAGCTATAATTACTTGAACTATCTACATCAGAACTATATTTTTCATTATATGAGCTGGGTCCAACACCTAGTGGATTAGAACTTCCTGATGGCCCAACAATTTTTAGAGCTTCTTTTGCCTTCTCTCAACAAATTTCATCATAAGATAATTTTTGCTTGAGGTCTGTTCTCAGTGGTGGTATCACTATGCAAACTGTACTCTCTTTTTTTCTTCTTTTACTTGAGTCATGAGAGGAATAATTTGAGGGGAAAGATGGTATTTTTGAAAAAAAATTCCTTTTGTGTTAATTCTGTCTTTGAGTGTGAACCTTTCTTTTTCTCTGTATTGTAGTTTAGTAGTCTTAGTCAACATTGTGTTGTTTTCTATTGTTTTATATGGTGCGATTTGTCATATAATCAAGCCTCTTCTTGCTGTTTCCATTTTCCCCATCAAAATTTTTTTTCTCTATTCTCTTTATCACTTCCATTTCTCCCTCCTGTACACTGCTTCCCCCTTGGCTGAAACTTCCATTCCTTGAATTTTTTGGGGATAATAGAGTCCTTTTTCCAGGTTCTTTCCTTTTACTTTCTGCTTATTCTTTTAATCCTAACCACAGAAACTCATCTTTTTGTACCTTCTTATTTCATCACATGCTTTTTTGTAGTTGTTGTAAGGTGCACAGTTGCTGATTGACCTATTTTTAGGTATGTTTGTTTTTGAAATGATATACAAGTATTTTTACCTCTATTATATTTATCCCCTGCATTGATCCCTCCTGTTAACTTCTTCCCCCTTGGCTGCATCTGACAGTACTTGCTCCGTGTGGGGAGAATAGAGTATTCTTTCAATTTTTATCACATGCTTTGTTGTAGTTTCTTTTTGAAAGGTGAAAAGTTTCTCATTGACATGTTTTTCACCTTCCTCTGTGCAAAAAATCTTCATTGATGTCTTTTATAGAATGATAAGGCCTGATAAGAAATAAAGAATCAGGGGAGATAGAGGATATTTAATTGTTTTAATTGAATATATCTTTCACAGGACAGCCCAAATTAATCAATGGGTTATAGTCAGGAATAAGATTAATTATGTTGGGGAGTGACACAAGTCCTTGGGAGATAGTTATTAGGAAATTAGAAAGATAGAAATTCAAAATATTAATTAGTAGGGGGAAGTTGGTATCATTTTGGGGTAATAATGTATCTTCAACTCATATAGAGGATGAATCCTGCCCTAGAAGCTAAACCCCCAACAGGAGAAAATAAATTTTGATATCCTGAGAGGCCAATTATTACATAGAGGATGTGGGAATTAGAAGGACACTGTTTACTAATGTTAATATGAGTTGAATGTGCCCTAGCCCTGATAGTATGTTATGTATTAGAGAGATGAAGTGAAAAAGGTTTCTCAATAAAACCTGGGAAGCTTCTGAAGTCAGATATGTGAAATTGAAGTAAGCTAATACAGATGGGAGAGGAATTATACAATAATTCCATCTTGAATATAAATTAATTATGAGAGGAAAGACAATAATTCAGGAAGAAATTACTATTTATAAAAGACTAAAAACATTTCTTGGAAAAGTAAGTTACATGATTTGAATGATGAACAGATTTCCAATAATTTTCAGAGATTTTTCAATCACTCTAAGTTGAGATAAACCATCAGGAAATATGTCAGAAGCTAATATTAATTGAATTATAATTTATACATAGATTGAAGTTACAAGAGGTCCCACTTGACCAATGAAAATTTGAAAAATTAATGATTGGTTTTTTCATGTATAATTTGAACTCCACTTGTTTAAAATATGAATTAAGGTTTTCTCCCAAATTAAAAGAATAGATTAGGAAAAATTGAAAAGTAAAAAAATACTGAAACTTCCACTTTTACAAAAGAAGAAACCAAATTTTTGACTTGTGAAAAATGCTTATGGACACATAAATACATCCAGTAATTTTCTCATGTTTCTATTATCTAGTATTGAAATAAAAATGCAGGATATGAAGGGCCTGGAATAAGCTCTTACTTTAAAGTCCTGTTTTAAAAAACTGCACAAAAATGAGTTAAAATAAAAGTGGATCTCAGTCAAAGTATATGAAAAATCTATTATTTCACATGCCTTGTAATCTTACTTGATTTCTGTTTAAAATCCATAGCACAGGTTCAACTTCTTATAGTCAAAAAAGTGTTAGTAAGTTTATGAGATTAAGTCTATCTAATAAAATAATTTATTTTTAATAAAAAATATTATATTATATTTTTCCTCTGGAATTCTCTTAAAAAAGTTTTAAATAGTAAAACCAGATTTTAATTCACTGAACTCAAGTTCCAGTACAAATAAAGAAATTCATAAAGATACTCAACAATATATATTAAAAAAAAACTTCAGCAACTTGAAGTGCTCTACAGTCACGCCCTGGGGTGCCCCACCCTGCCCCCCTTTTGGCAGCCACAAGGCCTCGCACAAGCCTCTCAAAATAACACTTACTTACTTCAATTTTTTCATTCTTACTTAGAATATTTTTATCATATACTCTGAATTTTTTCATAGAATGAAGTTTTAAAATGAATCAGATAAACTTTTCAACAAAAGTTTAAGGCAAAAAATTGCCTCATGTTTTCAATAACAGCGGCTCAGAAAAAAAAGAGGCAAAATATGAGGCACCATGTTGCCCCATATTTCACTCTTTCGTCAAAGGCAGATGTGACATACACTAGGGTTCATCTGCATAAATATGAGGTGGCATTCTCCCTCATTGTTAGCTTTCTGGTAAATATTGAAAGTAATGGGTAGGTTAGTTGCTTACATGCATACATGAGGCAACATGTCGCCTCATATATGCATGTGGGCAACTTGCTCTCTCATATTGAAAAAAAAATACAAATAAAAACTGAATATTTACTTTGCATACATGAGGCGACATGTCGCCTCATGTATGCAATAAAAAATTCTCAGAAAAAAAAAGAGGTAAAAGATGAGGCACAATGTTGCCTCATCTTTTGCTTGTTTGTCAAAGGCAGATGTGAAATACACTAGGGTGCATAGGAATAAAGATGAGGTGGCATTTCGCCTCATCTTTTGCTTCCTGTAAAATAGTGAAGCTAACTGGTAGGGTAGTTACTTACATGCATAGATGAGGTGACATGTCACCTCTTGTATGCATGTGGGCAACTTTCTTTCTCACATTGAAAAAAAATGAAAAAAAACTTAATATTCTAATTGCATACATGAGGTGACATGTCGCCTCATGTATGCAATAACAGAAGCCCAGAAGAAAAAGAGGCAAAAGATGATGCTCCATGTTGCCTCATATTTTGCTTGTTGGTCAAAGGCATATGTGACATACATTAGTGTGCATTTTCATAAAGATGAGGTGGAATGTTACCTCATCTTTTACTTTCTGGTAAATAGTGAATGTAGTTGGTAGTGTAGTTTCTTACATGCATACATGAGGCGACATGTCGCCTCATGTATGCATGTGGGAAACTTGCTTTCTCACATTGTAAAAAATAAAATTTAAACAAAATATAATTAAATATTGTAATTGCATACATGAGGCAACATGTTGCCTCATGTATGCAATAACTGCAGCTCAGAAAAAAAACAGACAAAAGATGAGGCACCATGTTGCCTCATCTTTTGCTTGTTGGTCAAAGGAAGTTGCCACATACACTAGGCCATATTTTCTCAAAAAGATGATGTGGAGTGTTGCCTCATCTTTTTCTTTCTGGCACATAGTGAAGGTAATGGGTAGGGCAGTTGTTTAAATGCATAAATGAGGCAACATGTTGCTTCATGTATGTATGGGGGCAACTTGCTTTCTCACATTTAAAAAAAATACAAAAAAAATACATAATATTATAATTGCATACATGAGGCGACATGTCGCCTCATGTATGCATGTAAACAACTACCCTACCCATTACCTTCACTATTTTCCAGAAAGCAAAAGATGACACAACATTCCACCTCATCTTTATGCAAATATGGCATAGTGTATGTGGCATCTTCCTTTGACCAACAAGCAAAAGATGAGGCAAAATGGTGCCTCATATTTTGCCTGTTATTTTTTCTGAGCTGCTGTTATTGCATACATGAGGCGACATGTCACCTCATGTATGCAATTACACTATTCAGTTTTATTTTGTATAATTTTTATTTTTACAATGTGAGAAAGCAAGTTGCCCACATGCATACATGAGGTGACATGTCGCCTCATGTATGCATGTAAGCAACTACACTACCAACTACCTTCACTTTTTTCCAGAAAGTAAAAGATGATGCAACATTCCACCTCATCTTTAGGAAAATTTACCATGTCCTGGAAATATGAATAAATGCGCTGCATCATGTCATGAGGACATGGTAGATATTTTGTATGTACAAAAGTGTGCCAACATATCATTAAGGTACTATGTTGGATTGAAACATATTGGTTAGCATATGTAGGAGAACATGTAGCAGCATGTTGCCTCATGTTTTACATATCTTGTATAGTAAATTATATAGTGATTGGATGGATGAAATGCTATTATGGGAAGGGTTTGGTGAACTTTTCAATTTTGGATGAAAGTATTATAGATGAGGCAGTTTTCATATCTCTTCAGAGGTGCAGCACATGAGAGGCTAATAAATTTTCTTATATAGCTAATGATAAATAAATCTGTTCTTAAAAGATAGAAAAGGTGAATCTGAAAAAATTGAAGTTAAACTTTCTAAAAGAAGAGAATTAATAGTATTGTTTATATAGCTCTAAAATAGTTATTATAAATTATCATCACATTTTTTAAGTTGTGTGATGGAATAATCAAAATTTATTCATATTTTTTGGTCCCTGAAATTACTGGATTTTTTAAAGATATCTGTATTCACTCTGATACTGAGGAAAGACAGGATGGGAGTAGTGTCAGAACTCCAATCTTATGGAGGAGTGCTTGTTTTACTTGACATTTAAATAAACTTAAAAAAGGGTGGATGTCTAAATTTCTTTCAATTTTTCAATCTCAAACATATAAGTAAGCTATCAGGAAAAGGTTGATCAAAAATTGAAGGTCCCTAAACCCCCAGAAATGGAAGGTGTTCAGCCTTTTTCAGGGCCCAGGAGTTTTCCTATGGATGATATTGTTGAAGAATATTTTACTGGGAAACTTCCAAAAGTCTTTCTAGAAGAAACACACAATTATAATTTGTCTGTGACAGAGTAGTTCATTTTTGATACTGAGAAAAAGGTCATTTTGGAAGATTTATCAACTTTTATAGAACTTTACTATTGTAAAAGTCAAGCTAGTTTGAAAGCAGAACAGCTTGAGTTTTTACAGAAGGATAAATTGTCTCATTTATTTATACTAACTGCAGCTGTACTGCTTTTAATAAAAAAGAATTCTAGTTTTAATCCTTATTTTTCATCATAGCATACAGCATACATGTAATCTGTTTAAATACTTTAAATTTCCCCTCCCTAAGTTTCTAAAATTACCCTTTAACTAAAATAATTATTAAAAAAATTAAATAAAATCAGATTGAGTACTATAAGGTGCCTAATTAGCTAGTTATGTTTGGTGAAAGTACACTTTTTCTCGCCTATTTATATTTTTATCTGCTCTTTCATATTTTTTTTCAAAACCTTTTGTTTATCACTATAGGTTAAAACCTCAAATGATCAACTCATCTATTTTTTTTTAGATTATGGTGAAGTATATTCCTGAAACTATGATTCAATTTTAAAAATTACAGGTTTCAGATTAATCTGAATGAGTGCATTCTTATATATATATATATATATTTATAAAATTTCAAGTATAAGTCTATTTTTAAATTGAGATTCTAACTCTTATACCATAAAAAATTCATCAAGTAATTTAAAAAATTTCACATTATTTTCTAGAATTCATTTTGAAAATATGGTAAAATTAATAATATTATATTATTTCATGTAGTAAAATTTTCAATGATTAAATTAAACCCACACTTCCTTCACAAAAATAGGGTATGAGAATTTTATATGTTCTTTCATTGAATTTTGTCCTGGTAAAGTATTTGTTTCCAGCCTGCAGAAAGAAAATTATGAAAAGGTATTGCATGGCCTGAAATAAATGTTGTAAAGGAACTTAGTATGAAGGACTTCTTGCCTGGAAAATGAAGCTTATATAGAACTAAGGCAAATTTTTTGAAAATTACTCAAGTTCAAATCAGATAGACAGCTTCAAAAATAAGCATTGAGATATAATTTTTCTAATTTTTTTTTTTGGTACAGTGACATTCACAGTTTTGGTTTGGCTTGTAACTACTTTAAGAAAAAAATTTCCTTCAAAGGTTACTTCTGATGTTACTTTAAGATACCTGAAAAACCACTTGACTGCAAGTCGTCTAACTTTTGACCTGGTGATAGTGTGCCAATACCCGCCTGTCTGTTCCACATTCCTACCGGAGAGTGGAACAGGCCAGGTTTACTTACCTGTGGGTTTTGGGTATCGGCACAATAGGTCAGTAGATTTAATAAGCAATGATAATACATTCCTACCGGAGAGTGGAACAGGCCAGGTTTACTTACCCATGGGTTTTGGGTATCGGCACAATAGGTTATGGGCGTTTAAACCAGTTCATTGCACACCAGCTGTCTTAATTTTTTTTTCCTTTTGCTGACGTTATAATATTTTCCTTGCCTGTCTCCTTTTTACAACTTATATCTCTCCTGTATGGTCACTACTCACTCTCAATCTTCTCATCTGTCATTAGAAAATCTTACTGAAATGTCTGAATTGTCATCTAAAACTAAGCTCCCTGCCCAAGAAAAGGGTAAACAACTTGATCCCCCTCCTCATGCCTCACCTGGACAACCAGAACTCGTCAAAGATATTCTGCAGGGTGATCCCTTCTACAAGACTGTGAAGGAAATACAGCTTTTTTTAAGAATGGCACCATCCTAACAGATGATGGGTCAAATTTCCACATATGGAACATTACTATTGAAAGAACATTGGGGACCTTTTTGCTAAACAAAAATTACCTGGAATTTCCTATGCCAAAGGAAGTTTTTGATCCAACGATTGATAAGCTAGCTTTCGAGATTTTACTTCATTCGGTTGCTGATATTCATAAAGAAGCAATCGCACAAATTTGACCTACCTTCAACGCCTATTCTTTCCTCACAGACAAGTTTAATGTCACCTCGTCTGGATCTATTGTCACTGGTCTGTTGGAACTGGGATCTATCATTTTCAACAGCTCATCAACTGACATTACTGCGCATTTTGGGAAACTTCATTTGACCTATGACACGATGTGCAGAAAATGCTACAAAGGTGGTAATGATTATCAACTGGCCGCCTATTTCATGGCCTCAATAGAACCTGGATCAGCTTTAGCGATTTCAATGATAAATCAAATCAATCAACGCATTCGCAATGATCCATCGGATTTGTCCTCTAGAGAGGTGGAGACTTTAGTAACAAACTTGTTTCAAGCAACCAACATTAAAAAAGCAAATTATGGGATTCAAGAACCTTTAGCATTATCCAGTGATACTATGTCTTCATTTTTTCCTGGGATGCCCGATCCTGCCATTGAAGAGGTGGCTGAAACAAATGCTGCATGGGTAAATTATAAAGGCTCTGGATGTTTCCGTTGTGGTAATCCAAATCATTGGAAAGCCACATGTCCCTTACCTCTGCATCCTAGCAACCCACCAGCAATGAGACAGAATTTTCCTCCCCCCGGAAAAAGCAATATTAGGGATTTTCATGTACATTTTGATCCCTGGCTGGCTTATGGACTGCTGTTTGCTCATCTTCATAATCAACAACAAATGCCGATGCCTAATCAACCACAGCAAATGGATTCATACTGGCCTATTTACCCGTCCCGTCATCCACAAAGAGATCCTCCGCCAACAACTCCTAGTTCTAAAGTATGAGTGAAGTTCACTGATTTATCACTTGCCAATACGCATTCCAATGACAACCTACCGACAGCACTTACTGTTCAATCTACATCCTGGACATCTGATGGTGCTCATGGCCTCTTTGACGCAGGTGCGACTGAGCATGTAAGTGGTGTTTGTCATTTGTTTATCGAGTTTCATGAACTAATCAACCCTATACCTCTAATTTTGGCAACAAAAACACCGTAACCAGAAAAACTTACAGGAATAGGATTGATCCTGATCAAGGGAGTTAATGATACTTATGTAAAGCTATCAAGGGTTTTCTTTTGCCCAGTTGCTATCGGAACGTTAATTTCTGCATCTTCGTTACTCAGACAGGGTGCTAGATTTAATTTTGATTACTATAATAAAATATACATTTCAAAACATGAAAATTTGTTATTTATTTCTTATTTCACAAATCAAGAAAAATGGTCATTGGAGCTACTATGTGATGTTACATGTAATGCAGCGCAAATTACTCCTCCCTATACATCTGCACCAGCTGCTAAACCACCCCTTAGCCTTGAACCTCCAAAAATCAACCAAACCATTCCCTCTATGGCCAAAGACCCCCTAATGTACTGGCATTGTGCCCTTGGACATGTAAGCCTAAGAGTAATACGGCGTCTGATTTCTTCAGGGGCAGGTTTAGGATTGCCCACTTCACTACCCAATGGGGAAATTAGCTGTGAGACCTGAAAAATTACAAAGAACTTGAATGCTGGATCACTTTTACCAACAGAACAAAATTTAGCACCTCTATCACTGGTAGTATCAGATGTACTTGGCCCTTTTGAAGTTGAAACCTTCCACGGAGCATTATACTTAGTCTCTTTCTGTGATGTTTTTACCTCTTACTCTGTAAGTGAGATTATTAAGAGTAAGTCTGATGTATTTGACTGTTTTGTCCGTTTCCTTGTCACTATGGAAAAACAAACAAAGCACAAAGTAAAGGTTTTTTGTTCTGATAACGGAACGGAATACGTTAACACCCATTTCCTCAAGCTATTGGAACAACGTGGAATTATTTTTTAACACTCAATGCCTTACCTATTACATCAAAATGGAATTTCTGAGCGTTTTAATCGAACAGTCTCTGATATTGGCAGATCTGTTTTATATGAAAGCAAACTTGGAAAAAAGTTCTGGGGTGCAGCTTTTCTGTGGGCCGCATACATACATAATTAATTGCCTAACTCATTGACTGGTAATAAAACTCCTTTCGAACTAATGTTTGGAACCAAGCCACAAATGGACATCATACGTGTTTTTGGAGATGTGGCATATGTCCATGTACCAAAACAAAACCGCCAAAAACTAGATGACAGAGGTACCAAGTGTTTTGTGGTTGGATACGTAGCAGGAGGAAAAGGATGGTTTTTCTGGGATCCATCTAGAGAACGAATTATCCAATCGGCAATTGCTATTTTTCCATCTTTGACAGATTCACCTTCCTCTTTAAAAGTACCTGACAAACTTCATTCAAAAGGCAATCTTGATTTTATCCTAAACACTCTGATGCTAGGAGATTTTGCAGTAGAAGAATTGATTGATGAACAAGAGCAAGTGGCGTACACCATTCAAGATGAGTGTAGCGAACTCTGTCCCACAGCACCAAAATCAATACGTCTTGCATTGAAACAACCAGATGCACATCTTTGGAAACAAGCGTGCGATAATGAACTGAAGAGTTTTATTGACAGAGGCGTATGGGACTTAGTAGATAGACCAGTAGACGGTGTGGTTCTGGGGGGGAGATGGGTGTTGGCAGTGAAAAAAGATGCAAAGACAAACTTACCGTCAAAATATAAAGCGAGATTTGTAGCGCAAGGATCTTTTCAAGAATATGGAAAAAATTTTGAGGAAACCTTTGCTCCAACAGCGACTTTCACCTCACTTTGGCTCATTTTCACTCTGGCAGCGCGTTTCAAATGGCATCTTCATTCTTTTGATGTAGTATCAGCATATCTGAATGTTCCAATAGATGAAGATATCTACATCAAACAACCGGATGGCTTTGTACTAGAGTCAAAAAATAAAGTCTACAAATTAAAAAAAGGCTCTATACGGTACAAAACAGGCCGCGTGTTGTTGGTGCAGTACTTGTCTACCAAGCTACAAAGCCTAGGTTATATTCCTTCTATGTTTGATTCTTCAGTATATGTTTTGACTAAAGAATCAGATCGCGCGGTAGTATGGATGCATGTAGATGATGGGATAGTTTCTTCTTCTTCTCTCTTTGCCTTGGAATGCTTAAAAAATGATCTGAGCACCTGTATGGATGTCAAGTGGCAAGATACTGTTGATCAAATAGTAGGCATTAAAGTTCAAAAATGTCCTGAAGGGTATATCTTATCTCAAAATGAACTAACTAACAAAATAATCAACGATCATAATACTTCAAAACAACTTGCAACAACTCCTCTTCCATATAAAGTCAAATTGTTTTCAGCAGACAAGAAACAGCCCCCAATAAGTTCCACGAAATTTTTGTCCATAGTTGGTTCTCTCAGCTATCTTGCACAAGGCACCAGACCTGATATATCATTTACTGTCAATTACTTAGCCAGATTTGCAAGTTACCCTACTGCCGATCACTGGGGAGCCTTGTACCACTTACTTCGCTATGTGACTAACACGGCGAATTTATCTCTAAATATTTTTCCAGATATGAAAGAAGATGTTACAGTCAAAGTATATGCTGATGCTAGTTGGGGTGGCGAGCACGACAAGAGTGCGCATGGATATGTAGTAAAAGTTTTGGGTATACCAATCTCATGGAGTGCTAGAAGGCAACATATGGTTGCTCCATCTAGCTCTACAGCTGAATACATGGCACTGTCTTTTGGGGTGAAGAGTGGTTTGTGGATCCGGAATTAGTTATCTGATTTTATTGGCTTTGAGGGAGTAGTAGAATTGTTTTGTGACAATCAAATGACTGTTGGGAATGGTAACAATAGATCTTCCAATAAAGACAGCCGGCATTGTAAGAGAGATTTCTATTTTCTCAACCAATTAATTTATGATAAGGAGATAAAACTAGTTTGGCTTAGGACTACTGGAACAGGCCAGGTTTACTTACCCGTGGGTTTTGGGTATAAGCACAATAATAACTCTCTAAATTTTTTTTTGGGAGGCTTTAAAGGGACCACCTTTTTGAGTTGAAATGGAGAGCACCTTTCTATTTTTAGTGTTTCCCCCCTATTAAGTTAGCAGTATCTCTCACTTGAGTCTCAACTCCACTGATGATAATGCGATAGATTGCCCTTGCTTTTTCCTACTGTTAAGGGTAGTGTTATATTCCTGTCACCATTTAATTCTCTAAGGGTTAGCATTTGATTACCATTAGTTTTCCACATTTTTGAAATTAGCATTGTTGTTCTGGTAGCTGGTTAAGGTGAAAATGCTCATATGAGACTAAAAATAGAAAACTAGTCTTCAAAGCAGAAAAAAATGTGATCCCTATAAAGCCTCCCTTTTTTTTGTACAAACCACTTCTAATATAGTTGTAAACATTAAAGAAAAAATTAAAATTTCCAAAAGAAAAGTTGAGCTGAATTTCTTTTTTGACATCTTCAATTCATTTTGCAACAGTAGAGGGGCAAAACTAATGGAAGTCAGAACTTGTCATAACAATACAGATTTACACAATAAGCCTAAAAATATAATATGGAACAATACATAAAAGATTTTACATAACAACCAAACTGTATATAATAGGGGGTGTCAAACTGTTATGTGCTTAGGCACCATATGTACATAGTCATTTGTGATATATACTGTAGTCGCAGTGTCCCCTGTTCTCTGGTTCTTTCCAGAGTTCTACAGGATGACACCATGCTACAAGTTATGGGCTGTACCTGTGGGCATTGAAACATTAGCCATACAAAACTCCACAGCATTAGTGACACTAGGAATGCTAGTAGCCAAAGACCCCCAGCACATGTCTGAAAAAGACTTACCTCATTTTACTGGTGAAAATAAACCATCCTGTATCATTTGTTTGATTTCCAACTGAGAGCTACACAGCATCAGAATAGACCCCCTAAGTCCTCATCCTGATCATCATACTTCTCACTGAAAAATGCACTCCACTAATTTCACTTTGTCCTTCACTCCTGTCCCTGCCCTTACCCCCATACCAGCCTTCCCATCTCCATTCTTGCAAGACACAGCTACCTCACCCACCAAAGCACCTTTCAAACACCCTGCTTCCCCTTAATCTCCACTTGCCTCTCACTCCCTTAACTCTGTTCTCATTGCTCCATCCCCTCTTGCCAAACCAGGTATTGCTTGCAAAGTGATTCCCTCATTGCACCTGCATGGATTGTCAGAGATAACATCAACACTCAACAACCTCACACAGGCAATCAGCAACCTTACCATAGGTCCTTTGTTATCATTGCCCTTACCCTCCCACCCCCCTCACCTAATAAAAATGGAAACACCAACAGAGAGATCGGCCTCCCCTATTAGACAGGCTGACCCCATTGGTCATTCACACCAAACCCCATCCCACATGTCTCCACCCCAGACCACTACTGTTAGCATGATGGAAAGACAAAGGATGTTAAAAAACATCATTGAATTCACTAAATCTATTCTGAATCTTGATGTTAGTGGTAGCAATTATTCAGACTGGCACAGCAATGTATTAGCTTTGATCAAAGATTTTGTTGGCACAAGAGCTTATGCCCTAAATGGAGATAAGGGACCAGACAAAATTGAAGATAGAGTCACTCACTTAATTCTGGTACATTCCATTTCCCCAAACCTGTGACATGAAATATTGACAGACTGGAATGTGCGTCAGACATATCACCACATCTACAACAAATTCATCAGATCTAATCACACCTCTGTAATGACAGCTATCTGCAATTTCATTAATCTAAAACAAACTCAGTTTAAATCCCACAGTGAGTACTTTGAAGTGTTAAACAAATATTTTGAGGCGATAGAAAGACAAAGAATTGTGTTCAACAACAAGGTTTTCAAAGCATTAATGTCACATGCTTTACTGCCCTCCTCATTGAAAGACCTTTATGTGGATCTACAAGTAGCTTTGGATAACTGCCCCAATTCAAAGTCTGTGTCATTTGAAGACTTCTGTCAACTCATGCCAAGTCTGGTCCTAAATAGAGCTGATTGAGAAGGCATTTCATCATCACCAAGTGAAACTCTCTCTGTTGAACCTTATCTTCATGCCACCACTCAACCTCAGAGGCAAACTGATTCTTACAGGCCTCCTGGTGCATGTTGATATTGTCATGAATTCCATTTGACTGCTCATGTTATGGCTCATTGTGCATATAACACATTCTGAAAATTTATCACCCAAGCTATACATTATGTGTGAATGTGCAAATACTTTTGCTTCTGATCCCAATACAAGAAACAAAAAAATTTATATTCCTTCAAAACTCACCCAACCTTGACCCATTTGTGCTAGAGATTTTCAAATTGAAACTAATGAAGTCACTATTTTTGAAAAAAATATTGAAGCACTGTATGAAATGTTTGAAATTATTGATCTGAATATTGCTGAATGTTCTCCTGAGGCGATTGCTGACAATTATGCTATCTTGGACACTGCAGCAACTCATCATGTCACTGGAAATATGAGCCTTCTCAGAAATTTCAAACTTCTTAAAAAACAAATCCTGGTTAAAATTTCCACTAAAAGTCCTTCTTCCTTCATCACTGGTATAGGAGATTTAAAAACTAAAGGGGATGGAAAAATATTAACTATTACCAATGTGTTCTATTTTCCAGATGCTAGGAAAACTCTTATTTCTTCATTTTATTTAGTGGATTGTTTTTTCTGCTTTAGTTTGTGTTCTGAAAATAAAAATTTAGAGATTTATTTTAAAGAATATTTGATTATGAATGGCTGGGTATAGAATAAAAGAAGACAATGGGTTTTGGATGTAATTAGTGTTAGAATTGCAATCCAAAAAATCTTCCTTCTTATTAATACACCTTGCGCCCATTGCTTCATTGAAATGTAAAAAAGAATCATCATACAAACCATTCTCCTATAGCCAAATGTTCCCTCATAGAGTGGCATAGAAGACTAGGGCATATCAGCATTGACATCATCAGAAAAATCATTAATGCTGGTATGGGCACTGGTATACCATTATCTATGCCTGCAGGTAAGATTGATTGTGAAGATTTTTTAATTTCAAAGAGAACTAGGAAACCATCAGCAAATCGTGAATCAAAGCCAGAATCCCTGATGAGTTTAATTGTGGGAGATCTCTTGGTCCTATGGATCCCACTATTCATGGTGCTTAATGGGAAGAAATGTTCAGAGAAATCTCAACTTCCTATGGTGAGGTATTTTTACTGAATGCCAAATCTGAGGCAACTTCATGTTTTGTTTCTTTCTATAAAAAGTTAGAAAATGTAACTGAGAAGAAGCTTCAAAATTTACCCATTGATGGAGGTGATATGCACAGCAATAAGATAGCTCAGATCTTGGCTGATATTGGTGCTACTCACGAAGTCACCTGCCCTCACCATCACAAGCAAAATGGAAAAGCTGAAAGGTTCAACAGAACATTTGGCAAAGTTGAAAGAAAAATACTCCTTTCAAGAAAACTATATGAATAATTCTGGGGTTTAGAAAACAAGTGGGAAGCTCATGTTCACAACTGGATTCCTAATGTTAAAACAGGTAAAAAACTCCTATTCAGCTTATGTACAATTCAACCCCAAATTATTCCAACTTTCAAATCTTTGGTGAAACAGCTTTTGTTCATATTCACAAGGAAACATGCCAAAAACTAGATCAACATGCCTTTATCTGTAAGTGTGTAGCTTATTCCTTAAACAATGCTGGTTTGATTTTTTTGAATGAAGAGTCAAACACCTTTTTTGAATCCACTATGGCTTTTTTCCTGGGTGATTGCCTCCCTAATCATGATGCTGCTCTCTAAGCTCTAAAAATGACACCATCAAAAGGTTCTCTTCATTCTATTCTCAACAATTTAAAATTAGGTGATTTCAAAGATGAAGAAACTATTCTCTCACAAGAAAAAGCTGTTACTGAAATTGTCAAAAAAGGTCTGTCACACTCCAATATTATCCCTCAAAATCATCTGCAAGACATTCTCTTTTCTGATCACCAAAAATGGGAACAAGCATGCAGAAGAGAACTGGCAAACATGAATAATATGAATGTTTGGTATGAAGAAAAATTCCCACCAGGAAGTAAGATCACCAATATGAAAGGGGTATTCACCATCCAAAATCCTTCTTCAGACACACCAACCTACAAAGTGCATTATGTAGCAAAAGGTTTTCTTCAACAGCATGGTATTGATTTTACTGAATCATTTGTTCCCACTGCAACTTTTGACTCCCAGTGTGTTCTCTTGACTCTTTCAGAATATTACAAATGGCCTGTAAAATATTTTAATGTTACAGAAGCTTACCTTCACAGTCCAATTGAAAAGGCTATATGGGTATGTCCTCCTGAAGATTTTCAACTGAAGGATAAAGACAGTGCTCTCCATCTGAAGATATCTCTATATGGCACCAAGTAGGCAGCAAGATGTTGATGGTTACACATTTCTGGAAAACTTGAATCTCTAGGATATAAAGCTAGTCAATATAACAAAAGTTTTTACATCTTAAGGAAAAAAAGTTGTTTGGGTGTAGTTTGGATACATATTGATGATGGCATTGTAACCGTTTGTAGTGGGGAGGTGTTTAAGGAGTTATAGGATGGTTTGGATGGATCTCTGAAGGTAAAGTGGAATGAAAAACTGGATGTAATTGTTGGTGTAGGTATTGAAGAGGTCCCTGAAGGCTATAATCTCAACAATTTCCAGCTTATTCAAAATTTTAAGAGAACACAATCATTCAGGACTATTCAAAAAAAAACTCCTTTACCTCAGCAACAAAAAATCAGGACAGAAACAGATGATGAAGAAGCAGGTGACACTACCAAGTATCTTTTGATTTTAAGTGCTCTCAGCTATGTAAAAGTGGAAAATAGACCTGATCTATCCTTTCCAGTAAATTTCCTTGAAAGATTCTCTTCAAAGCCAACAGATAAATATTGGAAAGCTCTCAATCACCTCTTAAGCTATGTTAAACACACTTCTAAACTTTCATTTCACATTCATTCTGACAGATCCAGTCCCCTTGAATTAATCTCTTATACTTATGCCACATGGAAAAACAAGGAGTTTTCCAGAGCTCAATCTTTTCATCTTTTGCTGCTCAATGGCATCCCTGTTGTCTGGGCATCAAGACACCAACTAACTGCAAGAAAGTTATCAATGAAAGCTGAATATGTCTCTCTTAGTATTAGAATGAAGGACACAATTTGGATCTCAAACCTGCTTTAAGATCTCTAACCTGATTTTCCAACTGTCAAGCTCCACTGTGACAATAAAGGGGCTGTCTCCAATGCAAGAAATAACCCTGGAGACAAGAGGAAAAGACATATTAATAGGTTTTATTGCTTGGTAAATGAAAAGCTCTTCCTTTAAAAATCTTTTCTAGAATGGGTTCCAACTGCAAAAATGCATGCTGATATTCTAACCAAAGTACTGGGCCAATCTCTAACTTTATACAAAAGGAAAGATGTCAGTGTGTGGTGATATAATTTGGAATGGGGGGATTATTTTTTAAGTTTAATTTTTCTCTTTTCTCTTTATTTTATTCTATATTTCTTTTAATTTTTTTATTAGTTTTTGATGGTTTATGAAAAATAGGGAAGATGTTTATGTTGGAATAGTTTAAATTACAATGTGGCAGGATATTACGGTGCTTAGGCACCATATGTAGATAGTCATTTGTGATATATACTGTAGCCCTGGCATCCCCTGCTTTCTGGTTCTTTCTGGAGTTCTACAGACTGAAACTGTGCTACACAAACATGGATAATGTGTGAGCACATTAAATTCATTTCAAGTCACAAAAATAGGAATAATATCTATATTAAGTCATCAAAAGAGGGGTATATAATAGTAAAAAATAATATAATTAAAAGCTTATAAGCTACTTCTTTGATTTAAAAAAATGAGATTTTCTAATGGCTGATTTGAAATGTTTGACACCCACTAATATAATGATTTTATACATTGATTACTTACAGCTAATTGGAAAAACCTTGTGGCCATCTGCAAATTTTCCAGCCTCTGCCCCCCAAAAACCTTGTGTGCAGATCAGGTGACCAGCTATATCTGATTGATCAGTTTATCAGATATACAATCACCTGCCGCAAATTTTTCCCCCATCCTCCCCCCTCACATTTTTTTTTCTTGCTTCCCCTTCCTCACCATTTTTTTTCCTCACTTCTTTTTCTTACCTTTTTTCTTGCCTTTTTTTTTCTTTTTATCTGCTTCCCATCAACTTGGCTCAATTCAACTCATTGACTCAACTCAATTCAAATGTGTCAAACATCTAACATTGGTTTATCTTTCTGATTCCATGTAAGTTTTCTTATTTTTGCCTCTTTTTTTTTCTTTTTTTCTTTTTCTCTTTTTCTCTTTTTCTCTTTTTTTTCTTCTTCTTTTCAGTCTGCTCTTTTTTTTTTCATATTTACTTTAGCTTTTCAGGTTACAAGTCCTTTTCAATGTACGTTTTTCTGTCAGTGTGAGCTAGTATCTAAGTATAATTTAATAGTAAATATTAATAGTCCTACTACTTATTGATAAATGATTTAGTGATTAAGCCTCAGGGGAAGACTAATAAAATAGTTATTATAAATATAAACTCACAATACTTGGATTTTTATGTGTGCTAGTGGTTGAAAATAGATAAATAAAATATAGTTATAGCTTATATAAAGATAATATCAATTTATAAATGCTTTATAATATATTTCTATATGATAATGATTGTGTAATAGTGTTTATTTGATTTTTAGTAAGTAATTGATGTCCAATAACCTTTCAAATCCTCCCTTACACCACAGGAAATCTAGGGGTGAATTGCTAGCAATCCCCTCTCTTGAAACTTAGAGTGTCCCTTAATTATGCCAGATTTATGTATACTTTATAAACATAAGTAAATTAGAGTTAGATTTACATTTATTCTCAGATTGGTCCAAAAATGAACCTCAATTGAACTCAAGTTATGCATAAGTTGATCAACTATAACCATGATTTTATCTTTCATTGAGCACACATTGAGCACACATTGATCCAACATAAGCTTTTGAATATACAATATTATTAACAATTTAGAGGAAGAAAATTATTCCTTAACATACCTAATCATTACTTTGCATTAAAAAGATAAACCATAAAATTATGAAAGTAAATTTAATTTACAATAATAATATCTTTTACTACATAATTGTAACAATAGATAAATTTAGCAAATTTTTTGATCACAAATATTAATAGCTATAGGGATTGAAATAACTAATGCCATTCCTATTTTCAAATTTTAAAAAGATTATAGTCACTTCTCACTTCTAATCTATTAAGTCTTTGAAAAAATAAATTTTGTATAATTTTTTAAATTTTACCTAAAATATAAGACCTACAGGCTATTGAAAATAAAATCTTCAGTTACTCAACTAAAAGAAATATTTATATTTAAATAAAAATAAAAATAGTCCTTAAAGTGTATAACTTGAATGGTTGTTATGGAAATTAATATGCAAGTTTTTCGATTTAAATATTTAATGCTTGTATAAATCACTTTCCCAAGTTTTGGTATGAGTACATGTGAAATAGTAACTGCATTTAAAAGTGGAAACCAATATAATGACAAAAATATTTACAAAATTTATTTCAATTTAATATTTATCTGTAAAAATTTTTTAAAGCAATATTTTATTCATCTTCTTAAGGATATCTTCCTCCTCCTCTACCCATCTAATTTTTAATAGGGGGTCTCAAACTTGAACAAATATGCCTGGTGGATTTAATTTTAAAACCACCACATAAACACACCATGAAACATGGCTGTTTTGGTACATGAGATCTTAAAAATGGGGTCAAATATGTCCTACTTTAGTGAAAATTTTCCAACCACAGCACAGCCAACCAATCTACAGATCCTCCCAATTCACCACACATCACATCTTTCCCCTCCCACTTTTTTGATACAAATTTTTACACATGGTGCCGCAGTAAATTTTGAGCTTTTCATTACTTTCTTTAACAGCAATTCCTGAACAAATTTATATCCTCAAAACTTAGTCATCATGCCAAGAACACTAAAAAATTTTCAACACAACCCTTTTAAATCCTTTTTTCATGCTCTCAAAATGATCAAGTTTCATGTACTCTCCACTTGGGTTTGTTTTATTTTTGCATATTGACTATTATTTTGAATTTTCACTGAAAGCATAATTTTTCCCTTCCTGATTCATTTTGGTTAATCATCTCAACATGAAGTTAGATATTTCAGAAATTACATAATTTTTCTTTCTTTCTGTTTTTCAATGATCCCTCATATCCTTTTATTCATCTTCTCTCACTTCCTTAACTCTTCTTCTATTTCTTTTATCCATCACTTCCTGAACTTCTATCTGGTCCTTTTACATCTTTGAAGACATCTCATCAGGTAAGTCATCCTCCCACCATCTTTTTTTCAATTTTAACTGATGTTCTTTTTCTGAATTTGTTTTTGTTATTGTTTCTATTTCTTTTTTTGTTTTCTCAAATCACATTTCCACTTTTAAGAAGGTTCTACAGAAGCCTAGCTCTCATATTCACCACACAACATCTGATTTGGCTCACTGGTTTTTGAGATATTTATCATCCACTTGGCTCAAACTTCCGTCAACTTTATTTTAATCTTCTCAAGTAGGTCTTACTCTGGAACAAATATATTACTTATAAAAAACATAGGTAGCTAAAATAGATCTTTTTAGACCATTGATAATACCTGGCTTGAAATTTTATAACCCTTTTTTGATTTTCTTGTAAGTCAGAAATAAAAGGTCAGAAATAGGGTTAGGGTTTTTTAAATGACATATCCTTTTGTTGGAAGAATATCAAGAATCATGGATTCGATTTCCAGTAAATGGTGTTGAATTTAGTCCAGTGGTTGCTGAGATAACTGCTTTCAAAGTTGAATCTTGTTTCATGGACTAATTTACATTTTTTAAGTTCAATGTTGCATAATATGCATATAGGTCTTATGCAATCTATTTCAAATACTACTTCAGGCTTTTGGCTCTGATTTGATCAGCTAAATATCAGTTTTGGATGAGTCCTTTTAATTTTGTGATTTTATTTTATGAGGATGAATATTAACATTTGCTAGATTTTGGCTCATTCAAATCTCACATTATTTTGATTACAGGTTCTCTATAGGCATGAATTTCATTTCCAGAAAGAATAATCAATTTTGGCTCAGAAATTTCTGAGATATATACTTTTAAAGTTGAGTCTTTTTATGTAAACTAATTTACATTTTTGAATTTTGATATTCCATAATATGCATGTTTTTTCTGATACTTTTCATTGTACCACTTCCAAGGTATGTCTATTCCTCAACTGTTTTTTATCATTTTTTTTCTCAATTTTTCTTCTTAATAAATCATTTTTTCCCTGATTTGTTGATGTTTTGAGTTTTTTTCAGGAGATGGCATCATCAAATCTATTTGGAACTCTTCTCAGCATAATCATCAATAAAAAATCCAAGAGATAATTATCAAACTACCAAGGAAACTCCTTGTTTGATATCTTTTAAAAAGTGCTCTCATTTTTTTGGAATCTTGTGAAACACTTACTCATTTTGGTTTTTCATCCCAAATCAACCAAAGTATGATAAACCAGGTAAGTAAAGCAAGGGATAAGGGCCCTATTTATATTAAATCTTTAGGGAGGGGTTCCAAATATGGTAATTAGAAGATTTTCAATTTTTTTTTTATTTCATAAATTTTTAAATTATCAATTATTAAATATAATCAATCAAATAAAACTTTAGTGCAATTGAGACTTGCTGCTGTATAAATTTGTTCATTTAATTATTTATTTGTATTGAATGGATGAATTGTCAATACATTGCTTGTCATATGATTTATTTGGCTTTGGTCACATCTGAAATCATTAGTAGGTGGAATTGTGAATCCCATTACTTTTACTTGGCTGATTATATTTTTTTATTGATTTATTTAAGAATTTATGAAATTAAAATGAAAATTTGGTAATCTTTACCCCCTCCCACAGTAAATTGCAGGGGGAGGTATTGTGATTTTTTTTTCTTACATAAATATTTTTTTTGACATGAAAAAAATGGCAATCTCCACCCCCTCCCACAGTAAAATTCAGGATGAGGTATTGCCATTTTTTTTTCAGACATGAAAAATTTTTTTGACATGAAAAAAATGGCAATCACCACCCCCTAATATAGTGAAACTCAGGGGAGGGTATTGCTGAATTTCTAGATTTAGAAAAATAAAATTTGTTAAGTTATGTATCTTGTGCACAAGGGTTGGTTAATGAAGCTGTTGAAAAACCATATTTAACCAAATTATAAATAGAAATCCAGAATAAATTTTAGTCATGTAGATATGGAGAAAAACATTACTTATAATTTAAATACAAAACATTTAATCAACTGGAATCCTAAAAATTAGCAAGAGTAGACACATGCAATGTATATAAGAGAGATTCAAAGAATTTTTTTACAATCAAAATATTTATTTCCATCTCTGATCTGGAAGAGGTTTTCAAGATTGGTAAATGTGCCACCATTTCAATTTGAACTAAAATGACAAAGTGCAACACAGATTTGAATAGGAGGATCTCTTTATGGAAAACAAGAATCATTTCTGAAAATTGAGTGATCTTTTATCAGCTCAAGTAACTGAGAAATCCAGGCAAGGTTGTGCCAAATATCTGTTTAAAGCTAATTTCAGGAATGCTTTAAAGAGCATCAAGGTTAAATTGTGGTGGGTGTTGTATGGAAAGTGTTCTGGAATATAAGTAGTGATTATTCAGCATGTCACACATGTAAGCCAAGTTAATTTCAGCATTGGAGTTGGTATCTCAGTTAACAAATAGATCCAGGGCTAGCGTGGTAGCAGTTATTTCTAGTTTACAATGGACTGAAAGAGGAATTTTGTGAATGGTGATGAAGACTAAGGATGAGTGTATGCTGAAGTGGATGCTTAAGTGGTGGGAAGTCACGTTTTTCACATGTTGAATAATAAGCCCTTACAAATTATGTGAAAAAGAATCTAAGGAGATGGATTGTCTGTACCTAGTGCTGACTAATCAAGATGAAGGAGAGAAGTGTTTTGATGTCTTTTTCTTCCCAAAAGAAGGTGTGTTTGAGGTCAAACACACCATCAAAATACACTTGTCTAGGGCAGGTGTATTTCATTTTCTGATGGGGTGTTTGGTAATTTTTTTATGGTGTGATTATGTGGAATATTTGATCAATTTTGAGAACCCCTAATTTACTCCATCCCATCTCATTTTCATAGAAAATATCTATTGTTTTTGAACTCTCCTTATCAGCAATGGCCCATTTTATTTTATAGCTATTAATCCCTTCATCAATCCTCTACCACTCATAATTCATAATGGATCAAAGAATATGCATTTTATATTTCCTCTAAACTTTTTTACAAGATTTCAAATGTCAGATAACACTACGAGCAAGGGGGAGCCTGGCTGGTAATAATTTAAAAAAATGAAAAAAATAACCCAAGCCACTTCCTGTGGCTCGGGATTGAAAAATAAAAAAAATAAAAAAAATTGCTGCCAGCTTTAAGCTGGCAGCGTTTAATAAAAATGAAAAAAAGACCAAAGCCACTAAAATTGGCTTTGGTCAAATTTATAATACATCTTGCAGGCAGTTTAAAACTTCCTGCAAGATGTTGTGTATAAAAGCCAGCGAAGTTGCATGCAGCTACTTTGCTTGCTTTTTTTTTATATATTAATAACTTGCAGCCAGTATATAACTGGCTGAAAGTCTTTTTTTAAAGCAACCAAAGTTGCTTGTAGCAAATTTGGTTGCAATAATATTTTATTCATCTCCCAGCCAGACAACACTGGCTGGGAGGTATTAATGTGATCGAGCA
Organism: Hemileia vastatrix; assembly: GCA_030280995.1. Taxonomy (NCBI): domain Eukaryota; kingdom Fungi; phylum Basidiomycota; class Pucciniomycetes; order Pucciniales; family Zaghouaniaceae; genus Hemileia; species Hemileia vastatrix. Next base: position 12,711,338 of record JASXTE010000018.1, on the reverse strand, counting down.
GCCAATGTTGCTTTAAGCAACATTGGCTGCTTAAAATATTTACTACCAGCCAGGGGAAGCCTGGCAGGTAATTATTTAAAATAAATTATAAAAAAAATAACACGAGCCACAGGAAGTGGCTCGGAATTGAAAAAAAAAAATAAATTGCTGCCAGCGTTTAAAAAAAATTAAAAAAAAAAGATCAAAGCCACTAAAAGTGGCTTTGGTCAAATTTATAATACATCTTGCAGGCAGTTTAAAACTGCCTGCAAGATCTTGTGTTTAAAAGTGAGCAAAGTTGCATGCAGCAACTTCTCTCGCTTTTTTTATTATATATTAATGACTTTCAGCCAGTATAAAACTGGCTGCAAGTCTTTTTTTAAAGCAACCAAAGTCGCTTGTAGCGACTTTGGTTGCAATAATATTTTGTTCATCTCCCAGCCAGATAACACTGGCTGGGAGGTTTAACGTGAGATTTGAGCAGCCAATGTTGCTTTAAGCAACATTGGCTACTATAGGAAATAAACTACCAGCCAGGGGGAGACTGGCTGGTTTGAATAAATAAGAAATAAGATGAGATGAGATATTGAAATTCGCGCTACTCTTTTACATGCCATTTGGCATTAATTTTTTGACAGTGTGAAATGTATATGTACATAATAAAAAATTAAAGCTAGAAAAAGTGGTATTAGATATTTTTAAACGCCAAAACATATATACCCAGTTTTAACAAGTTTAATATATTAAAATACTGATTTTGTGTGCATATTGTTTTTCAGAAATATACGCTTGGTTGTTAACACTTTTGTAGCCAAATGTCAACTTAGTGGCAAAAAAAATAATAAGTGATAAAAAAGGTGTGCATAACAGCTGAAGGTTAGTTTTCCAACCTTATGTGAACAAATGATATGGATAAGTGGATTGAATTTGAAAAATAAGTGAAAATAAATATTAATTGCATCTGTTGTGGCATTCCAAATCTGGGTAGGCTACTTAGGTGAAAATTTGATTGGACCTTGGTTGGAAGAAAATCATGATGTTAGCAGGTGTTAATTTGGTTGAAGGGAGTTAACTGAATTTTTTTTGGGTGGATTTATGGTGATTTTTGGATGATTTATGGTGATTTTTTGGAGGATTTATGGTGTTTTGGAATGGATATATGTTGGTATTCCTATTGTTATTTGATGGTTTCATGGATTGGGTATTGGTTTTACTGGATTTTCTAGGGCTCTCTTGGTATTTTTTGGTGGATGCAGTGTGCTCATGGAGTAGCCATTTTTTTCCGGTTCGCTCTGGTTTGCTCCAGTGATTTTCCGGTGCAAAAGCAAAGTCACTGTGGCAAAGTTGGTCATTGTGGCTAAGTTTGGTCATTGGTGCAAAAATTCTGGGCACTGTGACAAAGTTTGGTCACTGCAGAAAAGTCTAGGCACTGTGGCAAAGTTTGGTCACTGCAGAAAAGTCTGGGCACTGTGGCAAAGTTTGGTCACTGTAGAAAAGTCTGATCACCAGTGCAAAGTTTGGTCACTGCAGAAAAGTCTGGGCACTGTGGCAAAGTTTGGTCACTGTAGAAAAGTCTGATCACCAGTGAAAAGTTTGGTCACTTTGCAAAGTTTGGTCACTGTGCCAAAAGTTTGGCTATTGTGGCAAAATTTGGTTAGAAAGTTATTATGCTTACTAGATCAATAGTTTATTGTAGATCATATGCATGTAGGGTGCTGTTGGAAAGGTCTGGAGCAGGAGAATCATATGGGGGGGAGGGAATCTTAGTCTTCTACATGTTTTTTGTCTTTTAGTTTCGATAACATCGGTCTTTTTTGATAATTAACAATATTTAACATATAACAACAATTATAATAAGAAAATATCAACATATAGGGTACCATTGGATAGCTCTCATCCTGGGTGACTCAAATTTATTTCTTTTCTTATAAAATTTATAAAATAAAAATATAATAAAAAACACTCTTTAATTTTGGTGGGAAACTGGGTAAGTCTGGGGCAGACCTTTAATAAGGCACCTTTGAACAGATCATCCCAAGGGTAGTTTCTGGGGTACTTTACTGTACTTTTCAGTCTCTGGGGCAAGTGTTGCGGCTTGTTCTAAGTATTTGCTGTGACTTGTATCAGTGTAATCTGGTATAAGGTATTTGTTTTTGGGGTGTAATCATTTATTGCACTTATTTTTTTCTATATTATAGGTTTCCAACACTTTCAAAGTCTTTCTCTCAGTTTTCAACTTATCGAACTCTTCAAGCAGATCTTCAAGCTTAGTTAATTGAATCTTACGTTTACTTAGAGGGACAGGGATTTCTTTTTGTTTTTCCAACTCCCTTGGATTCTGCCTGCAGCAAGGTGACCGTAGAAGTCTGCTCTACACCATGTAAAACAAGCAGAGGATTTGGTTCCTCGAATTATACATCGTGAAACCCTATAAAAATAAGCTGTAAAAACAATATGTAAGTTTTAATTAAAAGCATGTGATAATGTATTTTCTTCATTTGTACAATATATTGCTGTGTAAAAGCCTGTTGCATATACGCCTTATGCAAGTCACTGCATGCCTTGCAACCGACTTCAGTAATTTGCGTGTTTCTATACGCATAACTTTAAGCAAATTTTCATCCAAGTGGCAAATTTTCTACTTCTCTCCTTCCACTTACAAGAGACAGGTTATTAAAATAATTAGCTTTCCATCTGTTTCACTTAAGAGTTTTTTATTTTGGTTTGACTCTTATACTTGTTTCTTAAGTAAAAATATTAATTTCACTTTAAATATATGTTCAACTTTTAGGGAATCCATTTTTCTCAATCATTAGGTTTGCCACCAAAGTAACTTATTTACAGATTACTAACTTGGATTGTTGGTCTTTTAGTCTCCTTCTAAATCTCTTTAAAAAATAAAAAAAAATAGAACTGATGATTGTTTTTAACTCTTGGCAGCTTGATCTCTAACTTGTCATAGTATAATCAAAAAGCTAATTTTTGGTTAGCATCCAAATTTTATATTGGTTTGTCTTTCTCTTTTCATTTTTTTCATTCAATAAAAATAATACTTATTTTTCTACAATAATCTGTTCCTAAAAAATTAAATCAACAGATTAGTTGTCCATTTATTGATCAATCAACTTCTACCCAAGGATTTATTTTTAAAATTTCAAGTAAGAATATCTTTTTTCACTATTTCATTTTTAAATTTTTTATTATTCTCAATCATTATATATTAAATAATAAAAAAAAATATCATAGTATCCACATGTGCATGTGATCAATTTTTTTCTACATATCAATAATTTATTGTATTGGCCTCCTGTAGTTCTATTAATGGTAGAGGTATAGTTGATTCTTGTTTAAGGAAACTATACCTTTCAACATTATAAATTATGGATATCTGGCGGTTTGATATATTAATGATATATGGAGAAAAATTAAATAAAGAATCAACACATACTTATGTATTATTGCTGTATTTATTGTAATAATTGGGCGTTGGATTTAAGCTTCACATTTAATTGTTTATGTTTAGGGTATAGTTGAATCTTGTGTGCACAACGCATACGGCAGATTACTATACTTGTTTTCAAGGGGTCCTTTTGGGTCTAGAAGTTTATTTGAGGTTTATACGAGGAAAATTGGGAATTTAATGAACTCTCAAAGTTAAGTACGTATTTTCTTAATCAATTTGATTGTTTTACCCAAATAAAAGAGGTAGTTTTAAAATACTAGTATAATTTATAGAATAAAATTACAATGTTGTAAATACTAAGCTTATAAAATATAGAAATAAGTATTGTTTTGTAATTGTAGTAATAGGTAATTGATGAATGAAAATGAATATTCTGAAAAGCACAAAGTAAGAGGCATTTTATAGGCAAAACATGAGGGAATAAAATATACGGAATTTACACCATATACTGTAAGAATGTGAGAAAAAGAATGACTAAAAGGAGTACATATATGACATAAGAAATAAATAAACTAGTACATCAACAAGGGTATCAAATTTATTAGCAATAAAGTTTGAGTTCCTTGGACTGTCACAATTAATTACACAATAATTAATTAATTATATTACTTTCATGGGATTCCAGATCTCTCACTGAGGTAATATAATTGTTTTAAAGTTTTTTTATTATAATTTTATTATTAAAATCTATTCCCATTAACTTATACCATTGAGCACTGTGTTAGGGAGTAAAATTGTAAGGGACATTTTATTTACACTAATTAATTATACTACTTATTGTACTTAACTAGTTAATTGTAAGTAATACTTAAGTAGATAATTAATTATTAGTAAGAAGAAGGGGCGTGGCTTCAACTCAGTAAAATAATTAATTATTTTACGGTTAAGTCTAGTAGCCTGGATGACACTCCCTCACTCTAAAAAAACAATAAAAAAAATGCTATGATTTTTTCTTTTTATACTTTTTTGGTAGAGTAGGAAGATTAGATATCTCCTTCCCAGGTATCCAAGAATCATATTCAGATGATTTATTTTTGAATCTCAATAAGTATTCTGTACCTTTTTCAGAAGTGACTATTCTGTCATTTAGAATTTTTTCAATTTCTGCTGTTTCAGTGATTTCATTTGGGGTTTTCTTTGGTATTCCCCTCCTTTTTGGAAAAAAATCAATATTGGATGTGTAAGGTTTTAGAAGAGATATTGGAAAAACAGGATGTTTTCTGTCATATGGGGAATACAAAATAACCTCAACTGCATTATCTCCAATCATTCTTCTGACAACAAATGGACCAACAAATGGATCTTTCAATTTGTTATTACCTTGTAAGTTGAAGTGGACTGTAGAAATCAACACTTCATCACCCTTTTTAAAAGTGTATTCTTTATGGGATTTGTCCCATCTCTTCTTCTCATATTCAAATGATTTTTCAATACATTGTTGAGCATGATTTCTGCATAGTTGTTGCATTTGAAGAAAAGACTTTACACCAGGATGTATATCCAATTTAGATATTTTGTTATTGAGAATTTGGGCAGGAGTATTTGGAACATATCCAAGCCAGAGCTCAAAAGGCTTTCTTTGAGTAACAGAATGGACAGTGCTATTATAAGCAAATTCAAACCCAGGAAGTAAGGTAACCCAATCATGAGTGAATCTATCATTATCTTTATACTCAAGGCCAAAGGCACAATACCTTCTAATCATGTCCTCTAAAGTCTGAATCATTCTTTCAGCTAAACCATCAGTCTGTGGATGGTGGTCAGTAGAAAGTTTCAGATCACAACCACAAACATCCATCAGAGACATCCAAAATTCAAAAGTAAATTTAGGGTCTCTGTCAGAGATTATGGCTTTAGGAAAACCAGCAGTATTAAACATATGAGACCACCATAAGAAAGCTAATTCTTTAGTGGAAACATCCTTGTGGGTAGGGATGAATTTACACATTTTTGTGAATCTGTCCACAATAACCCAACAAGAGTTATAACTGTCTTTTGCAGCAATGGGTAATCCTGTTACAAAATCCATGTTTATTATCCGCCATGGTGCATCAGGAGGTTCAATATGTTGCATTAATCCTGCTCTTTTACCAGTTAATCTTTTTGATTTTTGGCAAGAATCACAAGACTCAACATATAATTTTGTGTCTTCAGACATATTAACCCACCAAGCAGTGTTCTTAATTCTGATCATTGTTTTTTCAAGATCAAAATGTCCAGCCAATATGTCATCATGACAAATTTTCAAGATGATTTCTCTCATAGAAGGAGGAATAACAATAACATTACTCAACTTTCTCCTATAATATAGATATCCTTCATCAATTGAAAATTTACCTTTTTCCAAAGCCATCTGGTACTTTGGTGGAAGGGTTTTAATTAATTCTTGTATTGAAGAATTCTTTGGATCATTTAATATGGTGCATAACTTTTTCAAGTCAGTGTCCTTATCATATGAATCCAGAAAAAGCTGTAATAACTCTTCCTCCATATCAACCACATATATCCCATGTATATGAATAATTTCATCCTCAGGATCATAAGCAGGATTAGAGTCATTATTTGGTAAAGGTAACCTAGATAACATATCCACATTTGAGTGAACAATACCAGCCCTATGAATAATTGTCATTCTACCTCTGTATTCTTGAACAGCCAACTGCCATCTGAACATATGTCTGTTTGGTGTTTTCAAGTTTAAAAGGGATTTAACTGCACTGCAGTCAGTGACAAGTTCAAATTTCTGGTCATCTAGGTAATAATGAAGCTTTTCTAGAGCCCACACTACAGCTAAACATTCTAATTGAGTAGCACCATATTTCAATTCACTATTTCTCAAGGTTGTTGAAATATAACAAATTACTAAATCTGAAACTTTATCATTTATAACTTGTTTTTGATGGAGGGCAGCACCAAGACCAATGAAACTGGCATCAGTGTACAAAACAAATGGTTGATTAAAGTCAGGTAAAGCAAGAATTGGTGCTGACATCAAACAGTGTTTCATAGTGTCAAAAGCTCTTTGTCTTTCACTATTCCAGACAAAAGCAACATCCTTTCTAGTTAATTGGGTAAGGGGTAAAGCTATGACATGGTAATTTTCAATATACTGTCTATAGTATCCACACATTCCCAAAAAACTTTGGAGCTCTCTAACTGTAGTAGGAGCCTTCACCTGTTGTATGGCTGCCACTTTGTTTTGGTCAACACATATCTGTAAGCCTGAAACAACATGACCAAGAACTTTTAAAGAATGGAAACCAAATTTACATTTCTTCAAGGCAAGTGTCATATTTATTTCATCCATTTTCTGGAATACTTTACACAGGTGGTTAAGATGGTCCTCAAATGTTTTTGAGAATATAATGATATCATCAATATAAACCATCAGCCATCCTTCAATTATCTCTTGATGGAATGTGTTATCCATGACTTTTTGGAAAACTGAAGGGGCATTTTTAGGGCCAAATGGAATCCTAATATACTTATAAATACCCATATGAGTAGCAATCATCAGAAAGTTCTGAGAATTTTTCTCAACAGGTACCTGGTGATATCCTTTGTTACCATCCAAACAGCTGATATATTTAGCACCCTGTAAAGTAGCATGTATAGAGCTAATTCTAGGTAAAGGGTAAATATCATCAACAGTATTAGTATTTAGTGCTCTATATTCACCACATAACCTGGCTTTATCTTTCTCATAAGAAATTAGGACAGGTGAGATAACACAATATTTAGGTGTTTCAACTACCTTTTCAATAATATTCATTTTCAAAAGGGTAGAGATATTGTCTTCAATATCTTTTCTCTTTGTGGGAGAAGCAGGATAAGGCTTCTTCTTTAAACTAGGTGGTATATCAGTTAATGGGCAAGACAATGAAAGTTTCATTTCCTCTTTAACTAATCCCAGTTCATGTGACCCATGAGCAATGGCCATAGGAAAAGACTTTATCAAGTTAATGATGGAATCTTTATCCTCACTAGAAAGTTGTTCTCCAAAAGAGGCATTGTCAATTTCAGAAAAAAGGGCATGCATCTCTTTTGTAGATCTTCCTTTACATTGAACCACAGAATTACATGTATTCAATTCTGGTTTCAATAATTTTTTAGGGGATGAAATCTTAAATTTTCTCTTCCCATTCATCCCCATTTTGAAACATTGGTTTGAGGGATCCAATTTTATACCATACTTGGTTAAAATATCATTCCCTACAATAAAACAATTGCTTAAGCTATCATTTTTCATGACAACAGAATCACAAATAGCTCTTACAAAACCATGGTTATATTTAAAAAACACTGTGGCTTTGTATTTACCAATGGGGGACAAAACAGAGCCATAACCTCTCCAATTTTCATAAATGATAGGCATAAGTTTTAATTTATAGTCTTGATCCACTGAATCAAGTGCTCTTTCAGAAACTACACTTCCTCCAGCTCCAGAATCCAGAACAACCTCAATGCTGGTTCCATTGATCAAGACTGGTGCTTTGAGAGGGGCAATAACAATTGAGTTATCCTCAATGTTCTTTATGATCTCAGCATCTTTGACTGTAGATAAAGTACTATTATCAATATCAATATTTTTTAAATAATGAATATGCTCTTCAGGCATCAAGATTTCTTGGTGAGATTCATGTGAAATATTGCTGGCACAATCACTTGACGTATCATCCAGTGCTACTGTGTCATCAGCATGCTCCTCTGTTTGTTCTACAAGATTTATCTTCTTGTCACAAACATGTCCTTTCTGCCAAGGCTTGTTGCACTTGAAGCAAGTGTTTGTTGCATACTTTTTTGGTGCAACAGGGGCAGAAGGTTTACCAACCTTTTCCAGAGGTTTCTGTTGGTAAGTGGATGGTTTCTCCAAAGGGGTCCTAGGAATGAATCTTCTGGCATCATACTTGTTGTTTAGAAGGATCTCATTGCAAGTATTAATGAAAGAAGAGGGTTCTCTGGAGATCTCAGTCCTAGCCACTATCAAGTCTCTCAGAGACATTGGTAATTTATAAAGGATCCTGTCCTTCTGTAACTCAAACTCCATACTTGGGTCCATTGCCCTTAAGATTTTTACAAGTTTCATTAAAAACTCAATAGGTTTATCAGTAGAAGAGCTATATCTAGTTTCCTCATACTGCCTTTGTTGAGCCATTCTGAACTTGGAGCCACCAAATTGTGCTTTAATCAATTTCTTCCAATCCTCCCATGAGTAGTCATTCCCATCCAGGAGAACAGATTCATACCACATTAGGGCAACAATATTAAACAAAGAAATTAACTTGGACAAAATTTCCTCATCTGGGAGTTTGTAAGAATTTTTTAAGTTATCAATTCTGCAAATAAATTGTTGCCAATCAGAGGAAGAATCACCATCAAATGTTGGGTACTGGTCAAGTTTTGGCCAATTCTTTTGATTTGAAGGAGTCTCCTTAGTACAAGCTTGTTTCTGAGTAAGGAGAAGCTGTAACTTCTCTAGTTGGGAAGTAATCTCATTGATCAATCCCTCTGTTAAAGGTCCTGGTGCATCATTAATTTTTAATGGAAACTCAGGGGTATCAACATGTATTTCTGGAACTGATTTACTTTTAGATGAACTAGCCACAGGTAACTCTGGAGCATCCTGTACTGTTTGTTCCTTCAAAGAAATCTCAGAATACTTTTTATCAATAAACAATGATTTCAATTTCTCCTCAATGGTTGTTAGTCTAGTTTTCAATCTTGGAAGACTAGATAAATTCTCATTGATTGTTGCAAAAGATAACTGATTCTTATTTTGAAAAGATGAAAAATGGTCATTCAATCTTTTCAGATTCATCTTATCTATCTCCACCTCCTTCCAACAGGCAGATACAGTATCTTTTAGTTTAGACAAATCATTTTTTATATTTTTCCATAAAGTAACTTTCTTTTCATGGGTTGCTTTGTAATGAGACAATTCATCAGAGACTCTCTGTGATTCACTTCTTAATGCTTGATAACCCTGATCAGTTAACAAACTATTATATCTCTGAGTCAATTTCATATTGTTCATTATATGGTTTTGTTTGGCAATAATATCTCTCAAGTACTCATCATTAATCATTGCTACATCTGGAGTGTTTCTCAATAAGGAAACTGAGTAACTTTCCAGACTCTCATAGAACTCAGGGTCAAGAGTCTCATCAATTACAGCCATATCAGGGTTAATCATTGAGGTAGCAATTGAAAGTAATGGCTTAGATACATGAGTTATTTGTCTACTGCTCCCAGCCTCTACTGGTCTCAAGGTTTCTTCTTCCCTCTCAGATTTACCTGAAAGAACAGAATCAGCTACAAGAAATGGCACTTGAGAATCAATAGAGGGGCATACCAGGGTTTGCTGGGTATGACCATATTGGGCTTTCTTCTTCTTTTACCTCCTTGATAGGGGTGAGGAGGTGCGGGGTTGACCTGGTTGGGTCTTGACGGACCTGCCTGAGGTAACTGATGCTGATTTTGAGACAGGTAGTCACACTGAGTGTTTAACCAGTCCCACTGCCACTTGGACACTTCCACCTTTTCTTGGGACTGGGGAGCAAATTGTTGTTGATCCCTGGGATGAAGATGTTTCTTCTTCTCTTGAAGAAAGGTATCTATCCTTCTCACCTTCTCTTCCATAGCATCTACCCTTACCTTTAGTCTCAAGATTTCTGTCCTTAGCTCATTTATGTGAGTTGACAGATTCTTTACCTGTTGAGGCAATGGCATCTTTTTTATCCTGAAGCCTTTTGGAAAGTCTTCTGGTGGGTTTATCATAGGCTTCTGATCCTGAGTTGTGTCTACTAGGATTTCTACTTCTTCCATCTCTAAATCCTGTTTGGGGAAAAGATTTATTAATCTGAGAAATTCTTCTTGTTAAAGGAGAACTTACAGAAGTAGGCTCATTATAATCAATCAAGTCTAGTCCCTCTTCACGTGCAGCAGAACCACTTTGGTCAGTCCTTTTAAGATTTAACTGAAATGAAGAAAAGAGACAATAAGATTAATTAGTCTTTTTATTTTTAATTTTTATTTAACAGAAATAAAGTAAAAATAATAAAAAAATCTTTTTAGGATAAAAATCAACTAAATAAAATTAATTTATTAATTCAAAAAACAATTTAATACCAGGATTATAATATAATCAACTGTAGAAATAAATTAAAATTTTTATTAATAATTTTCATTAATTATTTTCAGGATTTAAATCAACTAATTTATTACCAGGACTTAATGTCAACTGAAGTAATTAAATACGAATTTTATTAATTAAAAATATTTTTATTAAACTTATCACTTAACTACCAGGATTTAATGTCAACTGAAGTAATTAAATATGAATTTTTATTTAAAAAATTTTATTAAACTGATCACTTAACTACCAGGACTTAATGTCAACTGAAGTAATTAAATATGAATTTTTATTAATTAAAAAATCTTTATTGAACTGATTACTTAACTACCAGGACTTAATGTCAACTGAAGTAATTAAATATGAATTTTTTTTAAAAAAATTTTTATTGTCAGGACAATTCGTCAACTGGAACAAATAAAATTTAAATTAATCAGGACAAAAAATGTCAACTGAAAATCGTCATAATTAATATTAAAATATAATTATTTATTACTTCTGGGACTAAGAACACTATTGCTCTATTATTGTCAACCAGGAAAAATAAAAAAAAATATAATAATAAAATTAAATCCAAATTACCAGACACCTCCCCCTGTAAAATGAGCAAATTAATGCCACTTACAGAGTTCTGAGTAAAAGGAAAATATGTAGCAAATGAAAAGTGAAAAGTAACCCACAAATAGTAATATCAATAATTACCACGATATATACAAGGTTTAGTCAATATATGAACCTAATTTTTGGAGCGCAGTTTGATTCCTGTTTGCAGCAAAAAATTTTTGTCACGTGACGTATGACGTTCGTCGTTTTCATTGCTCTCTCGTCCTTACAGGTACTCGAATGCCGATGGTCCCTTTGATTTATGCCCTCAAATCACAATGCGCCGTCAATAATTTGGAAAGTCCTCCAATTGTCAAGGGGTCCTTTTGGGTCTAGAAGTTTATTTGAGGTTTATACGAGGAAAATTGGGAATTTAATGAACTCTCAAAGTTAAGTACGTATTTTCTTAATCAATTTGATTGTTTTACCCAAATAAAAGAGGTAGTTTTAAAATACTAGTATAATTTATAGAAAAGAATTACAATGTTGTAAATACTAAGCTTATAAAATATAGAAATAAGTATTGTTTTGTAATTGTAGTAATAGGTAATTGATGAATGAAAATGAATGTTCTGAAAAGCACAAAGTAAGAGGCCTTTTATAGGCAAAACATGAGGGAATAAAATATACGGAATTTACACCATATACTGTAAGAATGTGAGAAAAAGAATGACTAAAAGGAGTACATATATGACATAAGAAATAAATAAACTGGTACGTCAACAAGGGTATCAAATTTATTAGCAATAAAGTTTGAGTTCCTTGGACTGTCACAATTAATTAAACAATAATTAATTAATTATATTACTTTCACGGGATTCCAGATCTCTCACTGAGGTAATATAATTGTTTTAATGTTTTTTTATTATAATTTTATTATTAAATTCTATTTCCATTGACTTATACCATTGAGCACGGTGTTAGGGAGTAAAATTGTAAGGGAAATTTTATTTACACTAATTAATTATACTACTTATTGTACTTAACTAGTTAATTGTAAGTAATACTTAAGTAGATAATTAATTATTAGTAAGAAGAAGGGGAGTGGCTTCAACTCAATAAAATAATTAATTATTTTACTGGTTAAGTCTAGTAGCCTGTCTGACACTTGTAAGCAATTAAATGAAGCTTTAATACCAAATACTTGATTAATATTTTAAATGCAGCTAATACTCATGTTTTCTACATGCACGTTGGATATGATTTTTTATTTATTATTAAGAATATATAATGATTATTTTTGGAGGTGTTAATTTTAACAATTGCATTCTTTTTAATTTTTATTTATTTATTTTTGAATTAAATTAATTTCTTATCCACTACACTACAAGATGCAGGCTTCACAAAGCTTGTTTATAAAGAAAAATCACCTCTGAGGAAAAAAATCAAACAACAAGCGTGCGAAAAACATCAACAATGCATTACTTACTGTTGAAAATTACGGTATCTAGACAGATGGAAAGAGGGAAAAATATTTTTCTAGGAGTTTTGTAAAAAATTTAGTTAATCCAGAACAGTATTTTACTTCTAATTCTAGCTGTTATATTTTCCATCCAATCCGCTCCTCAATTCCAAGTGTTATAGTGAAAACATTTTCTATTGAAGATCTCATTCGATTAAACATTCTTGAAGCAACAATTCAGTGCATCAAAGACTTTTCATATTGTAAACATGGAGTTTTACAAAATAAAGCTCATAAAAATGGTGGTGGATTTGGTAATATGTTTGTTGGTGGTAGGTGTTTAGATAGGAAAAAGTCTCTATTAATTCGTAAGTATTATATAGTTTTATTTATGAATAGTTTTAATCTATTATTATTTTAACTACTTTTATAGGTAAATATGCTTCTAAGCCCTTAGATTTGGCAGAGTATGATTGTTGCATGAAGCAAATAGAGTTATTCTTTAAATTTTTTTATCAAAATATATCTAATGTTAAGTATCAAGAAGCAGTAAAGCTCTGTCAAAAGCTCGGCATTCCTGGGCTTGGAGAAAATGTTGATGATCAAGAAATTGAACCATTTTCTGGCAATGTTACTTGGACAACAGGCTCAAATGGAAACGGGTTTTCGAATAGTCCTCACTGTGACTCAGACCATAGCGAGTATACATTTGGACTTTTCATGTCTAAAGACACTGAGAAAAATTCTCTTCATCAATCTTATGACTCAAATCAAGGACGTCAAAAAGGTGGAGAGCTTCATTTTCCTGAAATAGCTTGCAAAGTAGAAATGGAGGCCACTAATTGCATCACAGCAATTCTATGGCCAGCAAACCTTCTTAATCATTTCACTTCACGATGTTATGAAATTGGTGGATTCACTCGCCTTGGCTCTTCTATTCAAGTTAGTACAAGACTTTTCAATACATTTAAAAAACTCCAAGAGTTTGAAATAGATATTTATGAGTACTTAAGTATAAATGAAAAGTTAGAAAGATGTAAATTTCTTATTATGAAACTTTCTAAGTACAATGAAAAGACTGATTTTAAAAAAAAAAGTTAGTGAATTACTATATATTTAATGTTACTAAAGATATTAAAAAATTAAATACAGAAAAAGATTCTGATATACATGTTAATAAAAAAAGGAAAAGACCATTAAGTAGTGATAGGTAAAAATGTGATTTTATTGTACAGGTATAGTTTTAGTTTAGTGGTAGAATGATATATTTAAACACACGTCTATAAAACCTTTTTATGAAACTGATGATTATGTATAATCTAGTGAAAAACCTAAAACAATAAAAGTATGAAAAAAAATGGATGTAAAAATTGAAAAATAATATTACAATAAAAAATTATCATTGATATATGTAAAATAAAATATAATATATTAAAATATAAGAAACAAAATATAGCTTTGTAACTTGCTTAATTATTGCAAACGGAAACTAAAAATATACAATATTTTTAGTTTCCGTCCTAAAAGATCATATGCATCAATATAAATAGATCTGTACTATTAATATTGTTTTTAAAAATATTAAAAATTTGTTAATTTTTGAAACAAGTTTTTTCTTATTAATAACTAAAGTAAAACCATGTATTATTCTATTCTTATTTAAGTAAAAATAAAAAAAATTAATGGACAATTAAATATTAATTTTTTTCTTTGAGTCATTCATTATTCACTTTCATATCTAACTTGAGTTAATTTAGTGGCATTATTCAATCTTAAATTTACTGAAATTTGTACAGTACTGTGACTTATGATTTTTTTTTGATAAATTGAATATTTTTCATCCCATAATTATATTTTAGTAAAGCATATAACTTCAAAAATAGAAGTGAAATAATCAATAAAAGGAAATGAGATATCTTGATAATGAAGAATCTATCAATCAATTTAGATCTCCAATAAAAATTAATTCTAATTTTTAAATTTACCTTGTAGAAGAGGAATATTTAATTAATATGATTTTAAAATTTCTTGTATATCTTGACTTAGCCTTCATCATCTATCTTTAATTACGGTGCAGAATTCCAAAAGCTGAATTATATGATGATATTTCTATATATCTAATTGAATTTTTTTTTAAAATTTATAAAACCAAGTATGTAAAATAGAAACTACTACATCATTTTCAAGTGAATTTTATTGTATTATAATAAAATATTAATAATTATAAAAGGGATTTTACTTTTGTCAGAGAGTAGACCTCAATATATTCTAAGATAAATATAACACAATCAAATTGAAATTTATTTTAAAGTGTTTGAATATATATCCATTGAATTAATTTTAAGAGTTGTGGAAGAATATTTCTTTTTTCTTGGAGTTGAATGAATCTTAAAAACCGAGAAAAATATTGTAGATAAATTTTTATTGAACTTGATCTATTAAGGTAGATG
Source organism: Hemileia vastatrix (assembly GCA_030280995.1). Taxonomy (NCBI): domain Eukaryota; kingdom Fungi; phylum Basidiomycota; class Pucciniomycetes; order Pucciniales; family Zaghouaniaceae; genus Hemileia; species Hemileia vastatrix. The sequence goes on along the minus strand of JASXTE010000018.1, from coordinate 12,696,309 downwards.
TAAGTAGAATTTGATTCATATGAAATTTTAGAAGAAAAATAACATTTCAATAACTTATTATTGACATTTAAGGATGACCAAGAAGGATGGCAATCTAAAAAGGGTTTGTTTTAATATTTATTGAAATAATACTTTTAAGTTCTTAATAAGGAGTACCCTAGTTGATTTCTTTTATTTTTTTGCTTTCATAGAAAGAATTAAATATCTTTTTTACCAAATTATTGAACAAAATTTGATATCTATACATGAATCTGTAAGTGTAAAAAATAATCAATATAAAATATGAATCAAAATACAGCAAGCTAAATTATAGATCATCAAAATGTAGAGTAAATATTGTTTTTCAAAATAATTGACACTGATAAAAAGATATTTTTTAAATTTAACTAGTTTTTCAAAGACACTTTAATATGATTTCATACCAATATGATGGCTTCTCATTATTTAAATGTCTAGATATTATTTTATCATGGTACATATATATGTTACTATTATTAAATGAATTGAATATTATTTCCAGGAGTTTTTCATAGAGAATACTTAGTATAATTAAGATAATTATGCACCTAGAAATTATAGAAATTAGATTAAGAAAAGTCTACTTAAGAAAAAGCTTTGATGAATTGTGAGCAAAAATTCATTACACTTAATATTTTTAACTTTTTAACATGCTGAAAAGAATTGATAGAAAACCGTTTCAATTTTTTGTAGAAATTATCTTATAATTTGCGACAAATGCTAAGATGTATTGCCATCTTGAAGAAATATATAGTGTTATGAGAAAAAAGACTTATAATGTATTATTAATTTTTTTTCAAATTTTTGATCCATCATGATTTTGAGTTATGATTATTGAAATAATATTTAATGAATAGCAAAAAGGTGTAAGAAATTTATACAATAATATTTATTGATATTTTAAGCATCTTTATTCAGATTCTGTAATAAATCACACATAAATAAATAATTTGAGTTACACAAAAAATGTAGCAATAGGATAAAGTATATATTTACATGAAGTAGGATTATGTATTAATTACGTCAACAGTAGAGAAAAATGAAGAATTTGGCTTAATAAGATTCCAATAATCAAGAAAATCAGCTGCCATTGCTTTAGCAATATGGCTCATGGTGGGAGTATTAAAATTAAGTGGCATAGGCCCAGAATTATCTATTAAGGGTTTGATAATATTAAAGATATAAAAATTAAGGGTTTTCAGATTTTTTCACTGCCCGGATTATTATTATCACAGTATTTTCTAAGGAGGCCAAGTTGTGTTATGAATTCTAAACAGTCTGAAGCTGACACAAGCCGGTGGTCCTGTGAGGAAAGAAATAATCCACGAACACCATCAACCAAGTAAAAAGTAAATGATTGATATTTATGGTGTGCATATTCTTGATTCATCTTCTGAATAGAATCATTATGAGACTCATCAAATTGCTGCATATCTGTTGTTTTTTTTATTCATTGAACTTTGTCGTTTCTTGCTTTCAGCTTGAGTTATATTTGCAGCAGCCTCTCTAGATTTTAAAATAATTATTGAAATAATGACTTCGATTATTATGTTTCTAAATTGGCATAGGGGAGTGATTAAAAAATTAACAGCAATAAACTGTGATGTTGAGCTGTATAAAGTATCAGGAACTTTGCTTTTCAGATGTGTAAGGCGGGCTAGAATATGTAGGGCACGTTCAATAGGACAATCTGGATTGAAGTCTGATTCTTCAGCAGGAAGGGTAAACTCTTGAGAAGCAAGATAAATAGATGATGCGACAAGGGATTCCCAAAAAGAACGCTGGTGAGCACTTGGGCTAACTAGTTTTGATAGCAAGCGTATCATCGATAGTTCATAGTTATCAGTCTTCTTAAACGGAGAAAGATTATTTGAGTTTGGTTCTTCAGAGTTACAAAAATTTTCCAAATTTTCAAAGTTCAAATTATTGACCACCCAGATCTGCAAAGTGTCAACATTAAGAAAATCCAAAGCTAAAAAAATAACAAAACAATTAGTTATCATAAAATAAGTTATCCAACTTCAAGTAAGTGATACATACAGAGTTCATAAATTTTTGTAAGCATTTTGTCATGAGCAGATTTCATCCATAGAAAATTGAATTTGTGCAAAATTTTGTGTGGCTTTTCAAGAGAAGCAGACAAATGGATTTCAAATATCTGATCGATTTCTGGCCATTCCCTAAGTACCTTTTGACCATTGATTCTACCTTCAAAAAATTGATGAATTTCAGCTATTTGCTTCTGTAATTTTGAGTTTCCAATCATTGTTGGAGTATAAAGAAGGGAGTTATTAGAAATTTTTATTGATGATGATAGAGACCATAGGATTTTGGGAATTTAAATTTTAGATTTTGAAGATACGGCAACTATAAGCTGTTTCTTTGAACTTGAAGTATTTTTGTGTGGCTGGCTAGGTGGATCGATTTCTTCATTGGGTGTTTTCTCAACCTCATCAGCAGAAGTAGCTTCATCATCTTTTTGAGTTAGAGAAGCTTCGTATTTTGAAACTTCATCATCATCTTCTTCTTCTACTTCTTCTTCATTAGAGCAAGATTTGCTATTAGTTGATGCTTTGGAGTGATTGTCGTTTTTAGAGCTGGATTAAAAGATAAGAAAAAGACAAGAAATAATAAATAAGAAAGTAAACAATCTGGAGATAGCTTTAAAAACTAATATAAAATTGATTGCTATATTACTCATGAAAGAAATGACATACCCTTTAGACACATTTTGGCTAGTTTTTTTAGATTTTTGAGATGCTGAGTAAGAGGAATCCTTGGCAGGAGGAGTTTTAGTAGCACTGACAAAACTATAGCCCCTAGAAAGTCTCATTCTTTTTTAACGTCGAAGAATAGTCTTATCTCCCCCTTGAGATGTTGATGCATAGCCTTCAGCGTCAGGTATTTCATTATCATCATCATCTTTGATGATAATGACATCATCAGGAGGAATGATACCTTTTTCATAAGCTGAATTTGAATAAGTTTTAAAGAAAAAGTGTCGATAATTTATCCTTCTGAGTTTAAAGAATTTAATATAAAATAATTACTTACATTTTTCTAGGTCATCAATGTATTCAAGCACATTGTTGTAGGCACTCGAAATATAAGATGGCAAAGGCTTCTCGCTAAGAGTTGACATTAGTTCTTCAGTTTTGCCTTTAGAAAATTCAAGTATCTTGCCATATTGAGATCAGGTAATTTCAGTCCTTTCATTGGCAAGAGAAGGGGGGTTTGGAGACATGCCTAGAGGTGGTTGTTTCTTGAGTTTAAAGGATTCGAATCAAGGATGCTGATGAGATTTTGTCAAATAACTACTTGGTGCTAATATATCAAATATATTAATGGAAAAGAAAAGTTAGTCTAAGAAGATATAAGAGATAAAGCAATAAATCTTACATAAACGAGGTGTCTGTTTATCACAAGGCATTTTAATGACTTATTACTTGAAAAAAATGAAAAATTCTTATAGCAAGGTAATAAAAAGATAAAAAATATATATTGCTATTTGTATTTTCAAGCTGTACTAATACAGATAAATGTGATAACCAAAAGATAATATTAGTAAAATTGAGAGAAATAAACGAATTGAGAAATGTGGTACAAAACAAAGAGGGTTTATATATTACCAGAAGCAGGTTTTTGATAGGGGTTCTTTTACAATGGCATCAAGCTAGCGAGCATATTGTAAAATAGTCTGATGATAATAATGGGGCTAATAGTAAAAGGGAAGTAACTAGACATAAACATTGGGGGCTTAAAAGTATGACAAAGTAAGAAAATGTCCAATTAACAATTTGATAATCGCAAAGGGTAAATAGTTGAGAATATAAGTTTAACTAATTTAAATATTTAAATTAATTTGAAAATATCGACATCATGCAATATGACAAAGGGATCTATTATTGGAAATTTTGGCATCTTTATGTGTTATAAAAAATAGGGGACAAAAACAAAGGAAAAAGATAATTTAATAAAAGGGGATAAAAAAAGATAACACTACATAGTATTATATAAAATTATTAAAAAAAATTAATTTATTCTATGATAGGAGCTCGTTTGGGCTGCGCTGACACCCCCTGGCACAAACCTAGTCTAAACTTAGTTAAAGTCAAATTGATATAATAAATCGGAAATAGAAACACTTAAGAATCTTAGCATATGAATAAAGTATAAAATTATTTGAAATTATTGCCATATAAAATCCAATAACCAAGTACAAAAGTCACAATTTTTTTAAAGTATTTTACAGATTTGTACAAGGTTACGTACTGTAAACATCATTCAATAGTAATTGATGAACATTTTCCACTGAGATAACTAAGTTGAAAAAGAAAATAGATAATGGATATATGTTTCTAACTTGAGCTATTATTGAATAGGAACAGTCAAAAAAAATATAGCAGGATTAATCAGGGTATTTTTTACATTGATGTAAAGCTTGGTTGATAGAATAGTAAAAACCTTTAAATCAGGACTAAAAAAATAATCAAATCAAAGAGGAATATTAGGAATAGGTGTTATAAGAATTATAACCAATATCTTAGAAATATTGAGCGAAAAAAATTACTGGTAATCGCAAAAAATATTGTACTCATTTACCTTAAAATGGAAATATCAACTACTCATAATATACTCAAAACAACTACCAATAGCTAAAGGTTTCCCTCTTTACCAAAAGACAATGGTAAGGAATATGTAGACAATTTAATCCATCACACTTTTATTAGGAAAACCTCACTTCTCTTAAAAAAACATGCACCTTACCAACTTCAAATTAGAAAAGTGTCCAGAATAAGTTCGGCCAAACTTGTGCTGGACACTTTGGCCAAGAACAGTGACTAAAAATTGCAAGGAAAACCAAAAAAAACATACCCCATATAATGAAGATAATTGATGCTATCTAATGTCTTTGGTAAAAGTGTCCAGCACAAGTTTGGCCGAACTTCTGCTGGACACTTTTATGAGGAACACCTCACTTCTCTTAAAAAAACATGCACCTTACCAAATTCAAATTGGAAAAGTGTCCAGCACAAGTTCGGCCGAACTTATGCTGGACACTTTGGCCAAGACCAGTGACTAAAAATTTCAAGGAAAACCAAAAATAAATAGGCTATAAAAGGAAGTTAATTAATGGCATCAATATTTTTTTTGGTAAAAGTGTCCAGCACAAGTTCGTCCAAACTTATGCTGGACACTTTTCCAATTTGAAATTGGTAAGGTGTATGTTTTTTTAAGAGAAATGAGGTGTTCCTCATAAAAGTGTCCAGCACAAGTTTGGCCAAACTTGTACTGGACACTTTTACCAAAATAAAAAATTGATGCCATCAAATATCTTCATTTTCTAGCCTAATTTTTTTTAATTTCCTTGAAGTAATAAGTTACTGTCCATGACCAAAGTGTTCAGCACAAGTTCAGCCAAACTTATGCTGGACACTTTTATAATTTGAAGTTGGTAAGGTGCATGTTTTTTTAAGAGAAGTGAGGTTTTCCTTATAAAAGTGTCCAGCACAAGTTCGGCCGAACTTGTGCTGGACACTTTTACCAAAGACATTAGATAGCATCAATTATCTTCATTATATGGGCTATTTTTATTGGTTTTCCTTGCAATTTTTAGTCACTGTTCTTGGCCAAAGTGTCCAGCACAAGTTCGGCTGGACTTATGCTGGAAACTTTTATAAGTTGAAGTTGGTAAGGTGTATGTTTTTTTAAGAGAAATGAGATGTTCCTCATAAAAGTGTCCAGCACAAGTTCGGCCGAACTTGTGCTGGACACTTTGGTCATGGACAGTAACTTATTACTTCAAGGAAATTAAAAAAAATTAGGCTATAACTTGAACATATTTGATGGAATCTATTTTTTTTTTTGGTAAAAGTGTCCAGCACAAGTCCGGCCGAACTTGTGCTGGACACTTTTATGAGGAACATCTCACTTCTCTTAAAAAAACATACACTTTACCAACTTCAAATTATAAAAGTGTCCAGCATAAGTTCGGCCGAACTTGTGCTGGACATATTTACCAAAAAACAATTTGACTCCATCAATTATCTTAATTACATGGGCCATTTTTTTTTGGTTATCCTTGCAATTTTTAGTCACTTGTCTTGGCCAGAGTGTCCAGCACAAGTTCAGCCAAACTTATGCTGGACACTTTTCCAATTTGAAGTTGGTAAGGTGCATGTTTTATTAAGAGAAGTGAGGTTTTCCTTATAAAAGTGTCCAGCACAAGTTTGGCCAAACTAATGCTGGACACTTTGGTCATGGACAGTAACTTATTACTTCAAGGAAATTAAAAAAAATTAGGCTAGAAAATGAAGATATTTGATGGCATCAATTTTATTTTTTGGTAAAAGTGTCCAGCACAAGTTCGGCCGAACTTGTGCTGGACACTTTTATGAGGAACACCTCACTTCTCTTAAAAAAACATACACCTTACCAACTTCAAATTGGAAAAGTGTCCAGCATAAGTTCAGCCGAACTTGTTCTGGACACTTTTACCAAAAAACAATTTGATGCCATCAATTATCTTAATTATATGGGCCATTTTTTATGGTTTTCCTTGCAATTTTTAGTCACTGGTCTTGGCCAAAGTGTCCAGCACAATACTTAAATTCTACTGAAGTATGTTTATCAATTACATGTTATTAAAGCCTCTTTTATTTTTTTAAGGCATGAAAACCAAATATAAATTGATGATTTTTTGGTTTTTAATGATTAATAATTTTCAATTATTGTTGCGAAAAGTGAAGTTTAAAAAAAAAATTTCTTAAGATCCTTGTGTAAATGAATTCCCATTGGTTGAATGCGTAAATTTTTTGTATATATTTTGTTTATTAACTATGGTAATGGATTATTGAGTGCCTTTAATAGTATTTCTTTTTTGGTGAGGGATGGTGTTCACTTTCATAAATTTTTTCACATGTGCATTTTTATACTAATCATTGGTGGTGTTTAGCCAATAAAAAAGCAATTATAATTATTGAAAAACAGGTATTTTAAATTGAAATTTAGAGTCTAATTCTATTCTTGTTTTAGGCTTTAATTTGATCTTGTCGTAAGTATCTGAGAAGAGATTCAATTTAATTTATTTCAAGTTCATTTATTGTGCATAAAAAATTTCACATTCATTTAATCAAAACGTTTATCATGTCTTAAAGTTTTACAAAAATATATATCTGTTTTTCTATCCTCAATAATTTTAAAATTGTTAATTCTTTTGCTCTTGTTTATCTTATACATCAATTGGAATTTTTTATAAGAAAGAATAATAATGTTATATTTAAATTATGATTACTATCACTCTATATACATGGTTACCAGTGGGGTAAAAAATTTAAGGTGCTGCTGCTCGATCTAGTGCTTCATTAAATTTGGTGAAATCTATATCCTCTCAAATGTCAAGTAACTCCCTCTCATTAACCGACAAATTTGCAAAATATCCAGGTGAATAGCAGTTTTTTGGCAGAAATTTGGGCACATTCAAGATACCATCTGTTGAAGCTGTCTTTTTAGTTGAGCAATCATAAAGTTTCTTCATTGAAGCCTTTTCAACATTTGAATGGGCCGTCTTTTTAGTCAAGTTGTCCATTTTATCTAAAATTTCATTGAGTTTTGGATTTCTTCATCCAGGAACTGCTTGTTTAGGACAATTCTCTTCTGGATCGGGTGGGGCTTCTTCTAAATCAGAAATGAGACTTGTATCATAAAAAAGTGCTACAAAGCCTGGCTGATCAAAGCACTTTTTTCTTGAAATGTTGTAGCGGTTTTTTGAAATCTAAAATCAAATCAAATTAGTAATAGACTTTTTTTAGTTATTATGCTTTGAATAAATACCTTTGTTTGATAAAACTTTATCTGTGCTCTTGATCTCTTTTCCTTTCTACTTGCCTCAATCACCTCACAGTTTTGACCAGCCACCTTTCAAATCTCCTTTCCCTTATTGACCACCCATTGCTCAACAATGATTGGTGTAAACCTGAGTTTTGCTGAATCAATATTTTTCAATGTTGAGAGCCACGTAGTACAATGGTCTGATACTACACACCCCAGTACTTGATTTTATAGTGACTCAGTAAAATTTTGACAGTTCCAATCAAAAGCAAGTCAACGAAATCCTTTCTCTCGAAGCTCTCGTTCCAAATGTTGTTTTACAGAGATCGGTACAGCAGCTCCTCCCTTTAGTCCTTGGGGCTCAGGCGTTGAAATAAAAGTTGGTAGATGAATTTTGGAACGTAAGAATATAGCAGTATTTGTTAAAATAAATTGATGATCAGCAGCTGAAGTTGCCTGCTGTGCGTTTTGAACCTGTTTTAATGCTTTTTCAATTGTCAATAGCTTGTACTCATGCCAATTTTTCCAATCTGTAAGTTCTTCAATAGTTGGGCCTATAGGAAACTCAGATACATTAATGGGTCCACCAAGACAGAACTTCAAAAAGTGATAGATATTTTGGTTAATAGAATCTGAGCTCCTTGGTACATCACACCTCGTAACTATGCTTCTAACCATTTGCAAGTTTTGGTCATTTTGAAGTGACTCAGCATCAAGTATTCTGCGCTGATCAGTAGCTCAAATTATAAAAGAAGGATTAACTGAAAATTTTTGAAAATAAAAATTGGTAAACCTATTTTAAAACATAAAAGCATGTTAAAAAAGTTTACTCACCAGGTCCACTGATACTGGCTGCTGGGTTAGTAGAAGTGGATCCCCCACCGCTTCCAAGAAACTGATTCAACAACAACTAGCCCAATCATTACCTACACTTTCTGCTTCCTGCTGAAAATTACCAGGTGCGGATTGACCATCTGTATTTGTGATATTAGAAGAGCAATAAGTTGATCAAATTTGGGGATCTGATAAAGACTGAGGAGGAGGTTAGGGTTTACCTGGATTTTTACTAGGTCTTTCAGGGGGAGCAGGACCCGATGGAGGCATTCTAGGATTTTGAGGGGGAGGATTATTTTGCACTCCAACATTACTTTCTAATGGAGAATCAACCTGCATGGCATCACCAGTATTAGACATTCTGTGCTTTATAAAAATAAAATAAAAATTATTAACTTTCAGAATATAGACAAGATAATATTAAAGAGAAATTAGTTATACATTTTAATTGTGAGTTTAATGAATTAAATATTCAAGCAAAAAAATTAGTTGAAAACTCAGTTTTTTTGGCTTGAAAAATATGGTCCTTAGATTTTTCAACCCTGGTTCTGAACTATTTATAATATTTTTCAAGTATAGGTAGACTTTGTATAGTACATTGAATTCCTTTTAGTTGGAATTACATTTACAATAAAATGTCACTCATTAATAGCAGGGTTTCTAAACTGTAATGAATGCCCTTGTTATTGTTTGCTTAAACATTTAGGCAAAATCTCAAAAAGTTTTATTTATTAATCTTGCATCTAGCTGTTCCAAAGATCTATTACAAACTTTCCAAATCCTCCAAATTCTTACCAATCCTAAATAATTTCAACCATATTAACGAAAATAAAATGTCCATGTTGTTTAATTTTTTACTTACTAGTGTCTGAAGTCCAACAGCAGTGATAAAATCGTACATTATTCCAAACATTCCCCTTTGGTGCTGTAAAGTGGCGGCATGTCCAATAATTGAATCTTGATTTATCACAATTTGTGTTGCTTTTTCTACTCTTACTAAACGGCAATGCACTTGTGGAAACGCCTCATAGGGATCCTTTTTTGTATCTTCTGGTATAAGCTCTTTAAATGGACTAACAATTAGATAGACTTTTTCATTATCGTCCTTTGAACTAAAAAGCTGATCAATATTCCCAAACTGACTATCTTTTCCAAAGTAGAATTCAATGGTAGAATTCCCAGGATTCTGGACATGAGTCGTATAACGCTTTCCATGGACCAATATGCTTGCTATATTTTCAACTACCCTGTCTCCTACCTTCTCTGATGGTAACAAAGCCCGTTTAGATGTCTCTTTTCTTAAGCGTGCCCTTACCCATTTTGTAAATAATGCCTCAGTTAAATGGAAATGTCTTTTTTTTGTATCGTACTCAACTTTTTTAATATTAGATCCATACTGAGCATCATCTTCAGCTTCACCTAGTTCCAATACCCTAGACTTCCGATGCCAGTGCTTGAGCATGGTCCGTGGTATTTCTTCTATGTTCAATAAAAATAAATTAGCTCATTTGCATTTTTAAGCACCCAATTACCAAACTAAATACCTGGATGATGATTGTTTGGAATTTCCGATAATATACCATTAACTCTTTCAGCAGCCCAAGTAGCCATACCTATGGGTGGACCAAAACGTTTAATCATTTCTGGAAAATGTTGAGTGAAATGAAGATTTGGCTTAAAGCTGATATTTTTCCAACCTTCTTCCAAGCAGTTACAATACTCCAATAGCAGTTGTTTTAATTCATCAACTTCATCGGCAGACACATTTTTTAAAGTCAAAAAAATGGTAATTGAACTTAAAGTGGTGAGTGATTTGAGAAGATAATATTCTCTAGGTTTGTGGTCTGACGTCACGGATGTCTCTGCTTGATTTAATTTTTCTACCCAAAAGGGGGATAAGTGACAAAGGAAAGTAAACAGTATAAAGTACATGCCACTCCGCAGCTTTGAGGGAACCTGACTTTTTAGATCCTACTTGTTTTGGCACTTGTGAAATCCAGGAAGGTTTTTTTGTTTGCTCTATCACATTCCACACTGCCTCTAGCTCAGTGGCTGACAACTGTGGATTCCTAGATCTTTTGCTTTCTTTCTCTTTGCCCTTCTTTTTATCTTCCTTACTTCTAATAGTATCAACGGATGAATTAGATCTTTCACTTTTAGATATACTGATACTTTTTTTCCTTAAGTTATAGGTTGAATTTCGACTTCCACTTTCAGAAGCATGTTCAGAGCCAAACTCTGAGGTTTGAAAGTGATGTTCAGAACTTGATGACTTTGTCCGGCTGTTTGATCCTTCCAATTCAGCTCCTCCACTATCCATTCTAAGATATGTTTGTGACTGTCTCATTGTACTTGTATATTGTAGTCTTTTTTGCCATCCCACTGGCTCAATATTATCAGCATCAGTGCTGATTAAGCTGCTTCTACGTTTTTTATATTGATTATTTAGAAATATATCAGAATGTGCATCATTATCTTCTCTTCTTACATGCCAATTTTTTTCCTTTGTCAGATTTTTTTCTAGGTCAATTGCGGCATTTTGTATTAGATAGAAAGTTAGACTGTGATCTTTAAGATTTCCAAGCATGTGTGAATGCATCAAGTCAATTGAGCAATATTCCGTAAGTTGCCAATATACAAGGTTATTTAGCTCGCTCCATCAAACCCCATGACTCCTAACAATAGATACCCGCTCCCAATGTGACTGACACTTTTTCCACTTCTCTGCCCAGTGCATATGATCCTCATGAGTACGTAAGGAAAATTTTTCGACTTGATTCTCACCAAGTTCATCTTTTGAAATATGACAGACAGAGCAGAACTTAGAGGCTGAGTGACTTGCAAATCCAGCAATCTTTCAAATTGCTGGAATGTCTCCTATTAAAGAGAATAATGCAGCCCATATTTTTCAGCCTTGTGGATAGTGAGGTGTTTTTTCAATAAATATGCCATCCCATAGAGTCTTTAGTTCATTGACAAGAGGCTTCAGAAGATGATTTATTTGTTCACTCGTTGGCTCAGTTGGACCGGGAATAATAGCATACAAAAATAGATTTTTGTTTTTGTATTGATCTTCTGTAGGCAAGTTCATACACACCAACAAGATATTACCCACAGATTTCTGATGACCTCCAATACAATTGCCACCCGGCCTAAACCAGTCAACATATAAACTAAACATTAAATTACCTCGTGTTTTTGTATATCCATCAACACTTCTATTTTGAGTTGTAGAAATATCTGGAAAATTTTTCCATACAAAACCATCATATACATCTTTCATGACATCCCTTTCCATGTTTTCTAGAAAATCATTTTTTTTCTCAATCAGCGTCTCGAATTTTATTAGTTTAAACTTTCCTGAAAGCCATTCAACCAAACTGTTGTGATGAAATGTTTTACAAGGATGCTAGATTGCTTTTTCTTGTTTGTACTCAGCCAAATACAAATTTTCATCACAATTGAAAGTTTCTTCTCTCTGTCCTAAATCTTTCAAATAGCGCTTTGAGGATGAATAAAAAGGTTGAGTACAAGATAAGATAGATGATTGGTGTTTGGGGATATACTCATAAAGAGAAAAGCACTTAGCACAGCATGTTTTGGTGACAAATAATGGATTGAGTTGCAATCGACTAAAAACTATCTCTATAGAAAGGGGAATCAGGCCGATGATTCTGCTAGCATCTAGTTTACCTACCTCACTAAGAAGTTTGAGTTTGTTGACTTAATCATGCGAAAATTCAGCACAACCTTCTTTGCTTAAATGATGGATAAGAGAAAGTTTCACTGCTTGCCACATTATCTTTTGGCTTTAAAGCTCTTCCAAATTCAAATTGTTTGACCGTGGTAGAGATTGAATTGTTTCCAAAACAGGCTGCCCCTAAGCAAAGAAAAAAAATAGAGATTAATTGAAACATAATTTCTCTTTGTTTACCAAATATTGATGTCTTACAAGATCTTGGATGTTGGATCCTAAGTTAGGTGAAGCGCTGGATGTACCAACCATCTGTGCTTTGCGATTTCTTTCCTCTTCATGTTTGGAGTATGACTGAGATGTTTTGAAAGCTACACCAACTTCAAAGCTTCCCAATGAGGTCTGATGCTTTATTGATGAACATCCAAGCTCTTCACATTTACAAATGCAAAAAAATGGTGGCATTTTAAGACTTCTGGATATAAGAAATATGCTACTGGATGGTAGAAATTGAACAAACTATTTATTTATTGTGAAGCACTTACTAAAATAAGCTAATTTTTACATCTCAAGAAGTTTATCAACAAGTTGGTTACCATGGATTTCTTTGAATGTTTGTTTCATGCAGATCAACCATGCATTAAGTAGGTATTCATACTGTGCATCAGCAAAATGTTTCAGACTCGCTACATTTTACAATGTTGCATACATGTTTATCAAACAGCTTATTTTGCACAAAGCATAATACTATAAGAGAATACAAATTGATCGCATTTTTAAATATAGGAGAAACTATGATATAACTTGAATCAAAATAATACCATTTAATTTATAATAATAAAGTTATTTAAGTGTTGCCGTTTTTTTTTCTGCAATCACCTGCATTAATAAAATTCTGCCAAGTAACAGAAAGGTTTTCACTAATAATCACTATAAGATATAAAAAAATTTATAATATTTATTTTTCACAATATAGAATTACAGTCTGAAAAATAAATATTTTTTCAACAAAATATATTATTTTAAAATTTTCAAATCTAAGAGGCCATCAAAGTAAAGCTTCCAGAATCCAAAAAACAGAATTTTTACATTAAGTTGCTTATTCCAAACTCTGAAAAATTGGTATGGTTTCTGAGTAATCTTGGTAAATAAAATATATACATACTAATAAGGTGTTAATATAAATTTTTAAAATAAGTTTGTCAGCAAAATCAACAAGCTCAAATAAGGTCATTATTTGCATTAAAATATTATCAAAATAAGTTGGAAAATCAAAATGATTCTGCATTATATTTTTACCCGTTTATCATGCAATAATTTTCTATTACAGCTGAGTTATTTCCTTTTGAATTAATTATGAACATACATAGATATCCATATTTTATAGAGAAAGATATTCATGAGAAAGCTCATCTGTCCGTCCACTCAACTCTTCATTATTAATTATTTTCAAAATAAAAAATTTATTATAGTAGTGTTTTTGTTGCCATATCCTTTCAAAATTTTATATTTTTGTTCATTTTGCTTTTCATAATGTATATGATGAGCTCTATCTGTTCTTATTTTACTCAGGTAAAAATACCTACTAATATCCGTGTACTAAATAAAAGATTCAATGAGATACTCCCTCGATCAACTACTCATTTTTGCAGGTCAATTTACAATTTCTGTTGTGTGCTTTTGAATATTTCACCTCAGTATAATGAATGGAAGCTGAACCCCACCGAAGAGCAACTACATAGGTTTTCATTGTTCAATATAAGCTCTCTCAACATTGATATTAATTTGCCATATCCTGAATGAAATTACTGTGTTTCTGAACAAATCCCTGCTATATTCCACAATGCTTTTATCCACTTTCTTCATCAATGCAACTTTCCTGGAGAAATTTTTGCTTGGAATCTTGATTGGTTTCATGAGTGGAATCAAGTTTTGGCAAAAATTATCATTAAGAACTGGGATAAAGCTTTGGAAAATAATTATTTGGTTTCTTATTCAATGGAATCTACTCATATTTCCTACCTAAATCAAATGGGTGTTCTTCACCGCTGGTTTATAGGTTATGATGATAAATTACGACTTGGAAAAGATACTGATAATTTCTGTGAAATAGTTAAAATAAGAAAGTATAAATATATAATAAAAAAGAAAGTAAGAACTAATATTTTTATCTTTTTTTTTTACACAAGCTTATATAAATTTGACAATCTTTTTCAGAATTCTTTTAACCGAACTCACCTTCTTAAACAACTTCCAAGTGGTGAAACCTATGAGAATCTTTTCAAAAACGTCAAATGTTGCTCAGACAACAAAATTGATGATGAAGGTTCTTTTAAGCGGATTTTATTGCCATGGAGATCTGAAGAATTCTCAAGACTTGCACAAAATCTTGACCAGAAACACATTCAAATCCAAGAACCTTCCTCTTATTCAGGAGAAATACTTAAGAACTTGGCATTATATGATAGATTAAATTTGGTATCCTCAATCGAGACTCACTTTAATTCTTTTCCAGTCCCCAGGGGTTTGCCAAGTGACTGCTATTCTTCATTATATCTCGCTTCTCTTAATCCTCAACAATTAAGACTTCTTAATTGTCAAGCCCCAATAAACATTTCCTACATGCTTGAACCAATTTCAAATTCTAAAATGAGTTATTGATGAATTCACTAATCAATAATCTAGCAGACTCATATTCCTCGTTTCCAATGTTTGGGACACTTAACCTTAAAAAAATAGAACAGATAAATATTTTTAGCTATGATGCAACTTTATATAAAGAAAATTTCACATACATTGATAGCTCAATCTTTTTTCTTTGTATCTTATAAATTCTGAATTCAATACTTCTGCTTACAAAATACTTGAGTACATGAACTTCATTTTGTTGGCCCATTCTATACAGACAATCAACTGCTTGCTGTTCAACTGCTGGATTCCAATTAGGCTCCTGTTTCAATATTTTAAACAAATTCTCTTTTCAACCTTTTCTATTTCAATATAAGACTCTTTGACTTACCATTATATATACATTTTGTGCACACTTCAAGTCTATTTCAACTCCTGCAGCCTTGATTGTACCAAGCAAAACTTGACATCTTTCATCATTTTTGAATTTGTCCAGATTTTCATCCCTTTTTTTCATGCTCAACTTTCCTACAAGCTCTGTGTAGCTAATTCCATGGTCATCTAAAGCCTTTTTTATACTGTTTCAATGGAAAGAATATTGAAATGTTGTTTAAGCTAAAAATAAGTTATTGAGATAATTAATAGAATTCCTTACATTTCCAAAAAGTCCGCATATTCTGAAAATATAACAGCCTTGGGACAAATTATCCCCCTTTCTCCCCTTAAGAGAATTTCCAAATGACTGATTAGATGGATAATCTTTGCT
This sequence comes from Hemileia vastatrix, assembly GCA_030280995.1. Lineage (NCBI taxonomy): Eukaryota > Fungi > Basidiomycota > Pucciniomycetes > Pucciniales > Zaghouaniaceae > Hemileia > Hemileia vastatrix. Next base: position 12,680,539 of record JASXTE010000018.1, on the reverse strand, counting down.
GAATGTTTACATGTGAAAGGAAATGTTGGAGGTTGATCTGGGTTTTCGTAGACAGGGTGGTTACAAAATTGCCGTAAAATTGACAGTTCTCGGAGACACTCAGCTGAGTCCAAAGGGAGGTTGGTGTTTTGAGAAGGCCCATAATACTCAGAAAAATGTTCTTGAAGCTTTGTAAGTTTTGAGTGCCAAGTTTCTGATAATTCTACAGATATTCCTTGCTCAATTTTTTGAGGAAGTGATAAGATTGCTTCTTTTGTCCTCCGCAGGCATATGACATTCATGAGAGTATTTATCGATTTTATTGAGCTAGAGCTTCCTCTGTTTAAGCCATTAATAGAAAAATTAATCCACAACCAGTTTTCTTGCCATCTTTCAATTCTGAGGAATGATATAAGGCTTTGAAGATCAGTTGTCTGGTTCTGAAGTGGTGTCCCTGTCAAGCATAGTCGATACTCAGCCTCCAAGGCCAATATATTCTGATTCTTGTGCAACTGGGGATTCTTGATTAAACTTTTAAATTATGTTAAACATTTCATCAGCTTTTATAATATTATGTTCAAAATTATTAGTAATTCAAATGAATGCTTACTGAGCCTCATCTAAAACTATTCTGTACCAAATGAGTTTATGAGTTACTGGCGGAATAGGTTGAGGAGTTTTCTTTGAAGAAGATGGACTTGCTGTCTCAAAGGTAGTCAAAACAACTAGTTGGTTCTGAAGCTCCTCAAAATTAATTTTCTTTGAATCCTTCCCATAAAGAACCTTGAAAGGTAGTGCATTATCTTCAAAGTGAATTCTTATTTCATTGACCCAGTTTGATAATGGTGCAGGTGGGAAAATGATATGAGTTGCTGATGTCCTATCTTTCTCTTTTCCACCACCCAAGAGTTGGAATTGTTTGGCTTCACTTTGAGTTGCAGTAATTAGGCCAAGATTTGAGAGGGTCTTTCCCAAGCACATATCATCAGCTAGAATTGAACCAATTCCTGCAGAGGATAACTCTTCTTCAAGAAATTATTCATAATAATTATTAAAAAGTACTCTCAGCCAGCTGTTGTCTGCATGCCTCCACAGGTTTTCTAACTTTTTGGATAAGTTATTTTCATTGTCTATCATAAAATTGATAGCTTGAATCTGATGCGTTTTCAGAGTTGTTTTCATACCACGTATAGATAGATTCGCCATTTGATTATCCCTTTTTCCCAGAAATTTCAGAAGTTGTATGAATACAAGAATGAGAAATATTGAAGAAGAAGGTTGGATTGTAGTGTGGAATTGGTGTCAAATCAATTTGAGCAATTAGAAGTACTTCTTTAGCCTGACTAATAAAATCAGTCAAACAACAAAGGAGGCCACAAATTCTATACTGCCTGTTTAATAGTAGAACCAAGTAATAGTAAAAACAATAAGGTATTTGGGGATTTAAAGCCCTTTGCTCAGTTAAAATTTGAGATCAAGATCCAATTTCTCCAAGTAGTTGTCCTATTTGGCAGCTCTGTTCGTTAGAAAGATCACCAATAGGTTTTGCTTCTTCTTCTTTGAATAATCCAAAAACATGAACTAAAGATCTTCCTTGTTGCATAATAACTGGAGTGGATACTTCATCAAATACAGATCTTTCTTTTGGGAAAATAGGTTTAAAACTTAAAGAGAATTTTCCAATGCATCTTAAATATGACATTTTAATTAAATGAATTTTATGGTGATGGTGGTAGTTTAAAGAAAGAGAGGGTGAGAGCAAAGTTTTGAAAGAGAATAAAGTAGAGAATATATATAATATTGGATGAATATTCAAAATTGAATTTTTCATGTATGTTAATAATTAATGTTGACTCACATTTTAATAATAACTAAATACAGATAAATAATTTAAAAAAGTGCATTATTTTAGAGCCTAAGTTTTGTGCCAATATATTAAAATTAGTTTCTTTAATAGTGTAAATTTTTTAAAAAATACATTACTATTTTTTCCCCTTATAAAATATATATATATTTTTTCTCCTACATTAAATTTTTTGAACATTGTCTTATACTTTTTTATTCCAAGGAACAATGAGAAATTTCTATTGATAAGGGCTCAATATCAACTTTTTTCTAGAAAATTTAAAATCATGTGCAAATATTTTAACAGAGTTATATTTTTATTAATAAAATTTTTAAAAAGGACTTAAATAGTATTCTTTTTTATATATTTGCGGAAATAAAATTGATAATTGAAATAATATTCCAGACCTAGTATACTATGTGTCATTTAAGATATTTCTACTAATATCAAACCTGACCTCCCAAAATTAAATGGATCTATATATAAAATTGAATATTATGGTATGTTAAGTGTTGTGGCTCAACCATTGCTCAACTTAAATCCAAAGGTCTGCTCAAGAAGGGATAAATTGAGGCTCAATTTAGGGCCAACTTTTTTTTCAAAATTTTTTCATATAATTTAAAAACAGTTTCCTAATTCTTTCAAAACATTTCCCCAATGATTTCCCAACCTCTTCCTGAAAGTTTCAAAAAGAGGGAACTGCTAGCAGTTCACCCCCTGATTTCCCGTGGTGTTACTTATACCAAAATCCACTGGAGTGCACAGACCTTCAATCCAGATGATGTCACTGCTATCCCTGGATATTAAAGCACTGTTAGGGCCCATCACCTCCCCATGGCGTCCACTTCAAGCAGTTTCAACACACAGACCTCCAGTAAGGACCCTCCATCACAATTAATGATACCACAAACTCATACCATAAATAGAATAAACAGATAAAAGTGGATACCATAAAGAAACAGGTAAAATAACTCATCCAAAGAGTATATAATGAGACCCAAAGAATATAAAGGAACCAAATTAGCTGTCCAAGCTCCCAATAACATCCCCAAGCATCCATATTAACCCAGTAATCATATCCCAACCCATAAATCCGTGAAAATCCATCCAAGGAAGCAGATTAAGTTGTCCAAACTGGATATATGCCCCTGAAATAGGTGTATATGCTTGTGTAGGCGTTTTTAGTCCACTGAATACATCCATAAGACCTGAAATAAGCAGAAAAATTAAGGTTATAGGCTATTAAGAGGTTAAAACCCACTTATAGACCTAAATATACATAATTTAACTACATATTTCACTGAATATGAGGTTTATGTATACATATAAGCTTATGTATGTCTATAATTACTTAATATCACTAAAGATAAGTATATTATGACTCCATTAACACCTTAATATATATTATTAGGCTATGGATAAGCTATTTAAACTACTTTAAGTTATATAATAGTGTAATAATTATATATATATATATGTATTATAACCATATATATAAGTATTTTAACCTTATTTTTAAGTTATAAGCTTAATGTAATTAAGGTTATCTTATTTTAAACATAAGAATTACTCAGTCCTGGGGATACCTAGCCTGAAATTTTCTTAATATATATCTATTATATGCTAATTTATGATTATACTTCTTGTAATTATTTTCTTATTTTTTTTACTTTATAGCCATGCTATTCCAAAAATATGAGCCTAAATTTAGGGTTCAATTTGTCCATGAAGCCATTTCCAGAAAAAAATTAAGTGAAATAAACAATATGTTTTTCTCATCATTTATTCATGACTCTCTGTGTTGCTGGATCCATCTTTTCAAAGAAAAAAGTGCTGTAGTATGGGATCCTAGCACATACTTACAGCAAGGTTTTCCTCAGAATTTGGATGAAGAACACTGTGATTTTATTCAGGAGTTTATTAAAGCAGATCCAACATTGTATCTATTTGAATCAAGGGCTGCTTTTTTAGAAGAGCATGGTGTTGAGGTTGATACATCAACCATTCATGAAAATCTACACAGGCACCTTGACATTTCAAGAAAATTTACTCAGAATTTCCACCCAGGAAAGTCCCTTGAAAAATGACATAACTACATTGCTCTTGTTGCACATAAAACCAGGATGGCTGGTATTTTCAGGCAAGTAATAATTTTATTTGTGTGATAATTTTCATATTGATTAAAAAATACAGATAAATCAGGCATCTCAAAAGATTGTGTTCAAAGAAAACATGGTTGGGCTAAAAAGGGGTGTCTGACTAGATGTGTGAAACAAAAATCAGGCTACTCACCATTTTGATCTGATTCCTGCCATTAGTCTTCATGGGCTTGTTGCTCATAAAATTAAAAAGAAATGGTTTGTAGAATAGATTTTGAATTTTTCTTGGAAAAAATGTTGGTACATATATATTTTCTTTAAATAGAGATTTATTGATGTCTCTGTCTTTCAACTTTTCCTCTCAAAGAAGAAACCATTCCTTGGACCCTGAAGTGTTTTAATAATTGAAAATGCATCTATACATCACAAGGGAAGAGTTGAAAGTTTAGTTGAGAAAGCTGGTTCCTTACTAATATATTTGCTACCTTACTCACCTGGTCTTAAACCGATAGAGAAAACATTTAGTATGTTAAAATCAAAGTTGAGACAAAATAAAGTGTTGAATGGTGGAGAACAAGATGATAAAATGATTGAAACATTTGTATATAAAATTTACACCCCTGCTTTTTAGGGGTAGTGGTAATTTGCCTTAAATCAAAAATTATTGATTTATAATTTATAAATAATAAATATCCAATTTTTTGAATTATAGGAAACAAATTTTCACCTTTTTGAATTTTTTCAGTGCAAACATTATTGTTCATATTTTCCCAAAAAAACTTTATGTCACAAATGCAAGATTTACTTTGTGGAAGACCCAATGTGGCCTGCAACTTCATTGCATTCATGCAAATTTTTTTTAAAAAAAAGCATCATAAATTTAATAACCTGTGTTTATAATTATAAGTATAAATTTAATGACCCGTCTTTATAATTATCAGTAAAAGTTTAATGACCTGTGTTTATAATTCAGGATATATGATCTATAGAAAATATATTTTATATAATTTTTTTGAAAACATTTGAAAGCTTTTAAATTTTTTCAAATTAATATTGTTTGTAAGTGGATAGATGAATATTAATAAATTTGTCAATAAAAGGTAATATATTAGTTTAATTTTTTTATTTGGTGCAAATGTGTTTGAAATTTTTTGGCTGCATTAACCAAAGCTATTGCTGGACCAGAAGGAATACCAAGCATTTAGGATCAAATCACACCACACAATATGGGGGCGGACTTGCTAGCAAGTCCGCAACCTTGGACCCAAACTCACCATAGATTGAACACACATTGAGCTATTGATAAAGGAACCATACAATCAGGGATGAACACCACTCAGCAGAACAGTTTTAGGTGGGTGTTCAAGTAGAGTTCAGTATGGGTTCAGTATGAGTTCAGTCTGAGTTCCATCTGAGTTCCATCTGAGTTCAGGTTGAGGACTTGCTAGCAAGTCCACCCCCTATATTGCGTAGTGTCATAAGGAAAATCTTTAAAAAAATTCCAGTGCCTCATTCAAAGTTTTTTCAGGCCTTTGGAAATATCAATATCATTTTTGTCTACCTTAGAAAAATTAAAAAAATTGTCCATAGAAGCTTCATCATCAGAAAGATGGGTAGAACAGTAGCATGGTGGGGAGCTGGAAGTTTCTGCCTTATTTTTCTTCCTCCTCTTGATGCTTCTTGAAACTGGATCAGATACCCAATTAAAAGAAGGTGTTTTTGGAGGGTTGAGAAGAGTCACCTCCTTTGGGTTTACAGTCTGATAGAAAAAACAAAAAAATTAATATTTATTCAAATTTTAATGGAAAGAGAGACTTACTATTTCCTTGGCCCACATACATTCTCTGTCTGGAGTCAGTACAAAATACTGCTTTGGATTTTCAGGGTTTACAACAAAATTTGATTCAGTTAAGCCTGAAAGGTCAGGTAAAGAGACATACAAAGCCAAAATAGTGTGCAAATTTTCATGAAAGTTGGCCAAAGAAATAGCACAAGTAGTAGCAGTTTGAGATGCAGATAATGATTGATCTGAATCTAGATTTGACTAAAAAGATTTTTTGAGGTCTCCATAAAGTTTTTTTTTTCTGAAATAAATATGGAATTAATATCATACAAAATAAAAAAAGATAAAAAAGAAAAAATTACCTCTGCAACTGATTTAGGATTCCTATGCTCAAGGTGTAAAAAAATATTATGAATATTTGGAGTCTTTCAAACCTCATTATGAAATTTCCTGAAACAATATTGAATAGACAGCCCTTTTTTTGGTCAGGGAACCTTTGATTGTTATTTTATTTCTGGACATGCCAGGCAATTTTTCATTCTTCTTCAAGATCTTGGACAAACTCACCTGGGTTTGCATCTTCTTGATCTTTAATGACATCAACTGCCACATCTTTAAACTCATTGAAGCTATAATTCTATGCTGGCCAAACCGATTCCAAGTTCTCTTCATCAGCAGTGAATTTTGTATATTTTTTTTTTTATTTGATTCTCCAGAGTTGTCTTCCAAGAATAATATGAAATCTATTGTTACATAGATTTCAAATCAATCAAATGGAACTGATGGAGGGATTGACTGCAACATGAAAGAAGAAGCCAAGTATTGAGGCTTATAAGGGTTTCAAGGATTCTCATTATCCAGACCAGATGTAGGGGTTTCAAAGTTCATAATAGAGCCAAAATCCAATAGACTGTGACACACAAAAACTACATGAGAATACAAAAAGAAGAAAAAAAATTGAAAAAAGGCAAAAATAAAAAAACTTACATGGAATTAGAAAGATGAACCAATGTTAGATGTTTGTTGCAGTTGAATTGAGTTTAGAAAATGGCTGAACTAAGTTGAGTCAATGAGTCAAATTGAGTCAAGTTGATGGGAAGTAGAAAAAAAGAAAAGAAACACTACGCAATATAGGGGGTGGACTTGCTAGCAAGTCCTCAACCTGAACCCAGATGGAACTCAGACTGAACTCATACTGAACCCATACTGAACTCTACTTGAACACCCACCTAAAACTGTTCTGCTGAGTGGTGTTCATCCCTGATTGTATGGTTCCTTTATCAATAGCTCAATGTGTGTTCAATCTGTGGTGAGTTTAGGTCGAAGGTTGCGGACTTGCTAGCAAGTCCGGCCCCCATATTGTGTGGTGAAAAAGGCAAGAAAAAGAAATGAGGAAAAAAATGGTGAGTAAGGGGGAAGCAAGAAAAAAAAATGGGAGAGGGGAGGATGGGGCAGGTGATTGCATATCCAATCAAATGAGAAATCAGATATAGCTGGCCACCTGACCTGCACACAAGGTTTTTGAGGGGGGCAGAGGCTGGAAAATTTGTAGATGGACACAAGGTTTTTCCCATTAGCTGTATCAAAATATAGGAATTATTATTCTTTAATACATCTTTCTCAATTAAAAGCTTACTCAAGCTTAAATTAATAATTTACATTGAAGCACTGAAACTCAAAGGGTTATGGGCTTGGTCTCAATAAATCTTGCAATCATGGATTCTAACCAGAACCATCACAATACATGCGTTGACACATCTCAAAATTTGCCTTCTTCTCTGCATCCTGAACACACACCTCCTCTGGTTCAAGATTCCCCTCCCTCACCATCCCTCTTTTCCTTATCCATATTGTGCCCCTAAAAAGAGAAGATATGTATCCCCTCCTCCATCTCCAGGAGTCCTCTCCAGACAAAAATCAATTGTCTCCATTTAGGATGCCAGACGGGCCCGCCCCAAACTCCTTTTCACCACCTCACAGTTGTTCTTGCCCTCCTACCCCTTCCCCCTCCCATGGACATCTCCCCCCAGACTCTCCTACTGTCATTCCAGCCAATTCCCTTGACATCTCTATCCACAACCCCAATGGTCTCTTCTTTGACCCTGACCCTGGTTCTATCCCTCCTACCCTCAACCTGAACACCCATGCTGCCCACCTCACACACTTGGTTGATCAAGAAGACACTACTAACCCGGTAGTCCTCATGCAGTGGCTTCACAACCTCATTTTCACCATTTATGACCCTCCTAGGAAGGGGACTGAAATCTCTGTTCATGTTGCAACCATGTCAGACATCTGTACTCTCTCCAAAACCCTCCTCCCTATCATCAACCAATCCTCCTTCCACCATCAAGCCCCTCTTCCTCTCCCTCCCTCTCCCTTCCCTTTCCTCAATTGATGAGAAGACAACCACAATCCACACCCAATTAAAACCCCCTTGCCCCAATTCTCCTCTCCCTGCCCATAACTTTTCCCAGTCTGTAGCAGCCAACACCTCCCCCTCCCCATTAACCACTAATTAAGCTCACCTTTCAATTCTTCCCTCCCCCCTCCCTCACTATCAAACAATATAACCCCACCTCCCCCACTCTAAATAATCTTAAAAAAAGACTACTTCTCACCTTCCTTAAAAACCACATCTCTTCCCAGAAAATATATCTCTCCTCATCCACATCTCCCATCTGCATCCAAGTCACCATTTGTCATTTCTCCAATGATTTAAAGCTGATCCTGGCCTCTGAAGAAGACATACTTTCCCTGGAAAATGCATGGCAGAAGTGGATGCCAGAGGGCATGATTTAAAAGCCCCTTTTCTTTCCAGTGGTTGCTCCTGGTATCCCCACCCACTATGACCTAAATGACCAAGTGTTTTTTGATTCCCTCATTGAGGAAAAACCAGAGAACCTCAAATCCCTCTATTGCATTTCTTGGTTGAGATGTGCAGAGGTTAGATCTGGGAAAAAAAATTCTTCCATATATCCTCAACCTCCTTGAAAAAGCAGATGCTAAATGCCTTTCTTCCTCTACCCACTCATTTCCATTCTTCTTTGATGGAAAGAAAAGTTGTACTGAGGCAAGCAATCATGAATGCAGCACTATCTTCCAGTGCTTGGGAAGAGGGCATTTATAAATTCACTGTTCCCTTCCACCCCAATGCTCCAACTGCACTGGTCACCAAAACTCCAAAGTGTGTGACAGGCACAATCTCTCTTCCCCAGTGTGTTTTTGCTGTGTAAACTCCCTCCAACATGATCACCTCCTCAAAAAAGGCAATACCACACTTGAGGATTTACTGTCACCAGAAAACCTATACACAAGGTTGAGGATGATCCCAAAGTAAGTGATATAAAATGATGAGGGAAATTACAAATTCAAAGCACAGAGGATTACTTTGAGGATATGATTTGAAGATAGAACTGAGTAGCTTAGAAGGTTCCGGATAATCTTTGAGGAATAATTAATGTATAATGTAAGGACACTAACTATTATGGTAAATCTCATGAAGGGTTTCAACTTAATAATCAAAGGGAAAATTTAATGATTTAGGATTTAATAAAATTGATTATTAAGAAAGAAAAGGACAAATATAACAATAGCCTAATAGGAGTTTGACTACTATCACAAATATATTTTATAATTTAATTCTAGAGAAAGTCAAACCAAAGTAACCCCCTTTAAATATCCTATCCCTCCTTGCACTGACCCATTAATTACTCAGCCACCATATATCCACAGACCCATTTAATCCACCAGAGTTCCCAATTACCAATTAATCTAACCTTATAACCCTTCCATCCTGTTCCTATTTCTCAGACCCACAATTTCCCTGTTTGAATTTTGCCTCAACTTTAGCACTAGAGCACATGTAGATTGCTTATTTTTGAAAAGTATAAGTGTATTTAAATTTAGGATACTTTACAGTTTGAATAGTGCAGATAATATGAGAACACAATAGAATGTAATTTTTCCAAGATCGTTTTTTGCGTATTGCTAGGAGTTAGGCCTGAATAGTGGTGTGATTGAGGTACTTTTGCTTCAAGTGTCACATGGCATGTGACAGATGCCCAGGTATAAAACACAAGTTACGTTGAGAATCAGAACACTTCATTACATAAACTTTTACAATCACCTCCTTCCATTTTCTATTTTTTCAACTTTATCTATTTAAATTTTAATGCCTGTAAATACTGACCAAACCCCTATGCCTCCTTAACCTTGAGCTGATGGGGGGCTCCCCACTTGGAAATTCAAGACATCCTGTATGGCCTGTGTGGCCATGGACTTATTTTTTGTGGAGAGTACAGCATCTCAAGGTCCTTGCAAGAAGTGTGAGTTTTGTTGATGGCGTCAAGTGACATGTAACACCTTGGCTCTCAACAATAATATCAAGCCATTCCCCAATACAAAGTTTTGGTCAATTGCAGACTCAAAGGCATTTTTCGAAGAAATATGGGATGTGCCTACTACTAGCTATTTGGCTGTGGATGAATTAGAGGGCTTTAGTCAGGAGGAGCTGTTGGAGATAACTGGTTGGGCTACGGATGTAGCCTTGGGGAAGCAAAGGATGATAGAGGATGAAGTGGACAAGGGTGTTGCAGATGCTGCAGAGAATGAAAGGGAGGAAGCTTCCATGTCAAAGAGACAACAATGATGAAGAGGAAGTAGGGGTGGTGGAGAGAAAACCATTGTTCCTCAAGGTTGACCCTGAATTTGGGGTAAGTGTTTTTTTAATTTAATTTTTATTACTACAATGGTAACTGATGTTTTTTTTAATTTTTAATTTTAATTATTATTATTATTAGAAGGTGGAGACCACAGAGGAGATTCCCATAGCATCAACCAGTGGGCTAGTCCCTGAAATTCCTACTGAGGTCAAACAGCCAATTGAATATGATCCTTCAAACACCAAGGACACTGACTTTATGGTTGAAGCCTTGGATAAATTATGGTCCAAGAAACCACACCAAGCTTGTTGAATGTCATTTGTTGAGGCTTTATGCAACAAGGTCAGGAAAATTGTGGATTTGGCATCATATGATATAGCCAAAGAATTTTTGGATATTGGGGAGATGGTGTTTGCTGAAGGTGATGAAGTCTTTGAGAAGAGTTGAAAAGGAATTCAACAAGTCATGGATAAGATGAAGGAATTGATTTGAAGAAAAGTGGAAGAAAAAATAATTTAGAGAAAAGAAAAATTAAAATAGAAAAAGAAAATTTTTTTTTTTGTATATAACTTTATTCTTTAATATTGTTTTATTTAGTTGCTTGTTTTATTTTTTTGGTTTATTATGCAAATAGAAGAAAATAAACCATGCAATATTTGGGGGGGACTTGCTAGCAATTCCTCAAATTGAATTCAGATGGAATTCAGACTGAACTCAGACTGAACTTTACTTTGAACTCATCTTGAGCTCTTAACCAAAATCCGATGAGTCTGTGCTGGAATAATAGTGAAAGTTTAATAAATAATTTATAGAAATAATAACAAGGGAAGATTAATAATCTGATCCACTCACAGAATTTTTTTCATAAAACTCAATTTCATTTTCATTTTGAATTTCACCTGATCATTAAAAAGACTGAAAATTATACTATTTATTTCAAAAACATCACTTTTAACCTCTCTAATTAATTTATTCTATTTTTTTTTGAAAAAATATAAAATAAGATCAGCGGTTCCTATTAATGATAACTCCTTTTAACCAAGAACTTGAAGCTTTTATTTTTTAATTTAAACCATATTACCTGATATTTTTTTTGGATTTTTATTATTTCTGATTATGCAATATAATTATTTTCAATTCAATGGAATTATTTAATAAAAATATTGAACCATCAAAATTCTCAAGTTTCTATTCTAGAATACTGTGAAAAGACTCATAATTAAAAAAATAAAAGATAGAAATATGTTTTCCTAATTTCTGTTTCAATGAAGTCCACTAATAGCTTCTTTACACTTAGCACTAATAATTTATAAATTGTTTAACTATATGTCTAGAAAGAAATATAATTCTTATACAAATGAATTTTAATCCAGTTTTTTCCATTTTTGTAAGCAAGAAGATGATTAAAATTAAAAGGAAAATTTTTTTTGCTCTTTTTTATTTCTATTGAATATTCAACTACTAAGAATTTTTGCAATATAAATTTATTCAATGTAATACATATATGATATTCTGGAACTCTTCATGATGTATTTCATCAAAATTTCATGTAAATTTGGTTATTTGGTAGAGTAATCTCATGAGTTGAAATAATTAATCACTACTTAGTGAATTTATCATATGAAAGACTAAAATTCAAGCTAGATGTAAAAATTTAAAGATAATAAAAACAAAGTAGTATAAATTTATTTAAACTTCAATTTTAGTGCTTGATTTTGCTTCAATGCTGTATTGTGGGATAATTTCAGTGTCAACCTGGGAATAAGCACCATATAACTTGCAAAGTTTTCTCATGTTAAAAAATGTGCTTCAGGTAAATATTTTGATTGTATTATTGTTCAAGAACTGAATTAAATAGGTAAAAGTGGTAATTTTTTATAATTCTATCAGTTTCAAGTTGAAAAACTATCACTACGCAATATAGGGGGTGGACTTGCTAGCAAGTCCTCAACCTGAACTGAGATGGAACTCAGACTGAACTCATACTGAACCCAAACTGAACTCTACTTGAACACCCACCTAAAACTGTTCTGCTGAGTGGTGTTCATTCCTGATTGTATGGTTCCTTTATCAATAGCTCAATGTGTGTTCAATCTGTGGTGAGTTTGGGTCCAAGGTTGCGGACTCACTAGCAAGTCCGCCCCCCATATTGTGTGGTGTATTATATGATATTCATTTTGTAAAAAAGACACAATAGTTAATTTATATTATACCCATGTAGAAAAACAGCTGTAAAGGAAATCATCTTTTGATTAAAAATAATATAATTCCATGTTTTAAATGAAAAGAAAAAATATTTCAATTCTATGGTGTTGAAAAATAAATTAAATGAAACATTGCAGGTACGCTTTTTTAGCCATTAAAATTAAAGTTTTGATAGGAGTAACTCACAACTGAACACTTACACACAATTGTAAAATTAAATATATGGGTTCAAGATTTATCAATGATTTATTGGAATTATTATATTTATGCTCATTGGTAGATCTTATATGATGTTTCTATTCAGTTTCTAAGTGTATGAAAAACAATCCCTTTGATATTTTATTTAAACAGAAGAATTTAAAAATTTTCTTGAAATAGGCCTTATCAAAAAGCAATACTGGAATGAGTATATTTTTATAAAAATTAATTTAAATAGCAAGATTTCAAATCTTCATAACAGATTTAAAACAAAACATAAATATTAAAATTTGACTTTTTATAAAAATATATATTGATTTAAAAGATATTTACTTATTTTTTTTTTACAAAATGACCAATTTTATCCTGTGAGACTTCCCTTCAACTTACATGTATAAGTCTAAAAAATTAATATGATGCTCTGAATACTCTATATAATGTGTACCTAAGGCAAAAAAAATGTTTTTATGAAGTAATTCAAATCTAAGCAGAAGAGGTGATATCTTTTTTATGTAATATAGTTGTATGAAATTGATTTATAGGTAGTTTCTTAATCCGTTATATGGAAAGAAATCATATTGTAATAATATATAATCAACTTAAAACTATTTTTAAAATAATAATTTCTAAAAATGATTCTTAATTCGTACTTATTTTCAGAACTTCAAAGTATTTAATATAAATATTTTGATATAAAAATATAATTATTTTTATATTTAAAAGTAATTAATAAAACTTCTAAAAAAGTATAAATTTTTTTCATGGCTTAAATTATCTTGAACCACACTTGGAAACAAGATTGCATTGAGAGTTCAATCTAAGTTCCACCAAAAACATGATAAATAATTTTTTTGAAAATGTATATAGTCATTGAAATTAAAAAAAATTAGTAAAAGAAAGGACTCAGATAGTTTATTCTGTTACTGAATAGATTATCATAAATATATTGAGGTAGATAACTTATTGAAGTTTTTTAAATTTGCAGTTATTACAGTCAATTATCCAGTTAATATAGCAATCACAAAACAAGAAATCAGCCTAAATGGTTATATATGTTGATAAATCTTTTCTTCAACCTTTACCCAAATTATTCAATTTAATTCAAAGATATTTTTAATCTAACCAACATATTTTACTATTAAATTTAAAACTAAATACAATAAACTCATAAAATACATAAGTTCAATAATTTCAAATTTCTTTAAATGTTTTGTTTTAGTTTTCAACTTTTTGCTACAGTTTTCCTATTATATTATTTATTTATATCATGTATAGTTATCAGAAGCACACTGTCAATTCTTGTGTAAAAAAGAGAAATAGTGTCCTTAGTCTTAAAGTGCATTGTAAATCAAAAATTTAAAGTTAAGATGCATAAACTATAGGTTTAAGTTCAGAAGTATCAATAAAAGATAATTATCAATCTATTTACATATTGGAAGAATAGAGCTGTAGATTGAGGGGGTGGACTCTTATGTTTTCCCAAAGAGTAGAGTACACTCTCCATTTTTTTCTACCTAAATGGACAACCTCTCAATCTCTCCACACAACTTTTTCTGCCTTTTCATTTCTGTTAATTCTATTACCACTCCCCACACTTTTATTGCCCTCCTGATACACTTTCTACACCCTTTAAGCTTCAAAATCTATGTTTAAGCCCTCCTCACTACTCCCCTCCAATCTATTTTCACTTTTAACACAACTACACCCCTTTTTCAACCTCTCGCTCACCCCAATTACCTCCATTAGTCCTCACCAGCCTTTCTCTCACATTCTCAAACTATTACTCACCTCCCCAGTCTATTGTCAACATGCCCCAGCTCTCGCTTACCTCCCCTAGCCCTTTCTCACCTTCCCAAGCCCTTTCCAGCCCTTCACTCACCTCTTCCAGCCTCCCCCAGTCCCTTACTTTGGCTGGAGATGTGAGAGAGGTGCTGTAAAGACTAAGGAGGGCTTGGAGAAGTGAGTGAGAGGCTTTTCTCACCTCCCACAGACTTTCAAAGCCCCTTGCTCACCTACCCCAGTTTCCCCAGTCCCTTAATTTGGCTGGAGATGTGAACAAGGTGCTGTAAAGACTAAGTAGGTGAGAGGCTTTTATCACCTCTCCTATCCCTTTAAGGACCCTCACTCACCTTTTCCAGCCTTCCTGAAGTGGGTTAGGTTCTTTTATAACCTCTCCCAGCCCTGTAAAGCCCCTCTTTCACCTTCCCCAGCCTTCCCCAGTCCCTTGATTTTTCTGGGGGAGGTGAAAAAAGTTTTGAGGAGGCATGCAAGGGCTTGGGAAGTAGCCAACTTTTTATAAACTTGAGAATAATTAATATGTATAAATTAGAAATAACAAGGAATAAAATTTTGAGTTATTATAACCCATTCCAAGTGGTAAATAATGTAACTAAATACATATTTCAGAATTTGAGTTGCTTGTGTTTACTAAAAAAATGTGGCCAATTGTTGAGAAAGAAATATATTTGTAGGGAAGAAACATGAAAAATGAAAAAATACAAAGTAAAATAAAACTAAATAATGACAGCAGGCTGGTAAAGGTGAGTGAGGTTCTGGGGGAGGTGTGAGAAATGAAGAGAAGAGAAGGGAGAGGGGGGAAGGAGAGGAGAGTTGTTTTCTCACTGTGAAGGGAAGGAATAGGGCAGACAGGGTAAATAGATGGCACGTTTAGCAAAAATATAAGGGGGTAGGATAGGAAGGCAGATTGAAGATAAGGGTGAGTGAGGGGAGGGAGGCATCAGATGGAAGTCCCACTTGGAATTCTACCAGGAATCAAAAAAAAGCACTAGATGTCTAGAGAACACTTTTTTACTGCTGTGAATATTTTTTGAACTATTAATCAACTGTGGTTCAATGAAGGTTCAAATCAGTTTCAAGGTTTTTTCAAAGTAAATTAAAAATTTCTTCATGATTGTTTCATCACCACCTCAATGTGTGCTGAAAAAGAAATGAATTAGGGTTCAAGGTTGCAGACTTGCTAGCAAGTCTGCCCCCCATATTGCGTGGTGATAAAGAGAAAGAAAAAATTTGTATTTTAAGAGAGAAAATTTTGAGAGAAGAAAAGAGAAAAGAAATATTTTAAGAAAGAAAATTTAGAGAAAAGAAAAAAAAGAAAATTTAGATTTTAAAAGAAATTTGATTCAAGATTGATTGTTGAAGAAAGTTGTGTTGATTATTAGAGTGTTTTGATGGTTTGATTTTTGAGGAAAACAGAAAGAAATGAAAAAAATAAAAAAAGTTTGAATGTTGAAAAGAAAAAGAAAGTAAATAATTTGGGAAGAGAATATGATAACGTAATATGCAAATCAATTTTAGAAAAAAGAAAAGAGAAAATTAATTCATTTAAAAATACATTAGGGGGTGTCAGTTCTGGAAAATCCGCACTTACAAATACGCACTTATCTAAGTGCCGATTTCCAAAACACACTAGCCCCAACACTGGTGGATTTCAAAATGAAAAAAGTCACTTATTTCACTCAAATCCACACTTTCTCAACCAAAAGTGCTGATTTCACTGATTTGTCAGCATCATACCATTCATACACACCACTCTTCAGCATAACACTTCATAACTCAAAACATTGTACATCATTTACATTCTCATATCATCTCATATAAGAGTCATGCCTTCATCACATTCAAATCGTGATAAATTACATAAAGCAATGACTTTCATGGCTCTTGAACTGATCTTGGACTCTGATTGCAATTCTGATTCTGATCTAGAAGAAGATTTTGTCTTTTTATCAAAAATGGCCACAAAAAGTTACCTTCTTCCCAGAAAGCCTCAAGTACTTCATACCCCCAAGTACACCATCCAAACACTTCTTAACCTATCTACACCCAGTTTTAGACAGTTGTTCAGGACTTCTCCAGAGTTTTTCCTTAAATTGCTTGAGATTATTCAGGATCATCCCATATTTCACAATAATTCTCAAAAAGAACAACGACATCCTTCAATTCAATTGGCCATCACACTATGTCATTTGGGTTCCAATGGTAATGGAGCCGCTTTGAAAAGTTTAGAAAATGTCTTTGATTTAGGGTATGGTTCAGTTAACACTTATACCAAATGATGCATCACTGCCATCAACTCCTTGGAACATCAACTTCTCACCTGGCCAACAAAAGAAGAGCGACTTGAAGCATCTCAGGTTATGCAAGCAGAGGGCTTCCCAGGATATATTGGTTTTGTTGACGGTACTACTATTCTTTTGAGCCAGAAACCTGCTCAAGGTGGAAACAATTACTTTGACTGTAAAAAGAGGTAGATTATTTTTAACTCCTTTCATTCTCTTTTAAACTAACACAAAAAACTGTATCTTCTTTAGAGATATTCAATTTCCATTCAGCTTATATGTGATGTAAACAAAACATTTATATCATTCTTCGCTGGCTATCCTGGCTCATGTCATGACTCCTACATCTTCCAAAGAATGCAAATTTCAAATGAACCTGAAAAATTCTTTGATGAAGATAGGTATCTTCTAGCAGATTCTGCTTATGCGAAGGGAAAGTATGTACTTCCTGCTTTTCAGGGAGAAGCTTTAGAAGACAGTCAAAATGCCAAGCTCAACAATCATTTGGCAAACTCAAGAGTCTGTATTGAACATTCTATTGGAATCTTGTAAGGCCATTTTTCTAGTTTAAGGGAATTAAGAAGTCCTCTTAGAAATAAATCTGAAATGGAGGCAGTGATCGACTGGATTCTGTGTTGCACTATACTTCATAACCTACTTGCTGACCTCAAAGATCAATGGTTAGAGCTGTATGAAGATGAACAAGTTGATTCACCTCCAACTATATCCAACACTTCTATTTCTCAATCAACTAGTATAAGGGCAAAAATTCTTCCAATAACACTCCAACATTTTTCAACACAATTTTAATTTTTTTTTCATACTCTTCAAATGATCAATTTGCATGTTTTATTCACTGAGAATGGTAATTTTTTTTGCATATTTATTTTGTTTTTGAATTTGCTGTTAAAGTCTTATTTTTTATCTCTCTGTGTTTTCTTTCATCAACTCAACATGAAATCACATATTTTCTGAAAACGCATATTTTTTCAGTCGCTCTCTTTTTTTTCTTCACTCATATCTGTTTCCTCCTCTCAACTTACATCACTCAAAAAATTTCAATTCTATTTCTTTTTTCTCAACTCATCTCTCCAGGTAAGTCATTTTTTCTTTTTTACTTAATTTTTTGCTAATTTTTTTAAAAAATTTTTTTTGTGGTTTTTTTTAAATATATAGGTAAAATAAACCTTTTTTTTCTCTCTCCCTCTTTTCTCTCATTCATCCTATTCTTTATCCCCCCTTGGCCTGGGCTTTTTCCCACCTATACCCTCTCCTTGGAATAGATATATCCCCCTTTTCCCCCCATTTGGCTGCCTTATTCCCCCTCCTTGGCTCACTCTAACCTCCTTTTTCTCCCTCTTTGGTCTCATCTCTCCCTTTCTCCCCCTTGTTGGTGTCATCATTTCCTCCCCTCATTCCTCTCCAACCCCCCTTCAAATCTGCCAAATCCCCCCAATCCTTCCAATCCCCCCAATCCTTCCAATCCCCCCAATCCCCCCTCCTACCCTCCTCAGAACCCCCCCTCCAATTTCCCCTCCTATCCCCCCCCTCAAAAACCCCCTACCCCCCTCTCAATCCTCCTTAACAATTTGTTAGCAAATTGTTAAGGAGGATTGAAGGGGGAGGGTAGGGGGGTTTTGAGGGGGGGTATTGGGGGGGTTCTGAGGGGGATAGGAGGGGAAATTGGAGAGGGGGGATTGGGGGGGATGTGGAGGGGGGATTTGGGGGATGTGGGGAAGTTGGATGGGGGTTTGTACAAGGGTTTTGGGGAGGTGGGAGGGGGGTTTGGAGGGGGGAATTGAGGGGAAAGGGGAAGGGATAAAAAAAAATTTCACAGTTTTTTTGAATTTCTTTTTTTTAGAATTTTAGAGAAAAATATTCATCAAGTTCAAGTGAAATAAAAAAAATTCTTATTTGTCTTTTGAGGAATTTTTTTTTAATTTAAATTAAGTGAGTTTTTTTTAATGTATAATTTTGGGTATTTGAAAAGTAACAAATTTTTATGTAGAAAAATACATGTCTTTAACTTCTGATTCACCACTTACTTCACTCTCATCTTCTTTAACTTCATTATCATCTTCAAATTCAGCTTCTTTTCAATCGTCATCTAAAACATTGACAAAAAATGAAGAGTATCAAAATAAAAGATATTTAAAAAAAAATTCACTTGGATCAAATATCTGGCCATATTTCAAAAATAAAGTACTATAAAACTAAAGTTGAATTTTTTTTTCCCAAAAATGTTACCTGAAAATACACATTATTTAACTGAAATTGAAGGTGATGAGGTTATAGCTGTTATTAATATTACTTTCAAACCTCAATTTATTTTTGAAAACCATTCTTTTAATGGTTTAAAAGATGAATCATTTAATCAAATCTGCGATCTCATCATAACACTCTATCAAATGGCTTTGGTTTGCTTACATTTAAGAAATAAGAATTTTTTGGGTGGTATTATGATTGGTATTGGATGGAGACCTGGATTTGATAAAGGTTTTTCTCTTGGTATGTTTAAAATTTTTTCTGGATTTTTTAATATCATATTACTGAATTTAATTATATAGGTATATATTCTTTACTCAGATCTTTATCTAAAGCTGAATTAGATAATGATTTTTGAAAATGGAATACATTACCTTCATTTAATTCATTTCTTGCTCTTCAACTTAAAAAACTCTGCAACAAAGCTTTTGAAAAAAATCATGAACTTGCTACAAGACTTTGAATACCAAATTGGTGTTACTCTGAATGGGAAGATATTAGCAGTGATTATCTAATGTTTTCAAATGTTATAATCACTCATTCTGGATTTCATAACCGAATTCACAGCGATAAAATGATGCCAACCACCTTACTTATGGAATTTTCCCATATATTAATCCTATCACTGGACAACCTATTCCGTCACCTGCTAAAATTAAAGGACATGGATTATATTTCCCGGATCATAGATGTATAATCAATATTTGATTAGGTAATTGAATCATAAAGACAGTTTGGAATTCTTCTTACAATAATTCCCAAACCACAAAGGCTCCTCCAGGTTTAGAATCTTTTCAAGACTTCACAAATTTTGGTTGCTTTTTCCAGATCAGTCAAAAGTTAATCCAACAAATAAACAAGTTAAAAAAAGAAGAAAAAGGTAATAAATTTAAAAATTATTTAGGTAGATCCAAAAAGTATGGGGATTTTTAGAGTCACCAAATATTTAATATTCTTCCATAAATTTTTAATAAATAAATCTGATATGTCACTTTACTAAATTAAAGTAATGAGCCAATGAACTTGGGTTGTATAAAAGGTAATCATGACAACATTAATTTGTTTAATGGGGTTCCTTTAGCCTATACCTGTGGAAAGTCCCAAACTTAGTTTTTAGACTTGATCTGCATTTTGTCATGAGGAATTGTCATTACTTTAAAAGTAGTAGATTTTACATATCTTATTTCTATATTGATTAATTTATGTAATTATATAAAATTTTGGTGACTTTCACCCTTTACTTCAATAAAATTCAGGGGAGGGTATTTCCAAATCTTTAAATCTGACATGTGAAATTTATGACTTAGAAAGGTTTGGTGGTACCCACCCCTTGTTTCAATATAATTCAAGGGGAGGTATTGCCAAATTTTCAAAAGAGATATAGAATTTTAATGACTTAGCAGTGTTTATATAAGCAAACTTATTGTCTTGAAAGTAAAGATAGAAAAATTGTATTATATTTTCAAATTTTAATCAAAAAAAAGTATAAGCAAACTTATTTACTTGAATGTAAAGATAGAAAAATTTTATGATATTTTTGAAAATTTGTCAAAAAAAAAAGTACTATATTCAAGACTTTTTATAAGTCAGCATATAAGAAAATATTACCAATAAGAAATCAAACAAAACTAATTTAACTAGAAAAACAATTTATCAATTGAAAAGGTCAAGCAATTTTTTAATGTCCTCATAATATTGGCCATTTTTTACACATTCCATAATGAAATCTTTTTTTTAAAACTTTCTTGTTTTTCCAATTCACAAGTAGCCATTTCTCTTTGAAATTGTCAGTCATTTACTCTTTCCATCTGCTCTGCCTCAAATTTTTTTTCTTCCAAATCTAAGGCTTGCTGATCTTTCCTTAGCATATGATCAAACTTCATCTTCTCAAAGTCAAGGGCATTTTTCGCAATACAGGTTTTTGCTACGAAAAAAGAAAAGAAAAAAATAAGTTAATAAATAAGATATATAGTAAACAAATCTTACTTATATCTCTTTTTTCAAAACAATCCTCAAGGGAGCCAATTGAGATTGTTGAAGTATTACCATGTTTTAAAAGATGGTTCAAGATCATTGAAGTTGAGACTCGATGTTTTAGTTTGGAGCTTGAAAAAGAGGCTTCAGGAATTTCATCTAAAGCAGCTTCTAAAGCAGGATTCACATTTCCAGAATCAAGATTATTTAATGGAGTTTGAGTTTGAGTAGGAGAAGACTAGAAAGAAAGAGAAAGAGAAGAGAAGAATTGAAGAAATAAGAAAAATTAAACATAAATTTAAATTTTGGGGCTCTGAGGATTCAGATCTGCTGCAATATAATTGTTCTGCTTGATAGTCAGGATCATCTTCAGCTGAACTATGGTTGGAATGTGGAGGGAATTGATCCTGTTGATGTACAGGCATTTCAGGAGGATTAGTTGATGGTTGAGATCCAGAGGGTATATCATTAGTAGTATTGTGTAGAAACCAAGGGTTTACATCAACTCGGGAGCCAAAAAGATTATCCATTTCCTCATAGAAAGGACACATGACATTGAGATTTTCGGAAACAGTAGTAATTCCAATCTCCAAATCATCATCGTCAATACCAAAGCCAGTTTCATTTGCAGAATGATGAGCCTTTTTATATTTTGATTGATAACTCATAAATTTATCCTTCATTTGTTTAGGATAGATATTAATTATCCCCATTGTTTTCTTCCTTACTTCATTGGCCATCAATAAGTAGCCATTAACCTTTGAAGAAGGTGAAAGTCCAATACGAGTGGACTTTTCACATCAAAAACATGCATAATAATTTTATTTTATTTTAAGGAAGTTCATTATGATTAGATAATCATCCTTTTTTAGCTGACCTGACTTTGATTTTTCAGATGTGGGGCTTGATTTATGAGGAGACTTTTGTGACAAAGAAGATTTTTGAGTTACCTTTTGAGATTTGGAATGTGTCAGCCTGTATATCCCCAGGAATGAGTAAAAAGTACTTTTAAGTTATGTTAAACACATGAACTATACATGGGAATAATAATTGAGAGTACACAAAACAATATACATAAGTAAAATTATGATAATACACAAAAAATGACATTATAACACCTTATATACAAGCATATATCCACCTTTTATAAGTCCTATGTACTTAATATTAAGTTGGAATATGTTAGGGTAATCTTGAGAACCTTAAGTATAAGGCTACATAATTTTTAAGAACAGTTAAAGCTGTTATTTTCACTGTTTTATGCAAAAAACAAGAAATGCGCTTTATTTCACTTAAAAGTTGATTATATGCGCCATAAATTTGAGAATATCAAAATTGAGCTTTGACAGATCATTTTGTCTCATTTCGGACTATTTATTTGGCTACTTAAATGCATAAAAATAACACTTTTAAAATTTGGTGTTTTTTATGCCTGAAATGGCTTCTGTGTACTGGCCACATACTGACTGCTTTTTTCCTGTGTGAATAGCTTCATTTTTAGCAAAGTTAGCTTTTTCACACTATAATTACCCCACATTCTACACCCACTGTGGGGAAACATGCTAAAATAGGCGAGAGGCGTTTATTTAGTGTCCTAGCATAATTAATAATGCATTGACCCTGTTTATATGCACTAATTTCAGTAATAACCTCACTCTTGGTTTCTTATTTCATCACCACACTTAAATTTGCCTAAATTTAGTCAAGTATTTAACTGTGCAAGCCCCTGCCAAGGACTGTATGTAGTTACCCCACATCTCACGCTCTTTTTTGAGTTTTTGGGTGGTTTCTCAGTCAATATTGGTCATTTTTGAATGGGAATTTCACGTAGTATAATGTCAGGATTAGCCCCATCATTTCTGCAGTGAATCTCCTTTATTATTAAGCTATTAATAACCTTAAAATTTTCCCTTTAGACTTTTATATTTTTGTTTATTACACATATATTCTCTTTTTATCTTATTTCTTAATTTTGATGGATTTTCCTTATTATTACAGGATTTTGACGGTTGCTACTCTTCTAATTATGTCATGGGTTACTGGGAATGTGAATGGTCATGTCTATTAGTTAGTTTGAGGCGTCATTAACTGTGTATTGGAGTGGTACATCAAGGGAATCATTGGGGAACTCAGTGTGTATAAAAGGAGGAGGTTTTTGGGTCTTGTTTCTACATTCTTTATCATTAAACTTTACAGCATATAACCAAATCAATTACAATAAAAATTAATTAGTACATTTATAAGTCTTTTGAGTAGTATCTGAATTATTAAACTCTATTTTTCTACCAACTAAAAAGATTGTAAGCCACATATAAAAATAGTGAGAATTATATTACTGAGACCTTTATTTTGAGTTATATTTTACTATTTGTTGGATTTATACTACAGTATTCATATAGGACCATATAAATCTTCTAGACAAAGAATTTTAAAGCTAGTTCACGTCCTTTTAGCTGATCTTATCCTGACAATTGGGGGCCTTTCCTGAAGTATTCTGTTATAATCCAGTAAGTAAAAGTTTCAAAGAAGGTACACATAAATAATATCCCTATAGAAATATTTGGATAATTACAACAGGTTGGGGTCACTTATATTGTGATTTCAGAAAAAGGAGCCCTGTTATATAAAATTGTGATATTGAATCAACAATTTTACCACTAATTTAACATAATATAGTTGTTATTAGTGGCAGTCTGTCAATAGACCAATTAAATTTGTGTACTTTGCAGATAATAAACCAATTAAACTGATTAATTGTTTTCTTTTAAACAGGACTTTTAATCCCTTTCTATTGGTTTTTAATTTCATTTGATATTTGAAAATAATCTTACTGACAGTTTTCTTTTTTTTAATATAAATACACGGCTACATATTGAAGACCACTTAAATCAAGTGACCACTTAAAAGCATATTTCACTTTTGGCACTTAGAAGTTCACTTTATACCTATAAGTAAGCAATAAAATTGTCTTCAGTGGTATTGATAAATACTGATAAAACTCCTTTTTGAAGTTTTCATATCTAAAATATCAATTCTTTAAATAAATTCCACGTAAAAAATGTGTGAAAACAATGGCATTGTAAGTAATAAGGCAAAAACTTATAATTTAAGATCTAGAGCTGAAAGACCTGTTAAAGGACATTCAAATGGAGGGCCAGGACTCTCCCATCATAAAAAACACTCCACCAATGTCTCTGGAGTAAAGGGAAAAACTTATAAAGCAAGTTTCAATAAAGAAAAAAAAATACATTACAAGAACAAATTCACTCCCTATCCACCCTACTGAACACCTTGACAATAAGAGTCAACAATATAGTGGACCAGATAAAAAATCTGTAGAAAAGAGAAGCTCAAGGTTTCATCGAAGTCAACCAAGCTCTAGTGGACATAAAGGCTCAACCACCAACAGTGGCACCCAACAGTTCCATAGCAACACCTTCAGCCCAAGAGGAGGATCAAAAAATTACAGTAACCAAATGGATGTGGGATTGGTACGCCAAAAACTACAACAACCCTCAACAGCAGGGCTCCAGCAGTCACCCTTACAGGGGAAAGGCAAGGAGAGGCAGGGGAAGTGGGATAAGACCTTGGTAAGTCATCCAACTTCTCATGATCAATTGTATAAACCTAACAATGAATTACTTACACCACACAATATGGGGGGCGGACTTGCTAGCAAGTCCGCAACCTTGGACCCAAACTCACCATAGATTGAACACACATTGAGCTATTGATAAAGGAACCATACAATCAGGGATGAACACCACTCAGCAGAACAGTTTTAGGTGGGTGTTCAAGTAGAGTTCAGTATGGGTTCAGTCTGAGTTCAGTCTGAGTTCCATCTGAGTTCCATCTGAGTTCAGGTTGAGGACTTGCTAGCAAGTCCACCCCCTATATTGCGTAGTGTTATAGGTAATGAGATTGATACAGAAGTATTAGATATAATTGATAAAGATTTAAAGGATTATTCATTTGAAAATAATATGTTAAACTTGTCTTTAAATGAGGACAATGTAAAAAGTTTTATTGATCACCAGGATAATACTATTGATGTAAAATTGGAACCAAATGAATCAAATGATGAGTCTTCTGAGTTGGACACAGAAAAAATAGAATATTTTTTGAAAGAGCATCCAATGGAATCAAAAATAATAAGTAAATTATTATTGAGAATTGAAAAATTGGAAGAGTTCTCAAAAGAGTCAAACAATAATACAGAAAGTGTATTATTAAAGCTAACACAATCATTGAGTACCACGGCCAATAGATTAAAAATTATTGAAAATTCAAATAATGAATTAATCAATGAGAATAAAAGATTGAACTCTGAGATTAGAAATTTAGAAAGTAAATTAGAAAACTCTCAGAATGTTATGGCTACGATAGAGGGACGTGTTAAATTGTCTTTTTCAAATGTAAATGATACTCTGACTCATGTACCTGTAATAAAAGATAGGTTACAAAGAGTAGAAATAGAAGTAGCAAAAATTTTGAAAAATACTGAAAAAGTAAAAGATAACACTTCTTATGTGGCAAAAGTACCTGTTTTCATGAAACACTCAAATGAAACACCAATGATGGAACATGAACATAGTGTCATGGGCTCTGAGAACAGTAAATCAGTAAAAGATGAAATAAATGATCATATTTCCAAAGAAAGTGAATTACTAAATATTCCTCAGGTTAGGGAAGCAAAAACTAACCAAAAGAACTGGCCTAAGTTAGATCAGTACCCTTCTTTTGACGGGGATTCAAAATCTGATTGGCAAAAATTCATACAAAGAATTGATAACTTAAAATTTTCATAAAAATTACCTGATGAAGAAATTACATCAAAATTAATATCTTTTACAGATGCGGCCTTATTATGGTTTGAATCTATATTGAGTGAGGGAATTAACTACTCCTGAAATGAATGGAAGGCACTAATTGAAAGGCAATTTGGTGGCCCAAAATTTAGAATCACTCAACAAAGATTGTATGAAAGAACAAGATATAATCCAAGTGCTGGCAATAAACCCATGGTCTTTTTAATGAATTTAATATAAAACCATGAAAACTATGGATCCAAAAATGGATTATAATGAGTGGAAAGAAAAGATAATATACAAGTTGCCTATATCAGTTAGAGACATTATTGTAGCTAGAACTGAAACCATCAGAGATACCTCTGGACTCATTAATATATGCAATGAGATATTATTAAACCACAAGTATGAAACCAAGTATAGTAATTACAGACAAAGTTTTGACATAGTAAAACCTACTACAAGTAAATTTCCAGTGGAGAAAAAAAAACCTTCAGCTCCCCTTGTTCCTAAAAGACAAGAGAATAACACTTGTAATAAATGTAATGAACCTTGAGTTAAGAGTCACACGTGTAAGAAGAGAATAAATGTTATTGAAACCTCACAGAATTCTGAACCAAGTAATCATGAAGATGAGAACGTGGAATCCAGTGAGTATTTTAAAAGTACCATATCTTACAGTGATGATGAACATGAGATATTTGTATTAGAACAGGATATTATGTTCCTGAATGATGCCATACCTCATACAGATACATCTTTAACTTCCATTGAGGAAGCTGAAATAATGAAAGATGTATCTCATGATACTTACAAAATAACACCTATCAGAGCGCCTGTTATCATAGGTGGAAGAGAAATGAATGCCATTCTTGACACTGGGGCTGCAGGTAGTGTAATTTCAATTAATACATTAATGAAACTTGACAGTAAGTACCAGGAAAAACTAGAACCTGTTCAGACAAAGAACTGGAGGGGTTTTGGTTCAGTTTTAAATCCAATTGGCAAATACAAAACTGCTGTATTCTTTAAATATAATAATGGATATGTTAGAGCAGTGTGTAAATTTGTTGTAATGGATAATAATAATTGTAGTGGTTGGTTTATTATTGGCAATGATTTATTGACAAAATTTGGCATTAAACTAGATCCTGCAAAAAGTTGCTTCACTATAGGCCTGAATGGTAAGAGAAAATTCAAAATATGTTCTGAAAATTCAGTGTATGCCATTTCTCCTAGAGAAGAACAACTGCAAGGTGGAAAAACCACCACTGAAGTTGTTGAATTGGACAATGAAATCCAAAAGGCCTCTTTCAGTCCTAAACACTAAAAATTGAAGAAGAAAATATTTTGAGATTGATTAAATCATATCCTATGGCATTTTCTCATGGTTCAAATGAACTAGGGTTGGTCAAAGACCATGAGATGAAAATCTCTTTAAGCTGTGATTTGGATAATATTCCTGGCAGCTTGAAAAAGAAACCTTACCCAGCATCTCCTGCAAAAAGGAAAGAAGTTGAAGACAATATAAAAATGTTGTTGGAAATGGGTATTGTTGAAAAAGTAGATATAACACCTAAGTATTGTGTCATTTCACCAGTATTGATCTCTTATGAAAAGTATAAGGCAAGATTATGAGGTGATTATAGAGCTCTGAATACATACACTGTAGATGATATTTACCCTCTACCAAGGATAGCTTCTATTCATGCTACTTTACAAGGAGCAAAATATATTTCTTGTTTGGATGGATACAAGGGTTACCACCAGATTCCTGTGGAAAGGAATTCTCAAATTTACTTATTAATAACCACACATATGGGTATATATAAGTATGTGAGAATGCCATTTGGCCCAAAGAATGCGCCTTCAGTCTTCCAAAAATTAATGGATAGTGTTTTACATCAGGAAATAGTTGAAAGATAAATTTTGGTCTATATTGATGACATCATAGTGTTTTCAAAAACATATGATGAAAATTTAAATCACCTGAAAAGAGTCTTTCAAAGGATGGATGAATTAATATGACAATTGCATTAAAGATATGTAAGTTTGGATTTCAATACTTGAAATTACTTGGACATGTTGTATCTGGATTACAAATTTGTGTTGACCAGAATAAGATGGCAGCAATTAAAAACATTAGTATACCTAAAAATGTAAAAGAGGTTCAAAGTTTTTTGGGTATGTGTGGATATTATAGACAGTATATTAAAAATTACCAATCTATTTCAGCTCCTTTTACAACATTAATCAGGAAAAATGAGGCTTTCATTTGGAATAATGAAAGACAACACGCCTTTAATAAATTAAAGGAATGTTTAATGTCAGCTCCAATATTGGGACTGCCAGATTTCACCCTACCTTTTATCTTGTACACTGATGCAAGATTCATAGGTTTCGGTGCTGCTTTACAGCAGAAACAGATAATAAATGGAAAATTATCTGAAGTAGTTATCTGTTATATATCCAGAACCTTAAGAAAAACAGAATTAAGGTATGGTGCCACACATCTAGAATGTTTAGCCGTGGTGTGGGATTTGGAGAAACTTCATTACTATCTGGAGAACCAGAAGTTTGAACTTATAACAGATTTCAGTGCAGTAAAATCATTACTAAACATGAAAACCCCTAATAGGCACATGTTTAGATGGAAACTAGCTGTAAAGAGTACAGAGGAAGAACGAAAATCACTCATAGAGCAGGAACATTGCATTCTAATGTGGATTCATTATCCAGAATTCCTTTGCCAAATGATGCTGAAAACCCAGCTTATGTACCTGAAAATGAGTTTATACATATATTTGGGATTTATATAGTGGATTTAGAGGAAGAGTTTATGCAAACTATTTTGGAAAATCATTCATCTGATAAAGATTTTACTAAAATATCTACCATTCTTAATGATCCAACTAATGCCTCCATTAGTGCATTAGTTAAAACCTTGCCTCCAAATTATAGAAATGTGTTGGAAAAAGGTAAACTGTCAATTGAAGATGGATATATATATTACAGGAAAAAGTTAAGTAATGTAATAGTTATACCACCTTCTATGAAAGAGTTAAAGTTAAGTACTTGTCATGATGACATCTTAGCTGGTCATTTTGATTTTAACAAAACATTAACTAGAGTTAAAAACATAGCCTGGTGGATAAACATGAGAGAAGATGTACAAAAATACATTGAAACATGTGACTCTTGTCAGAAATCTAAAAGATTAACTGGGAAGAAAGCTGGGTTGTTGCAACAAATAGAGAAGCCAAAAGCTCCATGGGAAATTATAAACATTTATTTTGTTACTGGCTTGCCATTAGCAGGAAAAGAAAGTTTCAATTCTTGCTGGGTAATAGTAGATAGATTAACAAAAATGTGTAAATGTATCCCTACCCATAAAGAGGTATCTGCAAAAGACTTGGCATCACTATGGTGGACTCAGATGATGAATACTGCTGGGTTCCCCAAAGCCATATTCTCTGACATAGAGCCTAAATTCACTTCAGAGTTCTGGACATCTTTGATGGAAGTATTAGGTTGACAATTGAAATTGTCCACAACACACCATCCACAAACTGATGGCCTGGCTGAGAGAATGATACAAACTCTAGAAGACATTATCAGAAGATATTGTGCCTTTGGATTAGAATACAAAGACAATGAGAAATTCACACATGACTGGGTAACATTAATTC
Organism: Hemileia vastatrix; assembly: GCA_030280995.1. Taxonomy (NCBI): domain Eukaryota; kingdom Fungi; phylum Basidiomycota; class Pucciniomycetes; order Pucciniales; family Zaghouaniaceae; genus Hemileia; species Hemileia vastatrix. The sequence continues at coordinate 12,650,950 of JASXTE010000018.1, read as the reverse complement.
CTGGCCTTGAATTTGCTTATAACAGCACAAATCATTCTGTAACAGAGAAGAAACCATTTGAACTCTGGCTGGGATACATACCAAATACCCCAGTAAATCATTTAAATAAATTACCAAGGTTAGATATACACCCTGGTACTAAATAATTTATTCATATGCAACAAATGTGTAGAAAGCATGCAGAAGAATGCATCCAAAAAGCATTTGAATATGAAAAGAAAAGGTGGGATAAATCTCATAAAGAATTTGAATTCAAAAAGGGAGATGAAGTCCTAATATCAACACTACATTTTAACTTACAAGGTAATGTTAAATTAAAGGATCCCTTTGTAGGACCTTTTGAGGTAAGCAAAATGGTTGGTAATAATGCAGTGGAAGTCATATTATATGCCCCATATGATAGGAAACATCTAGTTTTCCCTATCTCATTATTGAAACCTTACCATGAAAATGATCCTGACTTATTTCAAAAAAGAAGGGAAAGGCCAAAAAATCAACCTGAAGAAATTGTGGAAAAAGCAGAGATTGAAAAAATACTCAAGAAAAGAATCCTTACTAAAGAAAAAGGAACTGAGTATTTATTGAGATTTAAAGGGAAATCAAATGAATTTGATAAATGGATACCTGAAAAAGAAATTTCTAATTTATCCACCCTTCTTAAAAAATTTTAACAGAAATAAATTTCTGTTCCACCAGCTGAGGGGTAGAAACCAGTACTCATAATATTTTATTATGTTTTATTTCTTTAAAGAATAATCTTTAATTCTACAGAATTAATCTGAATACTTGAAAATTAACAAATAAATAAATAAAATGTATAACTTATCATTTTTTAATGTTTTTTTTGGGTGGGCGAGTGTCAGCCTGTGTATCCCCAGGACTGAGTAAAAAGTACTTATAATTTATGTTAAACACATGAACTATATATGGGAATAATAATTGAGAGTACACAAAACAATATACATAAGTAAAATTATGATAATACACAAAAAATGCCATAATAACACCTTATATACATGCATATATCCACCTTTGTTAAGTCTTATGTACTTAATATTAAGTTGGAATAGGTTAGGGTAATCTTAAGAACCTTAAGTATAAGGCTACATAATTTTTAAGTACAGTTAAAGCTGTTATTTTCACTGTTTTATGCAAAAAACAAGTAATGCGCTTTATTTCACTTAAAAGTTGATTATATGTGCCATAAATTTGAGAATATCAAAATTGAGCTTTGACAGATCATTTTGTCTCATTTAGGACTATTGATTTGGCTACTTAAATGCATAAAAATAACACTTTTAAAATCTGGTGTTTTTTATACCAGAAATGGCTTCTGTGTACTGGCCACATACTGCCTGCTTTTTTCCTGTGTGAATGGCTTCATTTTTAGCAAAGTTAGCTTTTTCACACTATAATTACCCCACATTCTATGCCCACTGTGGGGAAACACACTAAAATAGGTGAGAGGTGCTTATTTAGTGTCCTAGCTTAATTAATAATGCATTGACCCTGTTTATATGCACTAATTTCATTAATAACCTCACTCTTGGCGACTTATTTTATCACCATGCTTAAATTTGCCTAAATTTAGTCAAGGATTTACCTGTGCAAGCGCCTGCCAAGGACTGTATGTAGTTACCCCACATCTCACGCTCTTTTTTGAGTTTTTGGGTGGTTTCTCAGTCAATATTGGTCATTTTTGAATGGGAATTTCACGTAGTATAATGTCAGGATTAGCCCCATCATTTCTACAGTGAATCCCCTTATTATTAAGCTATTATTAACCTTAAAAATTCCCTTTTAGTCCTTTATATCATTGTTTAATACACATATACTCTCTTTTATCTTATTCTTTAATTTTGATGGATTTTCCTTATTATTACAGGATTTTGACGGTTGCTACTCTTCTAATTATGTCATGGATTACTGGGAATGTTTATGGGAATGTCTATTAGTTTTTTTGAGGCGTCATTAACTGTGTATTGGAGTGGTACATCAAGGGATTCATTGGGGAACTCAGTGTGTATAAAAGGAGAAGGTTTTTGGGTCTTGTTTCTACATTCTTTATTATTACAATTTACACCATATATAATTAAATCAATTACAATACAAATCAATTAGTACTTTAATAAGTCTTTTGAGTAGTATCTGAATTATTAATTCTATTTTTCTACCAACTAAAAAGATTGTAAGCCATATATAAAATTAGTGAGAATTATATTACTGAGACCTTTATTTTGGATTATATTTTACTATTTGTTGGATTTACACCACAGTATTCATATAGGACCATATAAATATTCTAGACAAAGACTTTTCAAGCTAGTTCACGTTCTTTTAGTTGATCTTAACCTGACAGAATGTCTGGGAGGCATTATAAAACTGGTTCATAACAAGAAAAGAGATTTAGAGGTAGAAGAAATAAGTAAAAAAGAATGTAAACATGCCTGGTCAAAAAGTTGTAATAAAATGTTGAAAATGTTAGGAAGGGGTGTGTGCCAAGGATTGATGGGTAGGGAGAGAGGAAGGTCAGTGTGTCAAATGTGGCAGGGATGGGGTAAGAATGGAAGGGATGTTGTGGCCAACATGTGGATGTAAAAAAAACAGGAAAATGTGCTGATTTGAGGTCATAACCAACACCCTTTTTTGAAATAAGCAAATTTTTTACAAAATTTAAGTGCTGATTTGGTTTGAAATCTGCACTTAAGTTAAGTGCGTATTTTCCAGAACTGACACACCCTCTTTTATTTATTGTGTAATTTTTTATTTTATTTTGCTTTTAATTAAATTAAATTAAATTAAATTAAATTTAATTTAATTTAATTTAATTTAATTTAATTTAATTTAATTTAATTTAATTTAATTTTATTTTATTTTATTTTATTTTTATTTTAAAGTTTTAAATTCAGTTTAAATAAATATACAGAAATTAGATATTGAAAAGAAAGAATTTAAGTTTTTAATGATTATGAAGTTTTAAGTTTAAAATTGAAAGATATGTTGAAGATTTTAAGATTTAAGATTTTAGAAAAGAAGAGAGAAGAAAAAAAAAAGAAACAAACAAACAGAGAAAGAAAGAAAAAATGAAAAAATTCATGTTTTAGGTTTTGAAGGATATGTTAAATGAAAAGATTTGATAAGTTCAGAAGAAATAGAAAGGTTAATGGCTGGTTCCCAGGATGTTTTATTAGTATCATCAAGGTAGCCTTCCCATTCCACAAGATATTGAAGTTTCCCTTTGCGCCTTCTTGAATCAAGAATCCAGCTTACTTCCCACCCTAGATGATCTTCTACTTTAACTGGTTCTGGAGGAGGATGGTTCTTTCCCAGGTATGTTTCTCGAGCCAGTTCCAAGAGAGATATGGTAAAAACAGGATGAATTGATTCCCACTTTGGAGGTAGCTTGAGTCAAAATGCATTTTTAGAGATTTCAGCATCAATTTCAAATGGACCCAAGTGCTTCTCAGATAGTTTCCTAGATGGTCAAGTTTTTTGAATATTTTTTACATTGAGCCATACTTTATTGCCTGGTATAAAGAGTGGAGCAGCTTGTCAATGTTTGTTGGCCTGTTCCTTATATCTTTGATTTGACGCTTCGAGGTTAGATTAAAGTTTGCCTTGAAGTAGTGAATTTTTTTGAAGATAATGTTCAGCAGGATGGTTTATTCCTACAAGAATAAGATTAAATTAATGATGTCATCCATAGATATTTTTGAAGGGAAATTGTTTTGTAAAAGAATGTGTCAATTTGTTATAAGCAAATTTGGCCAATGATAAACATGTGGTCCAATCATCTTTTTGATAGTTAACATACATTCAAAGATATTGTTCAAGGATTTGATTGACTCTTTCTGTTTTCCCATCAGTTTCAGAGTGATAAGCAGTAGAAAGATTACTCATAATATTTAATTGTTGACATAATTGAGTCCAGAAAGTAGAAACAAATAAAGAACCTCTATCTGAAATAATATCATTGGGAAATCCATGTTTAGAAAATACATGTTCTAGAAATAATTTTGCTAAATACTCAGATGTCGCAGTAGTAACAGTTTTTAAAAAAAAAGACATTTTAGAAAATCTATCAACTGTAACTAGTATACTATCAAAATTATCTGATGGGGGTAATTGAGAAATGAAATTCATCAAAATTGATTCCAAAGGTTTAGAGGGAACTGGAAGTGGTTGAAGCAACCCATACTTCCTATGTCGAAGTACCTTGTTCCTATTAAATTCATAACAGGCTTTAATATAGGCCTTTATTTCTCTAGTCATTCATGGCCAGAAGAAATCCCTCTCTATTAACTGGTAGGTTTTATCAACCCCAAAATGACCATGTAACAGAGAATCATGTCTACTAATGAAAATCCATAATTTTATATCCTTATCATTGGGGATGACTATTCTACCTTCAAAGACTAACAGACCTGATTTGATACTGAATCATTTAGCCCCTTGCCTTGAGAGTATTTTGTCTTTTACCCCTGCACAATAATAAACTTTTGATTGAGCTACTTGAATGTTTGATAGTGGATTTTTAATTGTTTGAGTTGTCATTTTATTGAGCTGATAAGTTGTTAAAATTGATTTTTTCAAAATTAATTTGACATTTTCTGGGTTCTTGTTAGCAAATTCCTCCCCCCGCTCTGGGTAAACATTGTCCCAACATGACAATATCTCTGTAACTACACCATTTTTCCCAGGAAAATAGGTAATAGTAATAGAAAATTCAGATACGTATTCAGCCCATCTGGCTTGATGTCATGTCAAGACTTTGAAAGACAGAAAGTACTTTAAAGAATTATGATCCAATAAAATTTGAAAAGGAATATTAAGACTGAGAAGAAAAGCACACCATTTTTTAAGACAATGAATCACCACAGAAAATTTGGGGGGTATTTCTAGAAATACCCCTTTTTTAAACTCCGTTGAGCCACAAACCTATGCCTGAATTATGCATGCATCATCACCATGGAGGAAATTGTTTGGCCTTACATTTAGTCAGAGATTAGTCACAAATTGAGCCCAAGATGAACCTACATTGATCACCATTTGATCTTGCATAATCCTTATTTGATCATGAGTTGAACTCCCTTTGAGCTCACTTTGATCTAACATAAGCTTTTGCATATCCAATATGTCAACTATTCTTTTTCAAAACGATTCGTAATGAATTTCACATGGAATATCAGAACCAAAACCAGTAATTTTGTGTAAATGGCTCCTCAACATGATTAATCTACAATAAAATACCATCAAAATTCAATCTGATTACTGAAAACTTTTGGTAAAACAACTAATAGATATGTAAATTGGAAAATAATATTCCATTTCACAATTTCAAATTCAAAATATAAATCCTCATTTCAAATGCGAATTTTGTAGATTCCTTGCCTCGCTATATTATGAGTAATATTTGAGGTATTTTACACCTTTTTAAATATGGTGTTGTGCTGCTAGAAATTATCTCTGTTTGAAGTCAACTTTATTGAAGCTTGATTCCAGAATGATACATATTTTATAAAAATTTTGAGAGAAAAGTCACTAGTAATGAAGTTAGCCTTTTACACTACACAATATAGGGGGTGGACTTGCTAGCAATTCACCAACCTGAACTCAGACTGAACTCAGATGGAACTCAGACTGAACTCATACTGAACTCTACTTGAAGACCCACCTAAAACTGTTCTGCTGAGTGGTGTTCATCCCTGATTGTATGTTTCCTTTGTAAATAGCTCAATGTTTGTTCAATCTGTGGTGAATTTGAGTCCAAGGTTGCTGACTTGCTAACAAGTCCACCCCCTGTATTGTGCGGTGTTATCTGTCCTTTATTAAACCTCACTTAATCCTACTTAAATCCAAATTAACCCAAAAAAACTTTATTGAACATCTTTTTTAGCCCAGGTTGATTCAAGATTGGAGCAAAATATTATTTTACATATCCAATATGCCTATTGATTAAATTTCTTCAAGCTTACTTAAAATTCCCATTCCCATTAACTTTCACTAGAAATATTAAACACAAATATTGAAAATATAGTATGTAAAATTAAAATAAATCTAATATAATATGCTTACAACAATTTTTTTTTTCTGGATTTATTGAAACTAAAAATTTTTCATTTGTGAAAATAGAAAAAATACTATCCATCCTGAATTTAGAATTTATTTTTAAAAATTTAATGCCCCCTCACTTTCAAGTTTATCATGTATTTAAAAAATTATATTTTTAATAAATTTGTGAATAGTACACCTGAAATATAAACCTTGGGGATATCAAAAACTAAAACATAAGCAAATTTAAATATTTTTTATTGATATGAATGGAAATAATGATTGAAAAACACCATTAGAACAAGTTTGATTTTGAATAATAGGCATACTTTCTCATGTAAATTCCAATAAAAATAATTATTATTCTTACATAATTTGCAGTGGATACATTTGAGCCCAAAAAGAATTAAAATTGACAAAATGAGACTTCTATAATTCATATTCAAAAATGAAATCATCCTTCATTATCCGCCTGTAAACTATTTTAAATTAAATAATTTCAAATTAAGTATATACTGATGTTATTTTTTCTTCTAAAAAAATTTATTATATAGATTAATAGTCATGTAACAGTTGACATATATGTAAATTTTATATAAGCAAAATTTAATGCATAAAATGATAAAACTATCTTTTATGTAAAAATTGATGTAGGAAAAAAATATTATTATACTTTTGATGCACTATCAATAAAATTGAAGATAGAGCATCTCAAAAGTTTAAACTTAATTTCAATTTTGATATCATCATTTTATTTTATTTTACTTGAGTAGAAAACAGATTTTAAATCTCAAAATAATTTTAAATCCCATTAGTTTGTAGCTTTCAAAATTTGAAACTATGAAATAAATATTTATGAAAGAATTTTACAATATTTGCCCTTCTAAAAACTCATAAATCCAACTTCCAATCTTCTAACCTTCACAGGTAACCACAATGAATTCTGAAAATACTCAATATTTAAATAATTAAAGGTAAAAAAAATTATGTTTTTATTTTTTATTTCAATTTTTGATAAATAATATATATATATATTTGCTTAAAAAGTCTAAGAGGGAACTTAATAGTGGTTTTGGCATTAAATATATAGATTCAACTTTCAAAAAAAATTTTGGAATAAATTACAAAGACAAAAAGGATATATTTTGATGAAAGAATACTGATTTAGGTTCTCTAAAATTTTATGAACCATTTTTATGGAAAATCAATCCATGGTTATTATTCTTTATCATATTATCATAGAATTTTTTCCTTTTTTAATATAATGATTTTCTATTGTGTGATATGTAGGTTAAGATAAGTTTAAAGGATTTATTGAAGATATATATACCAGAAACAGTAAAATCTGTAGATTTATAACTATATCTTACTTTTCTGATGTTTTACATACTTTATAAGTAGCTCATGCATTAAACAAGTAAATAATTATACTCCCTGGAAATAAGTCCTTGTGAATTCCAAATTTTTTGTTATTCTTAAAATCATTACTCAAATAAACTGAAAATTTATTCAATCACTAATTGAAAGAAGGAGTTTCAAAATATTTTTTTGTAGCTATAAAAGTTTGATTTATATTTCATACACTACGCAATATAGGGGGTGGACTTGCTAGCAAGTCCCCAACCTGAACTCAGGCACAACTCAGATGGAACTCAGACTGAACTCATACTGAACTCATATTGAACTCTACTTGAAGACCCACCTAAAACTGTTCTGCTGAGTGGTGTTTATCCCTGATTGTATGGTTCCTTTGTCAATAGCTCAATGTGTGTTCAATCTGTGGTGAACTTGAGTCCAAGGTTGTGGACTTGCTAACAAGTCCGCCCCCCATATTGCGTGGTGATATTATCAAATATAATGAACATTTGTAAATTTTTACTTCAATAATAGTGATCATAGCAAATTAATACTGTAACAATCAGATAAACAGGGTGGAATGAAGTCATATCACAACAGGAAATGATACAAAATTGTTGATTTTGGCTCACAAAATTCAACATATTTTTGACATAGTTTTCCACCTTTACATAATTTTTAGTGGATTTTTAAATTATTATAGCAAACAAGCTTAACAATGTTTTTGATTTTTTTAACAAAAATAAATATTGTTAGATCATTTTTTTAAAAAATATGACTTATTTTTATGCTTTATCTACAATAGTTAGTAGTTTTTTTTTGCAGAAATTACTTGTTTTGATATTCTCTAATTGAATATTTTAAGAAAGTTTATTGCATTAAATTTTTGTAATACTTTTTCATTAAAACATCATATTTTAAATCTAGAGATTTGGTTTTGAAATAATATATATTTTTAGGTTAATTGACTCATTATTTTTGGATTGATCAATTATGTTAAAATTGGGATTGCTTATTTCTAGTGAGTGTACATCATAGTTGGTTTTCAAATCAAAGATTAATAAATGTTGAAATTTTGTAAAATTCTAAATATCCTTTAAACCATTTTGATTTAAATAATGTTTAATGTTATGTAATCATTCTATAATTAGAACACAATTAAAATAAGATAATGGTACATTGCTTCCAATTTCAAATACTAAAATTCTATTCTACTTGAAACAATGTAAACTAAAGCTTGGTATCTCATATGAGAAACTCACTATTTTCAAAAATCATATTTCCAACTTTTTAAACATGACACACATTAAATATATTTTAAAAATAATTTCCTGATTAGTTTCAAATACAAGAAAACAATGACCTCAATTAATTTTAATACTTAAACCATTCTTATGAGTGGATTTCACAATCCTCTAAGTAACATATGGTTACCATTTATACACATATGCATGATTGCTCCTTTTGTTTAATTTTTGCTGAATCTAAAAAGGAAAATCTCATGTTGGATATCAGCTATAAATAAACTGCTTATATTAAAAGCTAATATTTCATACGAGAAATTTGATATTGAGTTTAGGAAACATTAATAAGTGTTGGGCATTATAATTGAGCCATTTATTCAAGTAAATAAAAAAGGATGACCTTCTACATATTTCATATATATATATATATAATAAAAAATAATTATATAGTAGCATTTAACCATGGTTTTAAACTAATGTCATATAAAAAAAGGGATTGAACTGAAAATTTCAGTAAAGAAAATAAAAATAAGATAAATTAATATTCTTGTTTATATTTTCATATTTTTGAAAAGGCTTACTTAAGGGAGAAAATTATTTGGTTTTAGAGTACAAGTATTTCTAGATAAAAATCTTCACAATATAGTTTGACCCTCTCAAAAAGATAATTCTAAAAATTTTGCAATCACATTTTATATATTTGTTAAGTAATAGAAAATGGAGTAGTGTCTTTTACAATGAAGCTTTAGAAAGTTAAATTAATGATTTAACTTTATAATATAATTTTTGAAACAAAAAATCATGAATTCAAAAAATATATATATATATCTTACAATCAAGATAGCAGTATTAATTAAGCAACTCTAAAAACTTTGGAAAGAAAACAAGAAAAAAAAAATTAGTAAAATGCATAAATTATTTTTAGAATTTAAGGAAACTTTATAGCTCTACCTGTAAACTAGCCTTAAAGCAGTTTTAGATTTAACATGTGGAAATTCATAAATAGTACCCTTGCATCATGAGAGCAGAATAAAATTTATGTAGTTTTATTTTATTATTTTATAATAGTATTTTTATTTTTGTTTTTTTCATTAGTATAACTATATATTTTTTAACTTTTTTGTTTTTCAGAACATAAGTTCAAAGCTGCCCATCACTACTTCAAGTTGAAGCTCCATATGATGTAATGAATGAATGATATATTATAATGAGTTTTTCTAAAGACTTTTCAAAAATGGTGATTAAGAATACTTATTATAATTTTTTTAAATTTTTTTTATTCTATCTCTTGAAAGGAGATGGCCATATCTCAATTTTATTGGTTTTTCCTCATAAAAATTTATTCTTGATCTAAATAAAATTGCATCACTATTAACTAGATGTTATTATAAAATTTTACCAATTATTTTATCTGAACATAGTTGGAAGTATGTATAAATAAAAGTATTTCCACATAGTTTTACTATTATTCCACCATTAATTTCACATTTAGATTTCATTATAATTGTAAAATAGGTTTTTCAATAATTTTAATAATACCTTAATGTTTAATAATTTAGTTACATAGTAGCTTTTTTCTCCTTTATTTATATGAGGCTTATTATATAAACACCACTTTTAGATTTTTTCCATTTTGAAGTCTGATAATTTTAAATTTTCATTTAACTACCAAAATTATATCAAAAAAAATTCAAAATTATATTTTTTTAATGTACTCTTTTTGATAAACTTATTATTTCTTATATATTATTCTTCAACTATTTATTGTAATTAATTACCCACTCATTTATGGTCTGTTATTGTTGTTAGTTAAATACAGAAAAAATAAGGATACTCTCATATTATATTGAATTTTTAAATTAAAAACTAAATACTAGTTGCTGGTATTAAATATGAAGTTGTTATAACTAAGTTAACCAATAATTAATGATTAAATGGCATTGTATATTACAAATTTCATCAAGTGTATATGAAAATAACACTCAAGAAATATATATAAGATATACATATAACTATTGAATATCAAAAATGAAGTACTAATCAACATGGTCTTTTTTAATAATTTTCAAATTTACTTAAAGAGACATTAATATTACCAAATCAAATTTTATATCAAATATAACAATATTATTATTTCAATTTTAAATATTTTACAAAAAATTTGACTTAAAAAGTAATTTAATTCAGTATTAAATGAATTTTTTTGAAAAATATTTTCAAAAATAGTAATAACCCCTCACAAAAAAAAATATAATTTTTTTTACTGACAATTTGCACAGGATTTCAGGCCTTAAAATATTGGTATTCCTCTAACAAAAATATTTTTTAAATAAATTTAAATTTTTTTTCATTATTTTATTACAAAATGTCAAATTTATAATTTTTTTAACTTACTAAAAAATTTAGTTGAAAATTTAATTTTGAATTTCCAAAAAATTAACTCAAAAGTCAAAAATTAAAAAACAAAATTATAAATATAATTATGAGAAAGGGGTAAATTAAATTAATAATATTAATATAAAAAAATTTCATATATTTTATGGTGTTTGAATTTTAAATTTAATGTATTAAAAAAATTATTATTAAATAACCAAGCCAAGTGAAATTGGATTGGGTTTTTGGTATCTCTAGCACTTATTTTTTTCTTATACTCACATTTTAATTTTTTTTTGTTTGTTTTCTACCTTTCTCATTATTTTTTATGATTTTAAATGATTTTAAGACCAAAGTTGATTTCAAAAAACTTTGGTCTAACTCACTCTCACTTCCCCACCAGATTGCACCTGGTGGGGAAGATCGCTTACCTTTTAGACACCAAAGTCCCATGTAGGGACTTTGGTTTCTCTGTGTACATTGCACAACCAGAAAAAAACTGGCTGTGCAATGCACTGCATGCAGCACATGCAGCTGATTTCAAGTCAGCTGCATGAAATATGAGAGCAAGTGTGCAACATGTGTTGCATACAGATTTGGCCACCTCCCAGCCTAGTAGATTGGCTGGGAGGGTGGAAAATGTAAAAGCAAGAAACCAAAATTGAAAAAAGCAACTTTGGTTGCCTGATGTGGTCTTCCAACATTGGCAGAGCCCTTTGTTGGTCTGTTTGGCTTGTTTTGATATGTCTTAAATGGCATTGTTTATATAATTGGGTGTTTTTCTGAATTTATTCAGCTAATATTAGGACTACCGGTATGGGGGTACTACCATTGAATAGCACAAGGGTTTCTCTATATTTTATGTCTCTTTGACATTTTTCAGATTTTAAGTATTAAGGGGTCATTTCCTCATTTTTCATTTCAAAAGATAGCTGTCTAATTTTGTTTTTTGTGTTTTACAGGCTAGTCTTAGGTCTTAAGATTAAGTGCTTAATAACATTAGAAAGAGCTAATTTTAGTCTATATTTTATGTCGAAATGTTGTTATAGCCTAATATTGTGTTTTAAGGGTTTTAGTAGTTGTAGTAGATTTTTCTAAGTATTTTTGGTATTTTTGGAGGTTTTTGGTGGTTTTCTGGCTTTAGGGTGGTCCAGCTGCCTCAGGCAGGCCTCCCAATGATGGGCAGACCACCTTCCTTGGTGCTAGAAGGCTGGGAAGCATTTCTAGAGTGGTTTTATGCAATTTGGCTGTCAAAAGCGCCAAATTTGTTGGTGTGCATGGGCTCTTAGATAGTGGTCTGTGTGTAGATAGTGAAGAAGACAGTTTGGGGCAACCTTACTTATCTTAAAACCATCTGGAGGGAATATCCTTGTTCCTCACTCAGTTTTCATTGTTTCTTGGTCATAATTGGCTGTGTTCGTTCCAAGGTTAGTTCTTCATTTAACTCAACTTTGGCAACTGTTTTCCCTGTTGTAGCTTTGCAACCCGCATTAAGTATTATTACTGTTTCCTGTCCAAAAAGTGCACAGTGTTTGTTTTTCTGGTGTGGATTTTTTTGCATTTCAGGTTCTCTTTGGCCTGTAGTCTATTTAGGCTACTGAATTGACTTGTAAAGCAGTCAAGAAGTTTTTTGGAAGGGTTATAGTAACAGTCTCTGATTTTCTGTAGCAAATAAGTCTCACCTGGTATTTCTCAAAGGGACAGGGGTTTTCTCTCCAGTTTTACTCCAAATCCCTTGGTCAAGGCCTATAGATAGTACTATAGGATTGTCTACATCTCTGGCGCCCAAGGTGGGGTGAGGATTTGTTAGCTTTTTGGCTTTACTGTTACTTTAAGACTCTCTTCTTTGTTTGCAAATTGGTTTTCTGGAATTAATTGGACCATGGCTTCTGAACCCTCTTTCTCAAGTGGTGGTAGTGGCACTGCTGGTGCTGCTGAGGATGTTAATCCTCCTGTTTCTGTTAGGCCTTCTGTAAGGATCAAGTCCTGGAAGGGGCCTATGTTTATGGAGGAGGATGTTAAGTTGTTTCTGGAGCTTTTTGAGGCTGCTGGGAATGTAGATGGGTTTTCTCACTTGGACATGGTGAAGCAAATCATCTTTTACATTGGTGACAGGGCCTTGGTGAAGGAGGTTGCTGCAATGGAAGGCTATAGAATGAAAGATTGGAAGAAGTTGTGTCTGAAAATGACAGACAGGTGGGGATCCAGGTACTCTATGGTGTATTTCAACATGATTGCTAGTGAATCAAAATCTTATGAAGGTGTGGATAACCTCCACACTTATACGAAGTTTCTGGCTCATTTGGAGCCAGTGGTGGAATATTTGGTGGAAATGCAGGAGTTGGAGAGTACTGATTCTGCTAGAGATATTTTCTGGTCTGCCCTGGCCAGGGATGTTAGGATTGATGTTTTGAAGGAGTTGGCTATGAAGGACAAGATGAAGGTTCTTCCTAATGGAAATAAGAAATTTCCTGCTCTTTCTGTGGTAATGGAGTTTGTAGAGGGACACCTGAAACTGTTGGAAGTGGATTCCTGCCAGGAAGCTAGCACTAAATATGTTAGCAAGGTCAGTGAAGCATTGGCTGAGGATGTGGAGGATTCCAGAAATAAGGAAGTGGTGAACAAGAGGAAGGCCCCTGAGAAGCCTAAGAAGGTGGACCCTGTGGTGGAGAAGTTGGCTGATTTAACAAAGAAGCTGCATATTTTTGTTCAGGAGGCTCAGAAGGCCAATAAGGCTCCTCCTCAGTCCAGGGATTTTGAAAGGAGGGCTGGTAGGAGTGATCCTTGGGTTTGCTCTTATTGTAACAGAAAAGGGCACAAGTCCAATGATTGTTGGGAACTAAATAGAGATATGTTTAAGGGGAAGGTGTTCAAGTTCCCTGATGGTTCTTTTGTGAAGCCTAATGATGGTCAGGCTCCAGTGGATTTGGTGAGGAGGAGACATAATCTCAACTCCAGAAGGCAAAGATTTTATGAGTTGCCTAATGAGGCTTATTCTTCTGGAAAAGGTGGAGATAATGGAAAGGGCAAGGGAAAGGAGGCTAATAGAGTCTCATTCACATCTTCCTTTGGTGGTTTGGAGTTGTATTCTTGTGGTAGAAAACTATGTGGGGATTACTTGGCTGGTGTTTATGATGTAGAAGCAGGAAAGGTGGGAAGGCCTAAGAGCAGTTCTCAGGCCCAACCAAAGCCTAAGGCTTCAAAGTTGGATCCTAAGCTGAGTGCAGCTAGGAAGAAGTACAGCAAAGAGGAGCTGTACAAGATGCAGAAGGGTATTGCTGATATGGGCCCCCCTATTTTTGGAGCATTGGACATGAATGGTGAGCCAATGCCAATGAATGTGGATTCTGACTCTGAGGAGGATGTCCCTTTAACTTCATTGCCAAATCCTGCTGGAGTTAGAGGTTCTGGTGAGGGATCTGGTTTGATTACTGTTGATGGTAAATCTGTCGGTGGTTCTGGTCATCAGAAAATTTCTAGTACCAAGGTAGTGAAGCAGAAGGATCACTTTGAGAGGCCAGTGGTTTCTGGCCAAGTTAATGTTATGGACTCTGTCCTGGAAAGGATGAACCAGGGTCAGTTTTCCTTACTTATTGGGAATTGTATGCTATCAGTCCTTGGTTGGCTGATAGACAGAAAAAGTTGTTGACAAGGAGAAGGGTTTCTTCTGGGGAGGTGGAATACATATGTGATTCTGCTGAAAGGTTTGGTGAGGGGTTGGAAACTCATTTTTCTGCACCTCTGGGATATGTCAATGTCACTCTGAATTGCAGGTAGGCTAGGGAATAGGTGGATTTAGGTTCACAGATTAACCTTATTTCTTTTTTTGAGGCTAATCATCTGGGCCTCCCCATCAAGACAGGAATTGGTGGCAATGTCACTGAATTGGTTGGAACATCTGAGTTTGTGAAGCTGGATATTGGTGGAGCCTCAGGAAAGTTTCATTTTTACATTGCAAAAGGTAATGTAAAATCTGTTTTGGGTGGACCATTCTTGATAAATTTACAGAAAAGAATTGGTTATCAGTTTGATGTGGGAATCAGTTTGGAGTTGACTGGTGAAGATGAAAGAAGACTTCACATGAGGTTATCATCTCCTGGAGAGGATGGTTGGGAGACCAGGCCTGGCTTTTCTCCAATGTTCCAGTGCATGGATTGATGTAGGAGAAGAAGAGAAGTGGGTGCCACCTCTGGTTCTTTGGAGTGTGGCTCAGGCTCTAGTGAGAGTCTGTATTTTTTAGAGTGATAAGGGCTGATTGTTCTAGTGCTACAGCCTCTCCTCAAGATGAGGAAATCCCAGGTTGTAGTAGGTCAGCTCCCTTGGAGATATACCAAGTGGATTTTCAACTTTCTCTTTTTTATGTCTCTCCTCTATACAAGTATTCTTCAAGTTTCTTATCAAGTATCTGTTCTCTCTCAATATTTTAAATTATTTTTAATTCAAGTTCAAAAAAGAAGATTAGTTATATATCATCAAGGGAGGTCAGTGCTTCTGGAGGGCCCATATTGCTCAGTGAATACTTCTTGAAGCACATCAAGTTTAGACCTCCATGGATCTGCTAATTGAAACAATATCCCCCTTTGAATCTTTTTTGGAAGAGACAAAATTGCATCCTTTGTTCTAATTAGGCTTATGAATTTCATTAAGTGATTTATTGATTTAATAGAATTAGCCTTTCCTTTTTGCAAACCTGGAAAAAGTAAATTCTTCCATAACCAGTCTTCTTACCACTTTTCAATTCTATGAAAAAATATAAGACTTTGAAGGTCAGTGGGCCTGTTCTGAAGTGGAGTTCCAGTCAAGTGTAGTCAGTGTTGGGACTCCAAGTCAAATATTGTTTGAGCCCTCTGCAAGTAAGGATTTTTAATGTAACTAAAAGAATATTTATAAAAATTTATTATAAAAATTAAGTTTTGAGTTTTAGATATTGAAATGGGCGCTAACTGAGCTTCATCTAAAACAACTCTATACCAAAAAAGCTTTTGAGTCACCGGTATCTTTTTTTGGCTTTGATTTTTTGACATTGTTGGGCTAGCTGTTTCATAGGTTGTTAAAACAATAGCAGTGTCCTGTAGCTTGTTGACGTTTATATTTTGACAATCCTTCCCATAAAGAACCTTGAAAGGAAGCGCAATATCTTCAAAGTGCACACTTATTTCATTGATCCAATTTGATAGTGTTGCCAGTGGGCATATAATCAGTGTCGCTGAACTCCAATTAATACCTTCTTGATTTTCCAAGACCTGGAATTGTCTTACTTCACTTGGAGTTGCACTAATAAGAGAAAGAGTTGACAGCGTCTTTCCCAAACCCATATCATCAGTGAGTATTGACCCATTTCCTTTAGGGGTTAATCGATCGTTATAAAACTGATCTTTGTAGTCATCAAATCCAGCTCTAAGCCAATGGTTGTCCTGGTGCCTCCACATGATATCCAACTTTTCCTTTAAAATTTTTTCATTGTAAATTATATAATTAGTTTCTTGAAGTTGATGTGTTTTGAATACTTTTTTGATTCCTTGGATAAGTTGATCAGATTTCCAATCTTGAGTATTCTGAGATATTTGCAAAGAGCCTACAAAAATTACATGTGGGAAATTAAAAAATATAGTGGAGTAATAGTTCAGGATTGGACATAAATCAATTTGTGCAGAAGTAAATTCTTTCTTAGCAAGACTAATTAGTGCACTTGAAGAAAAGAGGCATCCCCAAAGTTGATACAGATTACCAAAAACTGGAGCCAAGTAAGCATGAAAATAGAATGGCTTCATAGGATTCAAGGCACTTCTTTGGTTTAAATGGTGAGATCCAGACCCAATGTCACCCAATAGTGGTCCAATGTGCTGACTCTGCACTTGAGAAAGAATACCAAAAAGCGTTGGTTTTCTTTCTTCAAATAATCAAAAAATAAGAACATTCAAATGGCCTTGCTGTAAAATTGTGGGGGTCAGTGAGTTTTGAAATATTGAAATTAAATTCATATAAATTTGATTGATCATTATTGAGAACTTTCCAACACATCTGAGACTTGACATCTTAAGTAAGAATAGTATCTGAAGATAGTGGTTGTTAAAAGATGAATTGAAGCAAAATATTAATAATCAGTTTTGAATAAAATGACAAAATAACTTTTTAGCATCTGCTAAGCTAAGATCATAATTATTTCACTATTATTATTATTATCTTTTTAAAAAATATTGGAAGTAAATCAATGATAACTGAAATGAATAATATGGCTTAAAAATAAATCTTGAGCTTATAGAGTGAATTTGGTTTTTGGAAGAAGAAAAATTTTCTTAATAAAAATGTTCTTTATTGTTACATTATAATCACAAAATAGAATCATTTCAATCTTATTACACTTATTTATGTTTCTGTCTAATAGTAAAATGCTTTAGATGGCAGTTCAAAATCCGAATTGTAACTACTACCTAGAGTGATGTCTTGATACTAACATACTTTTTGTAAGTCTTCGGACAGACACTTATGGTGATCTCAATAATATTAAAATTGATTTGAATTGTATGTTTTATCAAATATCTATGTAGTCTAATGTAATAATTGAGATACTAATGTTTAACCTTCTGTTATCAACTTAGCAAGACAATATCTGTAGATATTCTTAGGCCAAATATCAAATTTTGTTTTCCACAAGTTGGGAAAGTGAATATTATGATATGTTAAGTGATATGTTCAAGCTTTTCTCAGCTGAAGATCAAAGTAATCACCAAGCTCTGAGAGACATGTGATTGTGTTGGTTTGAACCTAGGTCTAACTGATTACCAAATCTTTGTCCAATTGATTTAAATTTGGTTTCAAAATGAATTTCCAACAGCTTTCCAACAGCTTTCCAACCAGTTCCCAAAATTTTTAAATGAGGGGTATTGCTAGCAATACCCCCCAAAATTTTCTGTGGTGAGACTTAAAAATCATAATGGCATGAAAAATCCCAAAAAAAGACTCGAAAATATTTTTCAATATTTATTAACCATGGATTTTAATCTGGTAAAAAATGGGATTTTTTATTCTTTTGATATAATGAAGATCATGATGAGTTATATTTTTAAAAAAATTGGGCCCATTTCCTGTTTTAACTTATCTAAATATGGGATGTAAATCAATCTTACAAGTTGTTCTATTGACTAAATTTAATGTTAAATTATTTTAAAGAGTGTTTCAACTTCCGCAAATGTTTTGAAAATGGATAAATAAATAATAATATTGATTGATATAATGAGAAAAGGTGTTTATTTCTCAATTTTTACTGATAAAATTTAATGAAATAAAGAAATTCAATATATATTCTTAATGAATAATTACTTTGAATATTGAATGTTTTATCTGTATATTCATAAGTTGAATACTCTATAAATTTTTGTGAAATCTCTTATAATTCAAAGTATCAGAGATTTTCATTAGATTCAAAAAATTAAAAACTTTTACAATGTAGAAAATCCTATAGTACTAGCTATAGGCCTTGACCAAGGGAGTTGGAGTAAAACTGGAGAGAAAAACCCCTGTCCCTTTGAGAAATACAAGGTGAGATTTATTTGCTGCAGAAAATTAGAGACTGTTACTATACCCCTTCAAACACACTTCTTAACTGCTTAACAAGTCAAGACAGTAGCCAATAGCAGACCACTGAGAACCAAAGAACCAGAAACCAGAAAGGCAGAAAGATCCACACCAGAAAAACAAAACACTGTTCACTTGTTGCACAGAAAACAGCAATAATACTTGAGGTAGGTTGAAAAGCTACACTAGAGAAGCCAGTTGCCAAAGTTGAGTTAAATGAAGAGCTAACCTTGCAACAAACACAGCCAATTGTGGCCAAAAAACAGTGAAAACTGAGTGAGGGACAAGGATATCATCTCTGGATGGTTGTATGATAAATAGGGTTGCCCCAAACTGTCTTTTTCAGTATCTACACACAGACCACTATCTAAAAAGCCCATGCACAGCAACAAATTTGGCGCTTTTGACAGCCAAATTGCATAAAAACCCTCTAGAAACGCTTCCCAGCCTTCTAGCACCAAGGCGGGTGGTCTTCCCTACGTTGGGAAGCCTGCCTAGAGGTGGCTGAACCACCCTGAAGCCAGAAAACCACAAAAAACCACCAAAAAAGGCCCAAAATACTTATAAAAATCCACCACAACTACTAAAACCCTTAAAACACAAAATGAAGGTATGAAAAAATTGTAATATAAAATATAGAGCTAAATTAGCTCTACCTAATGGTACTAAGCACTTAACCCTAAGACTTAAGGTTAGCCCATAAAACAAGAAAAACAAAATTAAACAGCTATCTTTTAGAAATGAAAAATGAGGAAATGACCCCTTAAAACTTAGAATATGAAAAATGTCATAAAGGTATAAAATAAAGAGAAAAACGGGGGCTATCCAATAGTAGTACCCACATACTGGTAGTCCCAATATTCACTGAATAAACCCAGAAAAAAATTATTCAACCAATGTCAATTAAGACATTCCAAAACAATGCCAAACAGACCAACAAAGGCCTCTGCAAATGTTGGAAGACCACCTCCTCCCTCCAATTGAGAATTTCCACATTCTCCTTCATCACATCCACAATGTTCAGCTATCTTTCAAAATCTGCCTCTTACATGGGCCCTTGACAATACTGCATAGAAAAAAATCTAATCTGCACCATCACATCACCAGCTCATCCATACAGAACCTCCTGTGATGTCTGCCAATCCAGAAAGAAGACTTGTTTCAGACCTGGTCCATTATCATCTTCAACAGCTTCACCTCCACCTCAACCTGGCCCATCTTCCACCAGTACCAAAAGATCAAGGCCATCCATCCTGATACACAGATTAGTCAACATACTACACCCTTCAAAGAAGACTTCCAGCACCACCAAAGCAACTAATTTTACCATGCTTGGTCCATTTGATGGTAAAATTTTTTTTATCCTTTCTTTCTCCTTTTAAAAATGATGACTTCTCAGTTCCTCCATCTTCTGACAGTGATGGTGACAACGTAGGGTCCATTGAACCACAAACACCTAACCACTTGCCCACTATTAAGGCCAAGTTCCAAAGACACTCCTCTGAACAAAAGCACCTTCTACTAAGCTACTTAAAATCCACTTCTGCTAGAAATCCACGGGACCTTTAGAAAAAAAAACACCTCATCCACCAGTTCAAGACTAATGCTGAATGCTCTGTTTCATCTCTTGATTCTCTTCTGCTACTTGAC
This sequence comes from Hemileia vastatrix, assembly GCA_030280995.1. NCBI lineage: Eukaryota > Fungi > Basidiomycota > Pucciniomycetes > Pucciniales > Zaghouaniaceae > Hemileia > Hemileia vastatrix. Next base: position 12,630,701 of record JASXTE010000018.1, on the reverse strand, counting down.
TCTTTTGACATATAAATAAAATTCTTGACCACTCTCCAGACTTCTTGAATGTAGCCAATCATTAAAAAACTCCTCAGTTTACTGTATTGGGGGACTCATCATCAGTTTTAAGTCTTGGGGGACTAACAGCCCTCATTTTATAGTCTTGAGGGACTCAAAAGCCTCAGTTTATAGTCTTGGGGGACTCAAAACCTAAATTATAAAGACAGAACTAGATATCAACCATTAAAGACTAAAGAAACAAACTATCATTCTGGGGTAACTGTTCTACAGAGCAGCCAGCTCATCAGTTACCCCCACACTTTCCTTAACTAAATTCAGAGACTCCCCCTTTTGATGCCCTCTGCCAGAATCACACCAACATCACATTATCAGTTTATAGTCATGAAGGACTCAATCATCAAACCATCCTTAGTTCATAGTCTTGGGGGCTATACCATTTATCAGTTTAAAGTCTTGATGGACTGACCACAGTGTTCAGTTTAAAGTCTTGACAGACTTTCCACACTTTGCATAAAAGAAAGACCCAATTTCATGCACAATTCTCTGCAACTAAACTACTGAACTTCCACTTTCTCTTCATCATCTACCCATCACTAATAAAAAAATTCTCATTTATCTCTTTTCTCTCCATTGTTGTCTCATCACAGATCATGGCTGGATCCCCAGATTTTGACCCATCAGACCTTCCTTGTTTCACTGCTCCCAAAGACTATGCTTGCAAATAGTGTATTCACATGTGCAGACCTTGCACTTTTACTCTTCCAAATCCTCAAGCTAAATTCTAAAACAGGGCCTGTGGTTCTTGAAACTCCAAAAAGAAAAATTGTGACAGAGACCCCAATTATCCTATACCATGACCTTCACCTTCACACAAATACATCTCTAGATCTCCTACCAGGTCCCTAGAACTTGGTCCTACTTCCTCTTCTTTATCTTCAGCTCCATCCCTAAAACTCTCTCAAAAAGACCTGCTTTATCATCTCAAGAAACAGACTTTATCTCAGCAAATTCAGCTCCGAGGCTGCTAGACTGTGTCCAGGTGGCCCTTCATCGGAAAACACCAAAAATTCCAAAAAATTCTAGAAGACCTGCAAGAGGATCTCAAGAAATCACCAGAGCACCAAACACCACTCCCAGACAAAAATCTCCCTCTCAAACAAGAAGAATTAACTACAACTCTCCTCTGGAAGCCAATTACTCATCTGACAATTCCATTTCTTCCAGATATTCATCTAGCAGATCCCAATCAGCTTCTAAGTCACCTTCTCCTGGTTCTCCCTAAAACTGACCTGGTACTCCACCACCAGTATCCAACCAAACTGAGCCAAGAAACAATATCAACAACAAAAAAACAGCCCTGCTGCTCCAACCAGGACACAGGAGCATCCTTCTTCTAGTTCAACTTCTCAACACCATTTAGAGGATGATCGTAAAAATACATACCTCCATCTGGTTGATCCTCTTACAACATCCATTCAACATTCTTCAACAGTCCAGATTCCAGCCGCTTACAAATTTGATGAGCTTCCAATCTGTAAGTACCAAATTAATAAATCCAATTTCTTATAAAAAAACAACTACTGTACCAATTCTTCTGTTTAGTTGGAACTCTGCCTCCTGAAACTACAATTGGGATTGGAAAACTTCTAGAAAATAACTTGACACTGGATTGCACTGATATGAAAAAACACCTAAGTATGATGTGTTCAAACATGCTTCAGGCCTTTGCTCTTCATGGTCCGTTGAATGAATTTGAAAAGAATCTGAGGAAACAGCTCCTTGATGAACACTGGAAGATGTCTAGAATAATCAAGCACACCTTCCAACACTCTATCCCCGCTTCTTCTACTTCTTCACAAAAATTACCTTCTAATCCAGTGCCTGACCATTAAAATCCATATACTCTTTCCAGCTGCATACACCACAAAAAACACAGTTCTACCTTCAATCCTAACAAAAGGCAAAAACACCAAAATAATCCGGACCAACTGCTGGAGGCTTCTTCTTCCCAACATTAAATAATAATAAAAAAAGAAATTAATAATTCACTAAATAGAGAGAACAATAATAATTAGCAGATGTATATATATATAAATTTGTTTAATTTTATTTTTAATTTTAATTTTAATTTTAATTTTAATTTTAATTTTAATTTTAATTTTAATTTTAATTTTAATTTTAATTTTAATTTTAATTTTAATTTTAATTTTAATTTTAATTTTAATTTTAATTTTAATTTTAATTTTAATTTTAATTTTAATTTTAATTTTAATTTTAATTTTAATTTTAATTTTAATTTTAATTTTAATTTTAATTTTAATTTTAATTTTAATTTTAATTTTAATTTTAATTTTAATTTTATTTTTATTTTTATTTTTATTTTTATTTTTATTTTTATTTTTATTTTTATTTTTATTTTTATTTTTATTTTTATTTTTATTTTTATTTTTATTTTTATTTTTATTTTTATTTTTATTTTTATTTTTATTTTTATTTTTATTTTTATTTTTATTTTTATTTTTATTTTTATTTTTATTTTTATTTTTATTTTTATTTTTATTTTTATTTTTATTTTTATTTTTATTTTTATTTTTATTTTTATTTTTATTTTTATTTTTATTTTTATTTTTATTTTTATTTTTATTTTTATTTTTATTTTTATTTTTATTTTTATTTTTATTTTTATTTTTATTTTTATTTTTATTTTTATTTTTATTTTTATTTTTATTTTTATTTTTATTTTTATTTTTATTTTTATTTTTATTTTTATTTTTTATTTTTATTTTTATTTTTATTTTTATTTTTATTTTTATTTTTATTTTTATTTTTATTTTTATTTTTATTTTTATTTTTATTTTTATTTTTATTTTTATTTTTATTTTTATTTTTATTTTTATTTTTATTTTTATTTTTATTTTTATTTTTATTTTTATTTTTATTTTTATTTTTATTTTTATTTTTATTTTTATTTTTATTTTTATTTTTATTTTTATTTTTATTTTTATTTTTATTTTTATTTTTATTTTTATTTTTATTTTTATTTTTATTTTTATTTTTATTTTTTTATTTATAACTACTAAACTACTAACATACTAAAAAAAACTTGAAAATAATTAAACAAAATTTCCCAATAAAATATGAGAGCTGAGAAATTAAAATTGTAATGAATAATAATAAGATGAAATATGTCAGTCAGGCTGCTAGACTTACCCAGTAAAATAATTAATTATTTACTGGATGAAGCCCCACCTTTTTATTTCTTATATATTATTAATTATAATATATTTACTTTAAACTAACTTGTAATAAATTAACTAGTTACAAAAAAGTAAATTTAGTAAATAATTAAATATAATAATAAATATCCATTATATTTTTATTTGATTTTATTTTTTTCCAAAACACCGTTCTCAATGACACGTTAAGAGAAACAAATACATAATATTAAAACAAATATTAATATTGAAATAAAATTTAATTTTGAAATAAAAATAAATATATACAAGAAATTTAAATTACTTATTTAAAATTGACACTTACTGTAACTTTTAATAAAAACATATTATTTCGGCAATATTCTATAAATACAGGTTTTGAACATGTTCTTTCTAGAACACTCTTTTTATTTGAAATTTTCTTCTTCTCTCATACTCCTGTATTTAGAATTTTAAATCTGTGATTTGTATCTCGTTTTCCTATAAAAGGCCTCCCCTTTTTGTTATTTTGATCCATTCATTACTTACTTTTTTTATTATACCACTATTACAACAAATAACTATTACTATCATGTTTGTTTTAGTCTTTACTACCATGTAAATCTAATCATTAATAATAATAATAATTATAAAACTTTTACCTCTTTAAATTGAGTAAATAAAATTAAAAGGGAATTATACGTACTTTGGCTTTGAAACCCAAAAAATCCACCTTTTCCCACCGTTGGACCTTCGTAATAATCTTCTAGACCATAAGTGTCAAGGGGTCCTTTTTGTCAGCCAGGGTACTAGACTTAACCGGTAAAATAATTAATTATTTTACTGAGTTGAAGCCACGCCCTTTCTTCTTACTACCAATTCATTATTTAGTTAGTTAAGTATTACTTACAACTAACTAGTTAAGTACATTAAGTAGTATAAATAATGTAAATAAAGGTCCCCTAAAATTTTACTCCCTAACACCGTGCTCAATAGTATAAGTTTGATTGGGAATAAAAATTTATAATGAAATTATAATAAAAAAACCTTAAGTTTATTATATTACTTCATTGAGAGATCTGGAATCCCTTGAAATTAATGTAATTAATTTAATTGTGATGTAATCAATTATGACAAGGAACTCATACTTTATTACTAATAAAATTGATGCCCTTGTTGACATATTAATTAATTTATTTTTTTATGTCATATATGTACTCCTTTTACTCACCTATTTTTTCACATTCTAACAGTAGATGGTGTAAATTCCATGTCTTTTATTCCCTCATGTTTTTCCTATAAAAGGCCCCTTACATTTGTACATTTCAAAACATTCCTTCATTACTTACTTTATTATTATATTTACAATACAAACACTTATTTCTATATTTTAAAACATTAGTATTTACAACAGCGTAATTCTAATCTATAATTTATATTAATATATAAAAACCACCTCTTATATTTGAGTAAACCAATTAATTTGATTAAGAAATATGTATTTTTTTTTGAGAGTTCATTAAATCCCCAAATTTCCTCGTATAAATCTCGAATAAACTTCTAGACCCAAAAAGATCCCTTGACAATTGGAGGCCTTCCAAAATTATCAACGGCGCTTGTGATTTGAAGGCGTAAATCAAAGGAACCATCGGCATTCGAATACCTGTAAGGACGTGAGAGTGACAAAAATGACGAACGTCATACGTCATGTGACAAAAATTTTTGCTGTAAAGGGGAATTGAACCGTGCTCCAAAATTAGGTTCATATATTGACTAAACGTCGTATATATCGTGGTAATTATTGATATTACTATTTGTGGGTCACTTTGCACTCTTCATTTGCTACGTATTTCCTTTTACTCAGCACTCTGTAAGTGGCATTAATTTGCTCATTTTACAAGGGGAGGTGTCTGGTAATTTGGAATTAATTTTTTATTATATTTTTTTATATTTATTTTTCCTAGTTGACAATAATAGAGCAATTGTTCTTAGTCCTAGAAGTAATAATAAAATTAAATTTTAATAATTAAATATTATAATTTTCAGTTGACTTTTCGTCCTGATAATTTAAATTTTAATTGTTCCAGTAGACAAATTTTCTTGACAATAAAAATTTTTTTAATTAATAAAAATTCATATTTATTTATTTCAGTTGACATTAAGTCCTGGCAGTTAATTAATCAGTTGATTTAAATCCTGATAATACAATAAATTTTTTTTAATTGATAAAAATTCATATTTAATTATTTCAGTTGACATTAAGTCCTGGTAGTTAATTAGTTGATTTAAATCCTGAAAATAATTATCTTAAAACTATTAATAAAAGTTTTAATTTATTTCTTCAGTTGATTATTTTATAATCCTGGTTTTAAATTATTTTAAATTAATAAATTAATTATTATTAAGTTGATTTTTATCCTAAAAATTTATTATTATTATTTTTATTTTATTTCTGTTAAATTAAAAATAAAGACTAATTCATCTTATTGTCTCTCTTCTTCATTTCAGTTAAATCTTAAAAGAATGACTGACCGAATTGGTTCTGCTGCACGTGAAGAGGAACTAGACTTAATTGATTATGATGAGCCTACTTCTGTAAGTTCTCCTTTAACAAGAAGAATTTCTCAAATTAATAAATCCTTGCCCCAAACAGGATGTGGAGATGGAATAAGTGGAAATTCTAGTAGACACAACTCAGGATCAGAAGCCTTTAATAAAACCACCAGAAGAACTTTCAAAAGGATCCAGGATAAAAAAGATGCCATTGCCTCAACAGGTAAAGAATCTGTCAACTCACCTAAAGGAGCTAAGGACAGAAAACTTGATAGTAAAGGCAAGGGTAGATGCGATGGAAGAAAAGGTGAGAAAGATAGATACCTTTCTTCAAGAGAAGAAGAAACCTCTTCCCCCCAGGGATCATCAACCATTGGCTCTCCATTCCCAAGAGAAAGTGGAAGTTTCCAAGTGGCAGTGGGATTGGTTAAACACTCAGTGGGGCAACCTATCTTAAAATCAGCATCAGTTACCTCAGGCAGGTCTGTCAAGACCCAGCCAGGTAAACCCCACACCTCCTCACCCCTATCAAGGAGGCAAAGAAGAAGAAAACCGAATATGGTCATACCCAGCAAACCCTGGTAAGCCCCTCTATTGATTCTCAAGTGCCATTTCTTGTAGCTGATTCTGTTCCTTCAGGTAAATCTGAGAGGGACAAAGAAACCTTGAGACCAGTAGAGGCTGGGAGCAGTAGACAAATAACTCATGTATCTAATCCATTACTTTTAATTGCTACCTCAATGATTAACCCTGATATGGCTGTAATTGATGAAACTCTTGACCCTGAGTTCTATGAGAGTCTGGAAATTTACTCAGTTTCCTTATTGAGAAACACTCCAGATGTAGCAAAGATTAATGATGAGTACTTGAGAGATATTATTGCAAAACAGAATCATATTATGAAAAATATGCAATTAACTCAGAGGTTTAATGGTTTATTAACTGAGCAAGGGTATCAATCCTTAAGGAGTGAATTCCATAAAGTCTCTGATGATTTATTTAATTATAAGGCAACTCATGAAAAGAAGGTTGCTTTGTGGCAAAATATCAAAAATGATTTGTCCAAATTAAAAGACACTGTATCTATCTGTTGTGAAGAGCTGGTGACAGATAAGATGAATCTGAAGAGATTGAATGAACATTATTCATCTTTTCAAAAAAAAATCAGTTATCTTTTGCAACTATCAATGAGAGTTTATCTATTCTTCCAAGAATGAAAACAAGACTAACAACCATTGAAGAGAAATTGGACTCATTGTTGAATGACCAAAAATATTCTGACATCTCTTTAAAGGAACATATAGTGCAGGATGCTCAAATATTACCTGTGGCTAGTTCATCTAAAGTAAAAATAGTTACAGAGATACCTGTTGATACCACTGAGTTTCCATCAAAAATTGATGATGCGCCAGGATCTTCAACAGAGGGATTGAACAATGAGATTACAGCCCAATTGGAGAAGGTACAGCTGCTTCTTACTCAGAAACAAGCGAGTACTAAGGAGACTCCTTCAAATCAAAAGAATTGGCCAAAACTTGACCAATAACCAACATTTGATGGTGATTCTTCTTCTGATTGGCAACAATTTATTTGCAGAATTGATAACTTGAAAAACTCTTACAAACTCCCAGATGAGGAAGTTGTGTCTAAGTTAATTTCTTTATTTACCAATGTAGCCCTTATGTGGTATGAATCTTTCCTATTAGATGGGAATGATTACTCATGGGAAGATTGGAAGAAATTAATTAAAGCACAATTTGAGGGCTCCAAGATTAGGATGGCTCAACAAAGGCAGTATGAGGAAACTAAATATAGCTCTTCTACTGATAAACCTATTGAGTTCTTAATGAAACTTGTTGAAATCTTAAGAGCTATGGACCCAAAAATGGAGTTTGAGTTATGGAAGGACAGGATCCTTTATAAATTACCAATTTCTTTGAGAGACTTGATAGTGGCTAGGACTGAGTTCACTAGAGAACCTTCTTCTTTCATCAATACTTGTAATGAGATTCTTCTAAACAACAAGTATGATGCCAGAAAATTCATTCCTAGAACCACTTGGGAAAACCCCTCAACTTTTCAACAGAAACCTCTGGAAAAGGTTGGGAAGCCTTCTGCCCCTGTTACACCTTAAAAGTATGCAACAAACACTTGTTTCAAGTGCAAAAAACCTTGGCAGAAGGGCCATGTTTGTGACAAGAAGATAAATCTTGTAGAACAAACAGAGGAGCATGCTGATGACTCAGTAGCACTGAATGATACTTCAAGTGATTGTGCCAGCAATATTTCATATGAATCTCAACAAGAAATCTTGATGCTGGAAGAGGATATCCATTATTTAAATACTATTGATATTTATAATAATGATTCATCTACAGTTGAAGATGCTGAAATCATAAAGAACATTGAGGATAACTCAATTAATATTGCCCCTCTCAAGGCACCAGTCTTGATCAATGGAACCAGCATTGAAGTTGTTCTGGATTCTGGAGCTGGAGGAAGTGTAGTATCCTAAAAAGCACTTGCTTCAGTGGATCAAGACTATAAATCAAAACTGATGCCTATCATTTCTGAAAATTGGAGAGGGTATGGTTCTGTTTTGTCCCCCATTTCTAAATACAAAGCCACAGTGTTTTTTAAATATAACAATGGTTTTGTAAGAGCTATTTGTGATTTTGTTGTCATGAAAAATGATAACTTGAGCAATTGTTTTATTGTAGGGAATGATATTTTAACCAAGTATGGCATAAAATTGGATCCTTCAAACCAATGTTTGACAATGGGGATAAATGGGAAGAGAAAATTTAAGATTTCCTCCACTAAAAAATTATTAAAACCAGAATTGAACACATGTAATTCTGTGGTTCATTATAAAGGAAGATCTAAAAAAGAAATGCATGCCCTTATGTCTGAAATTGACAATGCCTCTTTTGGAGAACAACTTTCTGGTGAGGATAAAGATTCCAACATTAACTTGATAAAGTCATTTCCTATGGACTTTGCTCATGGGTCACATGAACTGGGATTAGTTAAAGAAGAAATGAAACTTTCATTGTCTTGTCCATTAACTGATATACCACCCAGTTTAAAAAAGAAGCCTTATCCTGCTTCCCCCACAAAGAGAAAAGATATTGAAGACAATATCTCTACCCTTTTGAAAATGAATATTATTGAAAAGGTAGTTGAAACACCTAAATATTGTGTTATCTCACCTGTCCTAATTTCTTATGAGAAAGATAAAGACAGGTTATGTGGTGATTATAGAGCACTAAACACTTATACTGTTGATTATATCTACCCTTTACCTAGAATTAGCTCTATACACGCTACTTTACAAGGTGCTAAATATATCAGCTGTTTGGATGGTAACAAGGGATATCTCCAGGTACCTGTTGAGAAAGATTCTCAGAATTTTCTGATGATTGCTACTCATATGGGTATTTATAAGTATATTAGGATGCCATTTGGCCCTAAAAATGCCCCTTCAGTTTTCCAAAAAGTTATGGATAACACATTCCATCAGGAGATGATTGAAGGATGGCTGATGGTTTATATTGAAGATATCATTATATTCTCAAAAACATTTGAGGACCATCTTAACCACCAGTGTAAAGTGTTCCAGAAAATGGAGGAATTAATATGTCACTTGCTTTGAAGAAATGTAAATTTGGTTTCCATTCTTTAAAAGTTCTTGGTCATGTTGTTTCAGGCTTACAGATATGTGTTGACCAAAACAAAGTGGCAGCCATACAACAGGTAAAGGCTCCTACTACAGTTAGAGTGCTCGAGAGTTTTTTGGGAATGTGTGGATATTATAGACAGTATATTAAAAATTACCAAGTCATAGCTTTACCCCTTACCCAATTAACTAGAAAGGATGTTGCTTTTGTCTGGAATAGTGAAAGACAAAGAGCCTTTGACACTATGAAACACTGTTTGATGTCAGCACCAATTCTTGCTTTACCTGACTTTAATCAACCATTTGTTTTGTACACTGATGCCAGTTTCATTGGTCTTGGTGCTGCCCTCCATCAAAAACAAGTGATAAATGATAAAGTTTCAGAAGTAGTAATTTGTTATATTTCAAGAACCTTGAGAAATAGTGAATTGAAATAAGGGGATACTCAATTGGAATGTTTAGCTGTAGTGTGGGCTCTAGAAAAGCTACATTATTACCTAGATGACAAGAAATTTGAACTTGTCACTTACTGCAGTGCAGTTAAATCCCTTTTAAACTTGAAAACACCAAACAGACATATGTTCAGATGGCAGTTGGCTGTTCCAGAATACAGAGGGAGAATGACAATTATTCATAGGGCAGGTATTGTTTACTCAAATGTGGATATGTTATTAAGATTACCTTTGCCAAATGATGACTCTAATCCTGCTTATGATCCTGAGGATGAAATTATTCATATACATGGGATATATGTGGTTGATATGGAGGAAGAGATATTACAGCTTATTCTGGATGCATATGATAAGGACACTGACTTGAAAAAGTTATGCACCATATTAAATGATCCAACAAATGCTTCAATACAAGCATTAATTAAAACCTTTCCACCAAAGTACCAGAAGGCTTTGGAAAAAGGTAAAATTTCAATTGATGAAGGATATATACATTATAGGAGGATGTTGAGTAATGTTATTGTTATTCCCCCTTCTATGAGAGAAATCATCTTGAAAATTTGTCATGATGACATATTAGCTGGACATTTTGATCTTGAAAAAACAATGATCAGAATTAAGAACACTGCTTGGTGGGTTAATATGTCTGAAGACACAAAATTATATGTTGAATCTTGTGATTCTTTCCAAAAATCAAAAAGATTAACTGGTAAAAGAGCAGGATTAATGCAACATATTGAACCTCCTGATTCTCCATGGCAAATAATAAACATGTATTTTGTAACAGGATTACCTATTGCTGGTAAAGACAGTTATAACTCTTGTTGGGTTATTGTGGACAGATTCACAAAAATGTGTAAATTTATCCCTAACCACAAGGATGTTTCCACTAAAGAATTAGCTTTCTTATGGTGGTCTCATATGTTTAATACTGCTGGTTTTCCTAAAGCCATAATCTCTGACAGAGACCCTAAATTTACTTCTGAATTTTGGATGTCTCTGATGGATGTTTGTGGTTGTGATCTGAAACTTTCTACTGCCCATCACCCTCAGACTGATGGTTTAGCTGAAATAATGATTCAGACTTTAGAGGACATGATAAGAAGATATTGTGCCTTTGGCCTTGAGTATAAAGATAATGAAAGATTCACTGATGATTGGGTTACCTTACTTCCTGGGTTAGAATTTGCTTATAATAGCACTGTTCATTCTGTTACTCAAAGAAAGCCTTTTGAGCTCTGGCTTGGATATGTTCCCAATACTCCTGCCCAAATTCTCAATAACAAGATACCTAAATTGGATATACATCCTGGTGTAAAATCTTTTCTTCAAATGCAACAACTATGTAGAAATCATGCTCAAAAATGTATTGAAAAATCATTTGAATATGAGAAGAAAAGATGGGACAAATCCCATAAAGAATACACTTTTAAAAAGGGTGATGAAGTGTTGATTTCTAAAGTCCACTTCAACTTACAAGGTAATAACAAATTGAAAGATCCATTTGCTGGTCCATTTTTTGTCAGAAGAATGATTGGAGATAATGCAGTTGAAATTATTCTGTATTCTCCATATGACAGAAAACATCCTGTTTTTCCAATATCTCTTTTGAAACCTTACACATCCAATAGTGATTTATTTCCAAAAAGGAGGGGTAGACCAAAGGAAACCCCAAATGAAATCACTGAAACAGCAGAAATTGAAAAAATTCTAAATGACAGAATAGTCACTGCTGAAAAAGGTACAGAATACTTATTGAGATTCAAGAATAAATCATCTGAATATGATTCTTGGATACCTGGGAAGGAGATATCTAATCTTTCTACTCTACTAAAAAAGTATAAAAAGAAAAAATCATAGCATTTTTTTATTGTTTTTTTTTTAGAGTGAGGGAGTGTCAGCCAGGCTACTAGACTTACCCAGTGAAATAATTAATTATTTACTGGATGAAGCCGCACCTTATCATTTTAATTATTTAATTATAAATTAGTTACATTCAAATTACTTATAATAAATTAACTAATTACAGAATGATAAAATTAAATGAATAATTAAAATTAAATATAAAATTGTCCCTTATATTTTTTCTCTAACACCGTGCTCATTTGACAGGTTGGAAGAAATAAAGATTTTTATTAAAAAATAGATTTAAAATTAAAATAAGATTTTAATATTCAAATAATATTAAATATATACAAAAACTCAAATTTCTTATTTAGAATTGACTTCTACAGTAAATATTAAATAAATTAATGTATTTCTGACATACTCTGTAAATACATCTTTTTGATGCCTTCTTTTTAGAACAACTTTATTATTTGAAAATACTCCTTCTGGAATATTCTTTTTCTGTCTCTCTCTTACTACTGTTTTCAGAATTTGATTGCCGTGCTTTGTCCCTCCTTTGCCTATATAAGGCCTCTCTTTTGGTTGTTTTTTATTCATTCCTTTACCAACTTACTTTATTATTACTATTTACAACACAATACTTCTTTTTATATCTTATCTCATTAGTAGTTACAAGAGCATAATTCTAATCAATAACTTATAAAAATATTTAAACCCTACCTCTTATATTTGAGTAACAAATCACTTAGATTAAGAAATACGTACCAAATTTTTGAGAGTTTATTTAAATCCTTAAAATCCTCATAGAAACTTCATATCAAATCTTCTAGACCAAAAGCATACCTTGACAAAAGGTCAACTAAAAATTATAATAATTAATTATTAAAATTTAATTTTATTATTACTTCTAGGACTAAGAACAATTGCTCTATTATTGTCAACTAGGAAAAATAAAAAAATATAATAAAAAATTAATTCCAAATTACCAGAAACCTCCCCCTGTAAAATGAGAAAATTAATGCCACTTACAGAGTGCTGAGTAAAAGGAAATACGTAGCAAATGAAGAGTTCAAAGTGACCCACAAATAGTAATATCAATAATTACCACGATATATATGACGTTTAGTCAATATATGAACCTAAGTTTGGAGCACGGTTCAATTCCCCTTTACAGCAAAAATTTTTGTCACATGACGTATGACGTTTGTCGTTTTTGTCACTCTCACGTCCTTACAGGTATTCGAATGCCAATGGTTCCTTCAATTTACGCCTTCAAATCACAAGCGCCATTGATAATTTTGGAAGGCCTCCAATTATCAAGGGTTTATTTTGGGTCTAGAAGTTTATTCGAGGTTTATACAAGGAAATTTGGGGATTTAATGAACTCTCAAAGAAAAGTACGTATTTCTTAATCAAATTGATTTGTTTACTAAAATATAAGAGGTAGTTTTTAAATATTAATATAAATGATAGATTAGAATTATGCCATTTTAAGTACTAATATTATAAAATATAGTAATAAGTATTTGTAATGTAAATGTAATAATAATGTAAGTAATAAAGAAATGTCCTGAAAAGCACAAAAGTAAGGGGCCTTTATATGCAAAACCTGAGGGAATATAAGACATGGAATTTACACCATCTACTGTAAGAATGTGAGAAAATAGGTGACTAAAAGGAGTACATATATGACATAAGAAAATAAATTAATTAATACGTCAAAAAGGGCATCAATTTTATTAGTAATAAAGTATGAGTTCCTTTTCATAATTAATTATATCACAATTAAATTAATTATATTAATTTCACAGGATTCCAGATCTCTCAATGGAGTAATATAATAATCTTAAGGTTTTGTTATTATAATTTTATTATTAATTTTTATTCCCAATCAAACTTATACTATTGAGCACGGTTTTAGGAAGTAAAATTGTAGGGTACATTTATTTACATTATTTATACTACTTAATGTACTTAACTAGTTAGTTGTAAGTAATACTTAAGTAACTAAATAATGAATTGTTAGTAAGAAGAAAGGGCGTGGCTTCAACTTAGTAAAATAATTAATTATTTTACAGGGTAAGTCTAGTAGCCTGGCTGACAATATTGGTCAAGTTTTAACCAATTCTTTTGATTTGAAGGAGTCTCCTTAGTACTAGCTGGTTTCCGAATAAGAAGCAGCTGTAACTTCTCCAATTGGGCTGTAATCTCATTGTTCAATCCCTCTGTTGAAGATCCTGGTGCATCATCAATTTTTGATGGAAACTCAGTGGTATCAACAGGTATCTCTGGAACTATTTTTACTTTAGATGAACTAGCCACAGGTAATATTTGAGCATCCTGCACTATATATTCCTTTAAAGAGATGTCAGAATATTTTTGGTCATTCAACAATGAGTCCAATTTCTCTTCAATGGTTGTTAGTCTTGTTTTCATTCTTGGAAGAATAGATAAACTCTCATTGATAGTTGCAAAAGATAACTGATTTTTTTTTGAAAAGATGAATAATGTTCATTCAATCTCTTCAGATTCATCTTATCTGTCACCAGCTCTTCACAACAGATAGATACAGTGTCTTTTAATTTGGACAAATCATTTTTGATATTTTGCCACAAAGCAACCTTCTTTTCATGAGTTGCCTTATAATTAAATAAATCATCAGAGACTTTATGCAATTCACTCCTTAAGGATTGATACCCTTGCTCAGTTAATAAACCATTAAACCTCTGAGTTAATTGCATATTTTTCATAATATGATTCTGTTTTGCAATAATATCTCTCAAGTACTCATCATTAATCTTTGCTACATCTGGAGTGTTTCTCAATAAGGAAACTGAGTAAATTTCCAGACTCTCATAGAACTCAGGGTCAAGAGTTTCATCAATTACAGCCATATCAGGGTTAATCATTGAGGTAGCAATTAAAAGTAATGGATTATATACATGATTTATTTGTCTACTGCTCCCAGCCTCTACTGGTCTCAAGGTTTCTTCGTCCCTCTCAGATTTACCTGAAGGAACAGAATCAGCTAAAATATATGGCACTTGAGAATCAATAGAAGGGCTTACCAAGGCTTTCTGGGCAAGACCAATGTGGATTCTCTTCATCTGCCTCTTGATAGGGGTGAGGAGGTGTGGGGTTGACTTGGCTGGGTCTTGACGGACCTTCCTGAGGCAACTGATGCTGATTTTGAGACAGGTAGTCCCACTGAGTGTTTAACCAATCCCACTGCTACTTGGACACTTCCACCTTCTCTGGCTGCTGAGGAGCAAATTGTTGATGATCCCTGGGGGGGAGAGGTTTCCTCTTCTCTTGAAGAAAGGTATCTATCTTTCTTACCTTTTTTTCCAGAGCATCTACTCTTGCCCTCAATCTCAAGTTTTCCGTCTTAGTTCCTTTATGTGAGTTGACAGATTCTTTACCTGTTGAGGCAATGGCATAATTTTTATTCTGAATCCTTCTGGAAGTTCTTCTGGGGGGTTTACTACAGGTTTCTGATCCTGAGTTTTGTCTACCAGGATTTTCACTTATTTCATCTCCACATCCTGATTGGGGCAAGGATTGATTAATTTGAGATTTTTTTCTTATCAAAGGAGAACTTACAGAAGTAGGCTAATCATAATCAATTAAGTCCAGTTTGTCTTCACGTGCAGAAGAAACACTTTGGTCAGCCATTTTTAAATTTAACTGAAATGAAGAAAGGAGACAATAAGATGAATAAGTCTTTTATTTTTACTTTTTATTTGAAAGAAACAAAATAAAAATAATAATAAAAAATCTTTTTAGGATAAAAATCAACTAAATAATAATTAATTTATTAATTAAAAATAATTTAAAACCAGGATTATAAAATAATCAACTGAAGAAGTAAATAAAAATTTTTATTAATAATTTTATGATAATTATTATCAGGATTTAAATCAACTGATTAAGTAACTACCAGGACTTAATGTCAACTGAAGTAATTAAATATTAATTTTATTAATTAAAAGAAATTTTTATTGTCAGGACAAGTTGTAAACTGGAACATATAAATTTTAATTTATCAGGACAAAAAGTCAATTGAAAATTATAATAATTAATATTAAAATATAACTTTTTATTACTTCTAGGACTAAGAACACAATTGCTCTATTATTGTCAACTAGGAAAGATAAAAAAAATATAAATAAAAAAATAATTCCAAATTACCAGACACCTCCCCCTGTAAAATGAGCAAATTAATGCCACTTACAGAGTGCTGAGTAAAAGGAAATACGTAGCAGATGAAGAGTGCAAAGTGACCCACAAATAGTAATTTCAATAATTACCACAAAATATATGATGTTTAGTCAATATATGAACCTAAATTTTGGAGCGCGGTTCAACTCCCGTTCGCAGCAAAAAAACTTGTCACGTGATGTATGACGTTTGACGTTTTGTCGCTCTCTCTTCCTTACAGGTACTTGAATGCCGATGGTCCCTTCAATTTAAGGCCTCAAATAACAATGCGCCGTAGATAATTCGGGAAGGCCTCTAATTGTCAAGGGGTCCTTTTGGTCTAGAAGTTTTATTTGAGGTTATACGCGGGTTTTTAGGGTTTTAATGGACTCTCAAAGGTAAAGTACGTATTTCTATAATCTCTTTTATTATTTCACTCAAGTAATAAGAGGTAAGTCAAATATTAATATAAATTATAGATTAGAAATACTTTGATGTAAATACTAATGTTATAAAGTATAGAAATAATAATTTATTTGTTATAAATGTAATAAGTAAGTAACTAATGAATGAATCTTCTGAAAATCACACAAGTGAGGGCCTTTTTTAGGCAAAACATGAGGGAAAAAGAGACACGGAATTTACACCAACTACTGTAAGAATGTGAGAATAAAGATAACTAAAAGGAGTATATATATGACATAAGAAAATAAATCAATTGGTACGTCAACAAGGGCATAAATTTTATTAGAAATAAAGTATGAGTTCCTTGGACTGTCACAATTAATTACATCACAATTAAATTAATTATATTAATTTCACGGAATTTCAGATCTCTCAATGAAGTAATATAATAATCTTAAGGTTTATTTATTAAAATTTTATTATTAATTTTTATTCTCAATCAACTATACTATTGTTCACGGTGTTAGGGAGTAAAATGTATGGGACATTTACTTACATTAATTATTTATACTACTTAATATACTTAACAAGTTAGTTGTAGGTAATACTTAAGTAAATAAATAATTAATAGTTAGTAAGAAAAAGGGGTGTGGCTTCATCTCAGTAAAATAATTACTTATTTTATGGGATAAGTCTAGTAGCCTGGCTGACAATAAGTACCCATCAACAAAATAAGTAATAATTACAAATTGTTTCCCCCATCCAATTGATGAGCTGATCCCCTGATACCTTACCCACATCTAACTGCACCTTAATGTGGATAAAACTTTAAATAATTATTTTAAAGGATTTGAAATGAAAAAATAGAAATTTAAGAGAATATAAAAATGGAAAACAGATAAAAAATAAAATAGCATTTCCCGGCCAATTGATGAGCCTTTCCCGACCAATGCTTTCCCACATCCAGGTGACCCTGATGTGGTGAAACTATATAATATAATTTTGTGATTTTTCC
The DNA here is from genome assembly GCA_030280995.1 of Hemileia vastatrix. Taxonomy (NCBI): domain Eukaryota; kingdom Fungi; phylum Basidiomycota; class Pucciniomycetes; order Pucciniales; family Zaghouaniaceae; genus Hemileia; species Hemileia vastatrix. Next base: position 12,613,352 of record JASXTE010000018.1, on the reverse strand, counting down.
CTCTTTATATCCTTATAACCCCCATAAAAAATTAAAAGAAAAAAGAAATAATCTAAAACTACTATCTAACACAACCATAGACACAAAAATCAAATAAAGAAACGAAAAAAAATTCAGCTCCATAGAAAGTCCAGTCCAAGGAAATGATCACTGGGTGGGATCCCTCCAATAAGTAAAAATGATAGGAGACCACCAGCAATCCACCACCAATCCAAATAGACCAAAGGATAAAGAAGCCAGTTACAAGCTAGTTTAAAGTAATAGTGGACTTAAAACCTGAATAACAAAAACCAGAACTAGGATTCAACTAGGACAAACAAAATACTTGAAACATACATTATGGGGTAACTGTTCTACAGAGCATCCAGCTCATCAGTTACCCCACATTTACCAGAAAAAAATCTAGAAGCCCCCCTGGGTACCTTCTAACAAAAAAAACACAACATCCAACACAATAAACCAAGACCCATAAGCATGAAGAGTCCAGCACTTGAAGGCCAGAAGAATTTCCAGTTTAAAGTCATAGAGGACTAAAACCTGTGAAGAGAAACCAATACTAGTATTCAACAAAATTAAGAGATGGGGTTGTAAACAGACAGTCTAGGGTAACTGTTGATAGAGCAGCCAGCCCATCAGTTACCCCTACACTTTCCAAGATCAAATCTAGAAGTCCCTCCCATGGGTACCTTTTAAAAAAAAGCTTCCAACAAAACAGATGCAGAGCATCACCAAAATCCAAAATTAAAGAATGTTTCATAGTTTATCCTCATTACAGAGTCAATTGTCTTCACTTCTAGTGCCTCTTGGGTAAAATATCTTCACCTGATCAACAGCCACTCTCTTCTTTAAGACTGCACCATCTAACTCCTTCAAAACATATGAACCTCCAGACACCTGAGATCTGACTCTGTAAGGCCCATTCCATCTTTCAGAAAACATTTTTCCACACTTACTCTCCAAACTTCTATTATACACAAAAAACCAAGCAAGCAAGTTTCAATGGATTCCTGAGTCCATGAGCCAACTTCTTGTACCAGGATCTGACTGATTGATTCCTTATCTTCAAAATTCTAGAGTATGCTTCTCTTAAAATTCCTCTCTAAATTCCAAATGTTGCATCCTGGCACAGAGAAAATCTTCTTTTGAGCATAAAGCATTCCAATAGATTCCAAGATAAGAGACAGCTTCCAAATACACTGGTAGAACAGCTTTCTGCCCAATCATTAATTCATAAGGAGAATAGCCAGATGTCCTCTACACAGTGACCCTATCAGCAAACAACACCAAGGGTAAATAATGCCTCCATTTTTCAGCACTATCTCCACACATCTTGATAAAAGCATTCTTGATAACTTGATGGCCTCTTTCAACCATGCCTTCAGCTTCATGATAATAAGGTGTAGCCACTCTAACTTTAGAACCAATACTTGCCACAGCTTCTTTGAATTCAGCTTCAAGCTCTGTCCCAGCATCAGTAGTCACCAAACTCATCAATCCATATCTAAACACCCATTCCTTCTTCAAAAATTCCGCCACATTTTTGTCAGTCAAATTACCAGAAGCACTGCCTAAACCCAACCAGACAAATCATCCCTGGCAACAATCAAGTACTTATACCTGCCCTCTTTAATATTGACAGCATCCAAACTGACTCTTCCAAAAACAGTTGACTCACTAGTACCACGGCCAACCTCTTTAGGTTTAAAGTGATTTCTTCTTTGACATTTATTAAAAGATTGAACCCAACCCTGCACATCCAACTTCATACAGGCCACACAAATCTGTCTTCAACTCTTCTATAAGTCTCCCCAAAGCCTCTATAACCAAGGTCTTCATGAAAAGACTTCAACCCCAACTCTTGATCCTTCTTCTGAGTCACCACTACTTGAGGATTCGGATGTCTCCTCCTCATCAACCTCCTACCTGACACATAGAAGCCATGACTTTTCTTCTTGATTTCCACCCAAGTATCATCATCACAACTATCTGGCCTCTTCAAGGTTAATAGATATTCAACCATAATAAAATAAAACCCAGTCTGACCCCAGGTCTTATCTTCAAAATCTAACAACACAACATCCAGGGTACAACCCTATCATAAAAATCACCAGTGTGAACATGAGCTACTTGACCGACCCAACCAGGACACCAATCCCTAAGCTTTGGTACATCCTTTTCCTTCCACTTAATCTTAAGAGAATCCAGTTCACTAACAAAAACACCATTTTCTAAATTTGAGCCATCCCAAACAACAGCCCCATATTCATCAACAAAAGCATCTGGATCACCAGAATCAAAATATGAACCAGCCAGTATAACCTCTTGGGGGAGGAGAGAAAAATCTTTGAGTTTGGCCTCATGGGGGAGGAGAGAAAAATCTTCAGCACACTTTGTGCTGGCCCTAACAACTGTGAGATCTGCATCAAATTCTTCAGAGTATGAATCTTCATCTGTGGGTGGTCTCCTTGATAATCCATCTGGAATCGTAAACGTTTTTCCAGGTTTGAGTACCAGGTCAAAAGAAAAATGCTGAATAAATGCCACCCACCTAGTAATTGGAGCATTTTTAAGACTAGGTGTGTTGATCATTTGAACCATAGATTTAGCATCCAACTGCATATCAAAATGCTGCCCCACAAAACAGTTTGCAGATTTTTCAAAATTTTTGCTATATCACACAATTCTAACTTTGGCTGAGAATACCTAGTCTTCACCTACTTAAAAACAACAGAAATATAACTTGAGTCCACCACCAGATAAATATTTCCAGCTCCAACACCATAATCCAACATGTGAAGAATAATATCTTCACCCACCACCTTCTTCAACTTCTAAAAATCCTCTTCACACTCTTCAGACCATTCCCGCTCTGCATCTTTCCTGTTCAATATCCTTAAAGGTGAAGCCAACAAAGAAAAACCTTTAATAAAAATTCTGACATACACACAAACCCCCAAAAATCCCATGACTTCAATAGTTTTTTTAGGCCTTGGCCATGACTGAATTTATTTAACTTTTTTTTTGCCATAATCCTTCCCTCTTTACATACCACATGACCCAAAATTTCTAGAGCAGGAACAAAACAACAAAACTTTGACCCAGAAATGGTTAAACCATCCTTTTTAATCCTAAACAATACTCTCTCTAGAGTGATTGAATATTCCTAAGCATATCTCCTTATACCTGGGTTCTCCTTCAGCACCTCATTTCCATAATCAGTGGAGGGTCCTTTGATTCCACCATCATCAATAAAAATACCAGCATGAGTAGGAACATCATCCTGTTAAATTAAAGCCATTTGTGCTTGATATACTGCAACTGAATTAGTTGCTCCTTGAGGCAACCTAGTGAGCTGAAATCTTCGCAGAGGAGTCTCAAATGTTGTAAGTGACTGTGAATCTGTGGGAAGTTCCCTTTCATCATAACCACCCATAATATCACCCAAACCATAATAAACCCTTCCAGAAAAAGCTCCAAGAATCCTTGATAGTGACTCTATTCAAGGCTCTAAGATCATGCACCACCCTCAGCTTCCCATTCTGCTTCTTTACACAGAAAACCAAACTTGAATAAATAGATGTTAATTGTTTGAATAATCAAGTCCTGACTCTTTCCCTTACAATCTCCACAAAATCATCCCTGATAGCAGCTGGAATTGGAATAGGTTTGATTTTCCAAGGTTCATAAAAAACCACAGGAATCAAGTAAGGTTCCCAATAAGAGTTTTTCAACACACCCCTTTCCTCTTCAATAAATGCCACCACTTTCTCCCGCAGCACAATAACCTGCAACCAGAACTTCTTCTCCTCATCAGACAACCAACCATCAGGACCAAAATTAACAACTTTTAATCTTTCCACAGTCACCCTAGTAGTTTCCACAAAATAAGGAGGATTCTTCACAATAGGAGTACAGTAGGGATCTCTTGAAAAAGGAGGTTTCTTCAAAGGAAGATTCAAATATACACGCATAGGCTCATAGAAAGTCCTAATCTTCTGCACTACCTTCTTATACTTTGCAGCTCCACCTTCAACTTGAGGGATCTTTAGCACGTCTTCACCACCAGACCTGGAACAAAAACCAAGGATTTTCCCATTGCTCACATGTGTGGCCCAGGTAATATTTTTGAAAGGTGTAGAAGAAACCATAGCGGTGCACAATTGGGAGGACTTACTTTTATTCTCCAATCTCACCACTCCAAAAATTTTCTGTGATTCCACATCTTCTTCCTCACTTCCATCTTCTAAATCTTCAAATCTTGATTCATCTTCTCAATCACATCTTCTAAAATTTTGCAGTTTATAATCATGCTGGAGGCTTAAAATTTGATCTTGCTGATCTTCATTCTTCAAAATATTGTGCAGTTTGACCTCATGCTGGAGGCCCAAACATTTATCTTGATGATCTTCACAAAAATAATTCTTTTCTTCTTTCTTGATCATCTTCAGATTTTTTTCTTGATTTTCTTCAGTTATCTTGAAATTTTTCTTTTCTTTTCTTGAGTTTTCTTCTATCCTACAAAAATAACTAGGGGTTTCCCCAATGCTCACAGACGTGGTAAACGTAATGTTTTTCAAAGGTGTAGAAGAAACCCTAGCAGTGCACATTTGGGAGGACTTACTTTTAGACACCAACCTCACCACTCAGCAGCTTTTCCACATATCTTTCAATAAAGATATATAACCAATCTTATTTTTTGAACATGAATTAAAAATTATTGAGAATCTTGAGAGAGAACAGATAATTGATAAAAAACTTGAAGAATACTTGCAGAGAAGAGAAACATTAAAAAGAGAAAGTTGAAAATCCACTTGGTATATCTCCAATGGAGCTGACCTACTAAACCTGGAATTTCTTCATCTTGGGGAGAGGTTGTAGCACTTTGGTAATCAGCCCTTATCACTCTAAAAAAGACAGAGTCTCACTAGAGCCTGAGCCACACTCCAAAAAACCAGAAGCTTCACCCACTCTCTTCTTCTTCTACAACAATCCATGCACTCGCACATTGAAGAAAAATCAGGCCTGGTCTACCAACCATCCTCTCCAGGAGATTATAACCTCATGTGAAGTCTCATTTCATCTTCACCAGTTAAATACAAACTGATTCCCACATCAAACTTATAACCAATTCTTGCTTGGAAGTCCATCAAGAATGGTCTGCCCAAAACAGCTTTTACAGTACCCTTGGCAATGTAAAAATGAACCTTCCATGAGGCTCCACTAACATTCAACTTCAAAAACTCAGATTTTCCAATCAATTCAGTGAAATGGCTATCAATCCCTCTTAAATTTCTACCAATACCTTTCTTGATGGGGAGGCCCAGATGTGTAGCCTCAAACAAAGAAATAAAGTTAATCTGAGAACCTGAATCCACCAACGCCCTAGCCTCCCTGCCATTCAGAGTAACATTGACATAAGCCAGAGGTGCAGAAAAATTAGTTTCCAACCCCTCACCAAATTTTTCAGCAGAATCACAAATTTATTCTACCTCCACAAAAGAAACCCTTCTACAGGTCAACAACTTTTTCTGCCTATCAACCAACCCAGGACTGATAGCATACAACTCCCCATAAGTAAGCGAAACCTGAAATTAATTTATTCTTTCCAGGACAGAGTCCATAACATTAACTTGGCCAGAAACAACTGGCCTCTCAAAGTGAGCTTTTTGCTTCACTACCTTGGTCCTAGAAGATTCTTGAGGACCAGAACCACAAACAGATTTACTATCAATAGGAATTAAACCAGATCCCTCACCAGAACCTCTAACTCCAGCAGGATTTGGCAATGAAGCCAAAGGGAAATCCTCCTCAGAGTAAGAATCAACATCAATCGGCATTGGCTCACCATTCATGTCCAATGCTCCAAAACTAGGGGGGCCCATATCAGCTATACCCTTCTGCATCTTGTACAGCTACTTCTTGCTTTACATCTTCCTAGCTTCACTCAGCTTAGGATCCAAATTTGAAGCCTTAGGCTTTGGTTGGTCCTGAGAACTGCTCTTAGGCCTTCCTACCTTTCCTGCTTCCACATCATAAACACCAGCCAAGCATTCCCCACTTGACTTTCCACCACAAGAATACAACTCCAAACCACCAAAGGAAGATGTAAATAAGACTCTATTATCCACCTTTCCCTTTCCCTTGCCATTGTCTCCACCTTCACCAGAAGAATAAGACTCATTGAGAAACTCTTCAAACCTTGGCTCCTTGATTTGACATTAAGTCTTCTCCTCACCAAGTCCACTGGAGCCTGACCATCACTAGGCTTATCAAAAGAACCATCAGGGAGCTTGAAAATTATCCCATCAAATTCCACCTTCCCTTCAGACACATCTGTATTCAGTGCCCAACAATCATTGGACTTATGGCCCTTCCTGCTGTAATAAGAACAAACACAAGGATCACTCCTTCCAGCCCTCCTATCAAAATCTATAGGCTGAAAAGGAGCCTTATTTGCCTTCTGAGCCTCCTGAAAAAAAATATGTAGCTGTTTTTTCATATCAGCCAACTGCTCCACCAAAGGGTCAACATCTTTAGGCTTCTCAGGAGCCTTCCCCTTGTTTACTCTCTCCTTCTTCCTAGACTCCTCCACATCTTCAGCAAAAGCTTCACTGACCTTGCTAACATACTTGGTGCTAGCTTCCTGGCAGGAATCTAATTCCAACAATTTCAGATTTCCCTCTACAAACTCATTCAACACAGAAAGAGCAGGCAATTTCTGATTCCCATTAGGAAGAATCTTCATCTTATCCTTCCTTGCCAACTCCTTTAACACATCAATTCTGACATTCCTGGCCAGAGCAGACCAGAAAATATCCATTTCAGAGTCAGTACTTTTCAACTCCTGCATATCCACCAAATAATCCACCACTGGCTCCAACTGAGCCAGAAACTTCCTATAAGTATGAAGGGTATCCACACCTCCATAATATTTCCATTCACTTACAATCATATTAAGATCTGCCATTGAATATCTGGATCTGAACCTGTCTGTCATCTGCAGACACAACTTTTTCCAATCTTTCCTGCTATAACCCTGCATAGCAGCAACCTCCTTCACCAGAGCCCTGTCACAAATGTATAAGATGACTTGCTTCACCATGTCCACGTGAGAAGCACCATCTACTTTCCCAGAAGCCTCAAAAAGCTACAGAAACAACTTCACATCTTCCCCAAAAAACCTAGGCCCCTTCCAGGACTTGATCCTGACAGAAGTCCTAACAGAAATAGGAGGATTACCATCCTCAGCAGCACCAAAAGTGCCACTTTCACCACCAGAGAAAGAGGGTTTAGAAGCCATGGTCCAATAGATTCCAGAAAACCAATTTCCAAAAACAGAAGAGAGTCCTAAAGTAACAGAAAATCCACAAGGCTAACAAATCCTCACCACACGTTGGGCCCCAGAAATGTAGACAATCCTATAGTACTAGCTATAGGCCTTGACCAAGGGATTTGGAGTAAAACTGGAGAGAAAAACCCCTTTCACTTTTAGAAATACCAGGTGAGATTTATTTGCTACAGCAAATTAGAGACAGTTACTATACCCCTTCCAACAAACTTCTTGACTGCTTAACAAATCAAGACAGTAGCCAATAGCAGACCACTGAGAACCAAAGAAACAGAACCTGAAATGCAGAAAGATCCACACCAGAAAAACAAAACACTGTGCACTTGTTGCACATAAAACAGCAATAATACTTGATGTAGGTTGCAAAGCTACACCAGAGAAGCCAGTTGCCAAAGTTGAGTTAAATGAAGAACTAACCTTGCAGAAAACACAGCCAATTATGGCCAAAAAACAGTGAAAACTGAGCGAGAAACAATGATATCACTTCCAGATGTTTATATGATAATTAAAGTTGCCCCAAACTCTCTTATTCAGTATGTACACACAGACCACCATCTAAAAAGCCCATGCACAGCAACAAATTTGGCACTTTTGACAGCTGAATCGCATAAAAACCCTCTTAAACGCTTCCCAGCCTTCTATAACTGAGAGGAGCAGGCTGCCTGATGTCGGCCGGACCTCCCTGAACCCAGAAAACCACCAAAAACCACCAATAAAACCCAAAATACTTAGAAAAATCCACTACAACTACTAAAACCCTTAAAACACAAAATTAAGCTATGAAAACATTGTGACACAAAATATAGAGCCAAATTAGCTCTACCTAATGGTAGTAAGCGTCTAACCCTAAGACTTAAGGTTAGCCCATGAAACATGTGAAACAAACTTAAACAGCAATCTTTTAGAAATGAAAAATGAGGAAATGACCCCTTAAAATTTAGAATATGAAAAATGCCATCATGACATAAAATATTGAGAAAAACCTGCACTATCCAATGGTATTAGCAACATACTTGTAGTCCCAATATTCACTGAATAAAACCAGAAAAACACCCAATTATTCAACCAATGCTAAGTAAGACATACCAAAACAAAGCCAAACCGACCAACAAAGGCCTCTTCCAATGCTGGAAGACCACAACAATTTTTCAAAATATTATGAAGCCACATGGCTAGATTGATAGTGAGGCTCATTTATTTTATTATCCCTTCAACAAATCCTCTAATTCAAGTATAAATATTTTTTGAACTATTAATCAACTATGGTTCAATGAAGGTTCAAATTGGTTTCAAAGTGTTTTCAAAGTAAATTCACTATTTCTTCATGATTGTTTCATCACTTCCTCAATGTGTGCTCAATTAGATATTAATTAGGGTTCAAGGTTTCCAAATTGCTAGCGAGTCTGCCCCCACATTGTGTGGTGTTAGTTATGATAGTTTAAAACAATATTGAGTAATTACTTTACCTACTTTTACTGGTATAATAATCATTGAAATTTAAAAAAGTAAGTATTTTAATAAAATTACTATTTTATAAAAATAATCAAATGAAATGTTTTACTTGTTTTAATTTTTTTGATTTATTTATTTATTGATTTATTAACCCCATTTTGAGTACAGAGTATTCTCAATAACTTTGTAAAATAATTTGATTTTTATGATTTAATCTATGTAATTAAATAATTAATTAATAATATTATCAGTTGATGTTATTAATTATAATATTTTGTAATTAATTAATTCTGATTTATACTCATTAAGTGCATAAAAATATACTAACCTTCTTATAGAATATATTTTAATATTGTATTTAAATGAATATAAAGTATATATGATAATAAAATTAATATAAAAAATTATTCAAAACAAATTGTTTTATAATTTTTATATTAGTATCACATTATATTTGAGTATATTTAAGTCCAATTTTTCTCTTATTATTATTTAAAATAAGATTTTACTTGAGTCTCAGTATATCCTGGCTGCAGACATTCTTGGAAATTGTTTCTGGAAGGCTTTAACAAAATAAAATACCAAAAAAAAGGCCAAAACACCTCAAAATAAGTGGAAATTTCTTGGAAAATTTTTCCAAATGATTCCAAAGAAATTTAGCAATGAAAAAGGCCAAAAAATTGAAGATGCCTAATAATGACCAAAAAACTCCAAAAATTGAATAAATCAAGAATATAAATTATAGAGAACTAGATAAAAAAGGAAAATATAAGTGGGAAAGGGAAATAAGAACAGATAAACTAGCAATAAAAACAAAAAAAGATGATAAAAAAAAGAAACATAAAAAGAGACAAGAAAAGAGACATTTCAATCAGTAATTAAATTTTAAAAAAAAGAATAATTGACTTACTTTGAGTGCTGTGAAGTGAGAAGTATCAGAACCAACAATGAATGATGGAAGTTAGAGATGAAGAGAAGATGTAATATCTTAGTGAGACAGAATCTTAGAAGTTTTATGCATTTGCAAATGTTATGAGATATCAAGTCTGGGAGCTGAACCAAAACAAATGAAACTGAGAAACTGGGGAATTTCATTGGAAAATATTTTTCACAAAAAACAAAATTGTAAATTAGTTAATCTAGACCCTCAAAATAAGAAATGGTGATTGGTAGTATTTTAAAATGGATGGAACTGGGTTGAGATGATGAAGTACTTCTAGATTCTATTGGTGTAGGTGGATCAGGAATCTCATTATCATAAAGCTCTTTCTATCCATCTTTTAAGTTAGCAGGAAGATTGTGTAATATAAGACATACAGTAATCTAGTTAATAGAAACCTTCATTTATTTTTCAATATGGAGTGGAGCCCTTCTTTCTAGTAGAGAAGCAAATTTTCCTTTCAGTATCCCTCTTGCATGCTCAATCCTAACACAAGATTTTGCTAGATGAGTCTTGAATCTTGATTTTTCACTTTCTTTATCACCAGTCCCACAAAAATCAGCAACAACATAAAAATAATTTAAATAAGCAGAGTCTTCTAGAAGATATTAATTTTAGTCAAAAAAATATTGAACATGTTGAGAAATATTCATTCGCTAAAATACAGAGGAATTGTGGAAAGCACCAGGGAATCCAGCATGAAAGCAATGAATTTCTTGTTAATATAACAAACCAATAGAAGAGCAGTTGAGTATCTAAAAAAAGGAAAGGATTAATATGAGATTTTCTTGAAACTATAATAGAAAATAATATTGCCTTTTTTTCAATCAAAGTAGTTATTTCCATCTCTGGCAGGTTTGTGACTCAAAGGTATGATGGTACCATCAAAAAAAACCAATCCAGCCAGGAAAATATTCTTTTGCATCACCTGGGAATTCTCCAACTTTTTTTTTAATTGGGCTATTTCAGAAGTTGAGCTTAATGAGAAAGAATTGCAGTTATGACTCACTTTGTATACAATTGAATTCTTCCTTGACTAAGCTGCAAGAGTTTTTCAAGACAGGTTAATGCTGCACCATTACCATTTGAGCCAAAATGGAAAAGTGACACAGATATTTTAATAGCTGGATCTCTTTGAGGACAATGAGAATTATTTTTGAGAATGTAATTATCTTGAATAAATTCAATTAAACTTAGAAAGCCAGGAAAATTTGTATGAAACATCTGTTGAAAGCTAGCTTCAGTATTGTTGGAAAAAACATCAAGGTGATATCAAGGTTGGTGTTATCAGGCTTAGCTCAAGTACAGAGACATGAATAGCTTGATTATTCAGTTTTCTAGAAGATTTTTAATGGTCCTATATAAATACTGTAGTACAAATATAATGAGTATTAAAATATAACTCAATAAAAGGGTCTCAGTAATTTAAATCTCACTAATCATATATGGGTTACAATCTTATAGTTGGTAGAAAAATAGAATTAATAAAGCAAATACTATCCAAAGAATTTATAAGTACTATTGATATGTATTGTAATTGTATTGGTTATATATTTTGATTGTAGTGATAAAGAATGTAGAAAAGAAGACCAAAAACTCCCCTCCTTTTATGCCCAATAATTCTCCAATGAACCTCTTGATTTACGAGTCCTATACACAGCTAATTATGTCTCATTCTAGCTAATACACCTGTTCAACAACATAAATAACGACCAATAACATAGTTATATTGATATCACCTGCCAAAATACTGGAGTAATAGGGATAATCCATCAAAATTAAAGAATAAGCAAAAAAGAGAGTATATGTGTGTAATATCTTAAAATAAAAGTCTAAAAAAATAAAAGAATAACAGTAAAAATTACAATTTATTAAGGGGGATTAAAATTAGAAATAATGGGGCTAATTTTGACACTATACTACGTGAAATCCCCATCCCAAAATAACCAATATTCACTGAGAAACCACTGAAAAACCCAAAAAAAGGCATGAGATGTGTGGTAACTACATGAAGTCCTTGGCAGGCACTTGCACAGTGTGGCATTCCATATCTGGGTAGACCACTTAGATGAAAATTTGATTGAATATTGTTTGAAAGGAAATTATGGTGATACCAGGTGTTAATTTGGTTATTATGGATTTTTGGGTTGATTTTTGACATTTTGGAATGGTTAAATGGTGGTATTTTAATTGTGATTTGATGGTTTTATAGATTTGGTAATGGTTTCACTGGATTTTGGGGAGGATTCTTCATCTTTGAGACCGTCCAAACCCACCGTCCAATACTATTATCTCCACCAAAAATCTTCTAGACCAATAGGAGCTCCCCAATACTTAAGTCCCTTTCCAAATTGTCAACAGTGCATTGTTATTTTAAAGCTGGCAACCAAGGGACTTTTTAACGTCAAGGTAACTGTAAGGACAATGTGACGCCAAAAAACGACAAACATCAAAGACCATGTGACTTATTTTTTTGCTGCAACCGGGAATCAAACTTCCTTCCAAAACTTAGGTTCATATATTGGAAATATCCATATATATTTGTGGAATTATATTAATTACTATTTTTGGGTCACTTTTCATGTTTCATTGTCTATTTATATCTTTTTACTCAGCACTTTGTAAGTGGCATTAACATGCTCATTTTACAGGGGGAGGTGCCTGGTAAATAAAATATTTTTTTCCTAGTTTACCAAGATAGAACTGTATTGTTCTTAGTCCTAGAAGTAATATAAAAATTATATCAATTATTTTTTTAATTATTTCAGTTGAACTCTGTCCTGATAATTAAAAAAATTATATTATTGCTTCAGTTGACAAATTGTCCTGGAAGTGAAATAATAATATTAAAAATTAGTTAAATTAATTATATTAAAATTATTTCAGTTTAAAATAAGTCCTGGTAATTAAATTATTTCAGTTGACATTAAGTCCTGGTAATTCAAATTAATTTCAGTCGACATTAAGTGCTGGTAATTAAATTCTTCAGTTGACTTTAAGTCCTGATAATTATCAACTTTTACATTTCTAATTAATAAATTATTTTATTATTTCAGTTGATTTATTTTAATCCTGGTTATAAAATTATTTTAAATTAATTAATAAAATTTTGATTATCATTTCAGTTGATTCTTTGTGCTGAAAAACATTATATTTTAATTATTCCAGTTTATTACCAAATCCTGATAATTACTTATATGTTAGAGTTTTTTTCCTTATTTTTCTTTAAATAAAGTAAAAATAATAACTTATTAAATATTTCTTTCTCTCAGTTCAGGTTAATAACAACTATGACTGACCAAGGTGTTTCTTCTGGCCATTATGAGGAACTAGATTTAATTGATTATGATGAAGCTTCTTCTGTAAGTTCTCCTTTGACTACAAAATTGGCTCAAATTAATCAATTACTGGACCAAACAACACGTGGAAATGCAAGAGATAGAGATATTAGTGGAGACAACTGCTCAGGAGCAAAGCCTTCAAGAAAACACCCAGAAGAGCTTCCAAAAGGCTTCAAGATAAAAAAGATGCCCTTGAATCAGAAAGTCAGAAATCTCTCCACTCACATCAAGGAGTTGAGATCAGAAAATATCAAGTTGAGGTCAAGAACAGACTCTCTAGAAGACAAGGTAAGAAAAATAGAATTGTTTCTACAAGAGAAGAGGAAACCTCCCCATCCTCCAAAAGCCCTTCCACAATTGGCCCCCCAGCAACAAGAAAAGGTGGAAGTCTCAAAGTAGAAGTGGGATTGGCTGAAACCCAGTGGGATTATCTGTCCCAACAACAACAACCACAAGTACCTCAGGCAGAGCCTTCAAGAACCAACCAGTTCCACCCTCCAACTCCTCACCCTTATCAAGGAGGGAGAAAGAGAAAAAAAAATCACATTCAATTCTTGACTAAGCCATGGTAAGCCCCTCTATTTAATCTCAAGTACAATTTCTTGTTACTGATTCAGTTCCTTCAGGTAATTCTGGAAGAGGAGATGATACTGTGAGACCAGTAGGGGCTGAGAGTAGTAGACAAATTGCTCAATATTCTAATGTTTCTAATCCTTTGGTTTTGATTGCTACTACAATTATAAATCCTGATATGGCTATTATTGATGAGACACTTGAGCCTGAGTTTTATGAGAGTCTCGAAAGTTATTATGTTTCCCTATTGAGAAAAACTCCAGATGTAGCTAAAATTAAAGATGAATATTTGAGGGATATTATTGCTAAACAAAATCATATAATGAACAACATGCAGTTGACTCAGAAATTTAATAGTTTGTTAACTGAACAGGGTTATCAATTATTAAGGAGTGAATTAAAGAGAGTTTCTGATGATTTATTGAATAACAAAGTAACTCATGAAAAGAAAGTTGCTTTATGGAAAAATATCAAGAATGATTTGTCTAAATTACAAGATACTGTGTCCATCTGTTGAAAGGAGCTGGAGGGACATAATTTGAACTTAATAAGATTAAGTGATCATTATTCATCTTTACAAAATAAGAGCCAGTTATCTTTTGCAACCATCAATGAGAGATTATCTAGTATTCCAAGAGTGAAGACAAAGTTAACCACCATTGAAAAGAAATTAAATTCATTATTACATGATCAAAAGTTTTCTTACATTTCTTTGAAAGAACATGTGGTGCAGGATACCCCAATTTTACCTTTTCCTAGAACATCCAAAGTGAAATTAGTTCAAGAAATGCCTGTTGATATCACTGAGGTTCCACCAAAAATTGATGATGTACCTGGATCATCCACATAAGGATTAAACAAAGAAATCACTGCCCAATTGGAGAAGTTACAGCTCCTTCTCACTCAGAAACAAGCTTTTAATAAGGAGACTACTTCAAATCAAAAGAATTGGCCAAAAATTGACCAGTATCCAAAATTTGATGGTGACTCTTCCTCTGATTGGCAGCAGTTCATTTGCAGAATTTATAACTTAAAAAATTCTTACAAACTCACAGATGAGGAAATTGTGTTAAAATTAATTAATTTATTTACCAATGTAGCCCTAATGTGGTATGAATCTGTTCTATTAGATTAAAATGACTACTCATGGGAAGATTTGAAAAAACTAATTAAAGCACAATTTGGTGGTTCCAAGTTTAGGATAGCTCAACAAAGGCAGTATGAAAGAATCCAGATATAGCTCTTTTACTTAAAAACCTATTGAGTTGCTGATGAAACTTGTGAATATCTTGAGGGAAATGGACCCAAATATGGAGTTTGAGTTATGGAAGTACAGGATCCTCTATAAATTACCCATGTCTTTGAGAGACTTTATAGTTGCTAGGACTGAGTTCTCAAGAGAACCTCCTTCTTTCATTAATACTTGTAATGAGCTCCTTCTAAACAACAAGTATTATTCTAGAAGATTCATTCCTAGAATTCCATTGGAGAAACCCTCCAATTACCAACAGAAACCTCTGGAAAAGGTTGGTAAACCTTCTGCCCCTGTTGCACCTAAAAAGTATGCAACAAACACTTGCTTCAAATGCAGCAAGCCTTGGCAGAAAGGCCATTTTTGTGACAAGAAGATCAATCTTGTTGAACAAACAAAGGAACAAGCTGATGACACAATTGCACTGGATAATACTTCAAGTGATTGTGCCAGCAATCACCACGCAATATGGGGGGCGGACTTGTTAGCAAGTCCGCAACCTTGGACTCAAGTTCACCACAGATTGAACACACATTGAGCTATTGACAAAGGAACCATACAATCAGGGATAAACACCACTCGGCAGAACAGTTTTAGGTGGGTCTTCAAGTAGAGTTCAATATGAGTTCAGTATGAGTTCAGTCTGAGTTCCATCTGAGTTGTGCCTGAGTTCAGGTTGGGGACTTGCTAGCAAGTCCACCCCCTATATTGCGTAGTGAATATTACATATGAATCTCATCAGGAAATTTTAATGCTGGAATAGGATATTCATTATTTGAATAATTTTAATATTGAGAATAATAATTTATCTACAGTAGAGGATGCTGAGATCATAAAAAACCTTGAGAAAAGCTCAATTATTATTTCCCCTCTCAAGGCACCAGTCTTGATCAATGGAAATAACATTGAGGTTGTCTTAGATTCTGGAGCTGGAGGAAGTGTAGTATCTGAAAATTCACTTGCTTCAGTGGACCAAGATTATAAATCAAAACTTAAGCCTATCATTTCTGAGAATTGGAGAGGTTATAGCTCTGTTTTGTCTCCCATTGGTAAATACAAAGCCACAGTAATTTTCAAATATAACCATAGTTTTGTAAGAGCTATATGTGACTTTTTTGTCATAAAAAATGATAACTTAAGAAGTTGTTTCATTGTGGGAAATGATATTTTAACCAAGTATGGCATAAAATTGTATCCTTCAAACTAATGCTTCAAAATGGGGATGATTGGGAAGAGAAAATTTAGAATTTCCTCCCCCAGAAAATTACTAATAGGGGGTGTCAGTTCTGTCAAATCCACACTTACAAATCCGCACTTAAATAAGTGCAGATTTCCAAAACACACTAGCCCCAATACTGGTGGATTTCAAAATGAAATAAGTCACTTATTTCACTCAAATCCGCACTTTCTCAACCAAAAGTGCTGATTTCACCATCAAGTCCCATTTCACTGATTTGTAAGCATCATCCCATTCATATGCAGCACTCTGCAGCATAACACTTCATAACTCAAAACATCGTACATCACTTACATCTTCATATCATATCATATAAGAGTTATGCCTTCCTCACTTTCAAATCGTGATAAATTACATAAAGCAATGACTTTCATGGCTCTTGAACTGCTCTTGGACTCTGATTGCAATTCTGATTCTGATCTAGAAGAAGATTTTGTCTTTTTATCAAAAATGGCCACAAAAAGTTACCTTCTTCCCAGAAAGCCTCAAGTACTTCATACCCCCAAGTACACCATCCAAACACTTCTTAAACTATCTACACCCAGTTTTAGACAGCTGTTCAGGACTTCTCAGGAATGTTTCCTTAAATTTCTTGAGCTTATTCAGGATCATCCCATATTTCACAATAATTCTCAAAAAGAACAACAAGATCCTTCAATTCAATTGGCCATCACACTATGTTGTTTGGGTTCAAATGGTAATGGAGCCGCTTTGAAATGTTTAGAAAATGTCTTTGATTTAGGGTATGGTTCAGTTAACACTTATACCAAACAATGTATCACTGTCATAAACTCCTTGTAATCTCAACTTCTCACCTGGCCAACAAAAGAAGAGCAACTTAAATCATCTCAGGTTATGCAAGCAGAGGGCTTCCCAGGATGTATTGGTTTTGTTGATGGTACTGCTATTCCTTTGAGCCAGAAACCTGCTCAAGGTGGAAACAATTACTTTCACATTCTCGTCAAAAATTTTCACCAAAATATTTACAAGTCAAAAAAATTCTATATCTGTTTTAAAAAATTGGCAATACTCTCCCCTGCATTTTATTGAAGCAATGGGTGGATTTCACCAAAATTTTTCTAAGTCATCAATTTCACATGTCAGATTTAAAAATTTGGCAATACCCCCCCTGCATTTTATTGAAGTAAGTGGTGGAAGTCATCTAAATTTAATATAATTACATAAATTATTAAATAAAGATCTAATATATATCACTTTCCCTAGTTTAAAGTAATGACAATCCCTCAAGCCAAAATGCAGATCAAATCTAGAAACAAAAGTTTGGGACTTTCCACAGGTATAGGCTAGAGGAACCCCATGAAACAAATAAATGTTATCATGATTACCATTTATACAACACAAGGTCGTGGGCCCATTACTTTAGTTGAGGAAATTGATACATAAAAAATATTTATTAAAAATTTACGAAAAAATATATAATTTTCGATGACAACTCTAATCCCCATACTTTTTGGATCTAAATAAAGTTTTTTTAAATCGATTAACTTTACCTTCTTTCATTACCTTATTGATTCTTTGAATCAACTTATGACTGATTTGAAATGAGCAACCAAAATGTTTTAAATCTTGACAGGATTCCAAACCAGGAGGAGCTTTAGTCGTTTGATGATTATCCTTAGAAGAATTCCAAATAGTTTCGATGATACCATTTCCCAAACCAAAATCAATGATGCACCGGTGGTCTGGAAAATATAAACCATGTCATTTGATTTTAGCTGGAGATGGTATTGGTTGGCCAGTAATCGGTTTGATATATGAGAATATACCAAAAGTAAGAAAATTGGTGTCCTTAGTATCAGTGTGAATTTTATTTTGAAATCCTGAATGAGTGATAATAACATTAGAAAATACAAGATATTCGTGGCTGATATCTTCCCATTCGGAGTCACACCAATTCGGTATTCCAACTTTGGTTGCAAGTTCATGATTTTTTTCAAATGCTTTATTACAGTGCTTTTTGAGTCGAAGAGCAAGAAAAGAGTTAAAGGAAGGTAGAGTGTCCCATAAGTGAAAATCTTCATCTTTTTGAGCTTTAGTGATATTCTTGAGCAACAAATATATGCCTATATAATTGAAATGCCTAGATAATAATCATATAAGAGTTTCAGATTCCTTATCCTCTAAATATGCAATATAAAAATGTGAAATAAAACAAGTGAAATTTGGAAAAAAGGCTCAACTTCAAAGGTCAAAATCTCAGCAACCACTGAACCTAATTCAAACCTGTTTGTGGGAAATGAAAGATATGCTTTAGTAGAATCTTCAGTTAAAGGACATGTGATTTAAATAAACCTAACCCTAATTTGTTACATAAAAAAATGAAATAAAAATTTAAATTGGGAAAAAAAAGGCTCAACTTTAACGGTCAATATCTCAGCAACCACTGAATCAAATTCAAATCTGTTTGTGGGAAATGAAAGGTAGCCTTCAGGAGAATCTTCAGTAAAAAGAACATTAGATTTGAATAAACCTAACCCTAATTCCGAGTCTGATTTTCAAAATTTTACAAAAACTTGAAAAGTGGTAATGAAGATGAGATCAAAAGGAGTTTTATAAGTTCACTGTTATCCAGATAAGAGTCATACATATATTTAAGTATGAACTTTTCATAAAAGGAATGAGATATCATATAGGCATGAAAAAAAGGAGATGAAACTTACCTTGATTGAAAAGTAGGAAAAATAGAGTGAGAAAGATTGATGTTGGAATTGTGGGGAAATTGAATATGGAGTAAGTGAAATGCATAAAGAATGTGCAATGTATGTGTTTCAATGAAATGGAGCCAAAAAAAAGTGAAATAAGGGAAAGGGGGGATAATGACCATGCCAAGGAGGGATGAAGAGTAGGGTGATGGAGCTAAAAAAGAAAGTAAAGAAGGAGAGAAAAAAAAGGTTAATTATACCATTGAAATCAAAAATAACCACTTACAAAAAAAATTTAGATAAAAAAAATAAAATAAACAGAAAAAAACAAAAAAAATTATAATTAGTAATCAAAAAATCAAAAAAAGAATAAAGTGACTTACCTGGAGAGATGAGATGACAAAATGAATGAAACCAAATTGTTTGAGGGATGTTGGAGGAGAATAGGAAAAGGATATGAGGGATGAATGAAAAAAAAAATCACTGACAAAATATGCGATTTCATGTTGAGCTGGTGAAAGAAAACCAATGAGCCATCCAAAAAAAAAATTCACTGTAAATTCCAAAAAAAATGAATATGCAACAAACCAAAATACCAACCCAAGTGAATGAAGTACACAAAGAGGACATTTGGAAAGTACAAAATGGTATGGAAAAGAAAGGGATGATGTGGCCAACATGTGGTTTTGAAAAAAAAAATCACGAAAAAAGTGCTGATTTGAAGTCAGAAGTGACACCCATAGAAAAAAGATTAAGAAATAGAAGAAATAAGTAAAAAAGAATGTAAACATGCCTGGTCAAAATATTGAAAATGTCAGGAAGGGGTGTGTGCCAAGGATTGATGGGTAGGTAGCGAGGAAGGTCAGTGTGTCACATGTGACAGGGATGGGGTAAGAAAGGAAGGGATGTTTTGTGGCCAAAATGTGGTTGTGAAAAAAACGGGAAAAAAGTGCTGATTTGAGGTCATAACTGACACCCTTTTTTTAAATAAGTGACTTTTTTCCAAAATTTAAGTGCTGATTTGGTTTGAAATCCGCACTTAAGTTAAGTGCCGATTTGCCAGAACTGACACCCCCTAATACAAGGATTGAACACATGTAATTCAGTAGTTCAATATAAAGGAAGATCTACAATATAAATGCCTGCTCTTCTTTCTGAAATTGAAACAGCTTCTTTTGGAGAACAACTTTCTGGTGAAGAAAAAGATTCCATCATTAAATTGATAAAATCTTTTCCTATCACTACACAATATAGGGGGTGGACTTGCTAGCAAGTAACCAACCTTAACTCAGACTGAAATCATACTAAACTCATACTGAACTCTACTTGAAGACCCACCTAAAACTGCTCTGCTGAGTGGTGTTCATCCCTGATTTTTATGGTTCCTTTGTCTATAGCTCAATGTTTGTTCAGTCTGTGGTGAATTATAGTCCAAGGTTGCGGACTTGCTAACAATTCCGCCCCCCCATATTGCGTAGTGTATGGCCTTTGCTCATGGGTCACATGAATTAGGATTGTTAAAAGAAGAAATAAAGCTTTCATTATCTTGCCCATTAACTGAAATACCACCTAGTTTAAAGAAGAAGCCTTATCCTGCTTCTCCCACAAAGAGAAAAGATATTGAAGACAATATCTCTACCATTTTAAAAATGTATATTATTGAAAAGGTAGTTGAAACACCTAAATATTGTGTTATCTCACCTGTCCTAATTTCTTATGAGAAAGATAAAGCCAGGTGATGTGGTGATTATAGAGAATTGAATACTTATACTGTTGATGATATCTACCCTTTACCTAGAATTAGCTCTATACATGCTACCCTACAAAGTGCTAAACATATTTGCTGTTTGGATGGTAACAAGGGATATCACCAGGTACCTGTTGAGAAGAATTCTCAGAATTTTCTGATGATTGCTACTCATATGGGTATTTATAAGTATGTTAGGATGCTATTTGGCCCTAAAAATTCCCCTTCAGTTCTTCAAAAAGTTATGGATAACACATTCAATCAAGAAATAATTGAAGTATGGATTATGGTTTATCTTGATGATATAATAATATTCTCAAAAACATTTGAGGACCATATTAACCACCTGTGTAAGGTATTCCATAAAATGGTTGAGATAAATATGGCACTTGCTTTGAAGAAATCCTAATTTAGTTTCCATTCCTTAAAAGTGCTTGGTCATGTTGTCTCAGGCTTACAGATATGTGTTGACCAAAACAAAGTGGCAGCCATACAACAGGTGAAGGCTCCTACAACAGTTAGAGAGCTCCAGATTTTTTTGGGAATGTGTGGATACTATAGACAGTATATTAAAAATTACAAAGTCATAGCATTACCCATTATACAATTGACAAGGAAAGATGTTGCTGTTGTCTAGAACAGTGAAAGACACAGAGCTTTTGAACCATGACACATTGTTTAATATCAGCACCAATTCTTGCTTTAACTGACATTAATAAACCATTTTTTTATACACTGATGCCAGTTTTATTGGTCTTGGTGCTGCCCTCAATCAAAAACAAGTGATAAACAATAAAGTATCAGAAGTAGTTATTTGTTATATTTCAAGAACCTTGAGAAATAGTGAATTGAAATATGGTTCAACTCAACTAGAGTGTTTGGCAGTAGTGTGGGCTCTAGAGAAGCTACATTATTATCTGGATGATCAGAAATTTGAACTTGTCACTAACTGCAGTGCAGTTAAATCCCTCTTAAATTTGAAAACACATAACAGACATATGCTCAGATGGCATCTGGCTGTTCAAGAATACAGAGGGAGGATGAAAATAATTCATAGAGCTGGTATTTTTCACTCAAATGTAGATATGTTATCAAGGTTACCTTTGCCAAATGATGACTCAAATCCTGCATATTTTCCTGAAGATACGATAGTTCATATTCATTAAATATATGTGGTTGATATGGAGGAAGAGCTAATAAAGTTTATTCTGGATTCATATGATAAGGACACTGACTTAAAGAGTTATGTACCATAATAAATGATCCAAAGAATGCTTCAGTACAAGCATTAATTAAAACCCTTCCACCAAATTACCAGAAGGCTTTAGAAAAAGGTAAATATTCAATTGATGAAGGATATCTTTATTATAGAAGAAAGTTAAGTAATGTTATTGTTATTCCTCTTTCTATGAAAGTGATCATCTTGAAAATTTGTCATGATGACATATTAGCTGGACATTTTGATTTGAAAAGACAATGATCAGAATTAAAAACACTGCTTGGTGGGTTAACATGTCTGAAGACACCAAACTATATGTTGAATCCTGTGATTCTTGCCAAAAATCAAAAAGATTGACTGGTAAAAGAGCTGGATTAATGCAACATATTAAACCTCCTGATGCACCATGGCAGATAATAAACATGGACTTTGTAACAGGATTACCCATTTCTGTGAAAGACAGTTATAACTCTTGTTGGGTTATTGTGGACAGATTCACAAAAATGTGTAAATTTATCCCTACTCACAAGGATGTTTTCACTAAAGAATTAGATTTTTTGTGGTGGTATCATAAGTTTAATACTGCTGGTTTTCCTAAATCCATAGTCTCTGACAGAGCCCCTAATTTACTTCTGAATTCTGGATGTCTCTGATGGATGTTTGTGGTTGTGATCTGAAACTTTCTACTTCCCATCACCACCAAACTGATGGATTAGCTGAAAGAATGATTCAGACCTTGGAGGACATGATAAGAAGGTATTGTGCCTTTGGCCTTGAGTATAAATACAATGAAAGATTCACTCATGATTGGGTTACCTTACTTCCTGGGTTGGAATTTGCTTATAATAGCACTGTTCATTCTGTTACTCAAAGAAAGCCTTTTGAGCTTTGGCTTGGATATGTTCCAAATACTCCTTCCCAAATTCTCAATAATAAAATACCTAAATTGGATTTACATCATGGTGTAAAATCCTTTCTTCTAATGCAACAACTTTGCAGAAGTCATGCTCAAAAATGTATTGAAAAATCATTTGAATATGAGAAGAAGAGATGGTAAAAATCCCATAAAGAATACACTTTTTAAAGGGTGATGAAGTACTGATTTCTACAGTCCACTTCAATTTACAAGGTAATAAGAAATTAAAAGACCCATTTGTAGCTTCATTTGTTGTCAGAAGATTGCATGGTGATAATGCAGTTGAAGTTATCTTGTATGCTCCATATGAAAGAAAACATCATGTTTTTCCAATATCTCTTTTGAAAACTTACACATTCAATAGTGATTTATTTCCTAAAAGGAGGGGAAGACCAAAGAAAACCCCTAATGAAATCTCTGAGACAGCAGAAATTGACAAGATTCTGAATGACAGAATAGTTACTGCTGAAAAAGATGCAGAATAATTATTGAGGTTCAAAAATAAATCATCTGAATATGATTCTTGGATACCTGGGAAGGAGATATTTAATCTTTCTACCTTGCTAAAGAAATATAAAAAGAAAAAATCATATCATTTTTTTATTGTTTTTTTTAGAGTGAGGGAGTGTCAGCCAGGCTACTAGACTTACCCAGTAAAATATTTAATTATTTACTGGGATGAAGCCACACCTTTTATTTCTTATTATATTATTAATTATATTATATTTACTTATTTATTACTTGCAATAAAATAAACAATTACAATAAGTAAATTTAGTAATTATTTTAAATTAATAATAATGTCCCTTATATTTTTATTACCTAACACTGTGCTCAATAACAGGTTGAAAGATAAATAAAAATATATTAATACTAAATCTTAAAAATTCAAATTACATTATTTTAAATGTTTGAAATTATATTTTAAATTCAAATTAATTTGTACTAAGTATGAAATATAAAGAGAACTCTAAACTATATCAAATAATGTGATATCTTATATTGACGCATCATTTTAACATACCTTTGTTATGTGCACGTTCTTATTTTTTGAATGATTTTTCTCTCACACTCCCTTCTGGATAGTTGTTAACTCTGTGTGTTATCTCTTTCTTTTTGCTTATAAAAGGCCTTCACTTTTTGTGTTGTTTTGATTATTCATTACTTACCATTTTATAAAACATTTATTACATATATTACTTATTACTATTATTTATATCTTTAGTATTTAAAATAAAGTAATTCTAAAACATAAATTATAATAATATTTATAAACTCTACCTCTTTTATTGAGTAAAGTAATCTATAAGATAAGAAAT
Source organism: Hemileia vastatrix (assembly GCA_030280995.1). Taxonomy (NCBI): domain Eukaryota; kingdom Fungi; phylum Basidiomycota; class Pucciniomycetes; order Pucciniales; family Zaghouaniaceae; genus Hemileia; species Hemileia vastatrix. Next base: position 12,589,345 of record JASXTE010000018.1, on the reverse strand, counting down.
ATGTACCTGACTTTGAGACTGTCCGAACTCACCGTCCAATACTATTATCTCCACCAAAAATCTTCTAGACCAAAAAGAGTTCCCCAATAGAAAAGGTCATTCCAAGGGTAGTTTCTGGAGTACATTACTATACTTTTCAGTCTCTGGGGAAAGTGTTGCAGCTTTTTCTAAGTATTTTCTGTGACTGGTATCAGTGTAATCTGGTACTAGGTACTTTGTTGTCTGGTGTAACCATTGGTTGCACTTAGATTTGTCTTATTATAGGTTTCCAATGCATTTAAAGTCTAAATCTCAGAATTTCAACTCATCTAACTCTTCAAGCAGATCTTCAAGCTTACTTAATTGAATCTTACATTTACTTAGAGGGACAGGGATTTCTTTTTTGTTTTTCCAATTTCTTTGGATTCTGCTTACAGCTAGGAAACTGTAAGTGTCTTTATAAAACGGGTTAATTCTTGACTATTTTAGGTGAATTTAAGTGTGGTAATGAATTAAAGGCGCCAAGCTTGAGGTAATTAATGAAATTAGTCCATATAATAAGGTCAATGCAACTATAATTAAATTAGGACACTAAATAAGCACCTGTTGCCTATTTTAGTGTGTTTCCCCACAGTGGGCCTAGAATGTGGGCTAATTATAGTGTGAAAAAGCTAACTTTGCTAAAAATGAAGCTATTCACACGGGAAAAATACAGGCAGTATGTGGCCAGTACACAGAAGCCATTTCTGGCATAAAAAACACCAAATTTGAAAATTGTTGTTTTTATGCATTTGAGTAGCCAAATCAATAGTCCTAAATAAGAAAAAAAGATCTGTCAATGCGCATTTTTAATATTATATAATTTTTAGGGCATATATTCAACTTTTAAGTGATTTAAAGTGCATTTCTTGTTTTTCACATAAAACAATGAAAACAACAGCTTTAAGTCTACTTAAAAATTATGTAGCCTTATGTTTATGGTTCTTAAGATTACCCTAACATCTTGAAACTTAATATTAAGTACATAAGACTTAAAAAAGGTGGATATATGCATGTATATAAGGTGTTATAATGGAATATATTGTATTTTCACTTATGCATACAACTTGTGTACCTTTATTTATTGTTCCCATGTATATTCCATGTGTTTAACATAATTTATAAGTACTTTTTACTCAGTCCTGGGGATATCCAGGCTAAAAGGTGTCTTATGGAAGGTGTTCTAGGAAATAAGTAGCAGTTCTCCAACATGTTGCACATGAAAGCCATGTCAAATTCTGCATCAGAATTGGTATCAGAATTCACCATTAGATCAAGAGCTTCAGCTGCAGAAGTGATCTCAAGTTGATGGCAAACTGAAAGGAGCATGTTATGTTAGTTAACAGTGGTAAAGATTAAGGGTAAGTGTATGATTATGTGATTGATTAAGTTTTGGTAAGTCATATACCTCACTGATATGAATAAGCCCTTAAGGATTAGATGAATAAAAATCTAGGTGTTGACACTTTTGTACCTAGTTCTGACTAATCATGATGATGAAGGAAGGTGTTTTGATGACTTTTTTGGCCCAAAAGAAGATGTGTTTGGGGAAAAATATGCTTCTGAAATACACCTGTCCAGGGCAGGTGAATTTCATTTTTTGATGGTGGGTTTGGTACCTTTTTTGTGGTGTGTTTATGGGGCATATTCGGTAATGTTTGAGACCCCCTATTATTTTTCTTTTCTTTTCTTTAATATTTTTTCATATTTTTTGTCAGCCAGGTTGTACCAGGAGCCCAGTAAAACTTATGTTAAGTCATTGGACCTGAAAGAGGGCGAAAATTTATGCTTTTTATGTATATAAATTTATATTTTATTGCATAATAAAATTAAGTACAAATTACCTTATTAAATAAAATTAAAATAAAGGTTATATTTATTTTATTACATTATTTATTATATACTATTAAAATAAACATAAATTATATTATATTCTATAAAAATTGGGCGCATTTTTATGTATTTAAATAATTATAAAATAATAATTAATTAATTATAATATTATATTATACTTATAAGGCAAAATGTTGACTTATAATAATATTAATTAATTATTAGACCCTTATAATAATTTATACATTATTATTCCTGATTTTTGGGCGCTTCTGTGGCTCAAAATTATGTAATTAAATTTTTAAAACATTTAAACTAATTACATTCTCATATTTTAATCTAAAATAATTACTTATATTAATTGTATGAATTAAAATAGTAATAAATTACATTCCACTTTAAAATAGTACTGCATAATACTTATTTTAAATTACATTAGTTATTTTTTATATGTCTTGTACTTATTTATGCGTAATATTCAGGGGGAATTAATACTGGTGAAATATTGACTACTGCATTTCAACAAATTAGTACATTTTTTATTTTTCACCCCTTACATTTACTCATTAATTATTGTATTTACTCTTGTGGCGCTTCAGAGGGCCCCTTGGCTATATAAGGGCCTTGGGAACCCCCTTCAGCTGCATCACTTACATATTTACCATTTACTTACACTTATATATTTTTTATACATGTATTAATTCTTTTTCTTTTAACTAGTAATACAGTTTAGTTGAAATAAGATAAATAAATACTATATACAAAATTCTAAAGGTTGCAGTAAGAACATTAAAATATAAAATTTGACTGTTGCGCATTGAAATTAAAACACTTACATTACAATATCATTAAATACTACTCACCTTATATATTAAACCTTTTCCCCTTATTTGTGTCCTTCCCTCCTTTCCTCTTTCCACTCTTTGTCTTCTTGTGTCCTTTTCTCTTTTTTCTTCTTTCTTCTTCCACCTTCTAGACGACCGCACCGATATTTTTCATATATTTTCATTTTTTTATTACTTTCTTTTCTTTTCTTTCTTTTTCTTTTTCTTTTTATTTTTATTTTACTTTTTCTTTTACTTTTTCTTTTTCTTTTTCTTTTTCTTTTTCTTTTTCTTTTTCTTTTTCATTTTCATTTTCATTTTTTTTTTCATTTCAATTTCTTTCTTTCATTTTTTTCTTCTTTCTCTTTTTATTTATTTTTTGTTTTTTAATGTTTTAGTAAAAAAAAGTCTCAAGATTGCAAAGTATTTTTCTTGCATTAATTTTTTTCACTCACTTCTCTTACATTTTTTTTCTGACCTTATTTCCCTCTCTATAATGTCCATAAATTTTGAATGAATATTCTCATCAGTTATATAAAACTTGGTGTGTAGTGTTCTGAAGAATTTTTTTCATGGCAATTATAAATTTCTCAAAAAAAATTTCCCATACTATTGAAAAAAAAATACAATTTTTTTTTAAATATACCCAACCCAACCTAGGATATACCCATTTGATATATTTCACTTTGGGCATAGTTTAAGGTCGGGTGGTCTCCATCCAGCTCATCTAATTTTTTCTCGCTTTTAATTTGTCTTTTTTTGGATATTTTTTTATCTTTTTATTTTTTTTTTTTTGATGAAAATATAACAACTTTTTTTTTTGCTCTGAGGAAGATTTTAATAATTTTTTTTTCCCATGAAACCATTTTTTTTAAAATATATATATATATATATATGCATATACCTACCCACTCTAAAATATACCCAACTCATCCTAAAATATATCCATTAGGCATATTTCACTTTGGGCGTAGTGAGGCTCAGTTCATTGTTTTCAGGTTTTTCAACACTTAATTTACGTTTCACAGATCTATTTTGGGTTTCATTTTCATCCAAAATTCGTTTTCCTCTGTTATGTTCTGTTTTATCCAACATCGGAAAATCATTTTGAGATTGATTATTAGTAGATGTATTATTTTCTTCACCATTACGAGGCGAACCTTCACTTAAAGATTTTTGAAAAGTACTTGGTGAAGATGATTTGTAACTTTCCTTGCTCAATGTTTGAAGGTTTGATAAGTTACTTTCTTGTATCTCAGGAAAAGAATCATTTGATGATTGTGGAGGGTGTTCAGATTTCTGAATACTGGTAATTTGTGTATGTGACTCTGTAAAGGATTGTGATGGATGTAAGAGTTGCTCAAATTCTGTTATCCAATCTTGCAAATTAGTTGGAAATTTTTTATTTATGGATTTAATATCGGACTCATCGAGTCCGTAATTTTCTGAGAGAAGATCGTTAGTTGATTGATGAAGGTGTTCAGATTCTTCAACACTTCTAATTTTCGGATTTAGATTGGTAAAGGATTCAGGTGAATGTAAAGCTTTCTCAAATTCTGTCATCCGATATTTCAATCTATCTGCTGGAATTTTGTCATTGAATGAATGATTAGACTCATCGACTTCTAATTTTTCCCGAAGAAGATCATCAAGTGGTTGTTGAGGATGTTCAGATTCTTTAGCACTCTTAATTTGAAGATTTGTATCAGTAAAGAGTTCAGGTGAATGTAAAGCTTGTTCGATTCTCACTATCTCTGGGAGGTTTTCTTCAACCGGTATAAGATCGAATCTATTGACATTTTGAATTTCTGGAGGAAGATAATTGGGTGGTTGAAGAGGGTGTTCAGATCCTTCAATGCATTCATTTACTACATTTGATTCTGGAAGGTACACAGGTGAATGTGAAGCTTGATCAAAGACTTGTACCGGCTCATTTAATACTTCTGAAAACTCCTTATCATTTGATAAAAACTTAGATTTGCTTGTTTCTGAGTTTGAATTTTTTTCTAATACCTTTTTTCTATTAAGTAAGAGCATGCTAACTCCAATTTGCCCATTCATTATCTCTGGATCATTTGTTATACTTCTAGTAGCAGGGTTATGATATTGAAATTGTTCGACATCAGCGATAGAGTTGGAAGTTATCTCTTTAAGTTGATTATTTCTCACTATTTTTGAGTCAGTTTTATGGGCGAGTGCGGATATATTGCAGACTATATTACAAAGTAAGTAAAAAAAGGATTTCCAAGCCATGAAAAAAACGACTAAAAGATAAAACAAGACGAGGTTTTAAACCGAAAAATTGGTGGGATGGGGGAAAAAAATATTCAAAACCAGCAACACCTTTATTTTCAAATGTTAATTTTTTTTAAGTGTGTATGTTTAAACAGTTTTATCACTCAGACATTCAAACGTGCCCTCGAACAAGTAGCATAATGTTTAACAGTAGCATAACATTTGGCAGCATTTTTCTCAAACATGTAAAAGAAGGTCCGGAAGTAATCCATCTAGCTGATATAACATATTCTTTATAAGGTTGAGCTTTCAAAAGAGAATTTCACTACTTGAACTTTAACTCACAAAAAAAGAGATAAAAAAGAAGCACTGTATATCTGATAATATTTTTTGGTTCCAGCCAGTTGTTGATATTCTATTAGCATATGATGTTTACTATCACTAAACTCCTACTTTAGATATCTACTCACGCATATAAATATATATTTAAAACTTTAATACTGGTTATTCTATATATCATCATTTATATACATACCCTAACTCCAGCACTCTTAAGGATGTCTCCTCATTACTGAGTTGGCATCCAATCTTTTCTCCCTTACTTAATTATCATTTGCTTACCTACTTTCTTTAGTCCTATTTTCCTTCCTCTTTGTTTTCTCCTTGCTTGTCCATCTCTCCTCCCTCGTCCACTTCTTGTCCACTTTCCACTGTCCATTGTCCATCATTGTCCACTATATCACTAACTTAACTTATTGATTATTATGAGGTAACCAGTATGTGCTCTACGACTGAAAAGTATCCAATCTTTTCTCCCTTATTTTATTATCATTTTTTCACCTTCTTTCATTAGTCCTATTTTCCTTTCTTTTTGTTTTGTCCTCGCTTGTTGAAGAAAGAAAGTTATATAATACTAAGCTATAGACACAATCCAAGATGGGTTGGTTCTCCTTTCTAAAACTAATTTAAAAAGAAGCGCCTGTCATACTAATATTTAAATACAGTGAAAGCATGTAATAGAAGTGTGGTTATATATTTTGGGGGAGAAAGTAGAATGGGTTAATAGAGGACTTTACTCAATGAAAGAAATAATATATTTTAATATAAGTAATCTATCTGTTGGCTAGATCTATTCTCAGTAAGCGCTAGTATTCTTAGTCACTCCCTCTTGAAGTGCTCTATCAAATACTATCCTTACTGTAGCAACAAAATAACTCTACAGCGCTTCTTTTGGTACGCGCACCCAATGTGAACAAAAAATAAAATACACCTAATTTCTTTTTTATTAATAATAATTCTATTTCACTCTTTATTTTTCTATATGAATAATCTATTCTACTCTCCTCTAATCCACATTTCTCTTAAAATTAAGTGTCCTTTTATATATATTGTATGTTCAGCGCCTCTCCCCTATGTTTCCTTCCCCAATAGGGTTTCCTACACAAGTTTAACACTATTTCAAGAATATCAAATGGTAACTGTCAGCCAGGCTACTAGACTTACCCAGTAAAATAATTAATTATTTTACTGAGATCAAGCCACGCCCCTTTTACTTACTAACAATTAATTATTTACTTATGTATTACTTACAACTAACTAGTTAAGTATATTAAGTAGTATAAATAATTGATGTAAGTAAATGTCCCATACATTTTTTACTCCCTAACACCGTCCTCAATAGTATAGTTGATTGGGAATAAAAATTAAAAATAAAATTATAATAAAAAAACCTTAAGATTATTATATTACTTCATTGAGAGATCTGGAATTCTGTGAAATTAATATAATTAATTTAATTGTGATGTAATTAATTGTGACAGTCCAAGGAGCTCATACTTTATTACTAATAAAATTGATGCCCTTGTTGACGTACCAATTAATTTATTTTCTTATGTCATATATATACTCCTTTTAGTCAACTTTATTCTCACATTCTTACAGTAGTTGGTGTAAATTCCGTGTCTTTTATTCCCTCATGTTTTGCCTATAAAAGGCCCTCACTTTTGTGCTTTTCAGAACATTCATTCCTTACTTACTTATTACATTTACAATAAAACAATTATTACTATTATTTCTATACTTTATAACATTAGTATTTACATCAACATATTTCTAATCTATAAAATATATTAATATTTAAAACTACCTCTTATTATTTGAGTAAAACAATCAAATTGATTAAGAAATACGTACTTTATTTTTGAGAGTTCATTGAATCCCAAAACTCCTCATATAAACCTCAAATAAAACTTCTAGACCAAAAAGACCCCTTGACAATTAGGGGCCTTCCCGAATTATTGACGGTGCATCGTTATTTTAGGCCAGAAAATTGAAGGGACCATTGCCATTCGAGTACCTGTAAGGACGGGAGAGCGACGAAACGACGAACATCATACATCACGTGACAAAAGTTTTTTGCTGCAAACAAGAATCGAACCGCGCTCCAAAAATTAGGTTCATATATTGACTAAATGTCGTATATTTTGTGGTAATTATTCAAATTACTATTTGTGGGTCACTTTTCACTCTTCATCTGCTACGTATTTCCTTTTACTCAACACTCTGTAAGTGGCATTAATTTCCTCATTTTAAAGGGGGAGGTGTCTGGTAATTTGGAAGTATTTTTTATTAATATTTTTTTTATTTTTCCTAGTTGACAATAATAGAGAAATTGTGTTCTTAGTCCTAGAAGTAATAAAAATTATATTTTAATATTAATTATTATAATATTTAGTTGACTTTTTGTCCTGATAAATTAAATTTTATTTGTTCCAGTTGACAAATTGTCCTGACATTAAAATTTTTTTTTAATTAATAAAATTAATATTTAATTACTTCAGTTTACATTAAGTCCTGGTAGTTAATTAATCAGTTGATTTAAATCCTGATAAAAAATTTCATAAAAATATTAATAAATTTTTTTTTATTTCTTCAGTTGATTATTTTATAATCCTGGTTTTAAATTATTTTGAATTAATAAATTAATTATTATATAGTTGATTTTTATCCTAAAAAGATTTTTTTATTATTATTTTTAATTTATTTCTTTCAAATAAAAAGTAAAAATAAAAGACTAATTCATCTTATTGTCTCCTTCATTTCAGTTGAATTTAAAAAATGACTGACCAAAGTGCATCTGCTTCACGTGAAGAAGAACTGGACTTAATTGATTATAATGAGTCTACTTCTGTGAGTTCTCCTTTGACAAGAAAAATATCTCAAATTAACCAATCATTGCCCCAAACAGGATGTGGAGATGGAAGAAGTGGAAATCCTGGTAGACACAACTCAGGATCAGAAACATGTAATAAACCCCCCAGAAGAACTTCCAAAAGGATTCAGAATAAAAAATATTCCATTGCCTCAACAGGTAAAGAATCTGTCAACTCACATAAAGGAACTAAGGACAGAAAACTTGAGAGTAAGGGCAAGAGTAGATGCTCTGGAAGAAAAGGTAAGAAAGATAGATGCCTTTCTTCAAGAGAAGATGAAACCTTTTCCCCCCAGGGATCATCAACAATTTGCTCCTCAGCAGCCAGAGAAAGTGGAAGTGTCCAAGTGGCAGTGGGATTGGTTAAACATTAAGTGGGACTACCTGTCTCAAAATCAGCATCAGTTGCCTCAGGCAGGTCCGTCAAGACCCAGCCAAGTCAAACCCACACCTCCTCACCCCTATCAAGGAGGCAGAAGAAGAAACTCTAATATGGTCTTGCCCAGCAAACCTTGGTAAGCCATTCTATTGATTCTCAAGTGCCATTTCTTGTAGCTGATTCTGTTCCTTCAGGTAAATCTGAGAGGAAAGATGAAACCTTGAGACCAGTAGAGGCTGGGAGTAGTAGACAAATCACTCATGTATCTAATACTTTACTTTTAATTGCTACTTCAATGATTAACCCTGATATGGCTGTAATTGATGAAACTCTTGACCCTGAGTTTTATGAGAGTCTGGAAAGTAACTATGTTTCCTTATTGAGAAACACTCCAGATGTAGCAAAGATTAATGATGAGTATTTGAGAGATATTATTGCAAAGCAGAATCATATTATGAACAATATGAAATTAACTCAGAAGTTTAATGGTTTATTAACTGAGAAAGGGTATCAATCATTAAGGAGTGAATTGCAGAAAGTCTCTGATGATTTGTTTAATTATAAGGCAACTCATGAAAAGAAGGTTGCTTTGTGGCAAAATATCAAAAATGATTTGTACAAATTAAAAGACACTGTATCTATCTGTAGTCAGGAGCTGGAGATAGATAAGATGAATCTGAAGAGATTGAATGAACATTATTCATCTTTTCAAAATAAAAATCAGTTATCTTTTGCAACCATCAATGAGAGTTTATCTAGTGTTCCAAGAATGAAAACAAGACTAACAACCATTGAAGAGAAATTGAACTCATTGTTGAATGACCAAAAATATTCTGACATCTCTTTAAAGGTACATATAGTGCAGGATGCTCAAATATTACCTGTGGCTAGTTCATCTAAAGTAAAAATAGATCCAGAGATACCTGTTGATACCACTGAGTTTCCATCAAAAATTGATGATGCAGCAGGATCTTCAACAGAGTGATTGAACAATGAGATTACAGCCCAATTGGAGAAGTTACAGCTGCTTCTTACTCAGAAACAAGCTAGTACTAAGGAGACTCCTTCAAATCAAAAGAATTGGCCAAAACTTGACCAATATCCAACATTTAATGGTTATTCTTCTTCTGATTGGCAACAATTTATTTGCAGAATTGATAACTTGAAAAACTCTTACAAACTCCCAGATGAGGAAGTTGTGTCTAAGTTAATTTCTTTATTTACCAATTTAGCCCTTATGTGGTATGAATCTTTCCTCCTGGATGGGAATGATTACTCATGGGAAGATTGGAAGAAATTAATTAAAGCATAATTTGGGGGCTCCAAGTTTAGGATGGCTCAACAAAGGCAGTATGAGGAAAATAAATATAGTTCTTCTACTGATAAACCTTTTGAGTTCTTAATGAAACTTGTAATAATCTTAAGAGCTATGGACCGAAAAATGGAGTTTAAGTTATGGAAGGACAGGATCCTTTATAAATTGCCAATGTATTTAAGAGACTTGATAGTGGCTAGGACTGAGTTCACCAGAGAACCTTCTTCTTTCACCAATACTTGTAATGAGATTCTTCTAAACAACAAGTATGATTCCAGAAGATTCATTCCTAGAACCACTTGGGAGAAACCCTCAAGTTACCAACAGAAACCTCTGGAAAAGTTTGGGAAGCCTTCTGCCCCTGTTGCACCTAAAAAGTATGAAACAAACACTTGCTTCAAGTTCAACAAACCTTGGCAGAAGGGCCATGTTTGTGACAAGAAGATAAATCTTTTAGAAAAAACAGAGGGGCATGCTGATGACACAGTAGCACTAGATGATACTTCAAGTGATTGTGCCAGCAATATTTCATATGAATCTCAACAAGAAATCTTGATGCTGGAAGAGGATATCCATTATTTAAATACTATTGATATTGATAATAATGATTCATCTACAGTTGAAGATGCTGAAATCATAAAGAACATTGAGGATAACTCAATTAATATTGCCCCTCTCAAGGCACCAGTCTTGATCAATGGAACCAGCATTGAAGTTGTTCTGGATTCTGGAGCTGGAGGAAGTGTAGTATCCTAAAAAGCACTTGCTTCAGTGGATCAAGACTATAAATCAAAACTGATGCCTATCATTTCTGAAAATTGGAGAGGGTATGGTTCTGTTTTGTCCCCCATTTCTAAATACAAAGCCACAGTGTTTTTTAAATATAACAATGGTTTTGTAAGAGCTATTTGTGATTTTGTTGTCATGAAAAATGATAACTTGAGCAATTGTTTTATTGTAGGGAATGATATTTTAACCAAGTATGGCATAAAATTGGATCCTTCAAACCAATGTTTGACAATGGGGATAAATGGGAAGAGAAAATTTAAGATTTCCTCCACTAAAAAATTATTAAAACCAGAATTGAACACATGTAATTCTGTGGTTCATTATAAAGGAAGATCTAAAAAAGAAATGCATGCCCTTATGTCTGAAATTGACAATGCCTCTTTTGGAGAACAACTTTCTGGTGAGGATAAAGATTCCAACATTAACTTGATAAAGTCATTTTCTATGGACTTTGCTCATGGGTCACATGAACTGGGATTAGTTAAAGAAGAAATGAAACTTTCATTGTCTTGTCCATTAACTGATATACAACCCAGTTTAAAAAAGAAGCCTTATCCTGCTTCCCCCACAAAGAGAAAAGATATTGAAGACAATATCTCTACCCTTTTGAAAATGAATATTATTGAAAAGGTAGTTGAAACACCTAAATATTGTGTTATCTCACCTGTCCTAATTTCTTATGAGAAAGATAAAGACAGGTTATGTGGTGATTATAGAGCACTAAACACTTATACTGTTGATTATATCTACCCTTTACCTAGAATTAGCTCTATACACGCTACTTTACAAGGTGCTAAATATATCAGCTGTTTGGATGGTAACAAGGGATATCTCCAGGTACCTGTTGAGAAAGATTCTCAGAATTTTCTGATGATTGCTACTCATATGGGTATTTATAAGTATATTAGGATGCCATTTGGCCCTAAAAATGCCCCTTCAGTTTTCTAAAAAGTTATGGATAACACATTCCATCAGGAGATGATTGAAGGATGGCTGATGGTTTATATTGAAGATATCATTATATTCTCAAAAACATTTGAGGACCATCTTAACCACCAGTGTAAAGTGTTCCAGAAAATGGAGGAATTAATATGTCACTTGCTTTGAAGAAATGTAAATTTGGTTTCCATTCTTTAAAAGTTCTTGGTCATGTTGTTTCAGGCTTACAGATATGTGTTGACCAAAACAAAGTGGCAGCCATACAACAGGTAAAGGCTCCTACTACAGTTAGAGTGCTCGAGAGTTTTTTGGGAATGTGTGGATATTATAGACAGTATATTAAAAATTACCAAGTCATAGCTTTACCCCTTACCCAATTAACTAGAAAGGATGTTGCTTTTGTCTGGAATAGTGAAAGACAAAGAGCCTTTGACACTATGAAACACTGTTTGATGTCAGCACCAATTCTTGCTTTACCTGACTTTAATCAACCATTTGTTTTGTACACTGATGCCAGTTTCATTGGTCTTGGTGCTGCCCTCCATCAAAAACAAGTGATAAATGATAAAGTTTCAGAAGTAGTAATTTGTTATATTTCAAGAACCTTGAGAAATAGTGAATTGAAATATGGGGATACTCAATTGGAATGTTTAGCTGTAGTGTGGGCTCTAGAAAAGCTACATTATTACCTAGATGACAAGAAATTTGAACTTGTCACTTACTGCAGTGCAGTTAAATCCCTTTTAAACTTGAAAACACCAAACAGACATATGTTCAGATGGCAGTTGGCTGTTCCAGAATACAGAGGGAGAATGACAATTATTCATAGGGCAGGTATTGTTTACTCAAATGTGGATATGTTATTAAGATTACCTTTGCCAAATGATGACTCTAATCTGCTTATGATCCTGAGGATGAAATTATTCATATACATGGGATATATGTGGTTGATATGGAGGAAGAGATATTACAGCTTATTCTGGATGCATATGATAAGGACACTGACTTGAAAAAGGTATGCACCATATTAAATGATCCAACAAATGCTTCAATACAAGCATTAATTAAAACCCTTCCACCAAAGTACCAGAAGGCTTTGGAAAAAGGTAAAATTTCAATTGATGAAGGATATATACATTATAGGAGGATGTTGAGTAATGTTATTGTTATTCCCCCTTCTATGAGAGAAATCATCTTGAAAATTTGTCATGATGACATATTAGCTGGACATTTTGATCTTGAAAAAACAATGATCAGAATTAAGAACACTGCTTGGAACTCTACCTTTTGTACATACCCAATGCTTGTCATATGAGTATCCAATAATTGTGAAAACCTTCCTTACTACTTCATTTTGTTTGAGAGCTGCTTATTGACACACTTGTTTTTATAGCACTATCTTCTTCCTCTAACAAGTTTTCTTCCAACAATGGGAGAGCCTAGATTTATCTAAGAGACATCTCTCTTATCTAAGCATGAAGTTTGTACCATCGCTTGTTGGCACTTCCTAAGTACATAGTATGCATCTAGAGCTATCCATGACTTTCAAAATTAAATACCATACCCTCTGTCTTATAGTCCATTATGCACTCTCCTCTATCTTTTACTTGCCGCGGCTCATATATCCATAGTACACAAAAAAAACTTGGCACAGAGAGTCTACTTTTTCTGTGCTTCTGAAGACCCCTTTGTTGTGATTCCATAATCATCCTTCCTGGAAACCCCTTTGTTGAACTTCCTGCTAACTAAGACATTTGCTGCGCTACTGCAAGATTTGTACCACAACATGCAATAAAGTATTCATTTTCTGGCCAAAGTATCAACCATACACCAGGTCAAAAGTTAGACGACTTGCAGTCAAGTGGTTGTTTAGTACCTGTGGTCTAACCTGAGTCAAACCTGTGTTGGAACTTTGGTGGGGCAATTTTTCATCATGACACATAGCTCATAGCTGAATCATTAGGACCAATTTGGATTCTTCATATAGTGCTGTTTTCATAATTTCCAACAGGCAATAGATCATACTTTGGTGTCTAAAAGGCATATATTGAATTCATAATGGATATTAAAAAGGTGATTAATAGGCGCCAGCTATACTACTTTATGACATTATACAGACAGTATCAGATAAAACACCACCAAAGCCACTAGGATTGAGAGTTCTTGAAGCATTTCCAATAATATCTTTATGAGTAATAATAACATCTTTAGACCATCTATTGTAGCACCAAAATGTTTTGAATTCTGCTTTGGAGAAAGGATTTTCTATTTTTTTTCAACAGCATCATACAATCCAACTAGAATAATGATTTGATATGGGAATTTTATTGACTCCCACATTCTTAACACCACTCCAACCTTGTTGCCTTTTGATAATTTGATCTCAATATTCCCATTCCCTTGATGTTTTGAGTATAGTGAGAAGTATTTACCACCAAGGTTAAAGTATTGGAGATCAGTAATTTTAGATGGAAGAAATTCTAAAGCACCAGTCAATTTATCTTTTTCAAAAATATTTGAAAAACACTTTTTACCATCAATCTTGTTTAAATAATCCAGCCATAAAACATATTCTTCATGGAGTAGTTTAACAGTTGATTTTGAAGTCTTTTTTTTTTCTATATCAAAAACATCTTTCATTTTGTTTTCAAATCGATTGTCATTCCTCTCAAGAAGAGATTGAAGCTGCCCAGTCAAGATAAACATTTTCATAAATTTTTTGTCCATTTCATCTAAAATAAAAAATATTAAAGTAAATAATTATGAGGAACAAAAAGATTATAGGAGCACATACATTTTTTATTATTGTGTGAGATAGATCCCAACATTCCATTTATACGCTCATGAGCCCAAGCTGCTGATGATGGTGTTGGCCTAAATCGTTGCAGAACTTCAGGAAAATGTTGGGCTAAGTGGACATTAGGCTTGATGTCAATATGTGGCCAAAATTCTTTAAGACATTTCATATACTCTTTTAGATGATCCTGAAGAGATACAATTTGTTCTTCATTTAAATCAAAGGAAGTTAAAAGGTTGATAATAGATACCAACAGGGAAAGACACTTTATCAACTTCTTCTCTCGAGATTCAGAATTTTCTATATTCCAAACTGGGAACAAAGCAACAACGTAATAAATTTTGTTTAATAAAAGCCATTCAGCTGCCTTGAGATTTATTCCGGTCTCCCCTACATGGTGTGGAACACAAGTTAACCATGAGAGAATGAGTGTATGCCAAATACAATTTTGAACAATCATCAAGTTTCTAGGCCTTAGATTTAAATCAGAAGTTAAATCATTTGGTGCTGCAGCTGATCCCAAATTGATTTTAGGTCTAAAACGGGCAGAAAATTCCTGAAATGTGGAATCTAAAGAAAATATTTATTAGGAAAATGTTTAATTGAAAGTAATTCAGTATAACTTATTTGAACTATCTACATCAGAGCTTGATTCTTCCTTCTCTGAGCTGGCTTTAACACCCTGTGGATTAGTACTTCTTGATGGCCCAACCATTTTTAGAGCTTTTCCTACCTTCTCCTGACCAATTTCATCATAAGATAGTTTTCGTTTGAGGTTTTTTCTCAATGGCGGTATCACTACACAAACTGTACTTTTTGTCTTTCTACTTTTACTTGAATCATGAGAAGTAGAATTTGAGGGGAATGATGGTAGTTTTGAAATCTTTTTTTTGTTAATATCTTAAATAAAGATGGATTAGAGGAGGAGCTTGAAAATGAATGGTGACTGGCTTTTGAAGAGAATTAATGGTCATCCTGAAAGCCTTTTTTTGAAGATTTTTTCTTTTCTTTTTGAATGTAATCACCAGCTGCTGTAATAAGAAGGTAATTTTTACTGAAGTCTTTGGCAATACCAGGAAGTAAGCAGTGCATAAGTTCTATTCCAACAAAAGAGACTGGTTGCCAATATGGAAATTCAAGAAGAGACAAATATCGAACACCTTCGTTATCAAAGATCTTCTTTCTTGCTTGGGCACTGGAAGCATTTTTCCATTTAATAGCTTGAGTTCAGTGGTTGGAATCAGTGCATGATAGGAACTCAGCAGGAAGTTTACCAGATTTCAAATCTTCTTTAGAAATAAAGCAAAATGAGCATGGATTATTTGAGCTATAGCTGGAAAAACCAGAGAGCTTCTGGATAGCTGGTAGGTCACCAATTAAAGGAAATATAGCAGCATGTATTGGTCTTCCTTCAGGATAACTAAATGTCTTTGAAAAAAAGCATCCTTTCCACAGCTTTTGAAGTTCTTCTAAAAGAGGTGAAATAACATGATTACACTGGTCCAAACTAGGTTCATGTGGCCCAGGTGTGATTCCTGCCAAGAAAACGTGTTGCTTTTTATATCGTAAATGAGGTGGAAGATTTAGACAAATCAAAATAATAGATCCAAATGACACCTGACTATGACCACCAATTTTATTCCCAAAATGATTAAACCAATCAATATACAGGCTGAAAACAAGATTGCCACTTTTATTTGTAAAATAATATCCTTTTATATCTTTAAATTCCTTCCAGACTGAACCATCCCAAACATCGCACATTTTTCCTCGTGTATTATTTGGCCTCCTTAATGAGTAATCCAGATTGTCCTCAAACCCTGGAAGAAGAAGAAGGCGGGCTAGCCAAGATATAAGAGATTGAGTTGTAAACGTTTGGACTGGAAATAAATCCAATGTTCGATTATCTTTTTGCTGAAACAATGGATGATTGCATTTCAACACAACATTCTTTTTATGAGGTATGGCATTGAGAAAAATTTGACTACAATGGGCATGTTCAAAGTTGTATTTGTCAGCTGTTTTGAAAGGTTGATGAAAGCAATTTGGACAACATAGAATAGTTGTAAGCGGCGCATGTAGGTTGAGTCGGTTGAGAACAGTGTAAGTGCTATGAGGAAGCTGTTTAGACTCATGCAGGAGTTTTTTGGCATCTTTATAAGTTTTAGATATTAAATTGATCTTGAAAAATTCAGCTTGAATCCATATTTTAATTTGCCTATGTGATAAGTTTTGAACCAGAAGGCCATGTGCCAGATCAATAAGTATAAAGAAAATCAATGGTGATAGATGTGCAAGAGCAGGAGGAGAAAAGGCGGAGGTTTCAATTCGTAATAAATTTAAAAATGAAGAAGAAGAACTTTTGAAACTTTTCGATTTTTTGACAATTGAGGAGATTGACTCAGCATCATCAGCATCAAGACTTAATGAGTGTTTTTGGCCAAACTAATGATAAATATGTTAAAAAAAAAGCAAGAAATTAAAATAATTATAAATTTAAGTAAACTTTAGGTGCTTACCTCCTCAGTAGTGGGTAAGAATACTTCATTTGAAGAGCTTGCCACAGGAAAAAAAGAAGAAGAAGATTCTTGGTGAGAGCTACTTTTGGCCAGAGGTTGGTGCTCAGGAGCTGTGGATTGGTTGATCAACTGACTTTGTTTCATAAAAAGCTGAATTTTATCTTGATGCTTGTAATATGCAGTTGTAGACATTGAAAGCCCCTGAACTATCTCACGTTCACTATTGGTGAAAGATTTTTTATTGCAACCAAGCTCAGAGCAAGTGCAAACAACATATCTAGTAGGCATGTTCAGCAGAGAGTATGTTAAAATAATAAGAAAACAATTTTTAAGTGGTGGTATTTGGACAAGATGGCATAAAAAGGAGAAAATAATGTATTCAAATTCTAAAATAATTTTACTATTCAAAATGGCTATTCAATACAACTTCACCAGGAGGAAAATTCTAAACAAAATTTACAGGTGAAACACTAAAGTAGATGGGAGAGAGTAGGGATTGTAAAAGAAGGATTATGGCATATAAGTAATAACTGAGAAAGGCTGAGATTATCAATGTTGTAACAATTGGTGGGAAGATTACTAGGACACACAAGTGTATGTGAAGCAATACTTGAGTCTTTTCTAAGAGATACAATATTTTTAGAAATATGTCCATGATTTTTAGATCCTCTTATCAAGTTAAGAGTAATTTAATCAACTTGTGGGTAAAAATTTAACAATTCCTCAGAGCGCCAAGATGGTTTCCTTCTCCAAAGATTTCCTTCTTGATCTTCTTTAGTGTCAGAGTGGAAGCAAGGATTATCAAACAAAAAGAGATGTTTGGCATCAAGACAAGCTACAGCTGTTTTCCTACGAGAAGCATGCAACTGAGAAGACAATTATTAATAGAAATTTACAAAAAAAAAATTCTCACTCACTTTCCGCCTATTATCCATCATTCTTCTTCTATTTAGCTTAGAAACATCTAAAGATTTACTGGTTGAAATTCTTCTTCAAAGCCATCGTTCCAGAATTAGAGGCACAAACTTTATTATTTCTTCAGAATGATCTATGTGATAGTGATCAAATGCCTGGTACTTATGGAATAGCAATAGTGCTTTGTCAAGTGTTGAATGATTCTTTGATTCCAATCTCTGTGCTCCATGTTGAATGAGAGGCATAAGCGGGGAACCCCAACATTAATGGCATCTTGATTGAAAGTATGGTAAAAAACCAGGGGAATAGTTTTTTGGCGTCTAGATGGTGATAAAGAAATTTCTTCAAGGGTGTACGTATTTTCAGGTGGTGGAGATAAATTAGTAGTAACTAGTTCATTTGAAAGAGATGATAATTCAGCAGTGGTTGGTGGAGGTGGGAAATTGTCCAGCTTTTGACATTTTCCCAAGACAAGTTTTCATGAAGTCAATAACTGAAAGAAGCAGCCTTAGAACTTGGAACACCAATTTGGGAAAGAATTTTTTTAAAAGCACATGTGCTCTTGAAGCCTGTGGTAGGAATCAAAGTAGAAGCTAATACAAGAGGTGAACAAATTACTTTTAAAAAAGAATGAAAGCCTTACATGTTGGAAGCATTTTTGAAGGTATTTTTTCTATAATCTATAAATGTGAAATGTTTCTAGATTATTAAAATGTAAGGGTATAATCACCTCCATATATATTATTTTAAAAATATGCCCCTTTGTGTAAAATTAAAAAAGGACTTTAACATAAAAAAATTTCCTTTGTATTTGTGACACAGTAGAAAATTTATAAAAAAAATACAGGGCTAAGCTACTTAATTGATAGTGGTCAAGTACACTGAAGACTTCAAAATTTTTTTAAGGAAAATAAAAAAAAATAAAGTTTAAAATTTAATGTTTTATTCAGGAAGGGCAAGACTAATAAAAATAAATAAATTTTAGTTTGATGGTGATGAGATGGTAGAGTTAATGAAACATACTTAGCAACATCTAACTTAATGGTTTTACCTAGATCAACAATAATTAATAAGAGAGAATTTTTAAATGAATGTGAAAGAAATGGTGCTGACATGTGAAATATTTTCCTCAATAGTAGATTCAACAATATACTTGTATACATAAACTTCTTTTTCTTGGCCAATGCGATTAACACAACCAATTGCCTGCTTCTCAGAAGCTGGGTTCCAAGTTGGCTCCTAAAGAAAAAAATCTTATAAATAAAGGTTCTTGCTAAAATTATAAATACTTACCATTAAGAACACATTAGATGCCATAGTGAGATTCAATCCTTCTCCACCTGCCTTGAGATTCATCAGGAGTACACCAGTCTTGATAAGTGAAAATGACTTGAGAACATTCTTGTGTGTACTTTCATTGGTTGTGCCATCAAATAGAATGTGACGTATTTCATAATCATCAAGTGCAAATGAAATCCTATTTTTTTTTTGAAGACATATCAGTTTTAACAGCAATGAAATGGTTTTAGGGATCCAGTATTAATTTCCAAAAAACCTACAACTTCAGTGTAGTAGTCCACTCTGAGAAAATAATGCACTTCACATTTGAATCCTGTGAAATTAAGTTGTGAAGTGTTTTAATAAGGTGAACCAATTTTGGACTATCCCTCCAATTCATATGCTCAACAGATTTGATCTCTGAGTCATATGGCATTTTGGGATGAGTACAAAATCTGCGCAAACCAGTCAATTTTGCTAAAGTTGATTGATCTTTTAAATGGAGATTGTCACTACTGCCAATTCCAAGAGATTGAAAAGTTTTTGAATGCCTTTCAGAGTAAAGACAAGCAAGGTCCTCAGTAAGTTTGATGAATATTGTATTTTCATGTATAGAGGGAGTGAGCTGATCATTAATCGTGTCTAGGCCAACTGATTGTCGGGATCGTCTGATCATTACATCACCCAAGATATCCTGGATAACATTTTTGACCTTTGTGTAATTTCCTTCTTTTGCATGCTGTGCCACATGCTGATTCCACCCAGCAGGAGTAGTGAATGGTGCAAGTTGAAGGAACCTGAAGATGGCATACAAATCTTGACAGCTATTTTGAATTGGTGTTCCAGTAATGCACAGCCGTCGAGAGGTCTTCAAGCCAAGGACTTCTGTTGAGGCCTTGCTTCTTGATTCACAAATGTGGCTTCAAAATAAATTGGACTTAGAAGTGAAAAACTAAGAGTAGGAAAATTTTCAACTTACTGAGCTTCATCTAGAATAACACAAAACCAGCGAACATGATATAACCCCTTGCTTGTGTTGATATACTACAAGTCATTTATCATCAGATTGTAGCTAGTCAGAACTACATGTGAATCAGGCCAGCTGTTGAAAGTTTTGTGTTGTCCTCTGCCATGGTAGATAGTGATTTTGAGATTGATATCAGCTGATACATGCCGGATGATTTCATCTTTCCATTGCTGAAGCAAGCTTCTAGGGACAATTATTAAGGTTGCCTATAGTCCTGGAGTACTTGACTGTGCTTCAACAAGGTGGGAAAATTGAGAAGCTTTGTCTAAGGTGTTGAAAATTAATGCAATAGTGGTAACTGTCTTTCCTAGACCCATTTCATCTGCTAGCAGAATTGATTTGGAAGGAGGATTCTGGAGGAGTTCTCGGCTCAAATAATTTTCCCAGCTATTCTCCCCTGTCTGTTGCCAAAGGTAAGTTTGGGTGCGGGATTCTTGAGAGAGCATAAAAGAAAGTGCATTCTTTTGATGTGGTAGTAGTGTTGTATTTAAATTTTGAACATTGATTTCGTGTATAGGATGATAAGGTGCAGAGGGAAGTAATGAATCAGTGGAGATAGATGGTAGTTGATTGCTTTGATTGAATAAATCTTGTATGGGACAGTACAAGTGAATTGATGGGTTATAGCCACGTGGAAGAATAATTATGTTGGAGATTGATGCAAGTGCATGGGGGACGGTGACTAAGAAATTAGAAATACAGAAAATCAAAATATTAATTTTTAAGGGACAGTCAGCACCCTTTTGAGGTAGCAATGTAGCTTCAACCCATAAAGGGGGTGAATCCTGCCCAGGAAGCCAACCCCCAACAGGACCAACTAAAGTTTGATAACCTGGTTGGCCAAGTAGGTCATATAGGATTTGAGAATGAGTAGGGCACAGTTTACCAATGTTTATATGAGGTGATTGTGCCCTTACCCTTATAGTATGTTTTTTATGAGAGAGATAAAGTGATACAGGTTGCTCCACCAAACCTGAGAAGCTAAAAGAGTCAGATATGTGAGATTGAAGCAAGCCAATGCAGACAGGAGAGGTAGAAGAAGATGATTCCATCTTAAATAGAAATAAAATTTGAGAGAAAAGAAGATAATTCAGGAGGAAGTGGGTATTTACGCAAGATACAAAAATTTCATTGCCAAGCAGTCACATGATCTAAATAAAAACTAAATTAATCCATGTTGATTAAAGTTGTGCCAAACTCTGTAGGTCCAGATAAAATATTACAAAAAAGATCAGCAAGTGATATTAACTGTGTTAAACTTTTTACATAGATTTAAATCTCAGGAGGTACACATAAGTCATATGAGATTTTTAAAATTAAATATTTTTTTATTCATCAATAATCTAAACAGCACTTGTAGGGTTTATGAATTTAGTTTATCTCCCAAATAAAAGCATATATTTGGAAACCTTAAAAAACAAGAATATATTGAATGTTTCACCTTTTAAAGTGGAGAAAACAATTTTTGGACTGAATAAAAGTTTCTATGGACACAGAAATACATCCATTAACTTTTATGTTTCCATTACACAGAATGGCAATGAAAAGGCAGGATCATGAATATTAGAAATATGACTTCATTTACAAAACTTCTGTTCTTACACTGTTCACTTCAATTGGTTAAATTATTGGTAGATCACAGCCAATGAGTATGGAAAGTCTGATATTGTACAGAGCTTATAATTTAACTTGTGGGATCTTGTAAATACAAACCACAGATTACACTTAATAGTGTCAAACAGGTGCTGGAAAGTTCACAGGATCATTTATTTTCATTAATATAATGAATTATTTATATAAAATATAAAATATATACTCCTCCCCTTTATTTTTCGCAAAAACATTCCAAAAATTGAAACTACATTTTAATTCAATATATTTATCATCCAGTACATACATATGAGTAAAAATAAAAATTAAACTTATAATATTAACACAACACTTGCACAACTGGGGGGGGTACACTAGTGTCCAGGGGTGCACCACCCAGCCCCTGGCAGGCAGGTGCTAAGCTCTAATCAAGAATTTCAAAATGACACTCACTTCTTTTAAGTTAAATAATATGACAAATTTCTTTGTTAAAATGGACTATCATGTTTTACTTGAAAATTTTCGTATTAATAAATCTTTTGAGATTTTTCAAAAAGCAACTTCTTTTGATATAACCAATCACATATTCAAGAAATAATAACTATATATATATACAGTAAAAACATGCAGATGGCAAGGACAATGCATTATGTAATCACAATAATTGAAACTAAATATTAATCAAGAAAAAGGCTAGTGGAGATGAAATAAGAAGCATACATACAGGGTAACACATTTTCCCTCATGCATTTCTCTTTTCAATCAGCATTTTAGAAACATAGTTTTTTTTTCATACACCATCATCAAAATGAGAATCAAAAATTTAAAAAATGTTTTTTATACATTTCATACATAGAAATAATGTGTATACATGCTGTTGTGTGTTTTCTTTTTTTGGGGCACCAATATTGCATACATGAGGCGACATGTTGCCTCATGTATGCATGTAAGTCAAATATTGCTGGGCAACTTTAAACCTGAGAAGCAAGTTAAGTTTGAAATTGAATACATGAGGCAACATGTTGCCTCATGTATGCATTATGGGTGCTCCTATATAAAATAAACATAACAGCACTTATACATTTGTCTGTTGAAACATGCATACATGTGTAATAGTATTAATAGGTCAATTTTACCTATATTTTTTGGCCCTAGAAGAGGGCCTTCATGCATATATGAGGCAACATGTTGCCTCATATATGCATGCTTGTAATTGATCAATATTATATATTTATTACCTTGTATTCCACATGCATACATGAGGCAACATGTTGCCTCATGTATGCATGTGTGTTAGCCCATGTAAATATAAAAAATGACTATGTAATATATACAATTAAACATGTATGCAATAAAACACCATCCTTGTCTTTGAACTGTATTAGTAGCCTGGCAATGACTTTACTTAACTGCATACATGAGGCGACATGTTGCCTCATGTATGCAATATCTCTACATTTATAATTTAAAATTTAACTTACAAGTTGCATACATGAGGCAACGTGTCGCCTCATCTATGCAATATCTCTACATTTATAATTTAAAATTTTATATAAAAGTTGCATACATGAGGCAACATGTCGCCTCATGTATGCAAAATTGATCAAAATGTATTAAATTGAATACATGAGGCGACATGTTGCCTCATGTATGCAAAGTACAAGTTTTTGTAGCGGCTATTAATAACCCTGCTTACTATTTTGCATACATGAGGCGACATGTTGCCTCATGTATGCAACTTGTAAGTAAACTTTTAAATTATAAATGTAGAGATATTGCATACATGAGGCCACATGTTGCCTCATGTATGCAACTTGTAAGTTAAATTTTAAATTATAAATGTAGAGATATTGCATACATGTTTAATTGTATATATTACATAGTCATTTTGTATATTTAAATGGGCTAACACACATGCATACATGAGGCGACATGTCTCCTCATGTATGCATGTGTAATACAAGGTAATAAATATATAATATTGATCAATTACAAGCATGCATATATGAGGCAACATGCTATGCATGGTTCCAAAAGTTATGTATATAGTCTCATAACATTGCAAAAAGATGTAATGTTTTAATTTATTTGTATTTGGCGCATTATAGTATGAGTTATGCTTTAATTTTTTACATTAGTTGCACAAATGTAATGCAACCTTCCTTAGTCATGCCTGCAACCTATGCAACCATATTTTACATAGAATTTCTTAATATAAGCTGAGAAGTCTACCTGTCTCATCCACAAACTTCTCTACTCTTAACCACCTCTTTTCAAAAACCATCAACGCAGAACACAGATGTCTCAACAAGCTCAATCCACAGCCTCAACCCCCAGCCAGGCACCTCCCAGCTCACCCTCTTGTCCAGATGTAGAGCTGCCTCACCAAAAATCCAGTTCTAATGATTCATACCATTCCCTGTTGTCAGCTCAAGATGTGGATCCTCAGGTGAATGTGACATCTGGTGAGTAATTTTTTTTATATAGAAGTTAAAACCTTTATTAAAATCTCATTTTATACATTGTTTTTATTGATGTAGAAGCTTTAACTGTTGCTCCTCAACAACCCTCCAACACTGTGGAGTCAGGTGATTCAGTGAACAGTGAATCTGACACATCAGGTCAGAACCAGTAACATTGTTCTTTCTACAGAAGCTGATTGTTTTTTCATAGATGACATACCTCTTGCTCAATAAGCCAAAGAAAGAAAACCATCTTCTTCAAGCCATGTATTGAAAAATGAGGTGTATAAAATTTCTACTGAGGAGTTTATCTTGCAGTACACCAAATTTCAAACTGGTGCTGAATCACTCTTAAATGGAACTTTACTTGCAGATTCAGCTATGAAGAAGGTGCAGGATCTTTTGGATCTTTTCCAAGAGCAGAAAAATGGTCAGTTTTTTTCACTGTTTTCATTATAAGTATTTAGTAGTAATTTTTTCTTTCAGCTGTTTCTTCTGGGTCTCAGCTTCCTCCAGAGGAAAAAATGGTTATCTTTGACCTCACCACTGATGATCAACCCTCTAGGCGTCCAAAGAGAAAATCAGCTGCAGAAGCCCCTAACTATAATATACCTACTGATTCTGAGGATGACAACTTCAACCCTGCTTCAAAGAAGAAGAAAATTACAAAAAATCACTCACCACGACAACCACCAACCCTGCCACCCAATCTTCAGCTCCTTCAACATCCTAAATTGTGTCTTATAAAGCCATCCCTAATACTGCTTCTCCAACTGCTCCTCTCATCCCTATCTCTGCTGCTACTGCTCTTTCTCAACCTGTAGTTTCCACCCTTAAAACTGCTTCCCCTCATCCGACTTTACCAGCCCCAACTTCATCAACCTCAGTTCCTTTAAATGTTGCTTCCAGACCTCCACCACCAAAATCAACCCAGCCTCCAAGTGCCAAAGATACCACCATTCTACTCTCTAAATCCAATACCCCAGCTGTTACCACTAGACCTCTCCCCTCTGTCACTACTTCTGTCACTACTTCTGTCCCAGCTGCTTCTCCACCTTTAGCCACTGGTCCTACTTCTATCCCACATTCTCAGCCTGCCCCCACCCTCACACCCACCTTAGCTTCACAGACTCAGTTAGGACCCTCTCCAGCTCCCCCTCTCCCTGAATCAGCCTCAAATTCTACCAAAGAAAGTGATAACTACATTCCCCCCTTTGAGAGATCCTACCAGTTTATATTTCCAGAATTCAGAGACAAAATCACTGAAATTTGTAAAATATATGAAACAAGATTACCCAAAGAGTCCTGGAGAAACTTGGCATTCCGCTCCTATGAAATCCTCAATCAATATTCTGCTCTTAAAGCTCAGTTGCCAATGGATTTAAGAAACATTAACCTTAAATTCAAGTCATCATCTTCTACTGTTCGAGAGTGGCTCAGTGAGGTCACTACACTTGGTAAATATTTTTTCTTATTTTTCACTTTTATTTTATTTATCTGGCTTACAAGTTCCATAGCCCCTTCGTTCCTCCAACCATCTGCCTTTGAACTTTGGAACAGAAAGGATGTTTTTGACATGAAGATTTTGAAGCAGAGGTCTGCTAATGTTACTAGTTTATTCATCAACCTTTCTTCTCTTGCACTTCAATCCGAATCAAGTAAGCGTGATTGGGCCAGCTTAATCATGGAATCAATCCAGCTATCAGGAAATACACTTGACTCATCCATAAGAGATGTTTCCAAAGAAAATGCAAATGAAGAAAGTGTTCTTAATATTATCCAGGATATTGAAAAGATGATGTACAAGCAAAAAGTTGACATTGCAAAAATTGGCTCAGCTTCTGATGAATAATCTCTCACTATTTCCGTCAAGCATCTGGCTAATCTATACAACAAGATTTTTTACATGGTTCAATGTCTGGCACTCTTAAAAGGATATTCAAATTGTGATGATTTCCTGCAAGATAGAGTAGCATCAGGCTCATCAGTGCAAGAGAGCTCAGCTAGGGCAGGAGCAGGACCTATCCTTGCTACTACAAGGTCAAAGTTAATTTTTTCCCACCTTGCTTACTTTTTTGCTGCTGGTGTTAGGGGACTCATCCTGAGCTCAATTGATGCTAGAAGGAAAACTCAATCCACTTGTGGGGAGTTGATTGAGGTAACTAACCTGTTGATGGTAAGTAGTTCGCATCAGCATGATGTTGCATGGCCAGGACCCATGCTCTCATTGCTGATACCATATTTAACTCACTATGTCAAAACAATTTTACATTCCTGTTTCTCTTTCTCTGGAGCAGGTCTCCAAATCTATTTTACATGACTTTATAGAGCAATGGACTATTGATACAAGTGAAGGGAAAATACCATGGATAAGAAAATCTGCTAAAAGATCTAGACAACCACAACTTACTTTGTAATTAGATTTATTGATTTTTTCTTGAAATTCATTTATGTTAATTGTGTTGTTGAAACTATAGTTCAAAAATATGAGATTCAGTTGGCTGCATAAAATACACTTTTTTTAAATATTTTTAAACATTTATCACTTTGTTATTCACTTGTCAATATTTAATGAATTTTCTTTTGATTTTTTTTACATATGATGGTGTTGCAATGAAATTTTCCAAAATCTAATAATATGAAATGTTATTATGAAGTGTATGAATGTATATGAAACATATTTTTTTGTATGTTGATTATTGGATTTGATAGCTCACAAATGATAACAGTGATTGTGTCTTTCTCTTTTCTCACATTTCTGTTCATAAATTTTTTGGATCATTTTGGTGAAGCCAAACTTATAATGCATAATGCATGAAAAATATTTTTGCTCCAAATAAAATGTTGGAATTTTTACACCTTCCTTAAATCTAATTTAAAACAACCACCATTTACAGTCTTTGGTTCAAATTTAATTTAATTTTATAACAAGCCAATACATTAAATATGGAACCTATTAGGGAAAGTATGTCAATTTTATTTTTATGTTTCTAATTTTCAAATATTGACAAGAAAAAAAGTTGTTATGACTGATCCTCAGGAAGACCCTGAGTCACCACACTCTCAATCATCTGAATCTGTAATTAGAGAACACCTGTGGCACCAACACAGTCATCAAAGAAGCCTTTCTCAACACCCAAATCCTTCTGAACATGATTCTCAATTACGCTACTATTTTGATCCGTATATTGGTTCACCTAGTACTAGATCTGATTCTATCCCTTTTACCCAAGACTCCCCTGGCCCATTACATACTGCTTCCCCATATCCACCACCACCAATAAAACTCACACAATTCTCATTCACCCCTCAACCTCCTCCTCCTCCTCCATCCCCATATCATCAATCACCTTTACCACCATCTGGTCCACCAGGTCCACAAGGCCCACCACCACCAACACCAGGTCCACCACCTCCACCACCTCCACCCCCACCAAATCCTCCCAATGTACCATCCAATCCACCTGGACCCAGTGGTGGGAAAATTGGTGAAAATCCTAATGGTAAAGAAAATTAATGTTTGATTTTTTTATTGCAAATAATATAAACTTATAACTTATTAAATCTTTTTTTTTGGTAACAGGTTAGTATTTTTTAATGATTGGTTTTTTCATATGGAACAAGGACAGATAATCACATTTATCTTTTTCAGAAACAGCACAACCTCCTGATGATAGAGAATTTTCAGAATTTTTTGCTAGTGATGATGATTCTGCAGAGTGTGGTATGTTTGAAAAATTCATTATTTTTGTATATAATTTCTAATCTCTATGTGGCCCATTTCAGGTACAGCTGGCTTGGATCCTAAGTCATATATCAAATTTCACAAGCATCATGAACACACCTCCAAGAAGAGAAAAACTGAAAATGCTACAAAAAAGAAAACTGCCAATTTGGCTTCTAAATCACCTATTCCTTCTGCCTCCGCTCCATTGGATCGCTCCATTATTTCTTTTGCTAGACTCCTCCTAGGAATTGACCCAGCTACTCATAAAATTCCTGATCCTCCTTCCAATGAGATAGTCAATCAATGGCGCACTTCCCAATCTGAGAGGGAGAGGATGATTAAAGCAATTCAGGATAAGACACGTACAAAATTAAACCCAGCTCAGCGACAGTTAGTCATTAAAGCTGAAACCCAAAAACTTGTTTAAACCTTCAAAAATCCAAAATTTGTCCCAACTACCAACTATGCTTTACCTCCTGGCCAGATGATTAATACAAAGTGGAAACATCAAGCTGAAGCACAATTGGCCCAAACTGGTATAAGCTGTTTTCCCTATCTTTTGGGATCTAGTATGGATGGAGAGTGGAACTCTACCATAATCACTCACAATGTTCATGGATGGAAGGCCTGCTATCATGGGAAGGGTTTGATAAACTTTTCAGTTTCAGATGAGTCTGTTACAGATGAAGCAGTTTTTAGCATCCTAGAGAGGTGGATCTCTGGGCAGTCTAAAAAATTTGCTGATATGTCAAAAGATAAATCATCTGAAACTCAAAAGCTTGAAAAGGTGAAGTTGAAAAAAGTGAAGGTTCAAATGTCTAAAAGAAGAAGAGAGGTAAGCATGTTCATTTTATAGCTTTTCAAAAGTTTTTGAGACTAAATATAATATTTTTATAGTTGCGTGATGGATGAATAAACATGGATTCATCTTTTTTGGTCCCTGAAATGGCTGGATTATTCAAAGATATCTGTATTCACTCTGATACTGAGGAAGGCCAAGATGGGAGTAGATTAAAACTTCAAATTCCTTGGAGAAGTGCAGGTTTGGTTCGATGTTTAAATGGACTTGACAGGGGGTCAATGTCCAAATCACTTGCAAATTCTAAATCTCAAACAGCCAAGGCAGCTATCAGAAAAAAGTTTGATCGAAAATTGAAGGTCCCTCAACCCCCAGGAACGGAAGGTGGTCAACCTGTTGCAGGTCCCAGCAGTTTCCCTATGGATTATATTGGTGAAGAAGCTTTTACTGGGGATCTTCCAAAAGCCTTTTTAGATGAAACATACTACAATAATTTGTCTGTGGTAGAGCAGTCCCTTCTTGATACTGAGACAAAAGTCAATTTGGAAGATTTAGCAACTGTTATAGAATTTTACTGTTGCAAAAGTCAAGCTACTTTGAATGCAGAACAACTTAAATTGTTAAAGAAAAATTGAATGCATTACTTGTTCAAACTTATTGAAGCTATACTATATTTTGTAAAAAAACTTTCTAAATATTAACCTTATTTTTCATCATAGCTTGGAGGATTCATGTAATTCCTTTTACATCCTCTTAATTTCTTTTCCCTAAGTTTATAAAATTTTCTATAAGCTAAAAAAATATTTAAAAACAGAACTAAAATTAGAATGAGTATTAGAAGGGGTTTGATTGACTATTGATGATTAGTGAAAATATTTTATTTTTTCACCTTTTTATAACTCTAACTGCAGTGTAATATTTTTTTACAACTCCTTTTGTTTATTGCTATAGGTGAAACCTCACTTGAACAAATCATATAAGTTTTTTTTGAACATGGTGAACTATATCCCTGAAACTATGATGCAATTTTATAAATTACAGGTTTGAGTATAATCTGAGTATGTGCTTTTTATTGTATATATTTGTTTTTAAAAACTTTATAAGTATTAGTCTATTTTCGAATTGATATTATACCTCTTATACCATCAAAAAGTCACTAAATCATTCTAAAAAATTGACATTGCTGGCCATTATTCATCTTTGAAATACAGTAATATTAAGAAGATTATAATAGTCCCTGTAGGATAAATTTTCATGACTGAATCATAATTACCTTTGCTTAACAATAACAGGGTATGAGACTTTTCTATGTGCCTCCATTGATTTTTTTCCTGGTAAAGTCTATGATGCCAACCTACAGAAAGAAAATTATGAAAAGTTATTTCATGGGCCTTGAATAAATGGTGTAAGCATAGCTAAAATGGAGGACTTCTATCCAGGAAAAAAAGCTAATAGAGCACTGAGGCACAATTTCCAGAAGTCACTCAAGATCAAATAAGATAGAAAGTTTTAACAATAAGAAGTGCAATATACTTTATCTAATATTCTTTTTGGTACAGAGACACTCAGAGTTTTGGTCTGGCTTGTAATTTATTTAAGCACTGAAGTTACTTCAAAGGTTACTTCTGATGTTACTTTAAGATACCATAAAAAACTACTTGACTGCAAGTCATCTAGCTTTTGACCTGGTGATAGTCCATCACATTTGTTGAAGTTTATTTTTGTCTCAAACTCAGGGAAAATAAACTCTCCTTCTTGCTGTGGTTTATTCTCATTGTATGGGTGCTCATTGAGTTCATTTTTATATGTATTTTTGGGGTACCAAATCCCAAATGCATATTGACTCCCATCCCTATCATAGTGGGGAGTGTTACTGTATCTTTTACCATTAATCCCCAAGGTCCATGTCAGATTTACAAAAAAAGAGTCCTCTTCCTCTTTCCAAACTGGTATAATTAACTCTTTTTCCAATACCCATGCTTTCTTATATAACTTCTTGGACAACAACTGAAAGAAAAATCTATAAAAACTCAATAATTGCTTTCTTTCTTGATCTCTTTCAGCTTTTGTAATGCTTTCATTCACATATTTCCCTAATACAGTATATTAATGTTTTAATCACTGAAAACATGAAAAATACTTACTTAGATAAAGAAGAATCAAGAATATCATCAAAATTCCATCAAAAAACATTACTCCACTTTCTTGTGGTCCATTCCATGATACCACATGCTCCAAAAGCTGTAGATCTCTCACGGCCTGTCTTGTATCATCAAGTTTATTGAGCTTTTATGACTTATCCAATGAAATCAATGATATAATGATTTTTCATGCACCTCTTTTTTTTGGCTGCATGAAGTATGTTCCCTCATTCAGCTGCTTGGAATCTTGTGGGTTTAATGCTCTATATTGCGTCTTGTTTATCTATTTTACTGTCAATTGTCTACCATACATCATATTGCATCTATTATGCTAATTCCTCACTCTTCTGCTTCTTTACTTGTCATAATATTTCTTTTTCCACTTTTTTTTGGATGTTTTTTCTTCCCTGCCCTTCTCTCTTAATGTTTTCTTTTACCATCCTTTCTCAACAAGTCTTCTTCTGAATCACACATTGTTAACTCTACTAAAACTTGGATTCAGATATAAATTCCAGGTCAGTATATGAGACTTCTCAATCAGTTAAATCACATTAATTAAATATTTGAGTTGAAATAACATGATTCAGGGTCTAAGTGGGGCAATAATGCTCTAACAACATGCTTGCTGCATTAAACCTCAATCATGTTATTTCACACTAATCAAACACTA
Source organism: Hemileia vastatrix (assembly GCA_030280995.1). NCBI lineage: Eukaryota > Fungi > Basidiomycota > Pucciniomycetes > Pucciniales > Zaghouaniaceae > Hemileia > Hemileia vastatrix. Next base: position 12,557,877 of record JASXTE010000018.1, on the reverse strand, counting down.
GACAACTTTTTTTTATAAAACAAAGATACTTTGACATACCTTAATTTATTTTAATCCAAAAATTTTCAACCTCCTATTTGGTAAACAAGAAAAAAAAGAACCAAACATTAATTAAAACTCAAATGAAATTTAATACTTTCAAGTTAAAATTACATGAATGTGTGACTAAGAGGAGAAATAATGCTTTAAAAAAATGCTTTCTGAATTAGTCATCAATCACATAATATTTACTATTCCCACAACTTGAAGAGAACAACTACAAAAAAAAATCCACATAATTTCTTTAATTTCCCAGTGGTTGTGTACAGAAAATAATCTGTAATACAAAAATAAAATTAACATAAAAAAGTATTAGTACAAACAATTACTACATCTAATAAATCTCTAGTCTAAATATTTTGTGATTGAATGACTATGAGCAACAATATTAAATTCACAACACTATTTCTGAATCAGTAATCAATCATGTAATATATTGCCCCAAATTAAAAAATTAAATGTGAAAAACCTAAGATTACTAACATACTTTTTTTTAAACTTCTATTTGTCCTTACTAGAACTGAACCTACATTAAAAAAATTCCATCCAATATTCATAATGTTATTAAAAATCTTTATTATTTTATGAAAATCTGTCTTGTAAAAATTAGATGATTGAGGGTACTAAGATTGGCGATGATTCTCTAACAACATGCTCTCTGCATTAGCCCTCAATCATGTAACTTTTCCATTTTGAAAATTATAAAATAATATTTTAAAGTTTTTTTACCATTTATGTACCTTCCATACCATGTAGCTTCTGTTCCAAAAGAAGACAGTGTAAAATAGAACTCAAAAAAACTTATCAAATTTTTTATTTATTAAAAACCTTTTTTGGTATAAATTACTTGATTGAGTTACTAAGAGGGGCAATAATGCTCTAACACCATGCTTGTTGCATTAGAAATCAATCATGTAATAATACAACAATTTTTAAAGAGTTTTTTTGAGGGAAAAACAAAAATTTTACAGACCTTAGTTTATGCAATTATAAAAATTTTAATCAATAAATATTTTCCAATAGATATGAGTGCAAAAGAACTTGAAGAAAAAAATCCAAGTCAATATCAGAACCACCCATACTAAATTAAATTTTTTGTAATGTAGCATCAATTCATTCATTCACTAAAATAATTTTTAATATTTACATACTTCATCAGTCCCTATACAAAAAAATATATTTGCCTAAATAGCATTCTCAAAACTTTTCAATATTAGTTGGTTTTTATTCACCAAATATCTTTAAGCAATGCAGGTAGATATTTTCTGGATGGCTAGCAGAAAAAGAAAGATGGGATGCTTGAAAATTGATCTCAGCTAAAAATTTTGCATGAGCAAATAGTAATTGAAGTTGAAGACATAAATAATTTCCTGCTAGTCAGATAAAAAACTTTACACATGATGTCAGGAAGTAGGAAAGACATATTCAATACACCAAAAGCCATAAATTCAATTGTATGATCTCAGGAAAATTTAAATTTATTTTGGGTTTAACATTTTCTGCTATCAAATACATGGAAGAGACAGCCAGTCAAACATTTACTGGATGGCTAACTGAAAAACCAATATACACATATTACTTGTCTTCCAGACATAATTTCAATTTCAGCTAGATGTAACATATTTCAAAAATACTTTTTGTAAAGGAAATACACACTGCTATTGAATTCCAGCCAAAGAGCTAAAAAAGGTTTTGCTGGAAAATAAAATTTTAAATGGGCATATATTTATATTGCTCACCAGCCATCAATTCAATATTGATATGTCAAAAAAGATGTGAATTCCTATCAGCCAAAAATTCCTTTTTTAGATGACTGGAAGGTTGTACAAATCAGAGATTAGAAAAGCTACAAAATTCCTGCCTGCCAGAATCAAATAAAGTCAGTTTCTGGCTGGCAGGGTAGCAGATTTTGTGGTTTGGGCAATGTAGCAGTCACTACTGAGCAATTGCTACTGCCTGTAAGCACAAATTTCATTCTTAGAAGGCAGGCAGGAAGTAAGCGATTGAATTTTGTGGTACATCCATAAATTCCAGCCAGTCAGCTTATAAGGAAATTTCTTGCTAGCTGGTAGGTTGAGGTGTTTATTGATCATAAATGATCAATGAACATGATTGATTTGCTTTCTGAATGCCAGCCAGATTAACAAGTAATTGATGGGAAGAAAGTGATTAAAATAACCTTTTGATATAATTATTTTCCTGCCAGCCAGAAGAAAGCAAATAACTTTCTGGCTGGAAGGTTGATGTACTGATCAGTGGCAATTGATTGATTGATTGATTTTCCTTCTACCTGTCAGCCATTTATACAGACTATTTCTGTCTTTCAGGCAGCTGTCAAGTCAATCAATCAATCACCACTAATATTCCTAAATTGACCTTCCAGCCATCTGGGAAGTGATTAAGTTGCTGGCTGGAAGGGTCTCTCAATTGATTTGCTAGCTGTATTCCAGAAATCTAGGAAGAAAGCTGCTGTCTAGAATACAGCAAGAAATAAGGAGTTGAAGGTGATATTTTCCAGAGAAAGGCCTGAAAGTTCCTTGAAAAACTATCACATGCCTTCCAGACAGCTGAAAAGTAATTGGTATGCTGCCTGGAAGGGCCAGGCTAAGAGTAGATTGGATGATTCCAGCCATACAGCAATAAAAATAACAGCTGTCTGGCAGGCACTAAGTGAGACAACAATCAATTAAACTAAATATCAGAATAGAAATGAAATAAAAAACATAAAGAGCCAGGAAATAAAAATGAAAGAGAAACTCAGGCCAAAAAATGAAAAATGAGAGTGTAAAACAATGTAAAAAAATTAAAAAGAGAAAAAAAGAGAGAAACAGTCATTGATGAGCCATCCAAGAAAAACTTGCTAATTAATTATTGACAGGCTCTGTAGGAAGTGATTGGAAGAAAGGTACAGGGTTGAATACTTTGTTGAAGAAAGTGTAGGTAGTGTGATTTTAATGAAGAATGACAATTTTATAATATCAACTTAAGATCGAGTCAAAGAAATAGGTGAGAGCAAGTGAATAATATGTGCAAACTTCAGAAATGGATAATATGCAACTTTCAACATCAAAAAACATTTGGCATGTAAATATGCATAATTTTCTGTCAAACCAAAATCCATTCAAAATACTTAAATCTTTAAATTCAAATTAAATATTCAATATTTCTTGACTCAATTTTAATCACCTACATTTCAATTTCAAGCTATAGTTACTTGAATTTTTCTGATTTTGTAGAATAGAATGTATGCTACTAACTCAAAAATGGTTGAACAATGACAAAAAAAAATCAAAAAAAATGATTTAGTTTAGAGTTAAGATATCCATTGGTAAGTCAATGATTAAATTTAATTTTGTTTTTGAATTTTTCCTATAGTACACATACCTTCTTTTGATTTCATACAATCTTATCCAGCATGGGGTTATGAATTATATGGAGAATTTAAGTGTAAACACATGATGAGATTGGCATTGTAAAATAACAAAAAGCAAAAAAAGAAGGCAAACCCCAGAATCAAGAATTATTGCATGAGAGGAACAATATTTTAAAAAATTTCCAGATTCAAAAAACCAATACCCCAACTAATGGGGAAGTGGTAAAGTGACAGATGAGACTTATATTCTTTAAGGGATCTTTAAGCTGTTTTCATGCTTTCAAAAGGGTACTGAATTGGTTTTAATGAAAAGGACAGGAGATCATGACACATTATTGTGTATTTTTGGTCTATTAGGGGCATACAAGGTAGTTTGGAGAAGGTGAAGCATTGAATTGGTTAAGGTACTTTCACAGAAGAATGACCTGATAAAAATTGAACAAATTTCATAGCATAAGATCAGAATAACCTTGTCAAAAATTTATAAATTCTGGCTGGGTCACAAGTTCCCCTTAATTTCCTAAATTGATTAGAATAAGGGGGGTTAGGGGTGAGGAGATAAAAACATTTTCAAGTATTATAAACATATTTTCACTTTTTTCTGGTTGTTTAAATTTTTGTATAGATTATTTCTCCTCTTAATTATTATTAATTCTCCAAACTTTATTCATGTTATTTGGAAATTTTCCTTTCTATCACTAATTATTTATGTATATTAGCTATTATGGGGTATCAATTTTGACCAATCCACAATTAAATAAATTGTGGATAAAAATCATTATACCCAATTATCTTCTGCAATTTTTTTTTCTAATACTTGGGTTATTAGACCTTTTTTCAAGGGGTCCTTTTGGTCTAGAAGTTTTATTTGAGGTTATACGAGGGTTTTTAGGGTTTTAATGGACTCTCAAAGGTAAAGTACGTATTTCTTTAATCTCTTTTATTATTTCACTCAAGTAATAAGAGGTAAGTCAAATATTAATATAAATTATAGATAAGAAATATGTTGATGTAAATACTAATGTTATAAAGTATAGAAATAATAATTTATTTGTTATAAATGTAATAAGTAAATAAGTGATGAATGTTCTGAAAAGCACAAAAGTGAGGGCCTTTTATAGGCAAAACATGAGGGAATAAAAGACACGGAATTTACAACATCTACTGTAAGAATGTGAGAAAGAAGATGACTAAAAGGAGTATATATATGACATAAGAAAATAAATTAATTGGTACGTCAACAAGGGCATCAATTTTATTAGTAATAAAGTATGAGTTCCTTGGACTGTCACAATTAAATTAATTATATTAATTTCACAGAATTCCAGATCTCTCAATGAAGTAATATAATAATCTTAAGGTTTTTTTATTAAAATTTGATTATTAATTTTTATTCCCAATCAACTATACTATTGAGCACAGTGTTAGGGAGTAAAAATGTATGGGACATTTATTAATTATTTATACTACTTAATATACTTAACTAGTTAGTTTTAAGTAATACATAATTAAATAATTAATTTTTAGTAAGAGAAAGGGGCGTGGCTTCATCTCAGTAAAATAATTAATTATTTTACCGGGTAAGTCTAGTAGCCTGGCTGACACCTTTTCTATGTCAATGCTCACGACTATCCAACATTTTTATCCTCAATTTTTCATAACCACATCTTGGAAAACTTTTTGGATGTGCCAGCCTCCCTACCTTGCTATGCACTTTTGTCCTGTCTATTCATTTTCGTTCAAAACCCCCCCATCTCATCTGTTATTTTCTTCCCCTTTTCATCTTCAAATATCTCAACATGCCTAGTCATCATAGATCTTCTCAAAGACAGCCTTCCCCCAGTTGTTCTTCAAATTCCATTACTCTCTCTTTCCCCTGCTCAGCTGAGAAATCAAAGACTGTTCAACTAAAAAAAGATGATCATCTCATACTTATCAACTGGCTAAAAATAAAAATTAATTATAATTCTTGTTTTGGTACTGAGATTGCAACTAAAGTAGGACAGCCCCCTGCATCAAAAGTCAATGGCTACATTCTAATGGCCAATGAATTACGAAATAAGACAAAGGGAAGGATTGATTTTTTACTTAAACAGATGTCTGAACATTTCAAGAATTACCAATCCAAATACAAGAAGGAAAAGACTCTTTCATTTTCTACTGGTTTTGGTATTACCGACATCAATATCCATAAGGGAATAAAATCCATAGATGATAAACTTGAATGTCTATGTCCATACTTTAAAGAGATGGATGCTATTTTTGGAGAGCAATCTGAATTTAATCCTGCCAACATGTTGGATGGTGAAGATACTATCTCCAAACATGATGTCAAAGAAATCTTTTCCCATCCTCTTCCTCCAATCAAGCCTCCCCTGTTCTGAATTCAACAAATATATATAGCTTTCCAATAGATCCTTATGGTGATATAAACCAACATGATCCCACTATAGTAAGTTTTTATTTCTTGTCTAGTTGTTTTATTTTTTTATTTCTAAAAAGGCTAATGAACAAACCCAGGATCCTAAAGCAAGTGAGTCTGAAGCTAGCATCAATGATGAAGAGAAAAATTTTACCTCCAAAAAAAAGTGAAGACCATCAACTAATTTAAATTTCAACAGTCATAGAAAGAGAAACAGAGATAGTTTTTCCCAAACCACTTTTTCTTCCATTGATGATTTCTGTAGAAAGGTGAATCTGGTAAGTGATAGCATACCTCTTAATAATTAAGTGAGCTTTTCTTTTCTTTTTTTAATATTCCTTTTCACTCTAGGTAAAGTTGAAGTTGCAAGAGATACTCTCAACTTTCAAAAGAGACAATATGAGCTCTCTTTACAAAGAACTATTTTCTTTTATTTTGTTTAGAATGTTTTTTTGACAGAATGCATTAAAGCTAATAATCAATTCTTGGCACACACTCCTCACTGAGATGTGAAACATTTTATTGCAAATTTTTAGATTATTTGTTTGTTAGGTTAAATAAATTTTGTTTTATTTCTTTATGGTGATACTTTCATATGTGCTGAATTTTTAAAGGTTTTGATTCTAGATGATTTTTTTTTTGCAAAAATTTGAAAAACTCATACATTTTTTCTTCTTTACATTCAAATAATTAAATTAACTTTTCTAAATACGGCTAAGTCAACAAAACTCTATATCTGTTTTAAAAATTTGGTAATACCCTCCCCTGCATTTTATTGAAGCAAGGGGTGGGTATCACCAAGATTTTTCTAAGTCATCAATTTTACATGTCAGATTTGAAAATTTGGCAAAACCCACCCCTGAATTTTATTGATGTAAGGGGTGGGAATCACCAAAATCTAATATAATTTAATAAATTAATATATAAACAAATAATATATATCAATATCCCTAGTTTTAAAGTAATGACAATTGCTCTAACCAAAATGTGGATAAAATCTAGAAACAAATGTTAGGAACTTTCCACAAGTGTAGGCCAAGGAAACTCATGAAACAAATAAATGTTGTCATGATTACCATTTATACAATACAGGGTTGTTGGCCCATTACTTTTTTTTTGAAATTTGAAGTATAAGAGTTATTTATAAAAAATTTATGAAAAAATAAAAAATATTTGATGACTCTACTCATCCCAATACTTTTTTGATCTACATAAATTTTTTTTATATCTGTAAATTTAACTTCTTTTTTTACATTGTTTATTTGGTGGATTAAGTTTTGACTTATTTGAAAAGAACATCCAAAATGTGTGAACTCTTGACAAGATTCCAAGCCAGGTGGAGCTTTGGCTGTTTGGTGATGATCCTGAGAAGGGTTCTAAATATTTTTGATGATTCCAGTTCCCTATCCAAAATTGATTTTAATTTGAGATCCAAAAAGTATAACCCATGAACTTTTTTTAGCTGGGGAAGGAATAGGTTGTCCAGTAATAGGATTAAAATAAGAGAAAATCCCCAAAGTAAGATTATTGGCATCATTCTTATCAGTATAAATCTTGTTATGAAAAACAGAATGTAATTTTTTCAAGTGATTGGCCAAGAAATAAATGTGATCCTAAGCTTTAGGAGATAAAATCCTATAAAATTGTCAGATCAAAGTTTCAGAAGCCTTATTCTCTAACTATGCAATATAAAAACATAAAATAAATTAAGAAACATTCCAAAAAAAAGGCTCAACTTTTAAGGTCAAAATCTCAGCAACCACTGAACCAAATTCAAACCTGTTTGTGGGAAATAAAATATAGGCTTCAGGGGAATCTTCATTTAATTTAAATATGATTTAAATAAACATAACCCTAACTTATTACATAAAAACATGAAATAATAAAATTGAAATTAGGAACAAAAGGCTCAACTTTAAAGGTCATTATCTCAGCAACCACAGAACCAAATTCAAATCTGCTAGTGGGAAATTAAAGGTAGCCTTCAGAAGAATTTTTACTTGAAAGGAAATAAGATTTGAATAAACCTAATCCTAATTCCAAGTCTGATTTTTAGAATTTTCTTAAAACTTGAAAAGTGTTAATGGAGATGAGAACAAGAAGAGTTTAATAAGTCCACTGTTATTCAGATAAGATTCATGCATATATTTAAGTATGAATTTTTCATAAAAGGAAAGAGATATCATATAGTCATGAAAAAAATGAGATGAAACTTACCTTGATTGAAATGTAGGAAAAATAGAGTGAGAAAGAATGATGTTAAAATTTGGGGGAAATTGAATACGGAAAAATTGAAATGCATAAAGAATGTGCAATTTATGTGTTTTAATGACATTAAACCAAAGGAAATTGAAATAGGGGAAAGGTGGGAAAATGTTCATGCCAAGGGGGAATGAAGAGTAGGGTGATGGAGCTAAAAAAGAAACAAAAGAAAGAGAGAAAACAAAGGTTAATTTTACCATAAAAATCAAAAATAACCACTTTCAAAAAGAATTGAATGCAAAAAAGAAAAAAAAAGAGAATATATATATATATAATTAGCAATCAAAAAATCAAAAAAAGAATAAAGTGACTTACCTGGAGAGATGAGATGAGAAAATAAATGAAACCAAATTGTTTGAGGGATATTAGAGGAGAAGAGGAAAGGGGTATGAGGGATGAATGAAAAAAAGAAACAGTGAAAAATTATGCAATTGCAGAAAATATGCAATTTCATTTTGAGCTGGTGAATGAAAACAAATGAGACATCCAAAACAGAGACATTCAGCATAAATTCAAAATAAAAATGAATATTCAAAAAAAAAACCAAACCAAGTGAATAAAGCACAGAAGTTGAACATTTGGAGAGTATGAAAAAAAAAATTAAAAGGGTTGTGTTTCAAAATGTTGGAGGGTGGTTGGCATAATGACAGAGTGTATGCTGGTGGAAAGAATGTATTGTGATTCAAGGGAGGGAAGAGCTAGTGCAGGTCTGGGATCCTCTTCTTCATAAAGTTCATTGAAAAGACTTATAAGCTAAAGTTTCTTCCAACCCAGAGTCAGAGTCAGAGTCAGCGGCTAAAACTATAGTGATAGCATTCATAGCTGTGTGAAGATGCTTCCTAGTAGAGAGGTGCTTCATTATTGTTGGTAGAAAAGGTTGTGAGCAGAAGGTTTAGGTGATGAGTGGGAAGTGGGAATTTGCCATGTTTTTGCTACAAAAATTAAGTATCATAGAGTAAAGAGACACATAAAGATGAGAAAAAAATTTATGTTTTTGCCACCAAAATTAAGTATCATAGAGTAATGAGATACATACACTACGCAATATAGGGGGTGGACTTGCTAGCAAGTCCTCAACCTGAACTCAGATGGAACTCAGATGGAACTCAGACTGAACTCATACTGAACTCTACTTGAACACCCACCTAAAACTGTTCTGCTGAGTGGTGTTCATCCCTGATTGTATGGTTCCTTTATCAATAGCTCAATGTGTGTTCAATCTGTGGTGAGTTTGGGTCCAAGGTTGTGGACTCGCTAGCAAGTCCGCCCCCCATATTGTGTGGTGATAAGGATGGCATCAACAATTATATATCAAGTGATTTTCTTACAAATAGATCATGGTTTTATGAGTTTGGGATCAGGAATTAGGAACATAAATTGGGGTATAAGAGGCGGGATAATGCATTATTGTGGATTCCTTATCCACTAGCCCTGGGGCTAGTGGATAATAATCTTCTGCAATTAATAATGTCTGATCCTGGGGAAAAAAATACCTGATATCTATTTGCAGATACTTGAACATTGATACACCGTGCAATATGGGGGGTGGACTTGTTAGAATGTCCGCAACCTTGGACTCAAATTCACCACAGATTGTACACACATTGAGCTATTGACAAAGGAATCATACAATCAGGGATGAAAACCACTAAGAAGAACAGTTGTAGGTGGGTCTTCAAGTACAGTTCAGTATGAGTTCAGTATGAGTTCGGTCTGAGTTCCATCTGAGTTTTGTCTGAGTTCAGGTTGGAGATTTTCTAGCAAGTACAGCCCCTATATTGCGTAGTGATACCCACTATTATAAAAATCTCCTGATGTATTTAATATTGAGTAAAATTATATATTATAAGTATATTCTGAATGAGGAGATATTATTAGTAAGAAACTTTTTTTATACCTTTTTAAAAGTTTTTTATTATTTTTTTTATTTGAGCAGCATTGTCTTATTTTCTTTTTTTTGCTAAAGAAAATTTATATATTAATAATCTGAATAGTTGAAAACCCCAACTTGAAAATTTTATTGGACTATCTAAAATGATACTTTGTTTCAATTATTGAGAATGTGATTTCAACATGTTCTCAACAGATAATCATTTACTCATCAGTGAGTGTTCAAATGAGCTTCAAGATGTGTTCCAAGTAAATTAAATGCTTCTTCATGATGGTTTCATCAATTCCTCAATGTGTGCTCAATTTGATATAAATTAGGGTTCAAGGTTTCAGACTTGCTAGGAAGTCTGCCCCTCATATTGGATGGTGTAACACCTATCAAATTTTTAATGAGTGAATCTATCTATAATATAACTACTTCTTTGCCTTTTTTGTACTAAAGGCTCCAATATATTTTTCAAGTAGACAATTTTATTATTTAAATTTATTAGGCAAGTGAATATTTTATTTTATACATGTCTAATAAATTGAAGATTCACAATTCAAATATTCATTAAAATTATATATGACATTATTTCTCTTACTACTAAAGCTTTATAAAATACACCAAATGAAATCTTAACATTCATTCCTTGTGAATTAATAGCCTAGATATAAAATTCAAAACATCATCTTTCCCAAAATCTTAAATTTTTTTCATATCTTAATGAAAGAATAAATTGGTAATATGATGAAGGCTTTTTTTTTCCTTACATGGAGGCAAAAAATGTGTATTTGAAATTTAAATTTAAATATATTAATTTCTTTGAAGTTAAAGTTCTGATATTAAAAAGTTAGAGATAATTTTTGGTTAATTATTAAACATTGACTTGGTTTCCTCACATATCAATTAAGTTATTATTTCACAGATTCTTGAAAATTTGTTTCACGTTTATTTACCATGAATAATTATATTAAAATAAATATTATAATATAGTATATGTTGAATAAAAATTTATGAAAATTTTAAATTTTAATTGGGATTACAAGTTCAAGTTGAAAATTTTGATATATAACAAAAGGATGATTTTATTGTATATATGGTTGTAAGTAAAATTAACAAATTTTTCCTTAAAACCATTTTATATAATATTTTTCCATTTCAATCTTTAAATTAATATTTTACATGCGTGATATTGACCGGTAATTTAATGATTCCTTACCAGATTGGAAAAAAATATTAAAAGTGTCACCATAATTGCCAGTATAAATTTATTTATTAAATTTTTAATTTAGACATTACATCAAATTTTTATTGGCACCATTGAAGGCATAAAATAACCAAACAATTGTTCATCCAATTTAAAAAAAAACTGATTTTATACTATCAATGTCTTTTTAAAGGAATAAACTTTATTTTAAAATTTTTTTTCATCAAATATTTGAGTAACTTTTATTTTGATGATGAATGAAGTTAATTATCAAATTATTAAATACATTTCCTGTTTTAGACAATCCTATAGCACTAACTTTAGGCCTTGACCAAGGGAGCTGGAGTAAAACCAGAGAGAAAACCCCCGTCCCTTTAGAAAAATAAAGTGAGATTTACCTGCTACAGTAAATTGGTTCCTGTTTACCAAAAGCCCCTTTTCCAACACACTTGACTGCCTGATCAGTCAAGAAAAAAGTCTCCAGAAAGACTACCAAAACAAAGAACTGAAATATAGACCAATGTCCACACCAGAGAAAGCAATGATACTTGATGTAAGTTGCAAATCCACACCAGAGACAGCAATAATACTTAATATAGCTTGCAAGTCTACACCAAAGAAAAAAGTTGCTAAGTTAGGTTAAATGAAGAACTAGCTTTGCAACAAACACAGCCAATTGTAGCCAGAAAAGAGTGAAAAATGAGTGAGGAACAAGGATATCATCTCCGGATGGTTGTATGATAATTAGAGTTTCCCCAAACTGTCTTATTCACTATATACACACAGACTACTAACTAAGAGCCCATGCACACACACAAATTTGGCGTTCCTGACCTTCAAATTGCATAAAACCTCCTTAGAAACGCTTTCCAGCCCTCTAGCACTGAGGCCGGCAGTCCCCCCGCCTGAAGTGGCTTGACCACCCTGAAGCCAGAAAACCACCAAAAAACTTCAAAAATATCCAAAAAAATAAACTACAACTACTAAAACCTTTAAAACACATAATTATGCTATAACAACATTGTGACATGAAATGTAGAGAAAATTTAGCTCATTCTAATGGTACTAAGCACTTAACCCTAAGACTTAAGGTTAGCCTGCAAAACACAAAAAAAAAATTCAACAGCAATCTTTTTAAATTAAAAATGAGATATTATCCACCAAATACTTAGACTATGAAAAATATCATCAAGACATAAAATATAGAGAAAATCCAGGGCTATTCAATGTTTTTATCCAATTCCCTGTTGTTTCAATATTTGTTGGGTAATTCCAGAAAAAACACCAAATAAACCAACAAAGGGCTATGCCAATGTTGGAAGACCACATTCTCCTTTACCACAACCACCATGATCAGATTTCTTTACAAATATGCTACTTACATGGGCCCCTGCCAATACTGCATTGACAACAATCTCATCTGTACCATCTCACCACCGGCTCATCCCTACAGAACCTCCTGTGATGCCTGCCACTCTAGAAAGAAGACTTGCTTCATACCTGGTCCATTGTCCTCCACAACATCTTCTCCTTCTCCACAACCTGATCCACCTTCTACCAGCACCAAAAGATCCAGGCCATCTATCCTGATCCCCAGACTGGTACACATATTACACCCTTCAAAAAAATGTGCCAACCCCACTACTACCACTAGCTCTACCATCCCTGGTTCTTCTGATGGTAAGCCCAAAACTTCTTCATACTGAAATCCAATCTGACAAATTTCCAGTTCATTTCCCTCCTGACAGTGATGATGACAATGTGGGAGCCATTGAAGCACCCCCACCTAATCCATTGTCCACCATTAAAGACAAATTTCAACAAAATTCTTCTCAACAGAAGCATCTCTTACTAAACTACTTCCAATCCACTCCTGCTAGGGACCGGCAGGATCTTGAGAAAAGGAAAAACCTCATACACCAGTTCAAAGGCAATGCTGAACATTTGGTTACATCTCTTGATTCTCTTCTGTCTGCTGACTCTTTATTAAACTCTTGACTTAGAAATAAAAAAATTCTTGACCTCTCCAGACTTCCTGAATGTAGCCAAAAATCATAAAAAAGTTCCTCAGTTTACAGTCGTGGGGGACTAGACCTCAGTTTTAAGTCTTGGGGGACCAACAGACCTCATTTTATAGTCTTGGGGGACTCAAAACCCTCAGTTTATAGTCTTGGGGGACTCAAAACCCTCAGTTTATAGTCTTGGGGGACTAAAAACCTAAATCAAAAAGACAGAACCAGAGATCAAAACATTTAAGACCCAAAGAAACAAACTAACATTCTGGGGTAACTGTTCTACAGAGCATCCAGCTCATCAGTTACCCCCACAGTTGCCTTAACAAAATTCAGAGACTCCCCTTAGATTCCCTCTGCCAGAATCAAACCAGCTCCCATTATCAGTTTATAGCCCTGAAGGACTCAACCATTAAATCCTCCTCAGTTTATAGTCTTGGGGGACTATACCATTTCTCAGTTTTAAGTCTTGATGGACTGACCAGTGTTCAGTTTAAAGTCTTGACAGACTGACCAGTGTCTTGCATAGAAAAGGTGGCACCGCCTCCATGCACAATGCTCTGCAGCCAACCTGCTGAACTTCCACTCATTCTTCACCATCTACACATCACTGATAAAAACTTCAACTCTCCTCTGGAAACCAATTATTCCTCTCATACTTCTCTTACCTATGGATCTTCATCCAGAAAATCACCATCTCTTGGTGCTTCCTTCAATCAACCTGGCACTCCTCTGCCAGTATCTAGCAAACCTGCACCAAGCAATAATATAAACAACAACAAAAACAGCCCTGCTGCTGCAACCAGGTCACAGGAACCTCCTTCTCTCCATCATCTTCTAATCACCATTTAGAGGATGACCACAAAAATCTATACCACCATCTGGTGGACCCTCCTACAACACCTATTCAACACTCTTTAGCAGTCCAGATTCCGGCTGCATACAAATTTGAGGATCTCCCAATCTGTAAGTACCAAAATAAAATAACGAAATTCAATTTCTTCAACAGAAAATAATTATTGAACCAATTCTTCTGTTTTTAGTTGGAACCCTTCCTCCTGCATCTTTATTTAGAACTGGCCATCCCCTCAAAACTACTTTGACACTGGATTACGCTGATATGAAGCAACACCTTAGCATGATGTGTTCAAACATGCTTAAGGCCTTTACTCTCTATGGTCCATTGAATGATTTTGAGAAGAATCTGAGAAAGCAACTCCTTGATGACCACTGGAAGATATCTCAAATTATCAAGCACACTTTCCAGCACTCCATTCCTGATTTTTCTTCTTCTTCCCAAATTTTACCTTCTGACCCAGTTCCTGATCACTATAACCTGTATACATTCTCCAGCAGCCTGCACTACAAAGAACACAGTTCTTCCTCTAATCCAAACAAGAAACTAAAATTCCAAGACCATCCAGACCCGCTGCCAGAGGCTTCTTCATTCCCTCATTAAATAAAAGAATTTAAAAAATTACTAAATAGAAGAAAAAAAAATAATAACAGCTAACAGATATATATATAATTTTTTTATTTTTTATTTTTATTTTTATTTTTATTTTTATTTTTATTTTTATTTTTATTTTTATTTTTATTTTTATTTTTATTTTTATTTTTATTTTTATTTTTATTTTTATTTTTATTTTTATTTTTATTTTTATTTTTATTTTTATTTTTATTTTTATTTTTATTTTTATTTTTATTTTTATTTTTATTTTTATTTTTATTTTTATTTTTATTTTTATTTTTATTTTTATTTTTATTTTTATTTTTATTTTTATTTTTATTTTTATTTTTATTTTTATTTTTATTTTTATTTTTATTTTTATTTTTATTTTTATTTTTATTTTTATTTTTATTTTTATTTTTATTTTTATTTTTATTTTTATTTTTATTTTTATTTTTATTTTTATTTTTATTTTTATTTTTATTTTTATTTTTATTTTTATTTTTATTTTTATTTTTATTTTTATTTTTATTTTTATTTTTATTTTTATTTTTATTTTTATTTTTATTTTTATTTTTATTTTTATTTTTATTTTTATTTTTATTTTTATTTTTATTTTTATTTTTATTTTTATTTTTATTTTTATTTTTATTTTTATTTTTATTTTTATTTTTATTTTTATTTTTATTTTTATTTTTATTTTTATTTTTATTATTTTTATCAACTAAACTACTAACATACTAAAAAAATTTGAAAATGAAATTAAAATGAAATGAATAAAATAATATGAACTAAATAATTATTACAAACAGTATCCCCCAGCCAATTGATGAGCTGATCCCCTGATACCTTACCCACATCCAAGTGCACCATAATTTGGATACACCTTTAAATATTTTAAATGATTTAAGATAAAAAAATTAGAGATTAAAGAAAATAATAAAAAAATGAAATATATAAAAAAAGAAAATAACATTGCCCGGCCAATTGATGAGCCTTTCCCCACCAATGCTTGCCCACATCCAGGTGACCCTGATGTGGTAACACCATAATTTTGTGATTTTTCCCTCTTTACATTCTAATAACCCCCATAAAAAATTAAAAGAAAAAAAAGAAAATAATCTATAACTACTATCTAACACAACCATAAACCAATATTCAGAAAAAAAACAAGGAAAAATTCCGGCTGCCTAGAGAATCCAGTCCAAAGAAATGATCACTGGGTGAGGTCCCTCCAATAAGTAAAAATTATGGGAGACCACCAGTGATCTGCCACCACTCCAAGAAAACAAAGAAGCCAGTCCAAAGCCAGTTTAAAGTCATAGTGGACTAGAACCTGAATAACAAAAACCAGAACTAGGATTCAACTAGGACAAACAGAATACTTGAAACAGACATTATGGGGTTACTTTTATACAGAGCAGCCAGCTCATCAGTTACCCCCACACTTGCCAAAATAAAATCTAGAAGCCCCCCCTGGGTACCTTCTAACAAACACAACATCCAACACAAAAATCCAAACCAATAAGGGTGAAGAGTCCAGCACTTGAAGGCCAAAGAGTTTCCAGTTTGAAGTCATAGAGGACTAAAACTTGTGAAGAATAACCAATGCTAGGGTTCAACCAAATTAAGAGAAGGGGTTGGAAACAGAAAATCTGGGGTAACTGTTGATAGAGCAGCCAGCCCATCAGTTACCCCCACACTTTCCACAATAATATCTAGAAGCCCCACCCATGGGTACCTTCTAAAAAAGGCTTCCAACAAAACATATGCACAGCATCACCACCAAAAAAATCCAAAATTAAAGAATGGTCCATAGTTTACTCTCATCTCAGAGTCAATCTTTTTCACATCTAGTGCCTCTTGGGTAAAATCTCTTCACCTGGTCAGCAGCCACTCTCTTCTTTAAGACTGCACCATGCAACTCTTACAAAACATAAGAACCTCCAGAAATCTGAGATCTGACTCTGTAAGGTCCATTTCATCTCTCAGCAAACATCTTTCCACACTGACTCTCTAAACTTCTATTATACACCCAAACCAAACAACCAGGTTTCAAGGGATACCTGAGTCTATGAGCCAAATTCTTGTCCCAGCATCTTACTGATTGATTTCTTATCTTCTTCATTCTAGAGTATTCCTTTTATTGACATTCCTCTTTACATTCTAGCTGATGCATCCTGGTACAGAGCAAATCTTCTGTTGAGCACACATCATCCCAGTCAATTCCAAGTTAAGAGACGGCTTCCAAATCTACCAGTAGAAAAGCTTTCTGATCAAAAATTAATTCATAAGGAGAATAGCCAGTTCTTCTTTTCACAGTGACCCTATCAGCAAATAACACCAAGGGTAAATAATGCCTCCATTTTTCAGCATTATCTCCACACATCTTCACCAAAGAATTCTTGATAACTTGATGTCCTCTTTCAACCATGCCTTCAGCTTCAGGATAATAAGGTGTAGCCACCCTGAATTTAGAACCAAGACTTGACACAGCTTCTATGAATTCAGCTCCAAAATCTGGCCCACCATCATCAGTCACCAACTTCATCAACTTGTACCTAAATACCCATTCTTTCTTCAAAAATTCTGCCACATTTTTAGCAGTCAGATTAACCAGAGGCGCTGCCTCCACCCAAACAGACAAATAATCCCTTGCAACAATCAAGTATTTATACCTTCCCTCTTTAATATGGACAGCATCCAAACTGACTCTTCCAAACCCAGTTGATTCACCAGTAGCATGGTCAACCTCTTTAGGTTTAAAGTGACTTCTTCTTTGAAATTCTTCACAAGATTGAACACAACCCTGCACAGCCAACTTCATACCTGGCCACCAAAATATGTCTGCTACTCTTCTATAAGTCTCCCCAAAGCCTCAATGACCAAGGTCTTCATGCAAAGACTTCAACACCAACTATTGACCCTTCTTCTGGGTCACCACAATTTGAGGATTTGGATGTCTCCTCCTCATCAACCTTCTTCCTTACACATAAAATCCAGGACTTTTCTTCTTGATTGCCAGCCAAGTATCATCATCACACATATCTGGCCTTTCTAAGGTCAACAGATATTCAACCAAAATAAAATGAAACCCAGTCTGACACCAGGTCTCATCTTCAAAATCAAACAAAGCAACATCCAAGGGTACAAACCTATCATCAAAATCACCAGTGTGCACATGAGCAACAGGACTGGCCCAACCAGGACACCAATCCCTAAACTTTGGTACATCTTTTCCCTTCTACTGAATCTTATGAGAATCCAGTTCACTAAAAAAAAAACCATTTCCCAAATTTGAGCCATCCCAAACAACAGCCCCATATTTGTCAAAAAAAACATCCTGATCACCAAAATCAAGAGCAGAATTATCCAGTTTAACCTTTTGGGGGAGGAGAGAACAATCATCCAGTTTAGCCTCATGGGGGAGGAGAGTGAAATCTTAAGTACCCTTTTTGCTGGCCCTAACCACTGGGAAATCTTTATCAAACTCTTCAGAATCAGAATCTTCATCTTTGGATGGTCTTCTTGACAATACATCTGGCATTGTAAAAGTTTCACCTGGCTTGTGCACCAGGTCAAAAGAAAAGTGTTGAATAAATGCCACCCACCTCATTATTGGAGCATTTGGAAGACTAGGTGTGTTGATCATTTGAACCAGAGATTTAGCGTCCACCTGAAGCTCAAAATGCTCCCCCCACAAAACAGTTTGTAGCTTCTTTAAGATTTTTGCTACACCCCACAATTCCAACTTTGGCTGAGAGTACCTAGATTCCACCTCATTAAAAGCCACAGACTCATACCTTACTGGCCTGACCTTCCCAGATTTATCTTCCTGAGACAAAACAGCACCAGCAGCAATATAACTTGAGTCCACCACCAGATTAATTTTTCCAGCCTCTCTACCATAATCCAACTTGTGAAGAATAATATCTTCACCCATTACCTTCTTCAACTTCTGAAAAGCCTCTTCACACTCTGCATCTTTCTTGGTCAGCCTCCTTAAAGGTGAAGCCAACAAAGAAAAGTCTTTAATGAAAATCCTGACATAAACACAAACTCCCAAAAATTCCCTGACTTCAGTAGTATTTTTAGGCCTTGGCCATGACTTAATTTTATTGATCTTTTTCTTGGCCACAATCCTTCTTTCTTTACATACCACATTACCCAAAATTTTCAGAGCCAGAACACAGCAACAAAACTTTGACCCAGAAATGGTCAAACCAGCCTCTTCAATCCTAAACAATACTCTCTCTAGAGTAATGGCATATTCCCAAACAAACCTCCTTATACATGGGTTCTCATACAGCACCTCATTTCCATAATCAGTGGAGGGTCCTTAAATTCCACCGTCATCAATAAAAATACCAGCATGAGTAGGAGCCTCATCCTGTAAAATCCAAGCCATTTGTGCTTGATATACTGCTACTGAATTAGTTGCTCCTTGAGGCAACCTTTTGAGCTAAAATTATCCCAGAGTAGTCTCAAATGTTGTGAGTGGCCGTGAATCTGTGTGAAGTTACCTTTCATCATAACCACCCATAATATCACCCAATCCATAACACAACCTTCCAGCAAATGCTTCGACAAAGTCCTCCACACTTGGCGGCATCCCTCCATCCTTGATAGTAACTCTATTCAGGGCTCTAAGATCATGTACCACCCTCAGCTTCCCATTCTGCTTCTTAACACAGAAAACCAGACTTGAGTAACTAGAAGTTGATTTTTCATACAATCCTTTCCTGACTCTTTCCCTAAAAATCTTTACAAAATCATCCCTGATAGCAACTAGAATTGGAATAGGTTTGATTTTCCAAGGTTCATGACAAACCACAGGAATCAAGTAAGGTTCCCCATAAGAGAGTTTCAACACACCCCTTTCCTCTTCAAAAAATGCCACCGCCTTCTCCCTCAGCACAATAACATGCAACAACAACTTCTTTTCCTCATCAGACAACCAACCGTTGTAGACAATCCTATAGTACTAGCTATAGGCCTTGACCAAGGGAGTTGGAGTAAAACCAGAAAGAATAACCCCTGTCCCTTTAGAAAAACAAGTGAGATTTACCTGTTGCAGCAAATTGGAGATCTGTTTGCTAGACCCTCTAATTAAACACTCTTGACCCCTTTAAAAGTGAAGATAATAGTCCCAGAAAGACTACCAGAAAGAGTTGAAATGAAAAGTAATATATTCCAACAAAACACAAGCCAATGAGACAGTGAGGAAAAGAGAGGCGATGAGATAAAGAGATAAGATGATTTCCTAAAAATCTTCCCACACACGCATCATACAGCCAGTGCACAGACCACCCTGACCAATTCCCCACCCAAAATCCAGCTTTCCCAGCCTTTTTCATGCATAAAAGTGCATTTTAGCGCCTCCCCAGCGCCCAGGCGGGAACACCACTTCGAGGCTGGATTCCGCTTAGGGGCCGGCAGGCCGCTTCAAGGCCCTAAAACACCCATACAACCCATAAAACCCCTAAAAACCCTAAAAACCCATAACTTCACTAATAAAACAAGATAAACACACATAAGACATACCAAAATGAAAAGAAAATGAAGGACAATAAGCTGAGACATAATAAGTGACCCTAGATTAAGCCTACATAAGCACCACTAAGCAATAAACATCCGATAAATACCAATAACAACACCATAACTTCCCTATAAAACAAGGTAACCACCCATACGGGATACCAAAATGAAGAGATAAGAAAGGACATTAAGCTGAGACATAATAATTGAACCTAGATTAAGCCTCTATAAACACTACTAACTATCTCCTAAAGATGAAAAAATCCACTAATAACACCATAACCCCAATAACACCCTACATACCAAATACCCCCAAATATGCACTCCAAAGGCCTACCCAGGTTTGGATCACCACATCCTCCCTCCAATCAAGAATTTCCCCATTCTTCTTTCACCAACAACCATGCTTGAACACCTATCCAGAATATTTACAAACAGCCCATTTCTCTCTTCCACCAGATCCTATTCCATCCTAAGTGAACTTCTGAACCAGCAATCCAAGCATCTTCTTTAAAACTTCTCTTGCACCATGCCTTTAAATTAAATATATCTCTGTGAAAAGAATCTCTTTCTTCTGTTCCTGAAATCCAAATCTGGCTGTACCAGCTTCCAACAATGAAAAGTGATATCCAGTTGACAAGGCTTCCTGACTATAACCTTCTACCAGCATAAAAATTTCCTCATTTTATAGTCTTGGGGGACTCACAACCCTCAGCTTACAGTCTTGGGGGACTAACAGCCCTCAGTTTATAGTCTTGGGGAACTCCAAAAATCCTCAATTTATAGTCTTGGGGGACTGCAAAAACCTGAATCACAGAACCCAGAACCAGAGATCAACCAGAAAAAGATTTAAAGAAGTTACTAACTTTCTGGGGTAACTGTATATAGAGCTGCCAGCCCATCAGTCACCCCCAAAATTACCTTTACAAAATTCAGAAGTTCCCCCTTGGATCCTTCTGCCTTTAAACTTCCACCTCACACTGCCTCCCATTCCTCAGTTTATAGTCTTCGGGGACTTACCATCAAAAAATCTTGAGCCCGTAATTAAAAGATCAGTTTAAAGTCTTGAAGGACTTTCCAAAAAAATCTTGAAGATATAGCCCATAAATAAAAGATCAGTTTAAAGTCATGAAGGACCTTCCAGAAAAAAAATCTTGAAGATATAGCCCATAAATCCCCAAACCAAAAACCATCAAAGCCAAAACATTTAATCTCCTTTAACAAATAAAACAAAATAAAATGGTATCCCCCAGCCAATTGATGAGCTGATCTCCTGATACCTTACCCACATCCAAGTGCACCTTGATGTGTTCACACCTAAAAAAAATTTAATTTTTGTATTTTTATTTTGACTCCTCCTCTTCTACCAAAAACATTGCCAGAGCCCTATCTTGAGCTTTTGAACAAACATAGCCTCCATTAAATATTAAAAGAAAAAAAAGAGAAAAAAAGAAAATAATCTTAAATCCACAACTTTCACAGCCAACACCCTAAAACCACATAGCAAAGCCAGCTCCAGGTCAGCAGAAAAGATCACTGGGTGGGCTCCCTCCAATAAGTAAAAATGATGGGAGACCACCAGTGATCCTCCACCACTCCAAGGAAATAAAGAAGACAGTCCATAGCCAGTTTAAAGTCATAGTGGAATTAAACAAAAAAAACCAAAACCATTAATAATGAGGGGTCCAGCGCCTGAAGACCAAAAGAATTTCCAGTTTAAAGTCATGGTGGACTAAAAACCTGTTAAAGAAAAAAAACCAATACTAAAATTCAACAAAATAAAGAGAAGGTGTTGGAAACAGACAATCTGGGGTAACTGTTGATAGAGAAGCCAGCCCATCAGTCACCCCCACACTTTCCAAAAGGAAATCTAGAAGCCCCACCCCTGGGTACCTTTTAACAAAAAGTATTTTCCAACACAAATTTTCTCCCATAAAAAACCAAAAACATTAAAAAACCATTAAAATTCTTGAAATCCAAAAAAAAATCCAATTTAGAAATAAAATTTTGCAGTTTAACCTCATGCTGGAGGTGAAATAAAACCAATAATCTTCATTTTTATCTTCATTTTATTTTAAATAAAATATCCATCTTCACTTGAATTTTTCTTTTCTTCCATCTTCATTATACTAAGATTTTTTTTCATTATTTCCCTTTTTTATATAGACTTGAACCAGAGAGACTGATAAGAATTGGACAAAAAAAATCCTGGCCAAATACATAGAGGCCAAATTAAGCAAAACCAAACAAATTACGTAGTTTATCCTCATTTCGGAGGAATCAGATTCTTGAAATCCAAAGGTTGAAACCAATAAGTTTGCCCCTAGGGCCTGAACCCCCTAAGTTCCTCTTCCAATTCTGATATCCCAACATCAGACTTCCAAACAATTCTTCCATCCTCCTCCATACACTGAGTCTACCATAGTTTACATCACCAGAATCAATAAAATATCCATCTTGTGAAACATCTGGAACCTCCACCACATCTTTAAGATCAACCTCTATACCAGTAACATCCAAAACATCACAATTTTCCTCTTCCCTACAGGAATCTTGCTTAGAATCTGCAAAATCCTCCAGAATAACATCCATAACATCAAAATAAAAATCCTCCTCCAAGCAGAGACCTTCTGATCTTGAGGGAACCACCTGAAAATAATCTTCCTCTATGAGAAAAAGATCCAAGACAGAATCTTTCTGTCCATCCAAAAATTAAACTGATACATCCTCCTCCAATAAGCCATTATCTGAACTTGAGAAAGAAAAATAATCATCCCTCAACAACCATTCATCCACCACAGATTCCTTCTCAATATCCCAAAATCCTTCTTCATGACCAGACAAGTCCTCCTTCCCACATTATTCACCCAACCTTGAGGAAATACACTGATCATCCAGTGTGTACATTTCCAAAACATCCAATGAAGCACATTCCTGAGATCCCATGGCATCCTTTGGAAAAGAAAAATCAGTTTCACAAACATCATCAGAGTCCCCATCTTCCAAAATTGATGGCTCCAACACCTCCCTAGAAACTGAATTTTCCACCACAGTCTCCTGAACCTCTCCATCCAACAGGATTTCCTCTCCAGATTCCACATCCCTATCTTTCATATCATCCAAATATCCCAAAATAACCTCCTTCAGAATAGCCATACCAGGAATCCTATTTTCCCCATTTGGAAGAGTCTTCATCAAGTCAGCCTTGAAAAGAATCTCCATAACCTCCACCTTTACATTCCTACCCATGGCACTCCAAAATACATACTTGGCCCCATCTTCATGTGGTAATATATCATTATATACCAGAAAATCCAGAGCCTCCCCAAACTCCTCCATAAATTCCCCATACTGAGAAAGAGAAGTTACACCACCTTTCAATTCCCACTTCCTAGCAATCCCATGAAGATCCACCATTGAGAAAGTAGTAGGCCACCTTTTAACCATTTCAATCTTCAGCTTCCCCCAGTCCTGACTCATATATCCTGCCATACCAGAAACTTCTTTCTCCACCTCCCTATTACCAATGAAAAAGATTACTTGCCTAACCATGTCCAACAGTGAGGCCCCATCAATCTCAGCAGCAACCTCAAACCTAGCCAAAAACCCCTTTGCATCCTCCCCCAAAAACCTTGAACCATCCCAAGACTGAATCCTAACCATCCTAGCAATTCCAAGTTACAGCCTCCAATCTCCACCAAAGATAGCCAAAGTCCCCCCCAATAGCCTTAGAGACCTAGGAGGGACCAAAACCAACAAAAAAGAAGACCCCTAGACCAACCACAAAGAGATATAGCACCAAATCCAAAATCCACCAAAGGAGATCCACCAAAGAGAGAAGCCTAGATCAACAGAGATTCCATAAAGCCAACAGATTTGTACCCCATGTTGGGGGCCAGAAATGTAGACAATCCTATAGTACTAGCTATAGGCCTTGACCAAGGGAGTTGGAGTAAAACCAGAAAGAATAACCCCTGTCACTTTAAAAAAACAAGTGAGATTTACCTGTTGCAGCAAATTGGAGATCTGTTTGCTAGACCCTCTAATTAAACACTCTTGACCCCTTTAAAAGTGAAGATAATAGTCCCAGAAAGACTACCAGAAAGAGTTGAAATGAACAGTAATATATTCCAACAAAACACAAGCCAATGAGACAGTGAGGAACAGAGAGGCGATGAGATAAAGAGATAAGATGATTTCCTAAAAATCTTCCCACACACGCATCATACAGCCAGTGCACAGACCACCCTGACCAATTCCCCACCCAAAATCCAGCTTTCCCAGCCTTTTTCATGCATAAAAGTGCATTTTAGCGCCTTCCCAGCGCCCAGGCAGGCACACCGCTTCAAGGGGTGATTCCGCTTAGGGGCGGGCAGGCCGCTTCAAGGCCCTAAAACACCCATACAACCCATAAAACCCCTAAAAACCCTAAAAACCCATAACTTCACTAATAAAACAAGATAAACACACATAAGACATACCAAAATGAAAAGAAAATGAAGGACAATAAGCTGAGACATAATAAGTGACCCTAGATTAAGCCTACATAAGCACCACTAAGCAATAAACATCCGATAAATACCAATAACAACACCATAACTACCCTATAAAACAAGGTAACCACCCATAAGGGATACCAAAATGAAGAGAAAAGAAAGGACATTAAGCTGAGACATAATAAGTGACCCTAGCTTAAGCCTCCATAAACACTACTAACTATCTCCTAAAGTTGAAAAAATCCACTAATAACACCATAACCCCAATAACACCCTACATACCAAATACCCCCAAATATGCACTCCAAAGGCCTACCCAGGTTTGGATCACCACACCGTCAAGACCAAAAATAACAACTTTCAACCTTTCCACCGTCACCCTAGCAGTTTCCACAAAATCAGGAGGATTCTTCACCAGAGGAGTACAGTACAGATCTCTTGATAAAGGAGGTCTCTTTAAAGGGGGATTCAAACCTACAGGAATAGGCACATTGACAGGCCTAATCTTCTTCTCCAACATTGTGGTCTTCCAACATTGGCGGAGCCCTTTGTTGGTTTATTTGGAGTTGTTTTGGTATGCCTTTAATGGAATTGTTTAAATAATTAGGTATTTTTGGAAATTACGCAGCAAATATTGAGACTACGGGGATCTGGATACTACCATTGGATATCCCCAGTTTTTCTCTCTATTTTACATCTTGAGGACATTTTTCATAGCTTAATTGTTTTGGGGATAATTTCTCACTTTTCATTTTAAAAGATTGCTGTTGAATTTTGTTTTTTGTGTTTTACGGGCTAACCTTAAGTCTCAGGGTTAAGTGCTTAGTACCATTGGAAAGAGTGGAATTTTCTCTACCTTTCATGTCCCAATGTTGTTATAGCGTAATTATGTGTTTTAAGGGTTTTAGTAGTTGTAGGTGAATTTTCTAAGTAGTTTGGGTGTTTTTGGTGGTTTTCTGGCTTCAGGCAGGCTTCCCAGTGTTGGGCAGACCACCTGCCTCAGTGCTAGAGGGCTGGGAAGCTCTTCTAGGGAGAGTTTATGCAATTTGGTGGTCAGGAATGCCGGATTTTCAGGTGTGCATGGGCTCTTAATTAGTAGTCTGCGTGTATATAGTGAATAAGACATTTTGGGGCAACTCTAATCATCATACAACCATCTGGAGATGATATCCTTGTTCCTCACTCAGTTTTCACTGTTTTTTGGCCACAATTTGGCTGTGTTTGTTGCAAGTGAGTTCTTCATTTAACTTAACTTAGCAACTGTTTTCTCTGTTATAGTCTTGCAAGCTATAGCAAGTATTATTGCTGTCTCTGGTGTAGATTTGAAACCTACATCAAGTATCATTGCTTTCTCTGGTGTGGACATTAGTCTAAATTTCAGTTCTTTGGTTTTGTTAGTCTGTCCAGAGACTACTTTCTTGACTGATCCAGCATTCAAGTGTATTGGAAGAGGGGTTTTTTTGGTAAACATGAACCAAATTACTGTAGCAGGTAAATCTCACTTGTTTTTCTAAAGGGACAGGGGTTTTTCTTTCTGGTTTTACTCCAACTCCCTTGGTCAAGGCCTATAGCTAGTACTATAAGATTGTCTACACTGTCAACTTGAGGGATCTTCAGGATGTCTTCACCACCAGACCTGGAACAAAAACCAAGGGTTTCCCCATTGCTCACATGTGTGGCCAAAGTAATGTTTTTAAAAGGTGTAGAAGAAACCCTGGCAGTGCAAAATTGGGAGGACTTACTTTTACTTCCCAATCTCACCACTCCAAAACTTTTCCACAATCCCACATCTTCATCTTCACTTCCATCTTCCAAATCTTCAAATCTTGATTCATCTGCTGAATCACATCTTCTAAAATTGTGCAGTTTATCCTCATGTGGGAGGCCAAAAACTTGATCTTGATGATCTTCATTCTTAAAAATTTGTGCAGTTTAACCTCTTGCTGGAGGTACAAAAACTGATCTTGACAATCTTCACAAAATTAATTTTTGTCTTCTTTCTTGATTATCTTCAGATTTATTTCTTGACTTTCTTCAATTATCTTGAATTTTTTTTTCTCTTTTCATGAGTTTTCTTCTTTCCTACAAAATTGACCAGGGGTTTCCCTAATGCTCACGGACGTGGCCAATGTAATGTTTTTGAAAGGTGTAGAAGAAACCCTAGTGGTGCAAACTTGGGTGGACTTACTTTTGGACCCCAATCTCACCACTCCACAGCTTTTCTGTATATCTTTCAATAAAGATATATAACCCATCTTCTTTTTGAACTTGAATTAAAATTAATTAAAAATCTTGAGACAGAACAGATACTTGATAAAAAAATTGAAGAATACTTGCAGAGAAGAGAAACATTAAAAAGAGAAAATTGAAAATCCACTTGGTATATCTCCAAGGGAGATGACCTGCTACAACCTGGGATTTCCTCATATTGGGGAGAGGCTGTAGGACTAGGGAGATCAGCCCTCATCACTCTAAAAAAGACAGACTCTCACTAGATCCTGAGCCACACTCCAAAAAACCAGAGGTGGCACCCACTTCTCTTCTTCTCCTACAACAATCCATGCACTGACACATGGAAGACAAGCCAGGCCTGTTTTCCCAACCATCATCTCCAGGAGATAACAACCTCATGTGAATTCTTCTTTCATCTTCACCAGTCAACTCTAAACTGATTCCCATATCAAACTGATAACCAATTCTTGCCTGAAAATCCATCAAGAATGTTCCACCCAAAACAGCTTTTACATTACCTTTAGAAATGTAAAAATGAACCTTACCTTAGGCTCCACCAACATCCAGCTTCACAAACTCAGAGGTTCCCATCAACTCAGCTACATTACCACCAATACCTCTTAAACTTCCACCAATTCCTGTCTTGATGGGGAGGCCCAAATGAGTGGCCTCAAAAAAAGAAATCAGGCTAATCTGAGAACCTGCTTCCACCAATGCCCTAGCCTCCCTTACATTCAGAGTTACATTGACATAATCCAGATGTGCAGAAAAATGAGTTTCCAACCCCTCAAAAAACTTTTCAGCAGAATAACATATGTATTCTACCTCCCCAGAAGAAACCCTTCTTCTGGTCAACAACTTTTTCTGTCTATCAGCCAACACAGGACTGATAGCATAAAATTGCCCATAATTGAGGGTAACCTGAGCCTGATTCATCCTTTCCAGGACAGATTCCATAACATTAAATTGACCAGAAACTACTAGCCTCTCAAAGTGAGCTTTGCTTCACTACCTTGGTCCTAGAAATTTCCTGAGGACTAGAACCACCAACAGATTTTCCATCAACTGGAATCAAACCAGATCCCCCACAAAAACATCTAAAATCAGCAGGCTTTTTCAATGAAGCCAAAGGGACATCCTCCTCAGAGTCGGAATCAACATCCATAGGCATTGGCTCACCATTCATGTCCAATGCTCCAAAACTAGGGGGCCCCATATCAGCAATCCCCTTCTGCATCTTGTACAGCTCCTCTTTGCTGTACTTTTTCCTAGCTGCACTCAGCTTAGGATCTACCTTTGAAGCCTTTGGCTTTGGTTGGGCCTGAGAACTGCTCTTAGGCCTTCCCACCTCTCCTGACTCTACATCATAAAATCCAGCTAAGCATTCCCCACTTAGATTCCTACCACAAGAATATAATTCCAACCCACCAAAGGAAGATGTGAATGAGACTCCATTAGCCTCCTTTCCCTTTCCCTTTCCATCATCTTTACCTTTACCAGAAGAAGAAGCCTCATTAGGAAACTCTTCAAATCTTGGCCTCCTTGAGTTGACATTGTGTCTCCTCCTTACCAACTCCACTGGTGCCTGACCATCATTAGGCTTGACAAAAGAACTATCAGGAGATTTGAACACTTTTCCATCAAATTCCACCTTCCCTTCAGACACATCTCTATTTATAGCCCGACAATCATTGGACTTGGGTCCCTTCCTTCTGCACAAAGAGCAGACCCAAGGATCACTCCTACCAGCCCTCCTTTCAAAATCTCTAGACTGAGAAGGAGCCTTATTGGCCTTCTGAGCCTCCTGAACAAAGATATGTAGCTGTTTTGTCAGATCAGCCAACTGCTCCACCACAGGGTCAACTTCTTTAGGCTTCTCAGGAGCCTTCCCCTTGTTCACACTCTCCTTTTTCCTGCACTCCTCCACATCTTCAGCCAATGCTTCACTGACCTTGCTATGATATTTAGTGCTATCCTCTTGGCAGGAATCCACTTCCAACAGTTTCAGATGTCCTTCAACAAACTCCTTCACCACTAAAAGAGAAGGCAATTTCTGATTGCCATTAGGAAGAACCTTCATCTTTTCCTTCCTAGCCAACTCCTTTAACACATCAATCCTGACATTCCTGGCCAGAGCAGACCAGAAAATGTCCCTTGAAGAGTCAGTACTCTCTAACTCCTGCATATCCACCAAGTATTCCACCACTGGCTCCAACTGAGCCAGAAACTTTCTATAAGTGTGGAGGTTATCCACACCTCCATAAGACTGAAATTCACTAGCAATCATATTGAGATACACCATTGAATACCTGGATCCCCACCTGTCTGTCATCTGCAGACACAACTTTTTCTAATCTTTCCTCCTATAACCCTCCATAGCAGCAACTTCCTTCACCAGTGCTCTGTCACCAATGTAGAAGATGACTTGCTTCACCATGTCCAAGTGAGAAGCACCATCCACATTCCCAGAAGCCTCAAACAGCTCCAGAAACAACTTCACATCCTACCCCATATACATAGGGCCCTTCCAGGACTTGATCGTAACAGAAGGCCTAAAAGAAACAGGAGGATTAACCTCCTCATTAGCACCAGCAGTGCCACTTCCACCACTAGAAAAAGAGGGTCCAGAAGCCATGGTCCAATAGATTCCAGAAAACCAATTTCCAACAAAAGAAGACAGTCCAAAAGGAACAGAAGTCCAGAAAGCTAACAAATCCTCAACCCCACGTTTGGCACCAGAAATGTAGACAATCCTATAGTACTAGATATAGGCCTTGACTAAGGGAGTTGGAGTAAAACTGGAGAGATAAACCCCTGTCCCTTCAATAAGTACCAGGTGAGATTTACTTGCTACAGCAAATTAGAGACTATTACTATACCCCTTCTAAAACACTTCTTGACTGCTTTACAAGTCTATACAGTAGCCTAGATAGACTACAGCCCAAAGAGAACCTGAAATGTAGAAAAATCCACACCAGAAAAACAAACACTGTGCACTTGTTGCACAGAAAACAGCAATGATACTTGATGCAGGTTGCAAAGCTACACCAGAGAAAACAGTTGCCAAAGTTGGGTTAAATGAAGAACTAACCTTGCAACAAACACAGTCAATTGTGGCCAAAAACAGTGAAAACTGAGTGAGGAACAAGGATATCACCTCTGGATGGTTGTATGATAAATAGAGTTGCCCCAAACTGTCTTATCCACTATGTACACACAGACCACTATCTAAGAGCCCATGCACAACAACAAATTTGGTGTTCTTGACTGCCAAATTGCACAATACCCCTCTAGAAACACTTCCCAGCCTTCTAGAACCAAGTCGGGAGGTCCCCCTGAGGGGGCCAGACCACCCTGAAGCCAGAAAACCACCAAAAATACCCAAACTACATAGAAAAATCTACTACAACTACTAAAACCTTTAAAACACGTAATTAGGCTATAACAACATTGAGATATAAAATTTAGAGAAATTTTAGCTCATTCTAATGGTACTAAGCACTTTACCGTAAGACTTAAGGTTAGCCAGTAAAACACAAAAAACAAAATTAAACAGCAATCTTTTTAAATAAAAAATGAGAAATTATCCCTTTAATACTTAAATTCTGAAAAATGTCAGCAAGACTTAAAATATAGAGAGAACCCAGGGCTATCTAATGGTAGTACCCACATTCCGGTAGTCCCAATATTTGCTGAGTAAATCCAGGAAAACACCTAATTATTAAACAATGCCATCTAAGGCATATCAAAACAACACCAAATAAACCAACAAAGGGCTCTGCCAATGTTGGAAGACCACAGCGTACCTACAATGTTTCATTTAATTTATTTTTCAACACCATAAAATTGAAGTATTTTTTCTTTTTCATTTAAAACATGGAATAATATTATTTTTAATCAAAAGATGATTGCCTTTACAGCTGCTTTTCTACATGGGTATAATTTAAAGTACCTATTGTGTCTTTTTTACAAAATGAATTTCATATAATTGTTTTTCAATTTGAAACTGATAGAATTATGAAAAAGTACCATTTTACCTATTTTATTCAGTTCTTGAACAATAATACAATCAAAATATTTACCTGAAGCACATTTTTTAACATGAGAACACTTTGCAAATTATATGGTGCTTATTCCCAGGTTGAAACTGAAATTATCTCACAATACAGCATTGAAGCAAAATCAAGCACTAAAATTAAAGTTTAAATAAATTTATACTACTTTGTTTTTATTATATTTAAAGTTTTACATCTATCTTGAATTTTGGTCTTTCATATGGAAAATTCACTAAGTAGTGATTAATTATTTCAACTAATGAGATTACTCTACCAAATAACCATATTTACATGGAATTTTGATGAAATACATCATGAAAAGTGTTCCAGAATATCATATATGTATTACATTGAATAAATTTATATT
The DNA here is from genome assembly GCA_030280995.1 of Hemileia vastatrix. Taxonomy (NCBI): domain Eukaryota; kingdom Fungi; phylum Basidiomycota; class Pucciniomycetes; order Pucciniales; family Zaghouaniaceae; genus Hemileia; species Hemileia vastatrix. Next base: position 12,526,551 of record JASXTE010000018.1, on the reverse strand, counting down.
GCAAAAATTCTTAGTAGTTGAATATTCAATAGAAAAAAAAAACAGCAAAAAGATATTTCCTTTTAATTTTAATCATCTTCATGCATACAAAAATGTAAAAAACTGGATTAAAATTCACTTGTATAAGAATTATACTTCTTTCTAGACATATAATCAAACAATTTTTCAATTATTAGTGCTCAATGTAAAGAAGCTATTAGAGGACTTCATTGAAACAGAAATTTAAAAAAAATATTTCTATCTTTTATTTTTGTTTAATTTTGAGTCTTTTCACAGTATTCTAGAATAAAAACTTGAGAATTTTGATGGTTCAATATGTTTCTTAAATAAATCCATTGAATTGAAAATAATTATATTTCATAATCAGTAATATTAAAAATAAAAAATAAAAAATCAGGTAATATGGTTTAAATTAGAAAATAAAAGCTTCAAATTCTTGGTTAAAAGGAGTTATCAATAGAAAGAACCACTGATCTTATTTTATATTTTTTCAAAAAAAAATAGAATAAAATCATTAGAGAGGTTAAAAGTGATGTTTTTGAAATAAATAGTAAAATTTTCAGTCTTTTTAATGATCAAGTGAAATTCAAAATGAAATTAAAATTGAGCTTTATGAAAAAAATTCTGTGAATGGATCAGATTATTAATCTTCCCTCATTATTATTTCTATAAATTATTCATTAAACTTTCACTATTATTCCAGCACAGACTCATCCATTTTTGGTTAAGAGCTCAAGATGAGTTCAAAGTAAAGTTCAGTCTGAGTTAAGTCTGAGTCCAGTCTGTGTTCCATCTGACTTCAAGTTGGGGACTTGCTAGCAAGTCCCCCCCAAATATTGTGTGGTGATTATTATTCATTTCATTTTATTTTCTCAGCTCTCATATTTTTTTGGGAAATTTTATTTAATTCTTTTCAAGTTTTTTATAGTATTATAGTAGTTTTAAGTAGTAATCTGTGTAAAAATAAAATAAAATAAAAAATAAAAATAATAAAAATAAATAAAAGATAAAAATAAAATATATTTTTTTATAAATTTGCTAATTTTTATTTTTTCTCTATTTATTAATTTATTTTATTTTATTTTTTTTATAATTAATGTTTGGAAGAAGAAGCTTCTGAAGGTTGGTCTAGATTATGTTGTCGTTTTTATTTCTTTTTGGGATTGGAGGATGAACTGTGTTCCTTGTGGTGTAGTCTGCTGGAGAGATTGTAGGGATTGTAATGGTCAGCAACTGGATTTGAAGGTAAATTTTGGGTGGAAGCAGAAGAGGCTGGGATGGAGTGTTGGAAGGTGTTCTTAATTATCCTGGAAATCTTCCAGTGGTTTTCAAGAAGCTACTTTCTCAGGTTCTTCTCAAATTCATTCAGTGGCCCATGAAGAGCAAATGCTTTAAGCATGTTGGAACACAACAGACTTAGGGTTTGCTTCATATCTGCATAGTCCAGTGTTAACGTGGTTTCCAGATGTTGGAAAATCCCAACAGTAGCTTCAGGAGAGGCTGGAGAGTGTTCTGGGAGCTGATTGCCAGGATCTTCTGGATGGAGCTGAAGATAAAGAGGAAGAAGCAGGTCCAAGCTCTAGAGATCTAGTGGGGGATCTGGAGATTTATTTATGTGAAGGTGAAGGTGGAAGTTTAGGATAATTGGGGTCTCTGTCACATTTTTTCTTTTTGGAGTTGCAAGAATCACAGGCCTGTTGTAGAGTTTGGCCTCAGGTGTTGGAAGAGTGAAAGTGCAAGGTCTGCACATGTGGATGCACTGTTTGAAAGTATAGTCCTTTAAAGCAGTGAAGCAAGGAAGATCTGGGTTAAAATCAGGGGATCCAGCCATGATCTGTGATGAGACAAAAATGAATAGAAAAGAGATAAGAAGAAAATTTTTATCAGTGATGGGTAGATGAAGTGAAAGTGGAATTACAGTAGGTTGGTTGTGGGGTATTGTGCATGAAATTGGTTTTGTCTTTTTATGCAAAGTGTGGAAATTTAGTGAAGACTTTAAACTGAACACTGTGGTCAGTCAATCAAGACTTTAAAATTAAAAATGTTATAGTCCCTCAAGACTATAAAATGAGGATGGTTTGATGGTTGAGTCCTTCAGGACTATAAACTGATAATGTGGTGTTGGTGTGATTCTGGCAGAGGGCATCCAAAGGGGGAGTCTCTGAATATAGTTAAGGAAAGTTTGTGGGTAACTGATTAACTGGCTGCTCTGTAGAACAGTTAACCCAGAATTTTAGTTTATTTCTTTGGTTTTTAATGGTTTAATCTCTGGTTCTGTCTTTATGATTTAGGTTTTTAATCCCCCAAGACTATGAACTGAGGGTTTTGAGACCCCCAAGACTATAAAATGAGGGCTGTTTGTCAGCCTGAATATCTCCAGGACTGAACAAAAAGTACTTATAAGTTATGTTAAACACATGGACTACACATGGGAGCAATAAATTAGAGTACACAAATAATATACATAAGTAAAATTATGATAATCTAAGAAATATGCCATTATAACACCTTATATACATGCATATATCCACCTTTTAAAAGTCTTATGTACTTAATATTAAGTTGGAATATGTTAGTTTAATCTTAAGAGCCTTAAATATAAGGCTAAATAATTTTTAAGTAGACTTAAAGCTGTTGTTTTCATTGTTTTATGTAAAAAATAAGAAATGCACTTTTAATCACTTAAAAGTTGATTATATGCACTATAATTTTAATTATATTAAAAATGTGCCTTGACAGATCGATTTGTCTTTACTAGGAATATTGATTTGGCTACTCAAAAGCATAAAAATAATACTTTCCAAATTTGGTATTTTTTATGCCAGAAATGGCTTCTGTTTACTGGCCACACACTGCCTGCATTTTTCCTGTGTGAATAGCTTCATTTTTAGCAAAGTTAGCTTTTTCACACTATAATAACCCCTATTCTATGCCCACTGTGGGGAAACACACTAAAATAGTCAACAGGTGCTTATTTAGTGTCCTAGCTTAATTACAAATGCATTGGCCCTCTTTATAAGCACTAATTTCATTAATAACCTCAATCTTGTTGCTATATTTCACTACCACGCTTAAATTTTCCTAAATTAGTCAAGGATTTAGCCGTGAAAGCGCCTGCAAAGGACTGCATGTAGTTACCCCACATCTTACGCCCTTTTTTGGGTTTCTAAGTGGTTTCTCAGTCAATATTGGGTATTTTTGAATGGGCATCTCATATAGTATAATGTCAGGATTAGCCCCAAAATTTCTACTGTTAATACCCCTTATTATTGAGTAATTGTTAGTCTTAATTTTACCTTTTTAGTCTTTTGTTTTAATTTATAACACACATATACTCTCTTTTTTGCTTATTCTTTAATTTTGATGGATTATCCCTATTACTACAGGATTTTGGCGGGTGATATCATTCAAATTATCTTATGGGTCACTCTGTATCTTGTTGGAAATGTCTATTAGCTGGAATAAGGTGTCATTAACTGTGTATAGGGCTGGTAAATCAAGGGGTTCATTGGGGAACTTATTGTGTATAAAAGGAGGGAGCTTTTGGTCTTGTTTTCTACATTCTTTATCATTACAATTAAAATATATAACCAATACAATTACAATACATATCAATAGTACTTATAAAGTCTTTGAATAGTATCTGAATTTATTAAATCTATTATTCTACCAACTATAAGATTGTAAGCCATATAAAATTAGTGAGATTAAAATTACTGAGACCCTTATATTTTAATACTTATTTGATTTTTACTACAGTATTCATATAGGACCATTTAATTCTTCTAGACACTGACCATTCAATATAGTTCATGTCTCAGTACTTGACCTCAGCCTGAAAATTGGGGACCTTTCCTCAAGAATTCTGTTTGTTATCTTCCAGTAAGTAAAAATTCAAAAAGAGCCTACAAGTAAATAAAATTCCTATAGAAATATTTGGATAATTAAAACAGGTTGGGTTCACTTATATATTTATTTCAGAAAAAGAAGCCCTGTTATATAATAAGATTGTGATATTGAATCAACAATTTTAGCACTAATTTAACATAAAATTGTTATTAGTGGGAGTCTGCCAATAGACCAATTAAATTTATGATCTTTTCAGATAATAAACCAGTTAACAAAAACTGATTAATTTTTTTATTTTAAAAGGACTCTTAATCCCTTTTTATTGGTTTGTGAAATTCATTTAATATTTAGAAAGAATCTTACTAACAGATTTTTATTTTTAAATATAAAAACATGGCTACATATTGTAGACCAGTAAAATCAAGTGATCACATAAAAGCATATTTGAATTTTGGCACTTATAAATTATTTTAACAACTACAAGTTAACAAAAAAATTTTCTTCAGTGGTATTGATAAATACTGATAAAACTCCTTTTGAAGTTTTTAAGATCTCAAATTTCATTTTTTTGATTAAAATTCCACATAAAAATGTGTGACAACAATGATATTGTGAGTAATAAGGTAAAAACTTATGGCTTAAGACCTAGAGCTGAAAGACCTGTTACAGTACATTCAAATGGTGGGCCAGGACTCTCCCACAAACAGCAACACTCCACAATTGTCTCTCAAGGAAAGGTAAAAGCTTTTAAAAAAGGTATCAATAAAGAAACAAGAAATACCTTACAAGAACAAATTCACTCCCTATCAACTCTACTGAACACCTTAACTGTAAGAGTAAAAAAAATAGTGGACCAGATAAACAATCTGGAGAAAAGAGCAGCTCAAGGTTTCATAGAAGTAAATCAAGCTCTAGTAGAAATAAAGGCTCAACCATCAACAGTGGTGCCCAAAAACTCAACAGCAACACCTCCAGCCCAAGAGGAAGACCAGAAAATTACAGTGAGCAAATGGAAGTGGGACTTTTATGCCAAAAACTACAACAACTCTCAACAGCAGGGCTCCAGAAGTCACCCTTACAGGGGAAAGCTAAGGAGAGGCAGGGGAAATGGGATAAGACGTTGGTAAGTCATCCATCTTCTCCGGATCAATTATATAATCCTAACAATGAATTACTTATAGGTAATGAGATTGATAAGGAATTACTGGATATAATTGATAAGGATTTAAAAAATTATTCATTTGAAAATAACATGTTAATCTTGTCTTTAAATGATGACAATTTACATAGTTTTATTGACCACCAGGATAATTCTATTAATATAAAAATGGAACCAAATGAAACAAATTTTGAACCTGATGATGAGTCTTATGAATTGGACACAGAGAAAATTGAATATTATCTAAAAGAAAATCCAATGGAATCAAAAATACTTATCAAATTATTATTAAGAATTAAAAAATTGGAAGAATTCTCTAGAGAGTCAAGCAGTAATACAGAAAGTGTATTATTAAACCTCACAAAATCATTGAGTACCACAGCCAATAAGTCAAAAATTATTGAAAATTCAAATAGTGAATTAACCAATGAAAATAAAAGATTAAACTCTGAGATTAAGAATTTACAAATTAAATTAGAACATTCTCAGAATATTATGGCTACTATAAAGGGACATGTAAAATTGTCTTTATCAAATTTGAATGATACATTAGCGCATGTACCTGTAATAAAAGATAGGTTACAAAGAGTAGAAATTGAAATAGCTATCATTTTGAAAAATACTGATAAAGTAAAAGATAATACCTCTTATGTGGAAAGAGTACCAGTTTTATGAAACACTCAGATGATAAACCAATTATTGAAAATGAAAATAGTGTCATGGGCTCTGAGATTATAAAATCAGTAAAGGATGAAATAAATTATCATCTTTCTAAAGTAAGTGATTTACTCAATATTCCTCAGGTTAGGGAAGCAAAAACTAACCAAAAGAACTGGCCTAAGTTAGATCAGTACCCTTCTTTTGATGGGGATTCAAAGTCTGATTGGCAACAATTCATTCAGAGAATTGATATATTAAAATTTTCATAAAAATTACCTGATGAAGATATTACATCAAAATTGATATCTTTATTTACAGATGTGGCCTTATTATGGTTTGAATCTGTATTGAGTGAGGGAATTAACTACTCCTGGAATGAATGGAAGGCACTAATTAAAAGGCAATTTGGTGGTCCAAAATTTAGAATCACTCAACAAAGATTGTATGAGAAAGCCAGATATAATCCAAATGCTGGAGTTAAACCCATGGTATTTTTAATGAATGTAATAAAAGTCATGAAATCCATGGACCCAAAAATGGATTATGATGAGTGGAAAGAAAAAATAATATATAAATTGCCTATATCAGTCAGAGACATTATTGTAGCTAGAACTGAAACCATCAGAGATCCTTCTGGGCTTATTAATGTATGCAATGAAATATTATTGAACCACAAATATGAAAACAGGTATAATAATTACAAGCAAAGTGTTGAGGTAGTAAAACCTACAACAAATAAGTTACCAGTGGAGAAGAAAAAACCTTCAGCTCCCCCTGTCCCTAAAAGACAAGAAAATAACACTTGTTATAAATGTAATGAAGCTTGGGCTAAAGTTCACACTTTTAAGAAAAGAATAAATGTTATTGAAAACTCACAAGATTCTAAACCAAGTAATCATGAAGATGAGAACGTGGAATCCAGTGAGGATTGTAAAAGTAACATTTCTTACATTGATGATGAAAATGAGATATATGTATTAGAACAGGATATTATGTTCCTGAATGATGCTATACCTCATACAGATACATCTTTAACTTCCATTGAAGAAGCTGATATTATTAAATATGTATCTCATGATACTTACAAAATAACACCTATCAGAGCACCTGTTATTATATGTGGAAAATAAATGAATGCCATTCTTGACACGGGGGCTGAAGTTAGTGCAGTTTCTATTAACACATTAATGAAACTTGATAGTAAGTATAAAAAAAACTAGAACCTGCACAGAAAAAGAACTGGATTGGTTTGGTTCAGTATTAAATCAAATTGGCAAATACAAAACTGCTGTATTCTTTAAATATAATAATGGATATGTAAGAGCAGTGTGTGAATTTGTGGTGATGGATAATAATAATTGTAGTGATTGGTTTATTATTGGCAATGACTTATTGACCAAATTTTGAATTAAACTAGATCCTGCAAATAGTTGCTTCACTATAGGCATAAATGGGAAAAGAAAATTCAAGATTTGCTCTGAAAATTCAGTTTATTCCATTGCTCCTAAAGAAGAACAACTGCAAGGTGGAAGAGCCACCTCTGAAGTGGTAGAATTAAAAAATGAAATTCAAAAACCCTCTTTCAGTCCTCAACTCTCAAAAATTGAAGAAACCAATATTTTGAGATTGATAAAATCTTATCCTATGGAATTTGCTCATGGTTCAATTGAACTAGGATTGGTCAAGGACCATGAGATGAAAATCTCTTTAAGGTGTGATTTGGATAATATTCCTGGCAGCTTGAAAAAGAAACCTTACCCAGCTTCTCCTGCAAAAAGGAAAGAAATTGAAGACAACATTAAAAATTTTTTAGAAATGGGTATTGTTGAAAAAGTGGACACAACACCTAAGTATTGTGTTATTTCACCAGCTTTAAACTCTTATGAAAAAGATAAGGTAAGATTATGGGGTGATTATAGAGCTCTGAATACATTCACTGTAGATGATATTTACCCTCTACCAAGGATAGCTTCTATCCATGCTACCTTACAAGGAGCAAAATATATTTCCTGTCTGGATGGAAACAAAGGTTACCACCAGATTTCTGTGGAAAAGAATTCTCATAATTACTTACTAATAACCACACACATGGGAATATATATATATGTGAGAATGCCTTTTGGCCCAAAGAATGCGCCTTCAGTCTTCCAAAAATTAATGGATAGTATTTTTCATCAGGAAATGGTTGAAGGATGGCTTTTGGTTTATATTGATGACATCATAGTGTTTTCAAAAAAATATATTGAACATTTAAATCATCTTAAAAGAGTATTTCAAAAGATGTATGAAATTAATATGACAATTGCATTAAAGAAATGTAAGTTTGGATTTCAATCCTTGAAAGTACTTGGACATGTTGTATCTGTATTAAAAATTTGTGTTGACCAGAACAATGTGGCAGAAATTAAAAACATTGGTATACCTAAGAATGTGAAAGATGTTCAAAGTTTTTTGGGTATGTGTGAATATTATAGACAATATATAAAAAACTACCAATCTATTGCAGACCCTTTAACAACATTAATCAGGAAAAATGAGGCTTTCATTTGGAATAATTAAAGACAACAAGCCTTTGATAAATTGAAGGAATGTTTAATATCAGCTCCAATATTGGGACTGGAAGAATATAACCTACCTTTTATCTTATACACTGATGCAAGCTTCACAGGGTCGGGTGCTTCTTTACAGAAGAAACAGATAATAAATGGAAAATTATCTAAAGTAGTTATCTGTTATATATCCAGAACCTTAAGAAAGACAGAATTAAGGTATGGTGACACCCAACTGGAATGTTTAGCCATTGTGTGGGCCTTGGAGAAACTTTCTTACTATCTGGAGGACCATAAGTTTGAATTAATAACAGATTGCAGTGCAGTAAAATCATTACTAAACATGAAAACCCCTAATAGTCACATGTTTAGATGGCAACTAGCTGTACAAGAGTACAGAGGAAGAATGAAAATCACTCACAGAGCAGGAACATTGCATTCTAATGTGGATTTATTATCTAGAAGCCCTTTGCCAAATGATACTGACAACCCAGCTTATGTACCTGAAAATGAGGTTATACATATATTTGGGATTTATATATTGGATTTAGAGGAAGAGTTTATGCAAACTATATTAGAAAATTATTCATATGATAAAGATTTGTCTAAATTATCTACCATTTTAAATGATCCAACTAATGCCTCTATGAGTGCATTAATAAAAAACCTTGCCTCCAAAGTATAAAAATGCATTTGAAAAAGGTAAACTGTAAATTGAAGATGGATACATATATTGCAGGAAAAAGCTAAATAATGTAATAGTTATACCACCTTCTATGAAAGTGCTAATGTTGAGTACTTGTCATGATGACATCTTAGCTGGTCATTTTGATTTTAACAAAACATTAACCAGAGTCAAAAATACAGCCTGGTGGATAAACATGAACGAAGATGTACAAAAATATATTGAGACATTTGAATCTTGTCAGAAATCTAAAAGATTAACTGGGAAGAGAGCTGGGTTTTTACAACAAATAGAGCATCCAAAAGCTTCATCGGAAATTATAAAAATGGATTTTTTCACTGGATTTCCATTAGAAGGAAAAGAAAGTTTCAATTCTTTCTGGGTAATAGTAGATAGATTAACAAAAATGTGTAGATTTATCCCTACGCATAAATAGGTATCTGCAAAGGACTTGGCATTACTATGGTGGACTCAAATGATGAATACTTCTGGGTTTCCCAAAGCCATAGTTTCTGATAGAGACCCTAAATTTACTTCAGAGTTCTGGACATCTTTGATGGAAGTATCAGGTTGTCAATTGAAATTGTCTACAGCACACCACCCACAAACTAATGGGCTATCTGAAAGAATGATACAAACTCTTGAAGACATGATCAGAAGATATTGTGCCTTTGGATTAGAATATAAAGAAAATGAGAAATTTACACATGACCGGGTAACATTAATTCCTGGCCTTGAATTTGCTTATAATAGCACAACTCATTCTGTAACAGAGGAAAAACCATTTGAACTCTGGCTGGGATAGGTACCAAATCCCCAGTAAATCATTTAAATAAATTACCAAGGCCAGATATACACCCTGGTACTAAATCCTTTATTCATATGCAACAAATGTGTAGAAACTATGCAGAAGAATGCATCCAAAAGGCATTTGAATATGATCTGAAAAGTTGGGATAAATCTCATAAAGAATTTGAATTCAAAAAAGGAGATGGAGTCCTAATTTCAACACTACATTTTAAGTTACAAGGTAATGTTAAATTAAAGGATCCCTTTGTAGGACCTTTTGTAGTAAGCAAAATGGTTGGTAATAATGCAGTGGAAGTCATATTATATGCCCCATATGATAGGAAACATCCGGTTTTTCCTATCTCATTATTGAAACCTTACCATGCAAATGATCCTGACTTATTTCCAAAAAGAAGGGGAAGGCCTAAAAAGCAACCTGAAGAAATTGTGGAAAAATCAGAGAATGAAAAAATACTCAAGAAAAGAATACTTACTAAAGAAAAGGGAACTGAGTATTTGTTAAAATTTATGGGGAAATCAAATGAATTTGATAAATCGATACCTGAAAAAGAAATTTCAAATCTATCCTCCCTTCTTAAAGAATTTAAAAAGAAATAAATTTCTGTTCAACAAGATGAGGGGTTAAAATCCAGTACTCATAATATTTTATTATGTTTTATTTCTTTAAAGAATTAATCTTTAATGCTACAGAAATTTCTGAATACCTGAAAAATAACAAATAAATAAGAAAAATGTATAACTTATCATTTTTTTTATTATTTTTTATGGGTGGGAAAGTGTCAGCCTGGATATCTTCAGGACTGAGTAAAAAGTACTTATAAGTTATGTTAAACACATGGACTACACATGGGAGCAATAAATTAGAGTACACAAATAATATACATAAGTAAAATTATGATAATCTAAGAAATATGCCATTATAACACCTTATATACACGCATATATCCACCTTTTATAAGTATTATGTACTTAATTTTAAGTTGGAATATTTTAGTGTAATCTTAAGAACCTTAAATATAAGGCTACATAATTTTTAAGTAGACTTAAAGCTGTTGTTTTCATTGTTTTATGTAAAAAATAAGAAATGCACTTTAAATCACTTAAAAGTTGATTATATGCACTATAATTTTAATTATATTAAAAATGTGCTTTGACAAATCAATTTATCTTAATTAGGGCTATTGATTTGGCTACTCAAATGCATAAAAATAACACGTTTCAAATTTGGTGTTTTTTATGCCAGAAATGGCTTCTGTGTACTGGCCACATACTGACTGCATTTTTCCTGTGTGAATAGCTTCATTTTTTAAAAAGTTAGCTTTTTCACACTATAATTACTCCACATTCTATTCCCACTGTTGGGAAACACGCTAAAATAGGCGACAGGCACTTATTTAGTGTCCTAGCTTAATTACAAATGCATTGACCCTCTTTATATGCACTAATTTCATTAATAACCTCAATCTTGGCACGTTATTTCACTACCATGCTTAAATTTGCCTAAATTAGTCAAGGATTTAGCTGTTCAAGCACCTTTCAAGGACTTCTTGTAGTTACCCCACATCTCACGCCCTTTTTTGGGTTTCTAAGTTGTTTCTCAGTCAATATTGGGTATTTTTGAATGGGGATTTCACGTAGTATAATGTCATGATTAGCCCCAACATTTCTACTGTTAATCCCCCTTATTATTGAGTAGTTATTAGTCTTAATTTTCCCTTTTTAGTCTTTTATTTTAATTTATAACACACATATACTCTCTTTTTTGCTTATTCTTTAATTTTGATGGATTATCCCTATTACTACAGGATTTTGGCAGGTGATATCATTCTAATTATGTTATGGGTCACTCTGTATGTTTTTAGAAGTTTCAATTAGCTGGAATGAGGCGTCATTAACTGTGTATAGGGCTGGTAAATCAAGGGGTTCATTGGGGAAGTTGTTTTGTATAAAAGGAGGGGGTTTTTGGTCTTGTTTTCTACATTCTTTATCATTACAATAAAATATATAAGCAATACAATTACAATACATATAAATAGTACTTATAGAGTCTTTGAATAGTATCTGAATTTATTAAATCTATTATTCTACCAACTATAAGATTGTAAGCCATATATAATTAGTGAGATTAAAATTACTGAGACCCTTATATTTTAATACTTATTTGATTTTTACTACAGTATTCATATAGGACCATTTAAATCTTCTAGAAACTGACCATTCAAGCTATTTCACATCTCTTTACTTGATGTGAGCCTGAAACTGTTAGTTCCCCAAGACTTAAAACTGAGGATGAGTTCCCCAAGACTGTAAACTGAGGAATTTTTTATGATTGGCTACATTCAGGAAGTCTGGAGGATGGTGAAGAATTTTCATTTCTAAGTCAAAAGTTCATTAAAGAGTCAAGTTGTAGAAGAGAATCAAGAGATGAAACCAAGTTTTCAGCATTAGCCTTGAACTGGTGGATAAGGTGTTTCCTTTTCTCAAGGTCCTGTGGATTTCTGGCAGGAGTGGATTGTAAGTGCCTTAGTAGAAGGTTTTTTTGTTTGGAGGATTGTCTTTGGAACTTGGCCTTAATGTTGGGAAAGTGGTTAGGTGTTTGTGGTTCAATGGATCCTACATTGTCATCATCAATTTCAGAAGATGGAGGAACTGAGAAGTCATTAGTTTTAAAAGGAGAAAGAAAGAATAATAATATTTTACGATAAGATGGACCAAGAATGGTAAAATTGGTTGCTTTAGTGGTTTTGGAACTCATTTTTGAAGGGTGTAGTTTGTTGACAAAGCTGGGTATCAGTATGGATGGCCTGGATCTTTTGGTGCTAGTGAAAGATGGAACAGGTTGAGGTGGAGGTGAAGCTGTTGCAGAGGATAATGGACCAGGTCTGCAGCAAGTCTTCTTTCTGGATTGGCAGACATCACAGGAGGTTCTTTATGGATGAGCTGGTGGTGTGATGGTGCAGATAAGATTATTGTCAATGCAGTATTGGCAAGGGCCCATTTCAGAGGCAGATTTTGAAAGAACTCTGAACATGGTGTATCTGATGAAGAAGAATGAGGAAATTCTCAATAGGAGGGAGTATGTGGTCTTCCAAAATTGGAAGAGGCTTTTTTTGGGTTGTTTGGTGCTGTTTGTGTATTTCTTTCAGCCTGTATATCCCCAGGACTGAGTAAAAAGTACTCATAAGTTATGTTAAACACATGAACTATACATGGGAATAATAATTGAGAGTACACAAAACATTATACATAAGTAAAATTATGATAATACATAAAAAATGCCATTATAGCACCTTATATACACGCATATATCCACCTTTTATAACTCTTATGTACTTAATATTAATTTGGAATATTTTAGGGTAATCTTTATAACCTTAAGTATAAGGCTACATAATTTTAAGTACACTTAAAGTTTTTATTTTCACTGTTTTATGCAAAAAACAATAGATGCGCTTTATTTCACTTAAAAGTTGATTATATGCACCATAAATTTGAGAATATCAAAATTGCGCTTTGGCAGATCAGTTTGTCTCATTTAGGAATATTGATTTGGCTACTTAAATGCATAAAAATAACACTTTTCAAATTTGGTGTTTATATGCCAGAAATGGCTTCTGTGTACTGGCCACATACTGCCTGCTTTTTTCCCATGTGAATAGCTTCATTTTTAGCAAAGTTAGCTTTTTCACACTATAATTACCCCACATTCTACACCCACTGTGGTGAAACATGCTAAAATAGGCAAGAGGCGCTTTTTTAGTGTCCTAGCTTAATTAATAATGCATTGACCCTGTTTATATGCACTAATTTCATTAATAACCTCACTCTTGGCGTCTTATTTCATCACCACGCTTAAATTTGCCTAAATTTAGTCAAGGATTTACCCATGCAAGCGCCTGCCAAGGACTGCATGTAGTTACCCCACATCTCATGCTCTTTTTTTGAGTTTTTGGGTGGTTTCTGTCAGGCTAAGTCCAAGTCCAGAGACGTGAATAGCTTGCTGGTCTAGTGTCTAGAAGATTTACAAAAGGTCCCAAATGAATACAATGGTGTAAGACAAGCAAGTAGTGGAATAAAATCAATTATAAGACTCATTAATTTACTCTCACTTATTATAACTGGTATTACAAGGCTTATTGTTGTGCAGAAAAATAGATGTAATATATTTAAAATACTATTCAAAGACTCTCTAAAGTACTAATGAAATGTAAGATAAATTGCATAGGTTATATTGTAATTGTAATTGTAAAGATAATAAATTGAATGTAGAAAACAAGACCAAAAACCCCCTCCTTTTATACCCACTAAGTTCCCCAATAAACACCTTGAAGTACCATCCAATACAATGTTAATGACGCCTTCAAACAAGTAATAGACCTTTCCATCAACGCCCCTAGTGACCAATAACAAAATTAAACAAACAACAACCACTAAAATCCTATTAATAATAAGGGAGATCCATCAAAATTAAAGAAAAGACAAAAAGAGAGTATATGCGTGGAAAACAATATTATAACAAGGTTAAAGGAGACTTTTTAAGGTTAATTATAGCTTAATAATAAGGAGGATTCACTGTAGAAATAATGGGGCTAATCCTGATATTATACTATGTGAAATTCCCATCCAAAAATAACCAAAATTGACTGAGAAACCACCCAAAAACTTAAAAAAGAGCGTGAGATGTGGGGTAACTACATGCAGTCCTTGGCAGGCGCTTTCACGGGTAAATCCTTGACTAAATTTAGGCAAATTTAAGCGTGGTGATGAAATAAAGTGCCAAGAGTGAGGTTATTAATGAAATTAGTGCATATAAACAAGGTCAATGCATTATTAATTAAGCTAGGACACTAAATAAGTGCCTGTCGCCTATTTGAGTGTGTTTCCCCACAGTGGGCGTAGAATGTGGGGTAATTATAGTGTGAAAAAGCTAACTTTGCTAAAAATGAAGCTATTCACACGGGAAAAAAGCAGGCAGTATGTAGCCAGTACACAGAAGCCATTTCTGGCATAAAAAACACTAAATTTGAAAAGTGTTATTTTTATACATTTAACTAGCCAAATCAATAGTTCTAAATGAGCCCAATTGATCTGTCAAAGCGCAATTTTGATATTCTCAATTTTATAGTGCATATAGTCAACTTTTAAGTGAAATAAAGCGCATTTCTTGTTTTTTGTGTAAAACAATGAATATAACAGCTTTAAGTGTACTTAAAAATTATGTAGCCTTATACTTAAGGTTCTTAAGATTACTCTAACATATTCCAACTTAATATTAAGTACATAAGACTTATAAAAGGTGGATATATGCATGTATATAAGGTGTTATAATGGCATTTTATGTGTATTTTACTTATGTATACTGTTTGTGTACTCTCATTTATTGTTCCCATGTATAGTTCATGTGTTTAACATAACTTATAAGCACTTTTTACTCAGTCCTGGGGATATACAGGCTGACACTCGCCCACCCAAAAAAACAATAAAAAAAATGATAAGTTATACATTTTATTTATTTATTTGTAATTTTCAGGTATTCAGAATAATTCTGTAGCATTAAAGATTAAACTCTAAAGAAATAAAACATAATAAAATATTATTAGTACTGGTTTTTAACCCCTCAGCTGGTTGAACAGAAGTTTATTTCTGTTTAAATTTTTTAAGAAGGGTGGATAAATTAGAAATTTCTTTTTCAGATATCCATTTATCAAATTCATTTGATTTCCCTTTAAATCTTAGTAAATACTCAGTTCCTTTTTCTTTAGTAAGGATTCTTTTCTTGAGTATTTTTTCAATCTCTTCTTTTTCCACAATTTCTTCAGGTTGCTTTTTAGGCCTTCCCCTTCTTTTTGGAAATAAGTCAGGATCATTTGCATGGTAAGGTTTTAATAATGAGATAGGGAAAACTGGATGTTTCCTATCATATGGAGCATATAATATGACTTCCACTGCATTATTACCAACCATTTTGTTTACTACAAAAGGTCCTACAAAGGGATCCTTTAATTTAACATTACCTTGTAAGTTAAAATGTAGTGTTGATATGAGGACTTCATCTCCCTTTTCGAATTCAAATTCTTTATGAGATTTGTCCCACCTTTTCTTTTCATATTCAAATGCTTTTTGTATACATTCTTCTGAATGCTTTCTACACATTTGTTGCATATGAATAAAGGATTTGGTACCAGGGTGTATGTCCAACCTTGGCAATTTATTTAAAAGATTCACTGGTGTATTTGGAACATACCCCAGCCAGAGCTCAAAAGGTTTTCTCTCTGTTACAGAATGAGTTGTGCTATTATAAGCAAATTATAAGCCAGGAATCAAAGTTACCCAGTCATGTGTGAATTTCTCATTGTCTTTGTATTCTAAACCAAAGGCACAATATCTTCTGATCATGTCCTCCAGAGTCTGTATCATTCTCTCAGCCAGGCCATCAGTCTGTGGATGGTGTGCTGTAGACAATTTCAACTGACACCCTGAAACCTCCATTAAGGATGTCCAGAATTCTGAAGTAAATTTAGGGTCTCTGTCAGATATAATGGCTTTGGGGAACCCAGCAGTGTTCATCATTTGAGTCCACCAAATTAAGACCAAGTCTTTTGCAGATACCTTTTATGGGTTGGAATAAATTTACACATTTTTGTAAGTCTATCCACTATTACCCAGCAAGAATTGAAACTTTCTTTTCCTGCTAATGGAAAACCAGTAACAAAGTCCATGTTTATAATTTCCCATGGAGCTTTTGGTTGCTCTATTTGTTGTAACAACCCAGCTCTCTTACCTGTCAATCTTTTAGATTTTTGGCAAGAGTCACATGTGTCAATGTATTTTTGTACATCATCCTTCATGTTTATCCACCAGGCTGTGTTTTTAACTCTAGTTAATGTTTTATTGTAATCAAAATGACCAGCTAAGATATCATCATGACAAGTATTTAACATTAACTCTTTCATAGATGGAGGTATAACTATTACATTACTTAGCTTTTTCCTGTAATATATGTATCCATCTTCAATTGAAAATTTACCTTTTTCCAACGCATTCTTATACTTTGGAGGTAAAGTTTTTATTAATGCACTCATTGAGGCATTTGTTGGATCATTTAAGATGGTTGAAAGTTTAGACAAGTCTTTATCAGATGAATAATTATCTAATATTGTTTGCATAAACTCATCTTCTAAATCCACTATATAAATCCCATATATATGTATTACCTCATTCTCAGGCACATAAGCTGGGTTGTCAGTATCATTTGGCAAAGGGCTTCTAGATAACAAATCCACATTAGAATGAAATGTACCTGCTCTATGAGTGATTGTCATTCTTCCTCTGTATTCTTGTACAGCTAGTTGCCATCTAAACATGTGTCTATTAGGTGTTTTCATGTTTAGTAATGATTTCACTGCACTGCAATCTGTTATTAA
Organism: Hemileia vastatrix; assembly: GCA_030280995.1. Classification (NCBI taxonomy): domain Eukaryota; kingdom Fungi; phylum Basidiomycota; class Pucciniomycetes; order Pucciniales; family Zaghouaniaceae; genus Hemileia; species Hemileia vastatrix. The sequence goes on along the minus strand of JASXTE010000018.1, from coordinate 12,509,415 downwards.
CTCAAACTTCTGGTCTTCCAGATAATAATGAAGTTTTTCCAAGGCCCACACAACGGCTAAACATTCCAGTTGTGTAGCACCATACCTTAATTCAGTTTTCCTTAAGGTTCTGGATATATAACAGATAACTACTTCAGATAATTTACCACCAATTATCTGCTTCTGCTGTAAAGCAGCACCTAACCCTGTAAAGCTTGCATCAGTATACAAGATAAAAGGGAGGCTAAAATCTGGCAGTCCCAAGATTGGAGCTGACATTAAACATTCCTTTAATTTATCAAAGGCCTGTTGTCTTTCATTATTCCAAATGAAAGCTTCATTCTTCCTGATTAATGTTGTTAAAGGGGCTGCAATTGTTTGGTAGTTCTTGATATACTATCTATAATATCCGCACATACCCAGAAAGCTTTGTATATCTTTTACATTTTTAGGTATATCAATATTTTTTATTGCTGCCACCTTGTTCTGATCCACACAAATTTGTAAGCCAGATACAACATGTCCAAGTACTTTCAAGGATTGAAATCCAAACTTACATTTTTTCAATGCTATTGTCATGTTAATTTCATCCATCTTTTAAAATACTCTTTTCAGGTGATTTAAATGCTCATCATATGTTTTTGAAAACACTATGATGTTATCAATATACACTAATAGCCATCCTTTAACCATTTCCTGATGAAAAACACTATCCATCAATTTTTGGAAGACTGAAGGGGCATTTTTAGGTCCAAAAGGCATTCTCACATACTTATATATCCCCATATGTGTGGTGATTAGTAAGTAATTCTGAGAACTCTTTTCTACTGGGATCTGGTGGTAACCTTTTTTTCCATCCAGACTTGAAATATATTTAGCTCCTTGTAAGGTAGCATGGATAGAAGCTATCCTGGGAAGAGGGTAAATATCATCCACTGTGAATGTATTTAGAGCTCTATAATCACCACATAACCTTGCCTTATCTTTTTCATAAGAGATTAAAACTGGTGGTATTACACAATATTTAGGAGTTGTGTCTACTTTCTCAACAATACCCATTTCCAACAACATTTTAATGTTGTCTTCAATGTCTTTCCTTTTTGCAGGAGAAGCTGGGTAAGGTTTCTTTTTTAAGCTGCCAGGAATATTATCCAGGTCACAACTTAAAGATATTTTCATTTCATGGTCTTTGACCAATCCTAGCTCATTTGAACTGTGTGCAAATGCCCTAGGATAAGATTTTATCAATCTCAATATATTGTCTACTTCAATATTTGAGAGTTGAGGACTAAATGAGGCTTTTTGGATTTCATTTTCCAACTCAAGCATCTCAGAAGTGGGCCTTCCACTTTGTTGTTCTTCCTTTGGAGCAATGGTATAAACAGAATTTTCAGAGCAAATCTTGAATTTTCTCTTCCCATTTACTCCAATGGTGAAGCAACTATTTTCAGGATCTAGTTTAATACCAAATTTGGTCAATAAGTCATTGCCAATGATAAACCAATCACTACAATTAATATTATCCATGACTACAAAATCACATACTGCTCTTACAAATCAATTATGATATTTGAAGAAAACAGCAGTTTTGTATTTGCCAATTGGACTTAATACTAAACCAAAACCTCTCCAGTTCTTTGTCTGTACAGGTTCTAGTTTTTCTTTGTACTTACTATCCAGTTTCATTAATGTATTAACAGAAACTACACTACCAGCAGCCCCAGTGTCAAGAATGACATTCATTTCTTTTCCACATATTATAACAGGTGCTCTAATAGGCTTGATTTTGTAAGTATCATGATCTACATCTTTAATTATTTCAGCTTCCTCAATGGAAGTTAAAGATGTATCATTGGAAGATATTGTATCATTCAGGAACATAATATCCTGTTCTAATACCAATACTTCATTCTCTTCATCACTGTAAGAAATGTTACTTTTACAATCCTCACTAGACTCATCCTTTTCATCTTCATGATTACTGGGTTCAGAATCTTGTGAGTTTTCAATAACATTTATTCTTTTCTTACAGGAATGACCTTTAACCCAAGTTTCATTACATTGATAGAAAGTGTTACTTTCTTGTTTCTTTGGAACAAGAGGAGCAATAGGTTTTTTTCTTTCTACTGGTAACTTACTTGTAGTAGGTTTTATTACTTCAACATTTTGCTTATAAGTGTTGTACCTTGTCTTATATCTGTGGTTTAATAATATTTCATTGCATATATTGATAAAACCAGAAGTATCTCTAATGGTTTCAGTTCTAGCTACAATAATGTCTCTGACTGATATAGGCAATTTATATATTATTTTTTCTTTCCACACATCAAAATCCATTTTTGGATCCATGGCTTTCATGATTTTTATCAAACCCATTAAAAATACCATTGGTTTTTCTCCATTACTTGGAGTATATCTTGATTTTTCATACAATATTTGTTGAGTGATTCTGAATTTTGGACCACCAAATTTTCTTTCAATTCGTGCCTTCCATTCATTCCAAGAGTAATTAATCCCCTCACTCAATACAGATTCAAACCATAATAAGGCCACATCTGTAAGTAAAGATATAAGTTTTGATGTAATTTCTTCATCAGGTAACTTGTATGAAAATTTCAAATTATCAATTCTTTGTATGAATTGTTGCCAATCAGATTTTGAATCCCCATCAAAGTTAGGGTACTGATCTAATTTAGGCCAGTTTTTCTGGTTAGTTTTTACTTCCTTAACCTGAGGAATATTAAGTAATTCACTTACTTTTGACAGATGATCATTTATCTCATCCTTTACTGATTTGTGACTCTCAGAACTTATACCACTATGTTCTTTCTCAATTAATGATTTATCAAATGATTCTCTCTTATTTACTGGTGTATGGTTTTTATAAGAGGTGTTTACGTGCCTATTGTCATTATTTTTAATATGTTAGCTACTTCTATTTCTAGTATCTGCAATCTATTTTGCAAAGCAGGTACATGTGAAAGAGTATCATTTAAATTGGAAAAAGACAATTTTACCCGTCCCTCAATAATAGCCATAGTATTCTGAGATTGATCCAGCTTACTGTGTAACTGCTCAATATCAGATTTTAATTTGATATTCTCATTTAACAAATCATCATTTGACTTTTCAATGATCTTAACTTTATTGGCTGTGTGAGTTAAAGATTTAGTGAGGTTTAATATTACCTCCTCCATGTCAGTTGAAGACTCCTTGGAATATTCTTCTAACTTTTCAATTCTTAATAACAATTTATTTATTATAGAAGATATCATAGGGTTTTCTTTCATAAAACCATTAATTTCTAACTCAGAAGTGCTATCAAGATTATATGGTTCAAGATTTGATTCATTTGTTTCAATTTTTATATTTTTATTATCACCATTATCAATAAAGCTATGTACAATGTCATCCTTTAAAGATAAATTCAAATCACTATTATCAAATGAATAATCCTGAATATCATTATCAATCAATCTTAATACCTCATTATCACCTATAAGTAATTCATTGTCAGTATTATATTGTTGAACATTAGAAGGTGGATGACTTACCAAGGTCTTATTCCACTTCCTCTTCCCCTTTTTCCCTTTCCCCTGTAAGGGTGATGGCTGGACTCTTGATGAGGGTTGCTGTTGTAGTTCTGGGCATACCAGTCCCATTTCCATTTGCTTACAGTTATCATCTGCTCTTCTCCTGGAGCTTGAGAAGGAGCTGGTTGATTGTTTGAGGGAGTTGTTACTGGTTTCACCTGTGCCCTTAGGTCTGTTATTTGTTGGTTGACCTCCATGAAGGTTTGGCCTGCCCTTTTCTCTAAATTCATAATCTCCTCTTCCATCCTGTTTACCTTTACTGTCAAGCTGTTGTGTAATTGAGATAGGGAGTGAATTTGTTCTTGAAGGGTATTTTTTGATTTTTTGATCTTTACAAGGTTGAGAAGCCTTTCTTTCTCCTCCAGACTCATATGAGGAGTGTTGCTGGGGGAGGTGTCCTCCATGGTGACGTCCTGCAACAAATTTATTAGTTCTTGGTCTTAAGTCATAAGGTTTTGCCTTATTACTTACAATGTCAACGTTGTCACTCATTTTTATCAGTGAAAGTTGGACCAGAGGTTTGAGAAATGTGATTCAAACTACAACAGAGTTTTATCAGTATGTTATAACTCTACTTAAGGCAATTAAATTGCTTACTAGTAGGTTTTAAGTGGATAAAATAAGTGCCAAAAGTCAAATATGCTTTTATGTGGTCACTTAATTGGAGTGGTCTACAATATGTAGCCGTGTTTTTGTATTTTTTTAAAAAGAAAATTTGTCAGTAATAGTCTTTTCAAAATCAAAAAATTTTAATGAACAAACCAGAAAAAGGGATTAAAAGTCCTGTAAACAGAGAAACAATCAATCAGTTTTTATTTATTGGTTTATTATTATCTGCAAAGAACACAATTTTAATTGGTCTATTGACAGACTCCCACTAAGAACACGTTTTTTGTTCAATTAGTGGTAAAATTGTTGATTCAATATCACAATTTTATTATATATATAACTGGGCTTCTTTTTCTGAAATCACTAAATATTTAGTGACCCAACCCTTTGTAATTATAATCCAGATATTATATATAAGGATTTCTAATCACTCAAGCCTCAATTAATTTTTATTTTTACTTACCTGAATAACCACTTGAATTCTTGAGGAAAGGCTCCCAGTTGTCAGGCTAAGTCCAAGTCCAGAGACGTGAATAGCTTGCTGGTCTAGTGTCTAGAAGATTTACAAAAGGTCCCAAATGAATACAATGGTGTAAGACAAGCAAGTAGTGGAATAAAATCAATTATAAGACTCAGTAATTTACTCTCACTTATTATAACTGGTATTACAAGGCTTATTGTTGTGCAGAAAAAAAGATGTAATATATTTAAAATACTATTCAAAGACTCTCTAAAGTACTAATGAAATGTAAGATAAATTGTATTGGTTATATTGTAATTGTAATTGTAAAGATGATAAATTGAATGTAGAAAACAAGACCAAAAACCCCCTCCTTTTATACCCACTAAGTTCCCCAATAAACACCTTGAAGTACCATCCAATACAATTTTAATGACGCCTTCAAACAAGTAATAGACCTTTCCATCAACGCCCCTAGTGACCAATAACATAATTAAACAAACAACAACCACTAAAATCCTATTAATAATAAGGGAGATCCATCAAAATTAAAGAAAAGACAAAAAGAGAGTATATGCGTGGAAAACAATATTATAACAAGGTTAAAGGAGACTTTTTAAGGTTAATTATAGCTTAATAATAAGGAGGATTCACTGTAGAAATAATGGGGCTAATCCTGACATTATACTATGTGAAATTCCCATTCAAAAATAACCAAAATTGACTGAGAAACCACCCAAAAACTTAAAAAAGAGCGTGAGATGTGGGGTAACTACATGCAGTCCTAGGCAGGCGCTTGCATGGGTAAATCCTTGACTAAATTTAGGCAAATTTAAGCGTGGTGATGAAATAAAGTGCCAAGAGTGAGGTTATTAATGAAATTAGTGCATATAAACAAGGTCAATGCATTATTAATTAAGCTAGGACACTAAATAAGCGCCTGCCGCCTATTTTAGTGTGTTTCCCCACAGTGGGCATAGAATGTGGGGTAATTATAGTGTGAAAAAGCTAACTTTGCTAAAAATGAAGCTATTCACACGGTAAAAAAGCAGGCAGTATGTAGCCAGTACACAGAAGCCATTTCTGGCATAAAAAACACCAAATTTGAAAAGTGTTATTTTTATGCATTTAACTAGCCAAATCAATAGTTCTAAATGAGCCCAATTGATCTGTCAAAGCGCAATTTTGATATTCTCAATTTTATAGCGCATATAGTCAACTTTTAAGTGAAATAAAGTGCATTTCTTGTTTTTTGTGTAAAACAATGAATATAACAGCTTTAAGTGTACTTAAAAATTATGTAGCCTTATACTTAAGGTTCTTAAGATTACCCTCACATATTCCAACTTAATATTAAGTACATAAGACTTATAAAAGGTGGATATATGCGTGTATATAAGGTGTTATAATGGCATTTTATGTGTATTTTACTTATGTATACTGTTTGTGTACTCTCATTTATTGTTCCCATGTATAGTTCATTTGTTTAACATAACTTATAAGCACTTTTTACTCAGTCCTGGGGATATACAGGCTGACAGTTTCTCAGTCAATATTGGTTATGCCGGAATGGGAATTTCACATAGTATAATGTCAGGATTAGCCCCATCATTTCCACAGTGAATTCCCCTTATTATTAAGCTATTATTAGCCTTAAAAATTTCTCTTTAGTCTTTTATTTTATTGTTTAATACGCATATACTCTCTTTTTATCTTATTCTTTAATTTTTATGGATTTCCCTTATTATTACAGGATTTTGACGGTTGTTACTCTTCTAATTATGTCATGGGCTACTGGGGATGTTGATTAGCATGTCTATTAGCTGGTTTGAGGCGTCATTAACTGTGTATTGGAGTGGTAAATCAAGGGAATCATTGGGGAACTCAGTGTGTATAAAAAGAGGAGGTTTTTGGGTCTTGTTTTTACATTCTTTATCATTACAATTTACACCATATAAGCAAATAGATTACAATACAAATCAATTAGTACTTTTATAAGTCTTTTGAGTAGTATCTGAATTATTAAACTCTATTTTCTACCAACTAAAAATATTTTAAGCCACATATAAAAATAGTGAGAATTATATTACTGAGACCTTTATTTTGAATTAAATTTTACTATTTGTTGGATTTATACTACAGTATTCATATAGGACCATATAAATCTTCTAGACAAAGACTTTTAAAGCTAGTTCATGTCCTTTTATTTGATCTTAGCCTGACAATTGGGGGCCTTTCCTCAAGAACTCTGTTATAAGCCAGTAAGTAAAAGTTTCAAAGAAGGTACACATAAATAATATCCCTATAGAAAAATTTGGATAATTACAACAGGTTGGGGTCACTTATATTGTGATTTCAGAAAAAGAAGCCCTGTTATATAAAATTGTGATATTGAATCAACAATTTTTACCACTAATTTAACATAATATAATTTTTATTAGTGGGAGTCTGTCAATAGACCAATTAAATTTGTGTACTTTTCGGATAATAAACCAATTAAACTGATTAATTGTTTTCTTTTAAACAGGACTTTTAATCCCTTTCTATTGGTTTGTAATATTCATTTAATATTTGAAAAGAATCTTACTGACAGTTTTCTTTTTTAAATAAAAAAACACGGCTACATATTGTAGACCAGTTAAATCAAGTGACCACTTAAGAGCATATTTGACTTTTGGAACTTAGAAATTCACTTCATACTAATAAGTAAGCAATAAAATTGTGTTCAGTTGTATTGATAAATACTGATAAAACTCCTTTTTGAAGCTTTCATATCTAAAATTTCAATTCTTTAAATAAATTCCACATAAAAAATGTGTGACAACAATGACATTGTAAGTAATAAGGCAAAACTTTATAACTTAAGACCTAGAGCTGAAAGACCTGTTACAGGACATTCAAATGGAGGGCCAGGACTCTCCCATAATAAAAAACACTCCACCAATGTCTCTGGAGGAAAGGGAAAAGCTTTTAAAGCAAGTTTCAATAAAGAAAACAAAAAATACATTACAAGAACAAATTCACTCCCTATCCACCCTACTGAACACCTTGAAAATAAGAGTCAACAATATAGTGGACCAGATCAACAATCTGGAGAAAAGAGCAGCTCAAGGTTTCATCGAAGTCAACCAAGCTCTAGTGGACATAAAGGCTCAACCACCAACAGTGGCACCCAACAGTTCCATAGCAACACCTCCAGCCCAAGAGGAGGATCAAAAAATTACAGTAAGCAAATGAAAGTGGGATTGGTATGCCCAAAACTACAAAAACCCTCAACAGCAGGGGTCCAGAAGTCACCCTTACAGGGGAAGTGGGATATGACCTTGGTAAGTCATCCAACTCCTCATGGTCAATTGTATCAACCTAACAATGAATTACTTATAGGTAATGAGATTGAGAAGGAAGTATTAGTTATAATTGATAATTATTTATAGGAATATTCATTTGAAAAAAAATATGTTAAACTTGTCTTTAAATGAGGACAATGTAAATAGTTTTATTGATCACCAGGATAATACTATTAATGTAAAATTGGAACCAAATGAATCAAATTATGAGTCTTCTGAGTTGGACACAGAAAAAATAGAATATTTTTTGAAAGAGCATCCAATGGAATCAAAAATAATAAGTAAATTATTATTGAGAATTAAAAAATTGGAAGAGTTCTCAAAAGAGTCAAACAATAATACAGAAAGTGTATTATTACAGCTATCACAATCATTGATTACCATAGCCAATAGATTGAAAAATATTGAAAATTCAAATGATGAATTAATCAATGAGAATAAAAGATTGAACTCTGAGATTAGACATTTAGAAAGTAAATTAGAACACTCTCAGAATGTTATGGCTACCATTGAGGGACGTGTTAAATTATCTTTTTAAAATGTAAATGATACTCTGAATCATGTACCTGTAATAAAAGATAGGTTACAAAGAGTAGAAATAGAAGTAGCAAGCATTTCGAAAAATACTGAAAAAGTAAAAGATAACACTTTATATGTGGCAAGAGTACCTGTTTTCATGAAACACGCAAATGAAACACCAATGATGGAACATGAACATAGTGTCATGGGCTCTGAGAACAGTAAATCAGTAAAAGATGAAATAAATGATCATCTTTCCAAAGTGAATTACTTAATATTCCTCAGGTTAGGGAAGCAAAAACTAACCAAAAGAACTGGCCTAAGTTAGATCAGTACCCTTCCTTTGACAGGGATTCAAAATCTGATTGGCAACAATTCATACAAAGAATTGATAACTTAAAATTTTCATACAAATTACCTGATGAAGAAATTACTTCAAAATTAATATCTTTATTTACAGATGTGGCCTTATTATGGTTTGAATCTGTATTGAGTGAGGGAATTAACTACTCCAGGAATGAATGGAAGGCACTAATTGAAAGGCAATTTGGTGGCCCAAAATTTAGAATCACTCAACAAAGATTGTATGAAAGAACAAGATATAATCCAAGTACTGGAGATAAACCCATGGTCTTTTTAATGAATTTAATAAAAATCATCAAAGCTATGGATCCGAAAAATGGATTATGATGAGTGTAAAGATAAGATAATATACAAGTTGCCTATATCAGTTTGAGACATTATTGTAGCTAGAACTGAAACCATCAGAGATACCTCTGGGTTCATTAATATATGTAATGAGATATTATTAAACCACAAGTATGAAACCAAGTATAGTAATTACAGACAAATTGTTGACATAGTAAAACCTACTACAAGTAAATTGCAAGTGGAGAAGAAAAAAAATTTAGCTCCCCTTGTCCCTAATAGACAAGAAAATAACACTTGTTATAAATGTAATGAACCTTGGGTTAAGGGTCACACATGTAAGAAGAGAATAAATGTTATTGAAACCTCACAGAACTCTGATCCAAGTAATCATGAAGATGAGAACGTGGAATCCAGTGAGGATTGTAAAAGTAACATATCTTACAGTGATGATGAACATGAGATATTTGTATTAGAACAAGATATTATGTTCCTGAATGATGCTATACCTCATACAGACACATCTTTAACTTTCATACAGGAAGCTGAAATAATTAAAGATGTATCGCATTATAATTATAAAATAACACCTATCAGAGCACCTGTTATCATATGTGGAAAAGAAATGAATGCCATTCTTGACACTGGTGCTGCAGGTATTGTAGTTTCAATTAATACATTAATGAAACTTGACAGTAAGTACTAGGAAAAACTAGAACCTGTTCAGACAAAGAACTGGAGGGGTTTTGGTTCAGTTTTAAATCCAATTGGCAAATACAAAACTGCTGTATTCTTTAAATATAATAATGGATATGTTAGAGCAGTGTGTGAATTTGTTGTAATGGATAATAATAACTGTAGTGATTGGTTTATTATTGGCATGATTTATTGACAAAATTTAGCATTAAACTAGATCCTGCAAATAGTTGCTTTACTATAGGCATGAATGGTAAGAAAAAATTCAAAATATGTTCTGAAAATTCAGTGTATGCCATTTCTCCTAGAGAAGAACAACATCAAGGTGGAAGAACCACCACTGAAATGGTTGAATTGGACAATGAAATCCAAAAGGCCTCTTTCAGTCCTCAACTCTCAAAAATTGAAGAAGAAAATATTTTGAGATTGATTAAATCATATCCTATGGCATTTGCTCATGGTTCAAATGAACTAGGATTGGTCAAAGACCATGAGATAAAAATCTCTCTAAGCTTTGATTTGGATAATATTCCTGGCAGCTTGAAAAAGAAACCTTACCCAGAATCCCCTGCAAAAAGGAAAGATATTGAAGACAATATAAAAATGTTGTTGTAAATGGGTATTGTTGAAAAAGTGGACACAAAACCTAAGTATTGTGTCATTTCACCAGTATTGATCTCTTATGAAAAGGATAAGGGAAGATTATGCGGTGATTATAGAGCTCTGAATACATACACTGTAGATGATATTTACCCTCTACCAAGGATAGCTTCTATCCATGCTACTTTACAAGGAGTAAAATATATTTCCTGTCTGGATGGAAACAAGGGCTACCATCAGATTCCTGTGGAAATGAATTCTCAAAATTACTTATTTATAGCCACACATATGGGTATATATAAGTAAGTGAGAACTCCATTTGGCCCAAAGAATGCGCCTTCAGTCTTCCAAAAATTAATGGATAGTGTTTTCCATCAGGAAATGGTTGAATGATGGCTTTTGGCCTATATTGATGACATCATATTATTTTAAAAAACATATGATGAACATTTAAATCACCTGAAAAGGGTCTTTCAAAGGATGGATGAAATAAATATGACAATCGCATTAAAGAAATGTAAGTTTGGATTTCAATCCTTGAAAGTACTTGGACATGTTGTATCTGAATTACAAATTTGTGTTGACCAGAATAAGGTGGCAGAAATTAAAGACATTGGTATACCTAAATATGTAAAGGAGGTTCAAAGTTTTTTGGGTATGTGTGGATATTACAGACAGTATATTAAAAATTACCAATCCATTTCAGCTCCTTTAACAACATTAATCAGGAAAAATGAGGCTTTCATTTGGAATAATGAAAGACAACACACCTTTAATAAATTAAAGGAATGTTTAATATCAGCTCCAATATTGGGACTGCCAGATTTCACCCTACCTTTTATCTTGTACACTTATTCAAGCTTCATAGGTTTAGCTGCTGCTTTACAGCAGAAACAGATAATAAATGGAAAATTATCTGAAGTAGTTATCTGTTATATATCCAGAAACTTAAGAAAAACAGAACAAAGGTATGGTGCCACACAGCTAGAACTTTTAGCCATGGTGTGGGCTTTGGAGAAACTTCATTACTATCTGGAGGACCAGAAGTTTGAACTTATAACAGATTGAAGTGCAGTAAAATCATTACTAAACATGAAAAACCCTAATAGGCACATGTTTAGATGGAAACTAGCTGTACAAGAGTACAGAGGAAGAATGAAAATCACTCATAGAGCAGGAACATTGCATTCTAATGTGGATTTATTATCCAGAAGTCCTTTGCCAAATGATGCTGACAACCCAGCTTATGTACCTGAAAATGAGGTTATACATATATTTGGGATTTATATAGTGGATTTAGAGGAAGAATTTATGCAAACTATATTGGAAAACTATTCATCTGATAAAGATTTGTCTAAACTATCTACCATTCTAAATGATCCAACTAATGCCTCCATGAGTGCATTAATTAAAACCTTGCCTCCAAAGTATAAAAATGCATTGGAAAAAGGTAAATTATCAATTAAAGATGGATATATATATTACAGAAAAAAGTTAAGTAATGTTATAGTAATACCACCTTCTATGAAAGAGTTAACGTTGAGTACTTGCCATGATGACAACTTAGCTGGTCATTTTAACTTTAACAAAACATTAACCAGAGTTAAAAATACAGCCTGGTGGATAAACATGAAAGAAGATGTACAAAAATACATTGAAACATGTGACTCTTGTCAGAAATCTAAAAGATTAACTGGGAAGAGGGCCGGGTTGTTGCAAAAAATAGAGCAGCCAAAAGCTCCATGGGAAATTATAAACATGGATTTTGTAACTGGCTTGCCATTAGCAGGAAAAGAAAGTTTCAATTCTTGCTGGGTAATAGTAGATAGATTAACAAAAATGTGTAAATTTATCCCTACCCATAAAGAGGTATCTGCAAAAGACTTGGCATTACTATGGTGGACTCAGATGATGAATACTGCTGGGTTCCCCAAATCGATAATCTTTGACAGAGACCCTAAATTCACTTCAGAGTTCTGGACATCTTTGATGGAAGTATCAGGTTGCCAATTGAAATTCTCTACAGCACACCATCCACAAACTGGCGGGCTGGCTGAGATAATGATACAAACTCTAGAAGACATGATCAGAATATATTGTACCTTTGGATTAGAATACAAAGACAATGAGAAATTCACACATGACTGGGTAACCGTCAGGCTGAGGTCAAGTACAAAGATGTGAACTAGCTTGAATGTTCAGTTGTCTAGAAGATTTTAATGGTCCTATATGAATACTGAAATTTAAATCCAACAAGTAGTAAAATATAATCAAAATTAAAGGTCTTAGTAATATAATTCTCACTATTTTTATATATGGCTTAAAATCTTTTTAGTTGGTATAAAAATATATTTTAAAATTCAGATACTATTCAAAAGTCTTATAAAAAGTAATAATTGATATGTATTGTAATTTGTTTGGTTATATTGGTTAAATTGTAATGATAAAGAATGTAGAAACAAGACCCAAAAACCTCCTCCTTTTATACACACTGAGTCCCCCAATAATTCCCTTGATTTACCATCCAATACACAGTTAAGGACGCCTCAAAACAACTCATAGACATGCCCATCAACATCCCCAGTAACCAATGACATAATTAGAAGAGTAACACCCGGAAAAATCATGTAATAATAAGGGAAATCCATCAAAATTAAAGAAAAAGACAAAAAGAGAGTATATACATATAAAACAATAATATAAAAGACTAAAGGAGACTTTTTAAGGTTAATAATAGCTTAATAATAGGGGGGATTTACTGTAGAAATGGAGGGGCTAATCCTGATATTATACTATGTGAAATTCCCATCCAAAATAACCAATATTGACTGAGAAACCACCCAAAAACCCAAAAAAGAGCGTGAGATGTGGGGTAATTACATGCAGTCCTTGGCAGGCGCTTGAACAGGTAAATCCTTGACTAAATTTAGGCGAATTTAAGCGTGGTGATGAAATAAAGTGCCAAGAGTGAGGTTATTAATGAAATTAGTGCATATAAACAAGGTCAATGCACTATTAATTAAGCTAGGACACTAAATAAGCTCCTGTCGCCTATTTTAGCGTGTTTCCTCAAAGTGGGCGTAGATTGTGGGGTAATTATAGTGTGAAAAAGCTAACTTTTCTAAAAATGAAGCTATTCACACGGGAAAAAAGCAGGCAGTATGTGGCCAGTACAAAGAAGCCATTTCTGGCATAAAAAACACCAAATTTGAAAAGTGTCATTTTTATGCATTTAAATAGCCAAATTAATAGTCCTAAATGAGAAAATTTGATCTGTCAAAGCGCAATTTTGATATTCTCAAATTTATGGCACATATAATCAACTTTTAAGTGAAATAAAGCGCATTTCTTGTTTTTTGCATAAAACAGTGGAAATAACAACTTTAAGTGTACTTAAAAATTATGTAGCCTTATACTTAAGGCTCTTAAGATTACCCTAACATATTCCAACTTAATATGAAGTACATAAGACCTATAAAAGGTGGATATATGCGTGTATATAAGGTGTTATAATGGCATTTTTTTGTGTATTATCATAATTTTACTAATGTATACTGTTTGTGTACTCTCATTTATTGTTCCCATGTATAGTTCATGTGTTTAACAAAACTTATAAGCACTTTTTACTAAGTCCTGGGGATATACAGGCTGACAGTAACATTTATTCCTGGACTTGAATTTTCTTATAAAAGCACAAGTCATTCTGTAACAGAGAAGAAACCATTTGAACTCTGGCTGGGATACGTACCAAATACCCCAGTAAATCATTTAAATAAATTACCAAGGTTAGATGTACATTCTGGTACTAAATCCTTTATTTATATGCAACAAATGTGTAGAAAGAATGCAGAAGAATGCATCCAAAAAGTATTTTAATATGAAAAGAAAAGGTGGGATATATCTCATAAAGAATTTGAATTCAAAAAGGGAGATGAAGTCCTTATATCAACACTACATTTTAACTTACAAGGTAATGTTAAATTAAAAGATCCCTTTGTAGGACCTTTTTAGTAAACAAAATGGTTGGTAATAATGCTGTGGAAGTCATATTATATGCCCCATATGATAGGAAACATCCAGTTTTCCCTATCTCATTTTTGAAACCTTACCAAGAAAATGATCCTGACTTATTTCCAAAAAAAGTGGATGGCTTAAAAAGCAACCTGAAGAAATTGTGGAAAAAGAAGAGATTGAAAAAATACTTAAGAAAAGAATCCTTACTAAAGAAAAAGTAACTGAGTATTTATTAAGATTTAAAGGGAAATCAAATGAATTTGATAAATGGATACCTGAAAAAGAAATTTCAAATTTATCCACCCTTCTTAGAAAATTTAAACAGAAATAAATTTCTGTTCCACCAGCTGAGGGGTAAAAACCAGTACTCATAATGTTTTTTTATGTTTTATTTCTTTAAAGAATAATCTTTAATGCTACAGAATTAATCTGAATACCTGAAAATTAACAAATAAAAAAAATGTATAACTTATCATTTTTTTATTGTTTTTTTTGGGTGGGAGAGTGTCAGCTTGTATATCCCCAGGACTGATTAAAAAGTACTCATAAGTTATGTTAAACACATGAACTATACATGGGAATAATAATTGAGAGTACACAAAACAATATACATAAGCAAAATTATGATAACACATAAAAAATGCCATTATAACACCTTATATACACGCATATATCCACCTTTTATAAGTCTTATGTACTTCATATTAAGTTTGAATATGTGAGGGTAATCTTAAGAACCTTAAGTATAAGGCTACATAATTTTTAAGTACACTTAAAGTTGTTATTTTCACTGTTTTATGCAAAAAACAAGAAAGGCGCTTTATTTCACTTAAAAGTTGATTATATGTGCCATAAATTTGATAATATCAAAATTGCGCTTTGACAGATCAATTTTTCTCATTTAGGACTATTGATTTGGATATTTAAATGCATAAAAATGACACTTTTCAAATTTGGTGTTTTTTATGCCAGAAATGGCTTCTGTGTACTGGCCACGTACTGCCTGCTTTTTTCCCATGTGAATAGCTTCATTTTTAGCAAAGTTAGCTTTTTCACACTATAATTACCCCACATTCTACGCCCACTGTGGGGAAACAGACTAAAATAGGCAAGAGGCGCTTATTTAGTGTCCTAGCTTAATTAATAATGCATTGACCCTGTTTATATGCACTAATTTCATTAATAACCTCACTCTTGGCAACTTGTATCATCACCATGCTTAAATTTGCCTAAATTTAGTCAAGGATTTACCTGTGCAAGCGCCTTCCAAGGACTGCATGTAGTTACCCCACATCTCACGCTCTTTTTTGAGTTTTTGGGTGGTTTCTCAGTCAATATTGGTTATTTTCGAATGGAAATTTCATGTAGTATAATGTCAGGATTAGCCCCATAATTTCTACAGTGAATTCCCCTTATTATTAAGATATTATTAACCTTAAAAATTCCTCTTTAGTCTTTTATATTATTGTTTAATACACATATACTCTCTTTTTATTTTATTCTTTAATTAAGATGGATTTCCCTTATTATTACAGGATTTTGACGGTTTTTACTCTTATAATTATGTCATGGGTTACTGGGGATGTTGATGGGAATGTCTATTAGTTGGTTTGAGGCGTCATTAACTGTGTATTGGAGTGGTACATCAAGGGAATCATTGGGGAACTCAGTGTGTATAAAAGGAGGAGGTTTTGGGTCTTGTTTCTACATTCTTTATCATTACAATTTACACCATATAACCAAATCAATTAGTACTTTTATAAGTCTTTTGAGTAGTATCTGAATTATTAAACTCTTTTTTTCTACCAACTATAAATATTGTCAGCCACATATAAAAATAGTGAGAATTATATTACTGAGACCTTTATTTTGAATTATATTTTACTATTTGTTGGATTTATACTACAGTATTCATATAGGACCATATAAATCTTATAGACAAAGACTTTTCAAGCTAGTTCACCTCCTTTCAGTTGATCTTAGCCTGACAATGTCTTAATTGACATTGGTTGAAGAGTCACTACGCAATATAAGGGGTGGACTTGCTAGCAAGTCCTCAACCTGAACTCAGATGGAACTCAGACTGAACTCATACTGAACTCATGCTGAACTCTACTTGAAGACCCGCCTAAAACTGTTCTGCTGAGTGGTGTTCATCCCTGATTGTATGGTTCCTTTATCAATAGCTCAATGTGTGTTCAATCTGTGGTGAGTTTGGGTCCAAGGTTGCGGACTCGCTAGCAAGTCCGCCCCCCATATTGCGTGGTGAGTTAGGTGATGTTTTTCTTTTATTCAGTTAATATTGAGACCATGGTTATGTGGGTACCATCATTCGATAGCCCTGGTTTTTCTCTATATTTAATGTCTTGATGATATTTTTTATATTCCAAGTTTTAAGGGGTCATTTCCTCATTTTTCAATTTTAAAAGATAGCTGTTTAATTTTGTTTTTCGTGTTTTACGGGCTAGCCTTAAGTCTTAGTTTTAAGTTCTTAGTACCATTAAGTAGAGCTAATTTGTCTCTATATTTTATGTCATAATGTTTTCATAGCTGAATTTGGTGTTTTAAGGGTTTTAGTTGTCATGGTGGATTTTTCTAAGTTTTTGGGGCTTTTTTAGATGTTTTTTGGTGTTTTTTTGGTTTCAGGGAGGTCCACTGCCTCAGTTATAGAAGGCTGTGAAGCGTTTCTAGAGGTATTTTATTCAATTTGGCTGTCAAAGGCACCATATTAGTTGCTGTGCATGTATTTTTAGATAGGTGGTCTATGTGTACATACTGAATAAGACAGTTTGGGGCAACTTTAATTATCATACAACCATCTGGTAATTATATCAATGTTTCTCACTCAGTTTTCACTGTTTTTTGGCCACAATTTTCTGTGTTTGTTGCAAGGTTAGTTCTTCATTTAACTTAACTTTAGCAACTGATTTATCTGTTGTAGCTTTTCAACCTACATCAAGTATTTTTGCTGTGTTTGTGCAACAAGTGCACTGTGTCTTTGGTTTCTGGTGTGGATTTATCCGCATTTCAGGTTTTCTGGTTCTTTGGTTCTCAGTAGTCTGCTATTGGCTACTGCCCTGACTTGTAAAGCAGTCAAGAAGTTGTTTGGAAGGGGGAATCGTAACAGTCTCTAATTTTCTGTAGCAAATTAATCTCACCTGGTTTTTCTCAAAGGGACATGGGTTTTTCTCTCTAGTTTTACTCCAACTCACTTGGTCAAGGCCTATAGCTAGTACTATAGGATTGTTTACAAAGATTGTTATCAATTGTTTGTTATTTAAAAAACAGTTGTTATCAATTGATTGTTAACTAACAAACAATTTAGAACAATCATTTTTTAACTAACAAACAATTGAGAATGATTGTTTGTTAATAATTATATAGACAAGACTGGGTAAGGGGGGGTTTGGAGGGGGGTAAGAGGGGGTTATTGGGGGGTTTGAAGCAGGTGTAGGGGGATTTGAGGGGGAATTATTAGGAGTTTTTAGGAGGGGTTTGAAGTGGGGGTAGGGGTGGTTTGAGGGAGGGGGTTTGAAAGGGTTATAGGGGATGTTTTAAGCGGGTGTAGGGTGGATTTGAGGGAGTAATAGGGGGAAGAAAATGGGGGTTTGAGGGAGTAATAGGGGGGAATAAAGAGGGGTGAGAGACAGCCAAGGAGGAAGTAAAGGGGGGTGAGAGGCAGCAAAAGAGAAGGGAAAGGTGGGAATGAGGACACCAAGGAGGGGGGAAAGGTGGGATAATGACTAGGCCAAGGAGGGATAAAGAGGGGATGATGGAGAGTAAAAAAAAGAGAAAAAAGTGAGAGAAAGAACAAACAAATAAAAAGATTTAATTTAAACTTGAAATCCACAAAAAGAACAACTTACAAAAAAAAAGAAAACAAAGAATCAAAATAAATGAATAAAATGACTGACCTGGAGAAATGAGATGAAAAAATATGTGAAACCAAATTGTTTGAGGGATGTTTGAGGAAAGGAGGAAATGGATATGAGGGATGAATGAAAAAAAGAAACAGTGAAAAATTATGCAAATGCAGAAAATATGTGCTTTCATGTTGAGCTGATGAATGAAATCAAATCAGACATCCAAAAAAGAGATATTTGCCATAAATTCAAAAAAAAATGAATATGCATAAAAAAACACCAACCCAAGTGGATTAAGCAGACAGGTTGAAAATTTGAAGAGTATGAAAAAAAAAAATAAAAGTGTTGTGTTTCAAAATGTTGGAGGGTGATTGGCATAATGACAGAGCATATGCCAGTGGAAAGAATATTTTGTAATTCAAGGTAGGGGAGAGCTGGAACAGGTTCAGTATCCTTGTCTTCATAAAGATCATTCCACTCATCCTTTAAATCAGCTAGAATATTGTGGAGTATAATGCAAGTCATTATCCAATGATTTGCAGTTTTGATTTCCATTTTTTTTGAAATTTGATTCTGAGTTCCTGGAGGCTTGAAAATCTTCCCTTTAAAATCCCAATAGCATGTTCATTCTGTACTCTTGATTGGGAAAGATGTTAATTAAAGGTGGTTTTGGGGTCATTTTCTAATTTTGCTTCACAGAAAGGAGGTATAATGTACTTTCCACTTGCATATGCTTAGTCTGCAAGGAGGTACTGAGATTTGTCAAAGTATGAGTCAGGACTTTGAGAAATCCTCATTCTTTGGAAGAAGGAAGAGTCATGAGATGAGCCAGGGAAGCCACTATTAAAAGCAATAAACTTTTTGTTGATGTCACAGACAAGTTGAATTGCAATAGAGTATTTACAAAGAAGATAAAAAGTTAGTTTATGAAAGATGTGAAATTAGAGAACATTTTGAAGAAACCTTTTTTTGCAATGAAAATAATGGTTGCCATCATGAGCAGGAATTGGGCTCAAAGGTATAGTTATACCATCAACAAAACCTACACATCCAGGGAAACCTTTGGCTTGCATTACTTGAGAGGATTCAAGTCTCTCTTGTGGAGTTGGCCAAGCAAGTGTTTGAGACTTGAGAGAAAGGATGGCAATCATGCAGCACTTGGTGTATAATATGACAGTACCATATCCTATGGTAAAGAGATTATCTAAACATCTTAAAGAAGCACCATTTCTATTTGAACCAAAGCGACATAGTGCAACAGCATGTTTAAAGGCAGGATTACACTGTTTGTTATAGGAATTGTTATGGAAGATATGATGATTAGAGATGAGTTGAGAAAGTTTGAAAAAAGAATCAGGAGAAGTTCAAAAAAGTGGTGTGAAGTTTAAATGAGGAATTTCAAGAATTGAGGCAAGATCATATCTGGGATCATTATAAAGATTTGGCCCCCTTGGGATGACATAACGCTTTTTGGAAAGAAAAGACATATAAGCTAAAGTGTCTTCCAAACCAGAGTCAGAGGCTAAAACTAATGTGATAGAACTCATAGCTGAGTGAATTTTCTTCCTAGTAGAGAGGTGCTTCATTATTGTTGGTAGAAGGTTTAGGTGATGAGTGGGAAGTGGGAATTTGCCACCAAATGAGCAGGTGGGGTGTGTAGATAAGAAAAAATGTTATGTGTTTGCCACCAAAATTAAGTATCATAGAGGGAAGAGACACATAAGGATGAGAATAAATGATATGTTTTCACCACCAAAATTAAGTAGCATAAAGTGAAGAGACACATAAGAATGGAATCCACAATTATATGTAATGTCACTTGCTTACAAATAAATCATGGATTTGATGAGTTTGGGATCATGAATTAGGAATGGAAATTGGGTTATAAGAGGTGGGATAATGCATTATTGTGGATTCCTAATCCACTAGACCCAGGGATAGTGGATAAGAACTATTGGCAATAAATAATTTCAGATGCTGGAAAAAAAAATTCCTGATCCCTAATTGCAGATCCCTGAACATTGATACCCCCTATTATTTCACTATAATAATGAAAAACAACAGCTTTAAGACCACTTAAAAATTATTTAACCTTATTTATTACATCTTTAAGATTACCCTAACATATTCCAGCCTAATATTTAATGCATCAGATCTATAAAATATGGATACATGCATGTAGTTAAAGTATTATAATGGCATATATTGTGTAATGATTTATTTCACTTATGTATCCATATAAGGGGGTATCAATGTTAGGGGATCCGCAATCAGGGATCAGGAATTTTTTTCACAAGTATAAGACATTATTGATTTCAGAATATTTTTATCCACTATTCCCAGGGCTAGGGTATAAGGATTGCACAATAATGCATTATCCCACCTCTTATACACCAATTTCCATCCCTAATTCCTGATCCCAAACTCATCACATCTATGATTGATTTGTCAGCAGGTCACATGACATATAATTGCAGATGTCATCTTTATTTCTCTCTTCACTCTATTCAACTCAATTTTGTTGGCAAACACATAATAGGGGGTATCAAAGTTTGAAATTTGTAATTCTTTAAAATTAATTTCACAACACAAAAAGAAAGCCACAAACTCAACATTAATTCTCAGTAAAAAGGTATTTTGTGGGCACAATATGGCATATTTTAAAAAATAATCATGGTTGATTTGCTGGAGAAAAGAGTTATTTTGAAATGAAAGATTTCTAAATTTGATACCCCCTAATATTTTTTCTATCTACACACCCCACCTGCTCATTTGGTGGCAAATTCCCACTTCCCACTAATCACCTAAACCTTCTACCAATAGCCTTTTCTACCAACAATAATAAAGAACCTCTCTACTAGGAATAAACTTCATTCAGCTATGAATTCTATCACTTTAACTTTAGCTACTGACTCATATTCTTACTCTGGTTTCAAAGACACTTTAGATCATATGTCTTTTCTTTCCAAAATGTGTTAAATCTTCCCAAGGGGCCAAATCTTTATCATGATCCCAGATATGATCTTGCCTCAATTATTGAAATTCCTCATTGAAAATTCACACAACTTTTTTGAACTTCTCCTGATTCTTTCTTGAAATTTTCTCAACCAATCTCCAACCATCCTATCTTCCATAATAATTCCCATAAAAAACAGCATAGTCCTACCTATCAATTTGCTGTTGCACTATGTTTCTTTGGCTAAAATGGAAATGGTGCTGCTGTAAGATGTTTGGATAATCTCTTTAACATAGGATATGGTACAGTGAATTTATACACCTAGCCCTGTATGATAGCTATTCTTTCCCTCAAGTCTCAAATGCTTGCTTGGCCAACTCCACAACAACAACTTGTATCCTCTCAAGTAATTTAAGCTGAAGGTTTCCCTGGATGTGTAGGTTTTTTTTAATGGTACAACCATACCATTGAGCCAAAATCCTGCTCATGATGGCAACCATTATTTTGATTGCAAAAAAAGATTTCTTCAAAATTTTCTCAAATTTCTTATCATTCATGAACTAAATTTTTATTATCTTTCTAGATACTCTATTGCCATTCAACTTGTTTGTGATATCAATAAAAAGTTTATTGCTTTTCATAGTGGCTGCCCTGGCTCATGTCATGACTCTTCCATCTTCCAAAGTATGGTGTTTTCTCCAAATACTGACTCATACTTCAATGAATGTCAGTACCTCCTTGTAGACTCAGAATATGCAAATCGAAAGTATATTTTACCTGATTTCTGAGGTGAAACTTTAGAAAATGACCCAAAGAAATTTTTAATTATCATCTTTCACAATCAAAAGTACAAATTGAACATGCTATTAGTATTTCAAATAGAAGATTTTTTAGTCTCTGGCACTCAGAATCCAGTTTCAAAAACAATTAGAAATCAAAACTTCAAAATATTGGATAATGAATTTCATTATACTCCACAATATTTTAGCTAATTTAAAGGATGAGTGGAATGATCTTTATGAAGAAGAGGATCCAAAACCTGCACCAGCTCTCCCCTCCCTTGAATCAGAAAACATTCTTTTCACTGGCATATGCTCTCTCATTATGCCAATCACCCTCCAAAATTTTGAAACACAACCTTTTTAATTTTCTTTCATTCTCTCCAAATGTTAAACTTCTTGATTTGGTGTTTTTTATTGTATATTCACATTTATTTTGAATTTACAGCAAATTTTTCTTTTTTGGATGTCTCATTTGTTTTCTTTCACCTGCTCAACATGAAATGGCATATTCTCTGCAATCGCATAATTTTTTTTCTGTTTCTGTTTTTCATTCATCCCTCATATTCTTTTACTCCTCTTTTCAAACATCCCTCAAACAATTTGGTTCAATTTTTTTTCTCATCTCAACTCTTCAGGTAAGTCATTTTATTCATTTTTTTTTTTTTGATTTTTTGATTGCTATTTATGAAAAAAAATCTCTTTTTTTTATTTTTATTTTTATTTTTTAAGTGGTTCTTTTTTTTTGGTTTTCAAGGTTAAATTAACTTTTTTTTTTGTTCTTTCTCTCCCTCTTTTCTCTCTTTTTTTTTCTCTCCATCCTACTCTTTATCCTCCTTGCCTTGTCATCTTCCCCAAATTCACCCCTCCTTGGCATGTACACATATTTCCTTTTCCCCCTTTTCCTTTCTCTTTGGCTGCCTCATTCTCCTCTCCTTTGATTCCTCTAACCCTTCTTTTCTTCCTTCTTGGCTAGCTCCAACCCCCCTTCCCCCCCTTTTTGGTAACCTCAGGCCCCCCTTACAACTCCCTCAAATCTCCCGCTCAAACCCCCCTATACCCCCTCAAATACCCCCTATAATCCCCTCATATCCCCCCCTCAACCCTCCCCCTCTACAAGTGCTTTGAACCCCCATCCAATTCCCCCCTACATCCCCTCTCTTTGTTTGTTAACAAACAATTGTTAATAATTTAGGTGAAAAGGTTGAAAAGAGCCATGATAATTTAACACTGTTCAAGTTGCTAAAAATTATTATTGAAAACAAAGGCAAAATCACTGGAAGGTATGCAGTTTATTTATTTTTATTGTGAAAAGAAATGCTAATCTTTAATTGATTCATTTTGTCATCCTTTTGCTTATATATATATATAACTTAATTTTTAAGAGGTATGCTATCACTTACTAGATTCACCTTTCTTCAAAAAATCATCAATGGAAGAAAGAGGGGTTTGGGAAAAATGATCTCTGTTTTGTTTTCTTTGACTGTTGAAATTAAGAGTAGTTAATGGTCTTTGATTTTTTTTTTGAAGGTAACATTTTCCTCTTCATCTTTATTGCTAGCTTCAGCCTCACTTGCTTGAGGATTCTGGGATCATTCATTAGCTTTTTTAGAAATAAAAAAAATAAAACAACTAGACAGGAAATAAAAGCTCCCTGGAGTTAGATTGGGTTGGTTTATTTTTTTATAATGATCTATTTAAAAGACATATTAATTGGTGGAAGTCAAATGCGGGGAGGCTTGAGTAGAAGAGGAAGGAAAATGATTTCTTTTGACATCATGTTTGGAGATATCATCTTCTGCATCCAACATGTTTGCAGGATTAACATTAGCTCACTCTCCAAATATGGAATCCATCTCTTTATAGTAAAGACATAAAGAATCAAGTTTATCATCTATAGATTTGATGCTCTTACTGATATCAAGATCAGTATTACCAAAAACAGTGGAAGATGAAAGAGTCTTAGCCTTCTTGTATTTGGCTCTATAGTGCTTGAAGTGTTCAGACATCTGTTTAGGCAAAAGATCAATCCTTCCCTTTTTCTTATTTTGTAATTCTTTGGAATTATAAGAAATCCATTGACTTTTGATGCAGGGTGCCATCCTACTTTAGTTGCATTCTCAGTACCAAAACAAGAATCATAATTATCTTTAGTTTTTAGCCAGTTGATAAGTATGAGATGATCATCTTTTTTTAGTTGAACAGTCTTTGATTTCTCAGCTGAGAAGGGGAAAGAGGGAGTAGTAGGATTTGAAGAAAAAGAGGGGGAAGGCTGCCTTTGAGAAGATCTAAGACAACAAGGCATGTTAAGATATTTGAAGATGAAAAGGAGAAGAAACAAACAGATGAGATGGGGAGGGGTTCTGAATGGATAAAATGAATAGACAGGATGGGTGTGTGCAGCAAGGTAGGGGGGCTGGCACATCCAGAAAGTTGTCCAAGATGTGGTTATGAAAAATTGAGGATTAAAATGTCACATAAGAGGTTAACATTGACCCATATATAGTCTAATAACCCAATTATTAGCAAAAATAATTGCAGAAAATAATTGGGTTATAAAATAGGGGGTATCAAAGTTAGAAATTTGTAATTATTTAAAAGGTATTTCACAACACAAAAAGAAAGCCACAAGCACCACCTTAATTCCCAGTGAAAAGATGTTTTGGGGGCACAAGATGGCATACTTTAAAAAATAATCATGGTTGATTTGGTGGAAAAAAGAGGTATTTTGAAATGGAAGATTTCTAACTTTGATACCCCCTAATGATTTTTATCTGCAATTAATTTAATTGTGGATCCCTTAACATTGATACCCCCTATTGTGTACCTTCACTTATTGTCCCCATGAGTAATACATGTGTTAAGCATATTTTACTCAGTCCTAGGAATATCCAGGCTGACAAAACCTTACCCCCCCCCCAAAAAAAAAAAAGAAAAAGGGGGGGATCAACCTTCATGGAGGGAGATTTCAAGTAATCCTACCCTCTCTGATTTCATGCTATGTCATGTCTTTCTTATTCTAAATCCCACATGAACTAAAGCTATATTAGAAATGGTTTTTGTAAAATAAAATAAAAAAAGCAGATACCCAGCACTGTTACAGCCATATTGGCAACTCTTGGTGCAGCAAGCCAACAAAAGGGCGAGTTAGGCAGAGCATTTTTGACTGACAGAGACTGACATATCTGACATTTTGGCAGCATGGTGGTGTGGATTGATTGTAGACTTGTTGCCAAACACTGACAGATCTGTAATAAATGTCAGATATGTCAGTCTCTGTCAGTCAAAAATGTTGTGCCTAACTCGCCCTTTTGTTGGCTTGCTGCACCAAGAGTTGCCAATATGGCTGTAGCAGTAAAATTATGCAGAATTTGCCACCAGTGACAGATCCTATGTGGTTCTCTACAAGTTTCAAGTTTTTTTGACATAAATCTGTCAGAATCTGTCAGATTTTTGCACCATTAGTGCTGAGTAACTCTGTCAACAATTTTGTTTTTGAACAAACCATTTCTAATATAGCTGTATACCATCCTTATCATTCATGTTACCCTCCCTCCCCCCATTAAAAAGAAGATAAAAAGTCATTTTCTATGGAAATTCTTCCAAAATTCACTTCATCACGTAATTCAGCCTATTGAATATTATTCACATATGCCAGCCTGAAAAGAATGACTACTCTTTGCTATTATAATTAGATTATTAAATCTTTTTTTCTATATAAAGGGCTTTAGTGAAGAATTGGACATTAGGGGGAGTGAGGACAATATTTGCAAGGGGAAGCAATTATGATCACCAGCAGACAATAGAGAAATGAATATATGAACTTTGACTAGAAGATTTGAGGTCCAGCTCTCCAGGATGTCAGATTAGGAACAAAGTTCGACTACTTATGATTAATTTGCAATTAAAAAGAACCATAAAAGAAAAATCATATGGAGAGGGAGGGGGGAATAGATTCTAAACGGAGTGGGGATGATTGCAATAATATAGTGGAAAATAAAATGAAGAAGTTGAGAGTGATAAAACAAACGGAATCTATAAATTCTATCAAGATCCACCTGTGGCTTTCTTGAGGTAAGCCACCACAGCAAGACCTAAAGAACAGAAAAGAAAAAGAGAAAAAGCCCCCGGAAACACGGATCAGTCAAGGTTTTGTTAATTTCTCATGACCTCATTCAGAATCTGCTTACGGTCTTTTGGCTTTTTCAATCCAGCAAATGCCATCTTTGTACCAGGAATATACTACTTAGCAGAACATAATCAAGTTAGTTAGTCGATGTTAGTCTTCGGAAAAGAAATGAGGTTTACGGACCTTTGCAGGGGCAATGAGGTATTCATTTAAAGTCTCCTCGCCCCAGACCACACCTTTTTTAATATTAGCCTCAGTGTAGTTGTACTTTGGTGCTTGTCCAGTTTTCCTTCCGCTAGCGAGAGAAAAACATTAAAAAAAAAAAAAAAAAAAGCTAGATGGATAATGGAAAGAAAAGAAAAGACTAGAGAGAATAAAGAGGGCTTACAAAAGACCCCAAAGATTTGGTCCAACCTAGGAAAAAAAAAAGAAAAAGGGATGAGATTGGAATCAACACGATGAAGAAGAGTGAAAATACTTTGTGTGGACCGCCTTCTTCAACAGTGTGGCAACTTGCACACCGAGTAGCGAAGATTTTCTCGCCTGCAACGGGATCGCCTCCAGTGCCTGCGGGTGAGGGGACAAAAGGTAAAGAGACGAGGATTAGAACGGAGAGCCATCGATGACGACAAGCAGCCAAACAAAAATAAAAGAAGAGAAAAAAAGCAAAATGCCAAGTACCGCTCATATTTCGATATTGACTGGTTGGTTAGAGTGGAATTGAGTTTAGTGAAGATCAATGGTCAAGAGCAAGAGCCAGGCGCAGATCAAATGAGATCAAATGAAAAGTTTAAATCGACCGGGTGTCGGAAGGAAACGCAACGTTGCACGGAATGTTTTGGGGCACTTGACCAATCAGCGACCAATGTATTTTCGACTTAAGCCCTAGGTTTCACTTCCTTATCCGCATGCATAGCGACACTTAGTCATCTCTCGCCTGATTTGCCATTTCGATACGATGCTATTCAAGAATGTTTGAAATGTCTATGGCTTTGACCTACTAAAAGCCGTTCTTTGGAGATTATTATGAAGCCACGGTTCTATAGCATTTGGTGTGAAAAAAATATACCATCAAGAATCACTCTCATTGATGATATTCAGAATATTAAGATGCCTCACCCACCTCAGCTTGAAATGATTCCAGCTAGAATCATTTCTCATTTTTCACTTTTCCCTTCCTCGTTTGGTTTGGTTTGGTTTTGTCTTTTTTATTTTATTTTTTTCATTATTTCACGCAGTCTCATCAATGACACAACTGGCTACCCTACCTGATTTTTAAGTAATACTTGTACTATCTTTTGATAAACACTTGACATGACTCATATGGTAGCATTTGGTAAAATATTCTATCACTTTTTTTTTTTTTTGGTAGTCAAATTCCTCTCACCAGAAAAAAAAAGTGGGCACCCGATAATAGGTGCCAATCCCTATTGTTGATTGGATTCAGTTCTAGCTCAGCTGTACTTTTTCTGGAAAGACCGCGCACTGAACACTGAGCATGCTAGCTCGTGTGACATCAAATCTGAGTTATTCTTGAGTCACAAGTAAGTTAAGGGATTGGCACCTACTAGTAGGTCCCAGGTGTTTTTTATGGTGTCTACCTTCCTGCCTCACTCTAACTTCACTCAAATAAAGAATAAGTCTACCTTGGTCATAAAATCAGATCATTCATTTTTTTATTAGGGGGTGTCAGTTCTGGAAAATCCACTTACAAATCCGCACTTATTTAAGTGCAGATTTCCAAAACACACTAGCCCCAACACTGGTGGATTTCAAAATGAAATAAGTCACTTATTTCACTCAAATCCGCACTTTCTCAATCAAAAGTGCTGATTTCACCATAATGTCCCATTTCACTGATTTGTCAGCATCATCCCATTCAAACACAGCACTCTGCAGCATAACACTTCATAACTCAAAACATTGTACAGTGGGGCGACAAAAGGTTGAGTCCGATATTGGAGGTTGCTTTGAACTTGCCCCAACTTTTCCAGTTTACTTCAGCACAACAATAATCTCTTCCACCATCATTTTTTTTGTATTTTGATTTTGCACCCTTCTTTCTTCAATAGTAAGTTTCTTTTTATTTGTTATCATCCTTTTTTTTTGCATTTTAAACTTCTCAAATGAATTTCTCTTTCTTTACTGAAATTTGTTTAGATGGCGAGCGAGAAATCTGCAAAAAAATACTATAAAACTGAAGAAAAAGCTACAGTTGTCCGGATAGTGAGCAAGGGAATCTCTACAAGAAATGTAGCATCTTTATTAGAAATGCCTTGAACATCTGTATATTCCATTATGTCAAGATACTGTCAGAGGGGCACAGTCTGAACTCCAAAACCAAAGGGGTGCCCCTTGAAAATGACTGACAGAGATCTTTGGCAGCTTGCATGTGTGCTAAAAACTAATCCAAAGGCAACATTAGCTGAAATAACTGACTCACTGTCTGCTAATGTTTCTTGCCAAACTGTCCAAAGACATGCACATGAGCTTGGATTCCACTTCCAAGTTGCTGCTGAAAAACCATACTTAAACAAAACTCACAAGCAAAAGAGACTTGCATTTGCTAAGGATCACTTAAGCTGGACTGTGGATGATTGGAAAAGGGTTATTTTCTCAGATGAATCAAGTTTTGAGATTGGAAAGAAGTCAAAAAAAAAACATTAGTGTGGAAAAAGAATGGTCAACGATTTCAGGAGGAGATGATTCAACCAACTTTTAGAAGTTGACGCACATCAGTTATGGTCTGGGGTGCTTTTTTTAATACTATAAAAGAACCTCTCACATTTCTTCCTCAAAACCAACAGAAATCAACTGATTTTGTTCTGAATGTTTACACAGATACCCTTCTCCCTTTTCATGCTAAGCATGATCCAACTTGCAAAATCATCTTAATGGAAGATAATTCTCCAATTCATACATCTCTTCATTGTAAAAACTACAGATCAAAAGAAAACATTCATAAAATGGAAAATTGGCCTTCTCAATCTCCAGATTTGAGCCCTATAGAAAATGTATGGCATAAAATCAAAACTACCATTCAAGACTATTATCAGCTAAAAAATATCAACCAGATTAAGATTGCACTCAAGATGGCTTGGGAGAGCTTTCCTGATAGTTTTCTAGAAAATTTAGTGGCATCAATGCCATCTTGGATGGAGTTTGTTGTCAAGGCACATGGTGGAACCACCCCATAGTGACTGAATACAAAACATTTTTTTTCTCTGTGAGTTTGTATTATTTTCAAATTCTGTTTGGTGCAAATATAATTATTATATCCAAACTATCTAATGGTATTTTTTTCATATTTTTTAGATGTTTCCTCACTGACTTGAAAAATTAAGCCACAAGAAAGCTGTAAATCTATATGGGGAAACTGTTTATTTTCATTTTTTTGCTATTATGTTCTTAGTCTAGAGTCTCTATTCTATCATATATCAAAGTTTTATAGAAGTTGAATAAAAGGTTTATGAGTAATAAATAAATAAATTCAGACTCAACCTTTTGTCAGTGTACTGTACATAGTTTTATCTTGAATATTGATTAATTTTTTGTTTTATTTTTGTTGAAATTTATTTTTCTAAGAAAAAAAAGAAGAGGAAATTTTAGTTTCTTTTAATTTGTTTTGTTTTGAATTTTTTTAATTTAAATATTAGTAGTTCAAAAATAAAAGAGAAAAAGAAAAATTGTTTTAACAAAAAAATTAAAAATGAAAAAAGATGTGTTTTAGAAAAAAAAATTATAGGATAAGAAAATTTGATTTAAATAAGAAAAAAATTTCAGATTTGAAGATAATTGTCAATGGTTGCTGATGGTCTAGAAGATTCTTATGGAGGTCCAACAGTGTGAATAGGTGGATTTTTGGGGTTTCAAAGTCAAAGTACATATAATTTCCTTTTAATTTTATTTACTCAATTTAAAGAGGTAAAAGTTATATAATTATTATTATTATTAATGATTAGATTTACGTGGTAGTAAAGACTAAAACAATAAATGATATTAATAGTTATTTGTTGTAATAGTGGTATAATAAAATAAGTAAGTAATGAATGAATGTTTCAAAACAGCAAAAAGGGGAGGCCTTTTATAGGCAAATGAGAGACAAAGCACAGACTAAAAATTCTAAATACAGGAGTATGAGAGAAGAAGAAATAAAGTTCCAAGAAGACAATTTCAAATAATAAGAGTGTTCTAGAAAGAACATGTTCAAAACTTGTATTTACAGAATATATCAGAAATAAATTGCTTTATTTTAAAGTTACAGTAAGTGTCAATTTTAAATAAGTAATTTGAATTTCTTGTATATAATTATTTTTATTTCTATTTTAAATGTTATTTTAATATTAATATTTATTTTAATATTAAGGATTTATTTCTCAAAACCTGTCATTGAGCATGGTGTTAGAAATAAAAATAATAAAATTAAAATTAATATACAAATAATAATAAAAATATAAAGACATTTATTATTGAATTTAAATATTTACTAACTTTGTCAGCCAGGCTACTAGACTTACTCGGTAAAATAATTAATTATTTTACTGAGTTGAAGCCACGCCTTTCTTCCTAATAATAATTATTTATTTATTTACTTAAGCAGTACTTACAATTAACTAGAGTTAAGTACAATAAGTAGTATAAGTAAATAATATAAATAAAATGTCCCTTACAAATTTTCTCCCTAACACCGTGCTCAAAAGTATATGTCAAAGGGAGTAAAATTAATAATAAATTTATAATATAAAAACTTTAAAACAATTATATTACCTCAGTGAGAGATCTGTAATCCCGTGAAAGTAATGTAATTGATTATTTATTGTGTAATAATTGTGACAGTCCAAGGAACTCAAACTTTGTTGCTAATAAATTTGATGCCCTTGTTGACGTACTAATTTATTACTTTCTTATGTCATTTATGTACTCCTTTTTCTTGTCATTCTTTTCTCCCACACTTACAGTAGATGGTTTAAATTCCTTACATTTTATTTTCTCATATTTTGCCTATAAAAGGCCTCTAATTTTGTGCTTTTCAAACCATTCTTTTATCACCTTATTTTATTATTACTATTTACAACACAATACTTATTTTTATATTTTATCACATTAGTAGTTACAAGAGCGTAATTCTAATAAATAAATTATATCAATATTTAAAACCTACCTCTTATATTTGAGTAACAAATCACTTAGATTAAGAAATATGTACCAATTTTTGAGAGTTCATTTAAATCCTTGAAATCCTCGTAGAAACTTCGTACCAAATCTTCTAGACCAAAAGCGTACCTTTACAATTGAGGGCTTTCCCAATTATTGTCGGCGCAACGATATTTGAGGCGTAACCAAGGGGACCATCGGTGTGCGAGTACCTGTAAAGGACGAGAGAGCGAGAAAATGACAAACGTCATACGTCACGTGACAAAATTTTTTTGCTACTAACGGGAATCGAACCATGCTCCAAAAATTAAGTTCATATACTGACTAAAGGTCGTATATATTGTGGTAATTATTGTTATTACTATTTGTGGGTTACTCTTCACTCTTCATTTGCTACGTATTTCCTTTTACTCAGCACTCTGTAAGTGGCATTAATTTGCTCATTTTTCAGGGGGAGGTGTCTGGTAATTGGACTTTATTTTTATCATTATATATTTTTTTTTATTTTTCCTGGTAGACCATAATAGAGCAATAAGTGTTCTTAGTCCCAGAGGTAATAAAATAATTATATTTTAATATTAATTATTATAATTTTTCAGTTGACATTTGTCCTGATTAATTTAATTGTTCCAGTTGACAAATTGTCCTGACAATAATATTTTTAATTAATATATAATTAATATTTAATTACTTCAGTTGAATTTGAGTCCTGGTAATTCAACAAATATTTTAATTAATAAAACTCATATTTAATTATTTCAGTTGACATTAAGTCCTGGTAAGTAAGTGATCAGGCTTAATAAAATTTTAAAAATAAAAATTTATATTACTTCAGTTGACATTAAGTCCTGGTAGTTAAGTTATCAGTTTAATAAAATTTTGTTAAATTAATAAAGTTTCATATTTGATTACTTCAGTTGACAATAAGTCCTGGTAATAAATTAGTTTATTTAAATCCTGAAAATAATTAATTAAAAATTATTAATAAAAATTCTAATTTATTTCTACAGTTGATTATATTATAATCCTGGTTTTAAATTTTTTTATTAATAAATTAATTTTATTTAAGTTGATTTTTATCCTGAAAAAAGATTTTTTTTTATTTATTTTTATTTATTTTTTTAATAAAAAATCAAAAATAAAGACTAATTAATCTTATTGTCTCTTTTCTTCATTTCAGTAAAATCTTAAAATGACTGACCAAAGTGGTTCTGCTGCACATGAAGAAGAACTAGACTTAATTGATTATGATGAGCCTACTTCTGTAAGTTCTCCTTTAACAAGAAGAATTTCTCAAACTAATAAATCCTTGCCCCAAACAGGATGTAGAGATGGAAGAAGTAGAAATCCTAGTGCACACAACTCAGGATCAGAAGCCTATATTAAACCCACCAGAAGAGCTTCCAAAAGGCTTCAGGATAAAAAAGATGCCATTGTCTCAGCAGGTAAAGAATCTGTCTACTCACATAAAGGAGTTAAGGACAGAAAGCTTGAGACTAAAGGTAAGGGTAGATGCTTTGGAAGAAAAGGTGAGAAGAACAGATACTTTTCTCCAAGAGAAGAAGAAACCTCTTCCTCCCAGGGATCAACAACAATTGGCTCCCCAGTCCCAAGAGAAGGTGGAAGTGTCCAAGTGGCAGTGGGACTGGCTAAACACTCAGTGGGACTACCTGTCTCAAAACCAGCATCAGTTACCTCAGGCAGGTCCATCAAGGCTCACCCAGGTCAACCCCACTCCTCCTCACCCTTATCAAGGAGGCAAAAGAAGAAGAAAGCCCAATATGGTGATACCCAGCAAACCCTGGTACGTCCCTCTATTGATTCTCAAGTGCCTTTTCTTGTGGCTGATTCTGTTCTTTCAGGTAAATCTGAGAGGGAAGAAGACACCTTGAGACCAGTAGAGGCTGGGAGCAGTAGACAGATATCTCATGTATCCAATCCATTACTTTTAATTGCTACCTCAATGATAAACCCTGACATGGCTGTAATTGATGAAACTCTTGACCCTGAGTTCTATGAGAGTCTGGAAAGATACTCAGTTTCCTTATTGAGAAACAATCCAGATGTAGCAAGAATTAATGATGAGTACTTGAGAGATATTATTGCCAAGCAAAATCATATAATGAACAATATGCAATTGACTCAGAGATATAATAGTTTGTTAACTGATCAGGGTTATCAAGCATTAAGAAGTGAATCACAGAGAGTCTCTGATGAATTGTCTCATTACAAAGCAACCCATGAAAAGAAAGTTGCTTTATGGCAAATTATAAAAAATGATTTGTCTAAACTAAAAGATACTGTATCTGCCTGTTGCCAGGAGGTGGAGATAGATAAGATAAATCTGAAAAGATTGAATGACCATTTGTCATCTTTTCAAAATAAAAATCAATTATCTTTTGCAACTATCAATGAGAGTTTATCTAGTCTTCCAAGAATGAAAACAAGACTAACAACCATTGAAGAAAAATTGAACTCATTTTTAAATGACCAAAAATATTCTGACATTTCTGTGAAGGGACATATAGTGCAGGATGCTCAAATAGTACCTGTGGCTAGTTCATCTAAAGTAAAAATAGCTCCAGAAATACCTGTTGATAACACTGACTTTCCATCAAAGACTGATGATGCACCAGGATCTGCAACAGAAGGATTAAACAATGAGATTTCAGCCCAATTAGAGAAATTACAGCTGCTTCTTACTCAGAAACAAGCTAGTACTAAGGAGACTCCTTTGAATCAAAAGAATTGGCCAAAACTTGACCAGTACCCAACATTTGATGGTGATTCTTCCTCTGATTGGCAACAATTTATTTGCAGAATTGATAACTTAAAAAATTCTTACAAACTCCCAGATGAGGAAATTGTGTCCAAGTTAATTTCTTTGTTCAGTAATGTTACCTTGATGTGGTATGAATCTGTTCTCCTGGATGGGAATGACTTCTCATGGGAGGATTGGAAGAAATTAATTAAAGCACAATTTGGTGGCTCCAAGTTCAGAATGGCTCAACAAAGGCAGTATGAGGAAACTAGATATAGCTCTTCTACTGATAAACCTATTAAGTTTTTAATGAAACTTGTAAAAATCTTAAGGGCAATGGACCCAAATATGGAGTTTGATTTATGGAAGGACAGGATCCTCTATAAATTACCAATGTCTCTGAGAGACTTGATAGTGGCTAGGACTGAGTTCTCTCAAGAACCCTCTTCTTTCATTAATACTTGCAATGAGATACTTCTAAACAATAAGTATGATGCAAGAAGATTCATTCCTAGGACCCCTTTGGAGAAACCCTCCACTTACCAACAAAATCCTCTGGAAAAGGTTGGTAAACCTTCTGCCCCTGTTGCACCAAAGAAGTATGCAACAAACACTTGCTTCAAGTGCAACAAGCCTTGGCAGAAAGGCCATGTTTGTGACAATAAGATAAATCTTGTAGATCAAACAGAGGAGCATGCTGATGACACAGTGGTACTAGATGATACATCAAGTGATTGTGCCAGAAATATTTCATATGAATCTCAACAAGAAATCTTGATGCTGGAAGAGGATATCCATTATTTAAATACTATTGACATTGATAATAATGATTTATCTACAGTTGAAGATTCTGAGATCATAAAAAACATTGAGGATAGCTCAATTATTATTTCCCCTCTCAAGGCACCAGTCTTGATCAATGGAACCAGCATTGAAGTTGTTCTAGATTCTGGAGCTAGAGGAAGTGTAGTATCTGAAAGAGCACTTGCTTCAGTAGATCAAGACTATGAATCTAAACTGATGCATATCATTTCTGAAAATTGGAGAGGGTATGGCTCTGTTTTGTCCCCCATTGGTAAATACAAAGCCACAGTGTTTTTTAAATATAACCATGGTTTTGTAAGAGCTATTTGTGATTTTGTTGTCATGAAAAATGATAACTTGAGCAATTGGTTTATTGTAGAGAATGATATTTTAACCAAGTATGGCATTAAATTGGATCCTTCAAACCAATGTTTCACAATGGGGATGAATGGGAAGAGAAAATTTAAGATTTCCTCCCCTAAAAAATTATTAAAACCAGAATTGAACACATGTAATTCTGTGGTTCAATATAAAGGAAGATCTACAAAAGAAATGCATGCCCTTATGTTTGAAATTGACAATGCTTCTTTTGGAGAACAACTTTCTGGTGAGGATAAAGATTCCATCATTTACTTGATAAAGTCTTTTCCTATGGCCTTTGCTCATGGGTCACATGAAGTGGGATTAGTTAAAGAGGAAATGAAACTTTCATTGTCTTGCCCATTAACTGATATACCACCTAGTTCAAAGAAGAAGCCTTATCCTGCTTCTCCCACAAAGAGAAAAGATATTGAAGACAATATTTCTACCCTTTTAAAAATGAATATTATTGAAAAGGTAGTTGAAACACCTAAATATTGTGTTATCTCACCTGTCCTAATTTCTTATGAGAAAGATAAATCCAGGTTATGTGGTGATTATAGAGCACTAAATACTTATACTGTTGATGATATCTACCCTTTACCTAGAATTAGCTCTATACATGCTAGCTTACAGGGCGCTAAATATATCAGCTGTTTGGATGGTAACAAGAGATATCACCAGGTACCTGTTGAGAAAAAGTCTCAGAACTTTCTGATGATTTCCACTCATATGGGTATTTATAAGTATATTAAGATGCCATTTGGCCCTAAAAATGCCCCTTCAGTTTTCCAAAAGTAATGGATAACACATTCCATCAAGAGATAATTGAAGGATGGCTGATGGTTTATATTGATGATATCATTATATTCTCAAAAACATTTGAGGACCATCTTAAACACCTGTGTAAAGTATTCCAGAAAATGAATGAAATAAATATGACACTTGCTTTGAAGAAATGTAAATTTGGTTTCCATTCTTTAAAAGCTCTTGATCATGTTGTTTCAGGCTTACAGATATGTGTTGACCAGAACAAAGTGGCAGCCATACAACAGGTGAAGGCTCCTACAACAGTGAGAGAGCTCCAAAGTTTTTTGAGAATGTGTGGATACTATAGACAGTTTATTAGAAATTACCAAGTCATAGCTTTACCCCTTACCCAATTAACTAGAAAGGATGTTGCTTTTGTCTGGAATAGTGAAAGACAAAGAGCCTTTGACACTATGAAACACTGTTTGATGTAAGCACCAATTCTTGCTTTACCTGACTTTAATCAACCATTTGTTTTGTACACTGATGCCAGTTTCATTGGTCTTGGTGCTGCCCTCCATCAAAAACAAGTGATAAATGATATAGTTTCAGAAGTAGTAATTTGTTATATTTCAAGAACCTTGAGAAATAGTGAATTGAAATATGGTGCTACTCAATTAGAGTGTTTAGCTGTAGTATGGGCTCTAGAAAAGCTTCATTATTACCTAGATGACCAGAAATTTGAACTTGTCACTGACTGCAGTGCAGTTAAATCTCTTTTAAACTTGAAAATACCTAACAGACATAAGTTCAGATGGCAGTTGGCTTTTCAAGAGTACAGAGGGAGAATGACAATTATTCATGGGGCTGGTATTGTTCACTCAAATGTGGATATGTTATCTAGGTTACCTTTGCCAAATAATGACTCTAATCCTGCGTATGATCCTGAGGACGAAATTATTCATATACATGGTATATATGTGGTTGATATGGAGGAAGATCTATTACAGCTTATTCTGGATTCATATGATAAGGACGCTGACTTGAATAAGTTATGCACCATATTAAATGATCCAAAGAATGCTTCAATACAAGCATTAATTAAAACCCTTCCACCAAAGTACCAAAATGCTTTGGAAAAAGGTAAATTTTCAATTGATGAAGGATATCTATATTATAGAAGAAAGTTGAGTAATGTTATTTTTATTCCTCCTTCTATGAAAGAAATCATCTTGAAAATTTGTCATGATGACATATTAGCTGGACATTTTGATCTTGACAAAACAATGATCAGAATTAAGAATACTGCTTGGTGGGTTAATATGTCTGAAGACACAAAATTATATGTTGAGTCTTGTGATTCTTGCCAAAAATCAAAAAAATTAACTGGTAAAAGAGCAGGATTAATGCAACATATTGAACCTCATGATGCTCCATGGCAAATAATAAACATGGATTTTGTAACAGGATTACCTATTTCTGGTAAAGACAGTTATAACTCTTGTTGGGTTATTGTGGATAGATTCACAAAAATGTGTAAATTTATCCCTACTCACAGGGATGTTTCCACTAAAGAATTAGCTTCCTTATGGTGGTATCATATGTTTAATACTGCTGGTTTTCCTAAAGCCATAATCTCTGACAGAGACCCTAAATTTACTTCTGAATTTTGGATGTCTCTGATGGATGTTTTTGGTTGTGATCTGAAACTTTCTACTGCCCATCACCCTTAGACTGATGGTTTAGCTGAAAAAATGATTCAGACTTTAGAGGACATGATAAGAAGATATTGTGCCTTTGGCCTTGAGTATAAAGATAATGACAGATTCACTCATGGTTGGGTTACCTTACTTCCTGGGTTAGAATTTGCTTATAATAGCACTGTTCATTCTGTTACTCAAAGAAAGCCTTTTGAGCTCTGGCTTGGATATGTTCCCAATACTCCTGCCCAAATTCTCAATAACAAAATAAATAAATTGGATATACATCCTGGTGTAAAATCTTTTCTTCAAATGCAACAACTATGTAGAAATAATGCTCAAAAATGTATTGAAAAATCATTTGAATATGAGAAGAAAAGATGGGACAAATCCCATAAAGAATACACTTTTAAAAAGGGTGATGAAGTGTTGATTTCTACAGTCCACTTCAATTTACAAGGTAATAATAAATTGAAAGATCCATTTGTTGGTCCATTTGTTGTCAGAAGAATGATTGGAGATAATGCAGTTGAGGTTATTCTGTATTCTCCATATGACAGAACCCATCCTGTTTTTCCAATATCTCTTTTGAAACCTTACACATCCAATAGTGATTTATTTCTAAAAAGGAGGGGAAGACCAAATAAAACCCCAAATGAAATCACTGAAACAGCAGAAATTGAAAAAATTCTAAATGACAGAATAGTCACTGCTGAAAAAGGTACAGAATACTTATTGAGATTCAAGAATAAATCATCTGAATATGATTCTTGGATACCTGGGAAGGAGATATCTAATTTTCCTACTCTACTAAAAAAGTATAAAAATAAAATATCATAGCATTTTTTTTATTGATTTTTTTTAGATTGAGGAAGTGTCAGCCAGGCTACTAGACTTACCCGGTAAAATAATTAATTATTTTACTGAGTTGAAGCCATGCCTTTCTTCCTAATAATAATTATTTATTTATTTACTTAAGCAGTACTTACAATTAACTAGAGTTAAGTACAATAAGTAGTATAAATAAATAATATAAATAAAATGTCCCTTACAATTTTTCTCCCTAACACCATGCTCAAAAGTATATGTCAAAGGGAGTAAAATTAATAATAAATTTATAATATAAAAACTTTAAAACAATTATATTACCTCAGTGAGAGATCTGTAATCCTGTGAAAGTAATGTAATTGATTATTTATTGTGTAATAATTGTGACAGTCCAAGGAATTCAAACTTTGTTGCTAATAAATTTGATGCCCTTGTTGATGTACTAATTTATTACTTTCTTATGTCATTTATGTACTCCTTTTTCTTGTCATTCTTTTCTCTCACACTCACAGTAGATGGTTTAAATTCCTTACATTTTATTTTCTCATATTTTGACTATAAAAGGCCTCTAATTTTGTGCTTTTCAAACCATTCTTTTATCACCTTATTTTATTATTACTATTTACAACACAATACTTATTTTTTTATTTTATCACATTAGTAGTTACAAGAGCATAATTCTAATCAATATATTATATCAATATTTAAAACCTACCTCTTATATTTGAGTAACAAATCACTTAGATTAAGAAATACGTACCAATTTTTAAGAGTTCATTTAAATCCTTGAAATCCTCATAGAAACTTTGTACCAAATCTTCTAGACCAAAAGCGTACCTTGACAAACTTAACTTTTTTAACTGGTTAATTTATTATAAGTAAGTGTAAAGTAAATATATCATAATTAATAATATATAAGAAATAAAAAGGCGTGGCTTCATCCAGTAAATAATTAATTATTTTACTGGGTGAGTCTAGCAGCCTGGCTGACACTCCCTCACTCTAAAAAAAATATTAAAAAAAATGCTATGGTTTTTTCTTTTTATATTTCTTTAGCAGAGTAGGAAGATTAGATATCTCCTTCCCAGGTATTCAAGAATCATATTCAGATGATTTATTCTTGAATCTCAATAAGTATTCTGTACCTTTTTCAGCAGTGACTATTCTTTCATTTAGAAACCTATCAATTTCTGCTGTCTCAGTGATTTCATTTGGGGTTTTCTTTGGTCTTCCCCTCCTCTTTGGAAATAAATCACTATTAGATGTGTTAGGTTTCAGAAGAGATATTGGAAAAACAGGATGTTTTCTTTCATATGGAGAATACAAAATAACCTCAACTGCATTATCTCCAATCATTCTTCTGACAACAAATGAACCAACAAATGGATCTTTCAATTTGTTATTACCTTGTAAATTGAAGTGGACTGTAGAAATCAACACTTCATCACCCTTTTTAAAAGTGTATTATTTATGGGATTTATCCCATCTCTTCTTCTCATATTTAAATGATTTTTCAGTACATTGTTGAGCATGATTTCTGCACAGTTGTTGCATTTGAAGAAAAGACTTTACACCAGGATGTATATCCAATTTAGGTATTTTGTTATTGAGAATTTGGGCAGGAGTATTTGAAACATATCCAAGCCAGAGCTCAAAAGGCTTTCTTTGAGTAACAGAATGAACAGTGCTATTATAAGAAAATTGCAACCCAGGAAGTAAGGTAACCCAATCATGAGTGAATCTGTCATTATCATTATACTCAAGGCCAAAGGCACAATACCTTCTTATCATGTCCTCTAAAGTCTGAATCATTCT
Source organism: Hemileia vastatrix (assembly GCA_030280995.1). Taxonomy (NCBI): domain Eukaryota; kingdom Fungi; phylum Basidiomycota; class Pucciniomycetes; order Pucciniales; family Zaghouaniaceae; genus Hemileia; species Hemileia vastatrix. Next base: position 12,469,051 of record JASXTE010000018.1, on the reverse strand, counting down.
TTCAGCTAAACCATCAGTCTGAGGGTGATGGGCAGTAGAAAGTTTCAGATCACAACCACAAACATCCATCAGAGACATCCAAAATTCAGAAGTAAATTTAGGGTCTCTGTCAGAGATTATGGCTTTAGGAAAACCAGCAGTATTAAACATATGATACCACCATAAGAAAGCTAATTCTTTAGTGGAAACATCCCTGTGAGTAGGGATATATTTACACATTTTTGTGAATCTATCCACAATAACCCAACAAGAGTTATAACTGTCTTTTCCAGCAATAGGTAATCCTGTTACAAAATCCATGTTTATTATTTGCCATGGAGCATTAGGAGGTTCAATATGTTGCATTAATCCTGCTCTTTTACCAGTCAATCTTTTTGATTTTTGGCAAGAATCACAAGATTCAACATATAATTTTGTGTCTTCAGACATATTAACACACCAAGAAGTGTTCTTAATTCTGATCATTGTTTTTTCAAGATCAAAATGTCCAGCCAATATGTCATCATGACAAATTTTCAAGATGATTTCTTTCATAGAAGGAGGAATAACAATAACATTAGTCAACTTCCTTCTATAATATAGATATCCTTCATCTATAGAAAATTTACCTTTTTCCAAAGCTTTTTGGTACTTTGGTGGAAGGGTTTTAATTAATTCTTGTATTTAAGCATTCTTTGGATCATTTAATATGCTCCATAAATTTTTTAAGTCAGTGTCTTTATCATATGAATCCAGAATAAGCTGTAATAGCTCTTCCTCCATATCAACCACATATATACCATGAATATGAATAATTTCATCCTCAGGATCATAAGAAGGATTAGAGTTATCATTTGGTAAAGGTAACCTTGATAACATATCCACATTTGAGTGAACAACACCAGCCCTATGAATTATTGTCATTCCTCCTCTGTATTCTTGAACAGCCAACTGCCATCTGAACATATGTCTGTTAGGTGTTTTCAAGTTTAAAAGGGATTTAACTGCACTGCAGTCAGTGACAAGTTCAAATTTCTGGTCATCTAGGTAATAATGTAGCTTCTCTAGCGCCCACACTACAGCTAAACATTCCAATTGAGTAGCACCATATTTCAATTCACTATTTCTCAAGGTTCTTGAAATATAACAAATTACTACATCTGAAACTTTATCATTTATCACTTGTTTTTGGTGGAGGTCAGCACCAAGACCAATGAAACTGGCATCAGTGTACAAAACAAATGGTTGATTAAAGTCAGGTAAAGCAAGAATTGGTGCTGACATCAAACAGTGTTTCATAGTGTCAAAGGCTCTTTGTCTTAAACTATTCCAGACAAAAGCAACATCCTTTCTAGTTAACTGGGTAAGGGGTAAAGCTATGACTTGGTAATTTTTAATATACTGTCTATAGTAACCACACATTCCCACAAAACTCTGGAGCTCCCTAACTGTAGTAGTAGCCTTCACCTGTTGTATGGCTGCCACTTGTTTTGGTCAACACATATCTGTAAGCCTGAAACAACATGACCAAGAACTTTTAAAGAATGGAAACCAAATTTACATTTCTTCAAAGCAAGTGTCATATTTATTTCATCCATTTTCTGCAACACTTTACACAGGTGGTTAAGATGGTCCTCAAATGTTTTTGAGAATATAATGATATCATCAATAGAAGCCATCAGCCATCCTTCAATTATTGCTTGATGGAATGTGTTATCCATGACTTTTTGGAAAACCGAAGGGTCATTTTTAGGGCCAAATGGCATCCTAACATACTTATAAATACCCATATGAGTAGAAATCATCAGAAAATTCTGAGAATTTTTCTCAACAGGTACCTGGTGATATCCCTTGTTACCATCCAAACAGCTGATATATTTAGCACCTTGTAAGGTAGCATGTATAGAGCTAATTCTAGGTAAAGGATAGATATCATCAACAGTATAAGTATTCAATGCTCTATAATCACCACATAACCTGGCTTTGTCTTTCTCATAAGAAATTAAGACAGGTGAGATAACACAATATTTAGGTGTTTCAGCTACCTTTTCAAAAATATTCATTTTTAAAAGGGTAGAAATATTGTCTTCAATATCTTTTCTCTTTGTGGGAGAAGCAGGATAAGGCTTCTTCTTTAAACTAGGTGGTATTTCAGTTAATGGACAAGATAATGAAAGTTTCATTTCTTCTTTAACTAATCCTAATTCATGTGACCCATCAGCAAAGGCCAAAGGAAATTTTTTTATCAAGTTAATGATGGAATCTTTATCCTCACCAGAAAGTTGTTCTACATAAGAAGCATTGTCAATTTCACAGACAAGGGAAGGCATTTCTTTTGTAGATATTCCTTTATATTGAACTACAGAATTACATGTGTTCAATTCTGGTTTTAATAACTTTTTAGGGGAGGAAATCTTAAATTTTCTCTTCCCATTCATCCCCATTGTGAACCATTGGTTTGAAGGATCCAGTTTTATGCCATACTTGGTTAAAATATCATTTCCTACAATAAAACAACTGCTTAAATCATCATTTTTCATGACAACAAAATCACATATAGCTCTTACAAAACCATGGTTATATCTGAAAACCCCTGTGGCTTTGTATTTACCAATGGGGGACAAGACAGAGCCGTAACCTCTCCAATTTTCAGAAATGATAGGCATAAGTATTGATTTATAATCTTGGTCCAGTGAAGCAAGTTCTTTTTCAGATACTACACTTCCTCCAGCTCCAGAATCCAAAACAACCTCAATGTTGGTTCCATTGATCAAGACTAGTGCCTTGAGAGGGGCAATAACAATTGAGCTATCCTCAAGGTTTTATAGGATCTCAGCATCCTCTACTGTATATAAATCATTATTCTCAATATTAATAGTATTTAAATAATGAATATACTATTCTGGCATCAAAACTTCCTTTTGAGATTCATATGAAATATTGCTGGCACTATCACTTGAGGTATCATCCAGTGCTATTGTGTCATCAGCATGTTCCTCAGTTTGTTCAACAAGATTGATCTTGTTGTCACAAACATGGCATTTCTGACAAGGCTTTCTGCACTTGAAGCAAGTGTTTGTTGCATACTTTTTAGGTGCAACAGGGGAAGAAGGTTTACCAACCTTCTCCAGAGGCTTCTGTAGGTAATTGGAGGGTTTCTCCAAAGGAGTTATAGGAAAAAATCTTTTGTCATCATACTTGTTGTTTAGAAGGATCTCATTACAAGTATTAATGAAAGAAGAAGGTTCTATGGAGAACTCAGTCCTAGCAACTATCAAGTCTCTCAAATACATGGTTAATTTATAGAGGATCCTGTCCTTCCATAACTCAAACTCCATACTTGTGTCCACTTCCCTCAAGATTTTTACAAGTTTCATTAGAAACTCAATAGGTTTATCAGTAGAAGAGGTATATCTAGTTTCTTCATACTGCCTTTGTTGAGCTATCCTAAGCTTGGAGCCACCAAATTGTGCTTTAATTAATTTTTTCCAATCTTCCCATCAGTAGTCATTCTTATCCAAGAGAACAAATTCATACCACATTAGTGCTACATTGGTAAATAAAGAAATTAATTTAGATGCAATTTCCTCATCTGGGAGTTTGTAAGAATTTTTTAAGTTATCAATTCTGCAAATGAATTTCTGCTAATCAGAGGAAGAGTCACCATCAAATGTTGGATACTGGTCAAGTTTTGGCCAATTCTTTTGATTTGAAATAGTCTCCTTAGTACAATCTTGTTTCTGAGTAAGAAGGAGCTGTAATTTCTCCAATTGGGCAGTAATTTCATTGTTTAATCCTTCTGTGGAAGATCCTGGTACATCATCAATCTTTGATGGAAACTCAGTGATATCAACAGTAATTTCTGGGACTAATTTCACTTTGGATGAACTAGGAACAGGTAAAATTGGGGTATCCTGCACCATATGTTCTTTCAAAGAAATGTCAGAAAACATTTGATCATGAAACAATGAATTCAATTTCTCTTCAATGGTTGTTAATCTGGTTTTCACTCTTGGAATACTAGATAAATTCTCATTGATGGTTGAAAAAGATAACTGGTTCTTATTTTGAAAAGATGAATAATGGTCACTTATTCTTTTCAAGTTCAACTTATATCCCTCTAGCTCCTGGCAACAGATGGAAACATTATCTTGTAATTTAGAAAAATCATTTTTGATATTTTTCTATAAAGCAACTTTCTTTTCATGAGTTACTTTGTAATTAAATAAATCATCAGAAACTCTCTGTAATTCACTCCTAAATGATTGATAACCCTGTTCAGTTAACAAACTATTAAATTTCCAAGTCAATTGCATGCTGTTCATAATATGATTTTGTTTAGCAATAATATCCCTCAAATATTCATCATTAATTTTTGCTACATCTGGAGTATTTCTCAATAGGGAAACAGAATAACTTTCCAGACTCTCATAAAACTCAGGATCAAGTGTTTTGTCAATAACAGCCATATCAGGATTTATCATTGAAGTAGCAATCAAAGCCAAAGGATTAGATACATGAGAATATTGAGCAATTTGTCTACTACTATCAGCCTCTACTGATATCCCAGTTTCATCTACTCTTCCAGAATTACCTGAAGGAACTGAATCAGCAACAAGAAATGGTACTTGAGATTCAATAGAAGGGCTTACCAAAGCTTGGGCAAGAATTGAATGTGGTTGTTTTTTCTCTTTCTTCCTCCTTGATAAGGGTGAGGAGGTGTTGGGTTGAACTGATTGGTTCTTGATGGACCTTCCTGAGGCACTTGAGGTTGCTTTTGCTGGGACAGATAATCCCACTGGGTGTTCAACCAATCCCACTGCCACTTTGACACTTCCAACTTTTCTTGTTTCTCGGGAGCCAGTTGTGGGAAGTCCCTGGGGGGAGGAGGAGGTCTCCTCTTCTCTTGAAGGAAAGACTCTATCTTTCTTACCTTTTCTTCTAGGGAATCTGTTTTTGACCTCAGCTTGAGTTTTTCTGTCCTCAATTCTTTAATGTGAGTGGAGAGATTTTTGACTTGCTGAGTTAAGGGCATCTTTTTTATTTTGAAGCCTTTTGGAAGCTCTTCTGGGGGGTTGATAGAAGGCTTTTGGTCCTGAGAAGTTGTCTCCACTAATATTTCCACCTCCTGCATTTCTACATCCTGATTGGTCCAGTAATTGATTAATTTGAGCCAATTTTGTAGTCAAAGGAGAACTTACAGAAAAAGCTTCATCATAATCAATTAAGTCCAGTTCTTCATCACGGCCAACAGAAGCACCTTGATCAGTCATAGTTTAAATTAATCTGAACTGAGAGAAAGAAATATTAAGAATTAATTAGTTATTATTTTTGCTTTATTTAAAGAAAAATAAAAAAAATTCTACTATATAATTAATTATCAGGATTTTTCAATCAACTGGAATAATTTTAAAACATAATGATTTTCAGGACAATAAATCAACTGAAATAATAAAATAAATTTTTAAAAAGTAATGTAAGTTTTGATAATTATCAGGATTAAAATCAACTGAAATTTTTTAATTACCAGGACTTAATGTCAACTGAAAATAATTTTAATTACCAGGACTTAAATTCAACTGAAATAATTTTAATATAATCAATTTTAAATGATTTCTAATACTAATTTATTGCCAGGACAATTTTTCAACTGACACAATAATATATTATTTTAATTTATCAGGACAAAGGTCAACTGAAATAAAAGAAAATATAATATAATTAATTTAATTTTTTATATCACTTCTAGGACTAAGAACAATATAGTTCTATCTTGGTCAACTAGGAAAAAAAATATTTTATTTACCAGGCACCTCCCCCTGTAAAATGAGCAAGTTAATGTCACTTACAGAGTGCTGAGTAAAAAGACATACATAGACTATGAAAAGTGCAAAGTGACCCACAAATAGTAATTAATATAATTACCACAAATATATATGACTATTGCCAATATACGAACCTAAAATTTGGAGTGCAGTTTGACTCCCGTTTGCAGCAACAAAATTAAGTCATGTGGTTGATGACGTTCATGCTTTTCGTCATCCACCCATCCCTACAGGTACCTTGATTTTGATGGTCCCTTGGTTGCTGGCCTCAAGATATTGATGCGCCGTCAACGATTCAGAAAGGCTCTCAAGTGTTGATAGGTCCTGATGGTCTAGAAGATTCTTACGGAGGTCCAACGGTGTGAATAGGTGGATTTTTGGGGTTTCAAAGTCAAAGTACGTATAATTTCCTTTTAATTTTATTTAATCAATTTAAAGAGGTAAAAGTCTTATAATTATTATTATTATTAATGATTAGATTTATGTGGTAGTAAAGACTAAAATAATAAATGATAGTAATAGTTAATTGTTGTAATAGTGGTATAATAAAATAAGTAAGTAATGAATGAATGTTTCAAAACAGCAAAAAGGGGAGGCCTTTTATAGGCAAATGAGAGACAAAGCACAGACTTAAAATTCTAAATACAGGAGTATGAGAGAAGAAGAAAGAAAGTTCCAAGAAGACAATTTCAAATAATAAGAGTGTTCTAGAAAGAACATGTTCAAAACTTGTATTTACAGAATATATCAGAAATAAATTGTTTTATTTTAAAATTACAGTAAGTGTCAATTTTAAATAAGTAATTTGAATTTCTTGTATATAATTATTTTTATTTCAATTTTAAATGTTATTTTAATATTAAGTATTTATTTCTCATAAACTGTCATTGAGCATGGTGTTAGAAATAAAAATAAAAATAAAATACAAATAACAATAAAAATAAAAAGGACATTTATTATTATATTTAAATATTTACTAACTTTACTTTTTTTTGTAACTAGTTAATTTATTACAAGTAAGTGTAAAGTAAATATATTATAATTAATAATATATAAGAAATAAAAAGGCGTGGCTTCATCCAGTAAATAATTAATTATTTTACTGGGTAAGTCTAGCAGCCTGGCTGACAATAATTGAAAAGTAAGTTGGTTTTGAATTGTATTGTAAAGATGTTGATTTTTGAGAATTATTTAGGAGGGAGAAGAAAGAAAAAGAAAATAAATTTTTGAGTTTGAAAAAATAGAGGTGCACTTTTTGAGTTTTTTTTTTTGTCAAGTTAAATTATTGAATCCATACATTCGTGATAGTCACTCTTGAAACTTCTACACCATGCTTCTCCAACAACTTTGCTTGTAACTCATCTTGATATAAAGTCGGATTGTGCGTCAACATATTGAGGATGAACTCTCAATGTTCCTCTTCAAGTGTGAAGGAACAACCATGCTTGATAGGTATCTGGATCAGTAACAACTGATTTGGTTGTTCTGTACAATTTTAGCTACCAATGTAGAGAATTTGCATGAATTGAGGTGAGATATTTTTCATTTATTTCAACTAAAGATTTGTCTTTCAAGGCTTCCATTACTGCAGCTACTTTCAAATCAGGATCATATTTGACAAAAGGCATAATTCAGTGCCACAACTGCTTCTGCCAAAGAAGACAAAGAAATAAGAAAAATTAAAAAAAACAAGAATAAAGAACATACCGAGATGAGATTTTGTCCAGTCATGGAAGCCGGAGACGATGAAAGTGTGAGAGACGGATGACGAAGACAAGATTGGTCGTGGGCGGCGGCAAGAAAGTGGGAGGATGAAATCAATGGGGTGATTGTGTCAGCCAATCTCCCCATCAATAGGGAATTGTGACGTGAGATGAAAAAAAATTAAATTGAAATTAGCTCTGATGTAGAGCAGGTGACAGCCGAGCCGAGCCATGGCTGGCTTGATTTTCAATAGGAAAAAAAGTGCCAGCCGGTGAAAAAAGTTACAAATTTTTTTCAAAAAACACCAAGCTTTATTGACATGGCTGTATTAGGTATGGAAATTTTCTACTATTTTTCTGCATCTCTTATTAATCTTCTTTTTCTTCCCGGACGTTTCCGGCATTATTAGCATATTACTATTCTATATTTGAGTTAAACATTATCCTTGAGACGTTTAGACTGTGCCATCTGGTATAGTAAGAAGAATAATCATGCGACAAACACAACATCTATGGACAAAAATTTATTGTTGTTGACAACAATCAGTATGTACATACACACGTACATAAAACATATAAATGATCATGCTTCGGTATGTGTATTATGCACCAGTGATAGAACGTGTTTGTCATGTTCAAAAACAATAAAACTAACAATTAGGAATCTTATTTCACTTTCTTATAGGCTTGGGTGTCATCAGGCGCAGAGAAAAGTGGAAATTCACCTTAGTGTCATTTTTTCTTAATGATAATAATAGGTACCGCCATTTCAGATCATCACACAACACAGGGTCATGAAGGGGCTTGCTGCTGTGAATAGTGAAAGCGGATCCCATGGTCACTTCTGAAAATCGGTCAAGAACAGTTTTGGTTCTATGATATACAGCTAAACCGGAAAAGCTTGTGGTGCTCTTGCCACCTATTCCTTGCCAAAAGCAACCTAGACTCATCTTTTTGGCGGGGGATCGGAGACGAGAAACCCGTAAGCTCTTCAGGTTTTGCTGTATCTAAATACATCAATTGACGTAGACATCACTTGTCTTCTATGAGTTGGCCCAATGAGATACTCTGTCCAATTAGCCTGAATGATTGCTTCTGGCTTAGTCTAAACTACTTGATCTTGATTTTAAAGCCCCTCTTATTTTGCTGGTTTAAACTTGTGCAAGCTTCTCAATCCATCTAGCTTTTTTTTTTTTTTTTTTTTTGGTATACAACTTACTACCAGAAAGAATGATGAACTGCTTTGACTTTTTGTTAGTAGAGACATTAAGCTCCGAGCTGGATAGATAACGATACATATATATCTCTCTCTCTCTGTGTGTGTGTGTGTGTGCAAGATTGTTAACCCTGCCAAGTATTCTACTTTTTACTTGTAACCCTGCTCATCAGTTCCCATCACCCAGCGTTTTTATCTTGCTGGACAAGTCGGAGCTTACACCTCTATTATTCCCATTATCATCGGTTCAGTAAGGTGCTTTTAAGCTAAAATCTGCCAGTATATCTAGTTTTCTCAGGCTTTGGAGATCTATTCTTGCGTGGTTCAATTCATTTCTGGCTTGATAATTCCCCTCAGCTTGGTTTCTTCTTTAATCAGTATTTAGTTTTAGTAGTTCTTGCATTCTAGCGATTTGATCCAAAAAGTCAAATTTATTACTGTCCCACCAAATGGCACGTCTTCAACGCGCTCCATCTATAGAATCTTTTTCTATTAAACATATGATATCCAAGACGGTCAGCGGCTGAAGTGTTTAATATCACTCTTCAAAATTACTTTTACTAATTTAAAAATAAATAATTCTAGTTACATCGAGCGGAATCACATACAGATCTTTCATCGGCAAGACACTCAAGATCGGAATCTTCGTCATCTATTACATTTTTCAAACTTTCCTCAAATCATAGTCCACCCAATACTGTAGCATCTCGCTCACCTTCTCCAGCAAGAAATTCGCCACCCTCTTCGCTCTTTCAAAATATTCCAGTGAGCCCACTATCACCAGTCTCATCAAGACAGGAAGAAAATCAGCGTGAATCATTAATCTCGACAAATCGTAGCATTGGAGTTCCTACTCACTCCGCATCATGCTCGAGAAAAAATTCAGTTTCTTTATTTTTTGGGAGACCTGCCCCTTCCAATTATATGTTGGCATCAAAAACCAAAGTTTCGAAACCAGCAATTGAGGAAGATTGGGATTTTAAATGTCAAGGGCTTGATCATTCGGATCAGTTTTGCCTTGATTCAGATCCATTGTTCGCCACGGGTATGAGAGAATGCGCATCTGAACTTGAAGTTCTTTCACCAGAAATGTTCACACCCAAATCTCAACTAAGTATTTCACAACACCAAAATCAAAGGCCATTTTCCGAGACCCATCTTCAACAAACTTTCCACCCAGCAGCTTATGATAGCCTTTTGGCAATATCACCATCGAGATTACCTAGCTTTTGTGAGGAAGCCGAATATCCAGACGAAGATAACGCTTCATGTGGAACTAAGTCTTCATCACGTGAAAGCCAATTTTTCGAAGATAGTTTTGAGTCGATGAATCTCCCAATTGAAGTAGTTTCCAAAAAACTTGATGAATATACCGAAATCGATTTAAGTGTACGTGAAAAACAAATGAAGACCAGTTATTCTCCGAATTCGTCGTCAAATCATCATTCTTTGGCAACTTCTCGTTTATTCAATTTTTCTCGAACGATTCCAAGTTCAGCTAATCAAGCACTTCCGTTGCTACATATCAAATATGAACCACATTCACCTTCAATTTCAAAAAAGAAACATACATATTCTAAAACAAAGCATGATCAGTTTAGTTACCTCAAAATTAGTTATCGGCAATAGAATGTCTTTAAATGTATATATAACTGTAAATTCATAGTATCTTGACCGAAAGGATGACATAAGTTCAAAATCTGGCTTCACTTCATCTGAAAAGTTTTTGTTTTGTTCCCTTGTTTTGTTCCCTTGTTTTGTTCCCTTGTTTTGTTCTCTTGTTTTGTTCTCTTGTTTCGTCCTGTTGTTTCGTCCTCTTGTTTCGTCCTCTTGTTTTGTTCTCTTGTTTTGTTTTTTGTTCTTTGAAATGAGTTCATTGCTTTTTTTTGTTTTATTAATTCCTTCCTCAGTTTCTTACATATTCATTATTTTATATTATTTTAGTAAAGTTATCAGTTAAATTTTTGAACTCATGCTGAAGATTTCTTTTTCTTTTTTTATTGATACACGAATTTAGTTTTTTCTTCTTCCTGTAATACTCGTGCTTTTTTTTTTTTTTTTTTTGTTTTAAACCCCATAAGAACTGATGAAACACTGATATATATGTAATTTTATACCCATAATCTTTTTGCATGTTATACATCCACAACCTAAATGTACAACCTGTAATACGATTTTTTATGCGCCAAAAAGATCATGCATTTTGCTGGCATCCCATATCACTACGACACATTTTGGTTTCGCCATGGGGCGCAACAATTACGCAAAAGTTGTGCAACAGTTACGAAACAATTGTTTTTTGCACTTAAGACCTACTTAGGACCTTTAAGTGCTAAAAACAATTGTTACATAAGTGTTGCGTAATCGTTGCGCTATTGTTGCGCCCCAAGACGAAACGAACATTTATTCCAGTGTATAGATGTTATGTGATATTCAACTCAATCTCCCGTGCACCACTACATTGCGTGAGCTGAAACTCTGACTTTTTGGAAAACAAAAAGTAAGAGAACCTAACGCCAACTTCTATAATATGTAATAAAAATAGAAATCTAACACTAACATGTACAGAAAGAAAATTCAAGGGCTATCTAATGTTATCGTGACTAGAGAGCAGCCGTGAGCATGAGATACTGCTAACTTAAAGTAGGGAAAAGTACCATACACTTCGCACCAGGTAAGATATCCCTGATGGGGATATTGTAGAGGGTGACATAAGGGCAGAAAAATATGTGTGACAAAAATAAGTGTAAGAAAACAATGTACAAAAAAAAATATGTGAAAGAAAACTAAATGTAAGAAAAATATCTTTTAACCGTGAGAAATTTTGTTTTTTAATTTTTATTTGCTTGAAAATTTTTCATTTTTATTTTTATTTATACATTTATTTATTATTTTTTAAAAAAATGGTTTGGGAGAAAAAAAATCTAAAGGTTGAAAACAATTTTTCTTACACTTACTTTACTTGCACTTACTTTTCCTACATTTATTTCCCTAACCTTATGTCCCTCTCCATAATATCCCCAACTCATGCATGAATATCCCCAATGGGGATATCTGTCAGGCTGAGTTCAAGTACAGAGATGTGAATAGCTTGATTAGTAAGTTTTCTAGAAGATTTAAATGGTCCAATATGAATAATGTAGCACAAATCCAATAAGTAGTAAAATATAACTCAATAAAAGGGTCTCAGAAATTTAATCTCACTAATGATAAATGGTTTACAATTTTTCATTGGTAGAAAAATAAAGATAATAATTCAAACACTATTCAAAGACTTTAAAAGTACTAATGAGAAGTATTGTCAGCCAGGCTACTAGACTTACCTGGTAAAATAATTAATTATTTTACTAAGGTGAAGCCACGCCTTTTTTAAAATACTTATTAATATTTAATTATTTAACATTTACTTATATATTACTTACAACCAACTAAGCTAATTATATTAAGTAGTGTAAATAATTAATTTAAGTAAGTGTCCCATACATCTTTACTCCCTAACACCGTGCTTAATAGTACAGTTGATTGGGAATAAAAATTAGTAATAAAATTATAATAAAAAAACCTTAAAATTATTATATTACTTCATTGAGAGATCTGGAATTCCGTGAAATCAATATAATTAATTTAAATGTGTTGTAATTAATTGTGACAGTCCAAGGGAACTCATACTTTATTACCAATAAAATTGATGCCCTTGTTGATGTACCAATTAATTTATTTTTCTTATGTCATATATATACTCCTTTTAGTCATCTTCTTTCTCATATTCTTACAGTAGATGGTGTAAATTACATGTCTTTATTTCACTCATGTTTTGCCTATAAAAGGCCCTCACTTTTGTGCTTTTCAGAACATTCATTATTTACTTACTTACTTATTTTATTATAACTACATACAAGACTATTTATTATTATTTTAGTATTTAAATTAAAGCCATAATTCTAAACTTTTAAATAAAATAGGAATTATCTCTTTACCCCTTTATATTATTTGAGTAAAAATCTTTAAAAAGATAAGAGAAATACTTACCAAGTTTGAGCCCCTTGAAATCCACTGTTGCCGCCCTTGGAACTCCTTGAGAAATCTTCTAGGCTTGAAGGACTACCCGGCAATTGGAGGCCTTTCCGAATTGTCGACGGCGCATTGATTACTTGAGGCCAGAGAACGTGGGGACCATCGCCATTCGAGGTATCTATAAGGATGAGTGAACGACGAAAATGACGAACGTCATATATCACATGACTAAAATTTTTGCTGCAAACGGGAATCAAACCACGCTCCAAAACTTAGGTTCATATATTGACTATATGTCTTATATTTTGTGGTAATTATTGAAATTACTATTTGTGGGTCACTTTGCACTCTTCACTCTCTACATATTTCCTTTTTACTCAGCACTCTGTAAGTGGCATTAATTTGCTCATTTAACAGGGGGAGGTGTCTAGTAAATTGGAATCAATTTTTTTTTTGATTATTTATTTTATTTTTCCTACTTGACAAAGATAGAGAAATTGTGTTCTTAGTCCTAGAGGTAATAAATTATATATTTTTTTTAAAAAAAAAATATTATTCATTATAATTTTCAGTTGACTCTTGTCCTGATATATTTAAATTTTATTTGTTCCAGTTGACAAATTGTCCTGACAATAAAATTTTTTAAAATTCATATTTAATACTTCAGTAGACATTAAGTCCTGCTAATTATTAAATTATCAGTTGATTTAAAATCCTGATAATAATTATCATAAATTTGTTAATAAGAAATTTAAATTTAATTCTTCAGTTGATTATTATATAATCCTGGTTTTAAATTGTTTTGAATTAATAAATTGATTATTATTTTAGTTGATTTTATCCTGAAAAATTTTATTTTATTATTTTTCTTTTAAATAAAAGTAAAAATACAAACTAATTCATCTAATTGTCTCCCTCCCTCATTTCAGTAAAGTTTAGAAATGACTGATCAAGGTGTCTCTGCTGCACGTGAAGAGGAATTGGATTTAATTGATTATGATAAAGCTACTTCTGTGAGCTCTCATTTAACTAGAAAATTATCTCAAATTAATCAATCATTTCCCCAATCAGGATGTAGAGATGGAGGAAGTGGAAATTCTGGTAGAAAGAACTCAGGAACAGAAACCTGTAATAAACACCCCAGAAGAACTTCCAAAAGGCTTCAAAATAAAAAAGATGCCACTACCTCAACAAGTAAAGAACCTTTCAACACACATAAAAGAATTAAGGACAGAAAACTTGAGATTGAGGTCAAGAGTAGATGCTATAGAGGAAAAGGTAAGAAAGATAGATGCTTTTCTTCAAGAGAAGAGGAGACCTCCTCCCCCCAGGGATCTTCATCAATTGGCTCCCCAGCAGCCAGAGAAAGTGGAAGTATCCAAGTGGCAGTGGAATTGGCTGAACACTCAGTGGGATTACCTGTCTCAAAATCAACAGACTCAATTGCCCCAAGCAGGTCCATCAAGACCCAGCCAAGTCAACCCCACACCTCCTCACCCCTATCAAGGAGAAAAAAGAAGAAAAAACAATATGATCTTGCCCAGAAAACCTTGGTAAGCCCCTCTATTGATTCTCAAGTACCATTTCTTGTAACTTCCTTCAGGTAATTCTGGAAGAGGAGATGAGACTGTGAGATCTGTAGAGGCTGAGAACAGTAGACAAATTGCTCAAATTTCAAATATATCTAATCCTTTAGTTCTAATTGCTACTTCAATGATAAATCCTGATATGGCTATTATTGATGAAACACTTTAACCTGAGTTTTATGAGAATCTGGAAAGTTACTCTGTTTCCTTATTGAGAAACACTCCAGATGTAGCTAACATTAATGATGAATATTTGAGGGATATTATTGCTAAAAAAAATCATACAATGAACAACATGCAATTGACTCATAAATATAATAGTTTGTTAACTGATCAGGGTTATCAAGCATTAAGGAGTGAATTACAGAGAGTTTCTGATGATTTGTTTCATTACAAGGCAACCCATGAAAAGAAAGTTGCTTTATGGCAAAATATCAAAAATGATTTATCTAAACTGCAAGATACCGTATCTTCCTGTTATCAATAGCTGGAGATAGATAAGATAAATCTTAAAAGATTGAATGACCATTATTCATCTTTTCAAAATTAAAATCAGTTATCTTTTGCAACAATCAATGAGAGTTTATCTAGTCTTCCAAGAGTGAAAACCAGACTAACAACCATGGAGGAGAAATTGAACTCATTGTTTAATGATCAAAAATATTTTGACATTTCTTTAAAGGAACATATAGTACAGGATGCTCCTAGGCTACCTGTGGCTAGTTCATCTAAAGGAAAATTAGTTCCAGAAATACCTTTTGATACCACTGAGTTTCCATCAAAAATTGATGATGCACCAGGATCTTCAGCAGAGGGATTAAACAATGAGATTACTGCACAATTAGAGAAGTTACAGCTGCTCCTTACTCAGAAACAAGCTGGTACTAAGGAGACTCCTTCAAATCAAAAGAATTGGCCAAAACTTTACCAGTACCCAACATTTGATGGTGATTCTTCTTCTGATTGGCAGCAATTTATTTGCAGAATTGATAACTTAAAAAATTCTTACAAACTCCCAGATAAGAAAATTGTGTCAAAGTTAATTTCTTTGTTTACCAATATTGCCCTAATGTGGTATGAATATGTTCTCCTGGATAGGAATGACTACTCATGGGAAGATTGGAAAAAATTGATCAAAGCACAATTTGGTGGCTCCATGTTCAGGATGGCTCAACAAAGGCAGTATGAGGAAACTAGATTTAGCTCTTCCACTGATAAATCTGTTGAGTTCTTAATGAAACTTGTAAAAATCTTGAGGGGAATGGACCCAAAAACAGAGTTTGAGTTATGGTAGGACAGGATCCTTTTTAAATTGCCAATGTCTTTTAGAGACTTGATAGTGGCTAGGACTGAGTTCACCAGAGAACCTTCTTCTTTCACCAATACTTGTAATGATATTCTTCTAAACAACAAGTACGATTCCAGAAGATTCATTCCTAGAACCACTTGGGAGAAACCCTCAACTTACCAACAGAAACCTCTAGAAAAGTTTGGGAAGCCTTCTGCCCCTGTTGCACCTAAAAAGTGTGAAACAAACACTTGCTTCATGTGCAACAAACCTTGGCAGAAGGGCCATCTTTGTGACAAGAAGATAAATCTTGTAGAACAAACAGAGGAGCATGCTGATGACACAGTAGCACTAGATGATACTTCAAGTGAATGTGCCAGCAATATTTCATATGAATCTCAACAAGAAATCTTGATGCTGGAAGAGGATATCCATTATTTAAATACTATTGATATTGATAATAATGATTTATCTACAGTTGAAGATGCTGAGATCATAAAGAACATTGAGGATAACTCAATTGTTATTGCCCCTCTCAAGGCACCAGTCTTGATCAATGGAGCCAGCAGTGAAGTTTTTCTGGATTCTGGAGCTGGAGGAAGTGTAGTATCTGAAAGAGCACTTGCTTCAGTGGATCAAGACTATAAATAAAAACTGATGCCTATCATTTCTGAAAATTGGAGAGGGTATGGCTCTGTTTTGTCCCCCATTGTTAAATACAAAGCCACAGTGTTTTTTAAATATAACCATGGTTTTGTAAGAGCTATTTGTGATTTTGTTGTCATGAAAAATGATAACTTAAGCAATTATTTTATTGTAGGGAATGATATTTTAACCAAGAATTGCATAAAATTAGATCCTTCAAACCAATGCTTCACAATGGGGATGAATGGGAAGAGAAAATTTAAGATTTCCTCCCCCAAAAAATCATTAAAACCAGAATTGAACACATGTAATTCTGTGGTTCAATATAAAGGAAGATCTACAGAAGAAATGCATGCCCTTATGTCTGAAATTGACAATGCCTCTTTTGGAGAACAACTTTCTGGTGAGGATTAAGATTCCATCATAAACTTGATAAAGTTTTTTCCAATGGCCTTTGCTCATGCTTCACATGAACTGGGATTAATTAATGAAGAAATGAACCTTTCATTGTCTTGTCCATTAACTGATATACCACCTAGTTTAAAGAAGAAGCCTTATCCTGCCTCTCCCACAAAGAGAAAAGATATTGAAGACAATATCTCTCCCCTTTAAAAAATGAATGTTATTGAAAAGGTAGTTGAAACACCTAAATATTGTGTTATCTCACCTGTCCTAATTTCTTATGAGAAAGATAAAGCCAGGTTATGTGGTGATTATAGAGCACTAAATACTTATACTGTTGATGATATCTATCCTTTACCTAGAATTAGCTCTATACATTCTACCTTACAGGGTGCTAAATATATCAGCTGTTTGGATGGTAATAAGGGATATCACCAGGTACCTGTTGAGAAAAATTCCCAAAGTTTTCTGATGATTGCTACTCATATGGGTATTTATAAGTATGTTAGGATGTCATTTGGCCCTATAAAAATTCCCCCTCAGTTTTTCAAAAAGTCATGGATAACACATTCCATCAGGAGATAATTGAAGGATGGCTGATGGTTTATATTGATGATATCATTATATTCTCAAAAACATTTGAGGACCATCTCAACCACCTGTGTAAAGTGTTCCAAAAAATGGATGAGATAAATATGACACTTGCTTTGAAGAAATGTAAATTTGGTTTCCATTCTTTAAATGTTCTTGGTCATGCAGTTTCAAGCTTACAGATATGTGTTGACCAAAACAAAGTGGCAGCCATACAACAGGTGAAGGCTCCGACTACAGTTAGAGAGCTACAGAGTTTTTTGGGAATGTGTGGATACTATAGACAGTATATTAAAAATTACCAAGTCATAGCATTACCCCTTACCCAAGTGACTAGGAAAAATGTTGCTTTTGTCTGGAATAGTGAAAGGCAGAGAGCTTTTGACACTATGAAACACTGTTTGATGTCAGCACCAATGCTTGCTTTACCTGACTTTAATCAACCATTTGTTTTGTACACTGATTCAAGTTTATTGGTCTTGGTGCTGCCCTCCATCAAAAACAAGTAATGAATGATAAAGTATCAGAAGTAGTAATTTTTTATATTTCAAGAACCTTGAGAAATAGTGAATTGAAATATGGTGCCACTCAGCTTGAATGTTTAGCCATAGTGTGGGCTCTAGAAAAGCTACATTATTACCTAGATGACCAGAAATTTGAACTTGTCCCTTACTGCAGTGCAGTTAAATCCCCTTTAAACTTGAAAACACCTAACAGACATATGTTCAGATGGCAGTTAGCTGTTCAAGAATACAGAGGGAGAATGAAAATTATTCATAGGGATGGTATTGTTCACTCAAATGTGGATATGTTTTCAAGGTTACCTTTACCAAATGTTGACTCTAATCCTGCTTACAATCCTGAGGATGAAATTATTCATATTCATGGTATACATGTGGTTGATATGGAGGAAGAGCTATTACAGCTTATTCTGGATTCATATGATAAGGACACTGACTTAAAAAAGTTATGCACCATATTAAATGATCCAAAGAATGCTTCAATACAAGCATTAATTAAAACCCCTCCAACAAAGTACCAAAAATCTTTGGAAAAAGGTAAATTTTCAATTGATGAAGGATATATATATTATAGAAGAAAGTTGAGTAATGTCATTGTTATTCCTCCTTCTATGAAAGAAATAATCTTGAAAATTTGTCATGATGACATATTAGCTGGACATTTTGATCTTGAAAAAACAATGATCAGAATTAAAAACACTGCTTGGTGGTTAATATGTCTGAAGACACCAAATTATATGTTGAATCTTGTGATTCTTGCCAAAAATCAAAAATATTGACTGGTAAAAGAGCTGGATTAATGAAAAATATTGAACCTCCTGATGCACCATGGCAGATAATTAACATGGATTTTGTAACAGGATTACGTATTGCTGTAAAAGAAAGTTATAACTCTTGTTGGGTTATTGTGGACAGATTCACTAAAATGTGTAAATTTATCCCTACTCACAAGGATGTTTCCACTAAAGAATTAGCTCTCTTATGGTGGTCTCATATGTTTAATACTTCTGGTTTTCCTAAAGCCATAATCTCTGACAGAGACCCTAAATTTAATTCTGAATTTTGGATGTCTCTGATGGATGTTTGTGGTTGTGATCTGAAACTATCTACTGCACATCATCCTCAGACTGATGGATTAGCTGAAAGAATGATTCAGACTCTAGAGGACATGATAAGAAGGTACTGTGCCTTTGGCCTTGAGTATAAAGATAATGACAGATTCACTCATGATTGGGTTACCTTACTTCATGGGTTAGAATTTGCCTATAATAGCACTGTTAATTCTGTTACTCAAAGAAAGCATTTTGAGCTCTGGCTTGGATATGTTCCAAATACTCCTGCCCAAATTCTCAATAACAAAATACCTAAATTGGATATATGTCAGCCAGGCTATTCCAGGAGTCCAGTAAATGATATGTAGCTTATAAGACCTGAAAGAGGGGGTAAGAATTGTATTTAATGTATATAAATTAATATTTTATTGCATAATAAAATTATATAAGTATTTTATTACATACAAGTGTTATATTAATTTTAATGGTTATATAAATTTTTATACATTTAAACTTAGCATAATATAATATATTCTACAAATAATGGCGCATTTTTTATGTATTTAATAATTATAAATTTATATTTAATTAATTAAAAACATATATTATAATTATAAGTGTAAAATTTACTTATAATATAATTAAATTAATTAATTATATTTATATATTAAATATCATTTCTTATAATATTAAACAATAAATAATGACGCTTCTTTTGACCTATAATTGTGTCAGGAAAAACTAATTAATACTGAATTGAAATAAATTACATATTTGTTGCGTCAGAATATTTTTTTTGTTTCACTTAAAAATCCTTAAATCAGACTGTACCATCTGTTTTGAATGATTTTTCTCATAGTTCCTATGTTCCAGGCTTGTTCAGTTATTCACTATTTTTACTTACTGATTTGGGAATTAATGGTGGGAAAATTAGATTCTTAATTGGGGTTTTTAATTATTTGTTTCATATTTTTCTCTACATTGTTATGTTTCACTTATTCTTTTAAATTCTTGTTTTATTCTATTATGTTTCTTGTATTTACAAATATAGTAGCGCTTCAGAGGGCCCATTGCCTATAAAAAGGCCTTGGTTAATCCCCTGTAGCCCCATCACTTATTATACACTCAACAAATTAAATACACTTTTTATATTACGTTTATATTCTTTTTATTAGTAATAAAATTCTAATTAAAATTCTATATAACAATTTAAAGGTTGCTTTAAGTCTGATAGTGATCATAGTGTCTGCTGCGCATAGTCCTTACATCATAATAATATTATTAATTAATAATAACCTCACTTTTGTCACCTCTCAAGAAAACCGTCGTTGATTCCTCTCAATAAATTAAATAATCTTTTTATATTTTATTTCTTTTATTTTCCTTCTTGTCCTCCTCCATTTCTCCACCTTTTCTTACCTACTTCTAGACGACTGACCGACAATATACATCCTGGTGTAAAATATTTTCTTCAAATGCAAAAACTTTTCAGAAATCATGCTCAAAAATGTATTGAAAAATCATTTGAATATGAGAAGAAGAGATGGGACAAATCCCATAGATAATACACTTTTAAAAAGGGTGATGAAGTGTTGATTTCTACAGTCCACTTCAATTTACAAGGAAATAACAAATTAAAAGACCCATTTGTTGGTCCATTTGTTGTCAGAAGAATGATTGGAGACAATGCAGTTGAGGTTATTTTGTATTCTCCATATGACAGAAAACATCCTGTTATTCCAATATATCTTCTGAAACCTTACACATCCAATAGTGATTTATTTCCAAAAAGGAGGGGAAGACCAAAGAAAAACCCAAATGAAATCACTGAAACAGCAGAAATTATTAAATTCTGAATGACAGAATAGTCACTGCTGAGAAAGGTACAGAATACTTATTGATATTCAAGAATAAATCATCTGAATATGATTCTTGGATACCTGGGAATGAGATATCTACTCTTCCTACTCTACCAAAAAAGTATAAAAAGAAAAAATCATAGCATTTTTTTATTATGAAACCCAAAGCATATAAAGGAACCAAATTAACTATCCAAGCTCCCAATAACATCTCCAAGCATCCACATTAACCCAGTAATCATATCCCAACTCATAAATCTGTGAAAATCCATCCAAGGAAGCAGATTAAGTTGTCCAAATGGATATATGCACCTGAAATTAGTGTATATGCTTGTGTAGGAATTGTAAGCCCACTGGATATTTCCATATGACCTAAAAAAAGCAAAAAATAAAGTTTATAGGCTATTAAGAGGTTTAAATCCTCTTATAGACCTCAATATACATAATATAACTACATATTTCACTGAATATGAGGTTTATGTATATATATAAGCTTATGTATGTCTATAATTACTTAATATCACTTAGGATAAGTATATTATGATTCCATTAACACCTTAATAGGTATTATTAGGCTATAGATAAGCTATTTAAACTACTATAAGTCATATAATAGTATAATAATTATATATATATGTATTATAATCATATATATAAGTATTTTAACCTTTTTTCAAGTAATAAGCTTAATGTAATTATGGTCATCTTATTTTAAACATAAGAATTATTCAGTCCTGGAGATACCTAGGCTGACACCAATACTCTACATGGCCAATGACACCCAAAATTAGCAGCTACACATGCCCATCAACCTAAGGATCAACCAGTAACAAAAGAAGAATCATGTCATGTGCCAAAATACATAAATAAAAAGTGTAAATCCATTAAAAATAGAGTAATGAACAAAAGGAGAGTATATATGTGTAATTATTAAAATAAAAGACTATTTAGGGGGTATCAAAGTTGACCAATCTACAATAAAATTAATTGTGGATAAAAATACTTATACCCCAATTATATTCTGCAATTATTTCTGATAATAATTGGGTTATTAGACACTTTATGTGTCAAAGTTGACCTCTTATCCAACATTTTTAAACTCAATTTTTCATAACCACATATTGGACTACTTTCTGTCATAACCACATCTTTGACTACTCTCTGAATATACCTTCTACCTTGCTTCCCACTCCCATTCTCATCTCATCCTGTCTATTCTCTCCATTTTGAACACCTTGCTATCTCATATTCTTGTTTTTACTCCTTTTCATCTTCCATTATCTTAACATTCCCTTTCATCATAGATCTTCTCAAAGGCAGCCTTCCACCAGTTGTTCTTCAAATTTCACTACACCATCTTTCCCCTTCTCAGACAAGAAATCAAACACCATTCAATAAAAATAAGATGATCATTTAATACTGATTAAGTTGCTTAAAATTAAATCCAACTATGATTCTTGTTTTGGTACTGAAAATGCATCTAACGTAGGACACCCCCCCACACCAAAAGTTAATGGATATCTACTAATGGCCAATGAATTATGGAATAAGACCAATAGAAGGATAGATCTTTTACCTAAAAAGATGTCTGAACATTTTAAGCATTACCAAGGCAAATACAAAAAGTCAAAGACTCCTTCATCTTCCACTGGTTTTGGTATTACTGACATCAATATCAGTAAGGGCCTTAAATCCATAGTAGATAGACTTGAATCTTTATGTCCTTACTTTAAAGAGATGGGTGATATTTTTGAAGAGAAAGCTGATTTTAATCCTGCAAACATGGTGGATGGTGAAGATTCTATCTCCATACATGATATTGAAATAAATCTTTTCCCATCCTCTTCCTCCACTCAAGCCTCCCCAGTTCTCAATTCAACAAATCTAGATAGCTTTTCTATAGATCCTTATAGCAATTTAAACCAACCCAATGTAACTCAAGTATGTTTTTTTATCTTACCAATTCTTTTATTTTATTTACAGTTTCTTATTTCTAAAAAGGCTGAAGAAAAAATGCAGTAGCCACAATCAACTGAGTCTGACGCCAGCAAGAATGATGAGGAGCAAAATGTGACCTTGAACAAAAAGCAAAGGGCTTCAAGTAGTCTAAATTTCCACTCTCAAAGAAGAAAAAAAAGGATACTTCATCTCGAACCCCTTTTTCATCTATTGAAATTTTTTTTGGAGAAACATGATGCTGGTAAGTGATACCAAACCTCTTAATACTTTACCCTTCTTTTATTCTACTTTTTTTTAATATTTCTTATCACTCTAGAACAAATGGAAGTTGCTAAAGAAACTCTAAATTTTGAAAAGCAAAAATATGAGCTCTCTTTAAGAAGGGATGAGAGAGTACATGAACTGGAAGAGAGGAAGTACAAGCTCTCTTTATGGAAGGATGATAGGGCACAAGACTTGGAGGAGAAGAAGAAGTATAAGCTCTCTTTAAGGAACAATAACAGGGCACAAGACTTGGAGGAGAAGAAATTTGAGCTAACTCTAAGTATTTAAAAATCAAAGAAAGAGAAGAAAACACTTGAGCATCAAAACTTAATAAAACAGATGAAATTTAAGCATGATCACAAAGAAGATCCAAAGAAGAAAAATTTATTAATAGAATGTGCTAAATCCAATAAATCTTATGAGGAAATTGAATGTCTAATGAAATTTTTTAATGACTAGTGTGTTTTATTTCTTTCATACTTCAACTATTCATAATTATTTTTACATAAAATTTTACAATAATTTCTTGTATTTCATCACTCTATCCATCATTATATGAAGTTTTGTATTTTAATGTTAAAAATTCTTTTTTAAATAAAATTTTCAAGTCTCATTTGAAAATTTTCCAGTCCCCCCATGCATTTTTTTGAAGTAATGGGTGTGTATCACCAAAATCCTTTCAAGTCAAAAATTTTAAAAGTCTTGTATGAAAATTGGGCATTACTACCCCTGGAACTTTACAGGTATCACCAAAATTCTTTCAAGTCAAGAATTTTGAAAGTCTTATAAGAAATTCTGGCAATACTTCCCCACTTCATTTTATTGAAGAAATTTTTACATGTCAGATTTGAAAATTTGTCAATACCCCCCCAGCATTGTAATGAAGTGAGGGACGGGTATCACCAAAATTTCAAGTCAAAAATTTTGAAAGTCTGATATGAAAATTTGTCAATACCCCCCTGAATTTTATTGAAATGAAGGGTGGGAATCACAAAAATTTAATATAATTACATAAATAAATATATAAACAACTAATATATATCAATTTACCTAGTTTTAAAGTAATGACAATTCCTCCTGCCAAAATGTGGACCAAGTCTAGAGACTAAGTTTGAGACTTTCCACAGGTATAGGAAGGATGAGCCCCATGAAATAATTTAATTTTATCATGATTCCCATTTGTACAACACAAGGTTGTTGGCCCATTGATTTTGTCAGCCAGGCTACTAGACTTACCCAGTGAAATAATTAATTATTTACTGGATAAAGCCGCACCTTATCATTTTTAATTATTATTTAATTATCATTTAGTTACATTAAAATTAGTTATAATAAATTAACTAGTTACAGAATGTTAAAATTAAATTAAATAAATAAATAAGTAAAATTAAAATTATAATTTTGTCCCTTATATTTTTCTCTAACACCATGCTCATTTGACAGGTTGGGAAAAAATAAAACGTTATATTAAAAAAATAAATACAAAGATAAAATAAGATTTAAATATTCAAATAATATTAAATATATAAAAAAAAATCAAATTTCTTATTTAGGATTGACATTTACAGTAAATATTAAAAATTTTGATGTATTTCTGACATACTCTGTAAATACATCTTTTTGACGCCTTCTTTTTGGAATAACTTTATTATTTGAAATACTCTTTCTGGAATGTTCTTTTTCTCTCTCTCTTCCTACTGTTTTTAGAATTTGATTTCCGTGCTTTGTCTCTCCTTTGCCTATAAAGGGCCTCTCTTTTTGTTGTCTTTTGATCATTCTACTTTACCAACTCATTTATTACAATAACTACAACACTAAAACTTATTTATTATAATTTATATCTTTAGTACTTACAACAAACGTAATTCTATTCTATAACTTATATAAAATATTTAAACCTACCTCTTACTTTGAGTAAAAGCAGTCATACTTGATTGAGAAATACGTACCTAACTTTTGAGAGTCAAATAAATCCTTAAAACCTTCATATTACACCGTACCAAAGCTTCTAGACCAAAATTGAACCTTGACAATTGGGATCCTTTCCGAAATATTGACGGCGCAACGTTACTTGAGGCGTAATCGAGGGGACCATTGTCGTACAAGTACCTGTAAAGGACGAGTGGAGGCGAGAAAACAACGAACGTCATACGTCACATGATAAAAGTTTTTGCTGCGAACGGGAATCGAACCGCACTCCAAAACTTAAGTTCATATACTGACTAAAGATCGTATATATCGTGGTAATTATTGTTATTACTATTTGTGGGTTACTCTTCACTCTTCATTTGCTACGTATTTCCTTTTACTCAGCACTCTGTAAGTGGCATTAATTTGCTCATTTTGCAGGGGGAGGTGTCTGGTAATTGGAATTTATTTTTATTATTATATTTTTTTTTTCCTGGTTGACCATAATAGAGCAATAACTGTTCTTAGTCCCAGAGGTAATAAAATAATTATATATTAATATTAATTATTATCATTTTTCAGTTGATAATTGTCCTGATTAATTTGAATTTAAATTGTTCCAGTTGACAAATTGTCCTGACAATAATATTTTTTATTAAATAAAATAATTATTATAATTTTTCAGTTGACATTTGTCCTGATTACTTTAAATTTTTAATTGTTCCAGTTGACAAATTGTCCTGACAATTATATTTTTTTATTTTTTATTAATAAATAATTAACATTTCATTACTTCAGTTGACTTTGAGTCCTGGTAATCCAATAAATCTTTTTAAGTAATAAAATTCATATTTAAATTACTTCAGTTGACATTAAGTCCTGGTAGTTAAGTAATCAGTTAAAATAATTTTTATTAATAAAGATTCATATTTGATTATTTCAGTTGACAATAAATCCTGGTAATAAATTAGTTGATTTAAATCCTGAAAATAAAAATTAATAGAAATTCTAATTTATTTCTACAGTTGATTGCATTATCCTGGTTTAAATTTTTTCTTTTATTAATTTTATTTAAGTTGATTTTTATCCTAAAAAAATAATTTTTTTTTTATTATTTTTATTTTATTTCTGTTAAATAAAAATTAAAAATAAAGACTAATTAATTTTTTGTCTCTTTTCCTTCATTTCAGTAGAATCTTAAAATGACTGATCAAAGTGGTTTTGCTGCACGTGAAGAAGAACTAGACTTAATTGATTATCATGAGCCTACTTCTGTAAGTTCTCCTTTAACAAGAAGAATTTCTCAAACTAATAAATCCTTGCCCCAAACAGGATGTAGAAATGGAAGAATTAGAAATCCTAGTGGACAATACTCAGGATCAGAAGCCCAGGACAAACCCACCTGAAGAGCTTCCAAGAGGCTTCAAGATAAAAAAGATGCCGTTGTCCCAGCAGATAAAGAATCTGTCAACCCACATAAAGGAGTTAAAGACAGACAGCTTGAAACTAAAGGTAAGGGTAGATTCCTTGGAAGAAAGGGGGAAAAGAACAGATACTTCTCTCCAGGAGAAAAGGAAACCTCTTCCTCCCAGGGATCAACAACAAATGGCTCCCCAATCCCAAGAGATGGTGGAAGTGTCCAAGTGGCAGTGGGACTGGCTCAACACACAGTGGGACTACTTAGCTCAAAATAAGCATCAATTACCTCAGGTAGGTCCATCAAGGCCCACCCAGGTCAACCCCACTCCTCCCCACCCTTATCAAGGAGGCAAAAGAAGAATGAAGCCCAATATGGTGATACCCAGCAAACCCTGGTACGTCCCTCTATTGATTCTCAAGTGCCTTTTCTTGTGGCTGACTCTGTTCCTTCAGGTAAATCTGGAAGGCAGGATGAAACCTTGAGACCTATAGAGGCTGGGAATAGTAGACAGTTATCTCATGTATCCAATTCATTACTTTTAATTGCTACCTCAATGATTAATCCTGATATGGCTGTGATTGATGAAACTCTTGACCCTGAGTTCTATGAGAGTCTGGAAAGTTACTCAGTTTCCTTATTGAGAAACACTCCAGATGTAGCAAGAATAAATGATGAGCACTTGAGAGATATTATTGCCAAGCAAAATCATATAATGAACAATATGCAATTGACTCAGAGATATAATAGTTTGTTAACTGATCAGGGTTATCAAGCATTAAGAAGTGAATCACAGAGAGTCTCTGATGAATTGTCTCATTACAAAGCAACCCATGAAAAGAAAGTTGCTTTATGGCAAAATATAAAAAATTATTTGTCTAAATTAAAAGATACTGTATCTGCCTGTTGCCAGGAGGTAGAGATAGATAAGATAAATCTGAAAAGATTGAATGACCATTTGTCATCTTTTCAACATAAAAATCAATTATCTTTTGCAACTATCAATGAGAGTTTATCTAGTCTCCCAAGAATGAAAACAAGACTAACAACCATTGAAGAAAAATTGAACTCATTGTTAAATGACCAAAAATATTCTGACAATTCTGTGAAGGAACATATAGTGCAGGATGCTCAACCAGTACCTGTGGCTAGTTCATCTAAAATAAAAATTGATCCAGAAATACCTGTTGATATCACTGAGTTTCCATCAAAAACTGATGATGCACCAGGATCTGCAACAGAAGGATTAAACAATGAGATTTCAGCACAATTGGAGAAATTACAGCTGCTTCTAACTCAGAAACAAGCTAGTACTAAGGAGACTCCTTCAAATCAAAAGAATTGGCCAAAACTTGACCAGTACCCAACATTTGATGGTGATTCTTCCTCTGATTGGCAACAATTTATTTGCAGAATTGATAATTTAAAAAATTCTTACAAACTCCCAGATGAGGAAATTGTGTCCAAATTAATTTCTTTGTTCACTAATGTTGCCCTGATGTGGTATGAATCTGTTCTCCTGGATGGGAATGACTTCTCATGGGAGGATTGGAAGAAATTAATTAAGGCACAATTTGGTGGCTCCAAGTTCAGAATGGCTCAACAAAGGCAGTATGAGGAAAATAGATATAGCTCTTCTACTGATAAACCTATTGAGTTTTTAATGAAACTTGTAAAAATCTTAAGGGCAATGGACCCAAATATGGAGTTTGATTTATGGAAGGACAAGATCCTCTATAAATTACCAATGTCTCTGAGAGACTTGATTGTGGCTAGGACTGAGTTCTCCAAAGAACCCTCTTCTTTCATTAATACTTGCAATGAGATAGTTCTAAACAATAAGTATGATGCAAGAAGATTCATTCCTAGGACCCCTTTGGAGAAACCCTCCACTTACCAACAAAAACCTCTGGAAAAGGTTGGTAAACCTTCTGCCCCTGTTGCACCAAAGAAGTATGCAACAAACACTTGCTTCAAGTGCAACAAGCCTTGGCAGAAAGGCCATGTTTGTTACAGGAAGATAAATCTTGTAGAACAAACAGAGGAGCATGCTGATGACACAGTGGCACTGGATGATACATCAAGTGATTGTGCCAGCAATATTTCATATGAATCTCAACAAGAAATCTTGATGCTGGAAGAAGATATTCATTATTTAAATACTATTGACCTTGATAATAATGATTTATCTACAGTTGAGGATGCTGAGATCATAAAGAACATTGAGGATAACTCAATTGTTATTTCCCCTCTTCAGGCACCAGTCTTGATCAATGGAACCAGCATTGAAGTTGTTCTGGATTCTGGAGCTGGAGGAAGTGTAGTATCTGAAAGAGCACTTGCTTCAGTAGATCAAGACTATAAATCTAAACTGTTGCCTATCATTTCTGAAAATTGGAGAGGGTATGGTTCTGTTTTGTCCCCCATTGGTAAATACAAAGCCACAGTGTTTTTTAAATATAACCATGGTTTTGTAAGAGCTATTTGTGATTTTGTTGTCATGAAAAATGATAACTTGAGCAATTGGTTTATTGTAGGAAATGATATTTTAACCAAGTATGGCATAAAATTGGATCCTTCAAACCAATGTTTCACAATGGGGTTGAATGGGAAGAGAAAATTTAAAATTTCCTCCCCTAAAAAATTATTAAAACCAGAATTGAACACATGTAATTATGTGGTTCAATATAAAGGAAGATCTACAAAGGAAATGCATGCCCTTATGTCTGAAGTTGACAATGCCTCTTTTGGAGAACAACTTTCTGGTGAGGATTAAGATTCCATCATTAACTTGATAAAATCTTTTCCTATGGCCTTTGCTCATGGGTCACATGAACTGGGATTAGTTAAAGAGGAAATGAAACTTTCATTGTCTTGCCCATTAACTGATATACCACCTAGTTTAAAGAAGAAGCCTTATCCTGCTTCTCCCACAAAGAGAAAAGATATTGAAGATAATATCTCTACCCTTATAAAAATGAATATTATTGAAAAGGTAGTTGAAACACCTAAATATTGTGTTATCTCACCTGTCCTAATTTCTTATGAGAAAGATAAAGCCAGGTTATGTGGTGATTATAGAGCACTAAATACTTATACTGTTGATGATATCTATCCTTTACCTAGAATCAGCTCTATACATGCTACTTTACAGGGTGCTAAATATATCAGCTGTTTGGATGGTAATAAGGGATATCACCAGGTACCTGTTGAGAAAAATTCTCAGAACTTTCTGATGATTGCCACTCATATGGGTATTTATAAGTATATTAGGATGCCATTTGGCCCTAAAAATGCCCCTTCTGTTTTCCAAAAAGTAATGGATAACACATTCCATCAAGAGATAATTGAAGGTTGGCTAATGGTTTATATTGATGATATCATTATATTCTCAAAAACATTTGAGGACCATCTTAAACATCTGTGTAAAGTATTCCAGAAAATGGATGAAATAAATATGACACTTGCTTTGAAGAAATGTAAATTTGGTTTCCATTCTTTAAAAGTTCTTGGTCATGTTGTTTCAGGCTTACAGATATGTGTTGACCAGAACAAAGTGGCAGCCATACAACAGGTGAAAGCTCCTACAACAGTGAGAGAGCTCCAAAGTTTTTTGGGAATGTGTGGATACTATAGACAGTATATTAAAAATTACCAAGTCATAGCTTTACCCCTTACCCAAACAACTAGAAAGGATGTTGCTTTTGTCTGGAATAGTGAAAGACAGAGAGCCTTTGACACTATGAAACACTGTTTGATGTAAGCACCAATTTTTGCTTTACCTGACTTTGATCAACCATTTGTTTTGTACACTGATGCCAGTTTTATTGGTCTTGGTGCTGCCCTCCATCAAAAACAAATGATAAATGATAAAGTTTCAGAAGTAGTAATTTGTTATATTTCAAGAACCTTGAGAAATAGTGAATTGAAATATGGTGCTACTCAATTAGAGTGTTTAGCTGTAGTATGGGCTCTGGAAAAGCTCCATTATTACCTAGATGACCAGAAATTTGAACTTGTCACTTACTGCAGTGCAGTTAAATCCCTTTTAAACTTGAAAACACCTAATAGACATATGTTTAGATGGCAGCTGGTTGTTCAAGAGTACAGAGGGAGAATGACAATTATTCACAGAGCTGGTATTGGTCACTCAAATGTGGATATGTTATCAAGGTTACCTTTACCAAATGATGACTCTAATCCTGCTTATAATCCTGAGGATGAAATTATCCATATCCATGGGATATATGTGGTTGATATGGAGGAAGAGCTATTACAGCTTATTCTGGAATCATATTATAAGGACACGACTTGAAAAAGTTATGCACCATATTAAATGATCCAAAGAATGCTTCAATACAAGCATTAATTAAAACCCTTCCACCAAAGTACCAAAAAGCTTTGGAAAAAGGAAAATTTTCAATTGATGAGGGATACCTATATTATATAAGAAAGTTGAGTAATGTTATTGTTATTCCTCCTTCTATGAGAGAAATCATCTTGAAAATTTTTCATGATGACATATTGGCTGGACATTTTGATCTTGACAAAACAATGATCAGAATTAAGAACACTGCTTGGTGGGCTAATATGTCTGAGGACACAAAATTATATGTTGAATCCTGTGAATCATGCCAAAATTCAAAAAGATTAACTGGTAAAAGAGCAGGATTAATGCAACATATTGAACCTCCTGATGCTCCATGGCAAATAATAAACATGGATTTTGTAACAGGATTACCTATTGCTGGTAAAGACAGTTATAACTCTTGTTGGGTTATTGTGGACAGATTCACAAAAAGGTGTAAATTTATCCCTACCCACAAGGATGTTTCCACTAAAGAATTAGCTTTCTTATGTTGGTCTCATATGTTTAATACTGCTGGTTTTCCTAAAGCCATAATCTCTGACAGAGACCCTAAATTTACTTCTGAATTTTGGATGTCTCTGATGGATGTTTGTGGTTGTGATCTGAAACTTTCTACTGCCCATCACCCTCAGACTGATGGTTTAGCTGAAAGAATGATTCAGACTTTAGAGGACATGATAAGAAGATATTGTGCCTTTGGCCTTGAGTATAAAGATAATGACAGATTCACTCATGATTGGGTTACCTTACTTCCTGGGTTAGAATTTGCTTATAATAGCACTGTTCATTCTGTTACTCAAAGAAAGCCTTTTGAGCTCTGGCTTGGATATGTTCCTAATACTCCTGCCCAAATTCTCAATAACAAAATACCTAAATTGGATATACATCCTGGTGTAAAATCTTTTCTTCAAATGCAACAACTATGTAGAAATCATGCTCAAAAATGTATTGAAAAATCATTTGAATATGAGAAGAAAAGATGGGACAAATCCCATAAAGAATACACTTTTAAAAAGGGTGATGAAGTGCTGATTTCTACAGTCCACTTCAACTTACAAGGTAATAACAAATTAAAAGATCCATTTGTTGGTCCTTTTGTTTTCAGAAGAATGATTGGAGATAATGCAGTTGAAGTTATTCTGTATTCCCCATATGACAGAAAACATCCTGTTTTTCCAATATCTCTTTTGAAACCTTACACATCCAATAGTGATTTATTTCCAAAAAGGAGGGGTAGACCAAAGAAAACCCCAAATGAAATCACTGAGACAGCAGAAATTGAAAAATTTTTAAATGACAGAATAGTCACTGCTGAGAAAGGTACAGAATACTTATTGAGATTCAAGAATAAATCATCTGAATATGATTCTTGGATACCTGGGAAGGAGATATCTAATCTTCCTACTCTACTAAAAAAGTATAAAAAGAAAAAATCATAGCATTTTTTTTATTGTTTTTTTTTAGAGTGAGGGAGTGTCAGCGAGGCTACTAGACTTACCCAGTGAAATAATTAATTATTTACTGGATAAAGCCGCACCTTATCATTTTTAATTTTTATTTAATTATCATTTAGTTACATTAAAATTAGTTATAATAAATTTACTAGTTACAGAATGTTAAAATTAAATTAATTAAATAAATAAGTAAAATTAAAATTAAAATTTGTCCCTTATATTTTTCTCTAACACCGTGCTCATTTGACAGGTTGGGAAAAAATAAAACGTTATATTAAAAAAATAAATACAAAGATAAAATAAGATTTAAATATTCAAATAATATTAAATATATACAAAAAAATCAAATCTCTTATTTAGGATTGACATTTACAGTAAATATTAAAAATATTGATGTATTTCTGACATACTCTGTAAATACATCTTTTTGACGCCTTCTTTTTGGAATAACTTTATTATTTGAAATATTCTTTCTGGAATGTTCTTTTTCTCTCTCTCTTCCTACTGTTTTTAGAATTTGATTTCCGTGCTTTGTCTCTCCTTTGCCTATAAAGGGCCTCTCTTTTTGTTGTCTTTTGATCATTCTACTTTACCAACTCATTTATTACAATAACTACAACACTAAAACTTATTTATTATAATTTATATCTTTAGTACTTACAACAAACGTAATTCTATTCTATAACTTTTATAAAATATTTAAACCTACCTCTTACTTTGAGTAAAAGCAGTCATACTTGATTGAGAAATACGTACCTAACTTTTGAGAGTCAAATAAATCCTTAAAACCTTCATATTACACCGTACCAAAGCTTCTAGACCAAAAGTGAACCTTGACAGATTTACTTTAAGAATTTGAAATAAAAGAGTTATTTATGAAAAATTTATGAAAATTTTTTTTTTGATGACTCTACTCATCCCAATACTTTTTCGATCTACATAAAGTTTTTTTATATTTTTGAAATTTACCTTCTTTTTTTACCTTGTTTATTTGGTGGATTAATTTTTGAATGATTTGAAATGAACATCTGAAATGTGTGAACTCTTGATAGGATTCCAAGCCAGGTAGAGCTTTGTCATTTGGTGATAATCCTGCGTAAATTTTTAAGTAAAGAATAGATTTTTACAGGAATAAAATGAGTGACATTATTTTAAGAATGAAAAATTTATTTTTAGAAATACCAAGAGAATAGCCTTAAATCAATCCTGTTCTAAAAATGAAGTAAATTAAGTGAAATTTAGAAAAAAGGCTCAAATTTAAAGGTCAATATCTCAGCAACCACTGAAGCAAATTCAAATCCATTTATTATAAATGAAAGATAGGCTTTAGAAGAGTCTTCAGCTAAAAGAACATAAGATTTGATTAAACCTAACCCTAATTTTTAATCTGATTTTAAAAATTGCACAAAAATTTGAAAATTGATGATGAGAATTCCAACAAGATGGAGATATAAGCCTAGATAATCATCAGATAAGAGTTTCAGAATAAGCATCATCTAATTATGCAATATAAAAACATAAAATAAATTAAGTAAAATTCAGAAAAAAAGGCTCAACTTTTAAGGTAAAAATTTCAGCTACCACTGAACCGAATTCAAACCTGTTTGTGGAAAATGAAAAAGAGGCTTCAGGAGAACTTTCAGCTAAAGGAAATGTGATTTAAATAAACCTAAACCTAATTTTTTACATAAAAACAAGAAATAAAGAAAATTAAATTGGAAAAAAAAAGCTCAAATTCAAATGTCAATATACCAGCAACCACTGAACCAATATAAAAAACTGTTTGTGGAAAATGAAAGGTAGTCTTCATGAGAATCATCAGTTAAAAGGACATTAGATTCTAATAGACCTAAACCTAATTCCAAGTCTGATTTTTAATATTTTACAAAAACTTGAAAAGTGGTAATGGAGATTAGAACAAGAAGAGTTTAATAAATCCACTGTTATCCAGATAAGAGTCATGCATATATTTAAGAATGATATTTTGATAGAAGGAAAGAGATATCATTTAGGCATAAAAGAAAGGAGATGAAACTTACCTTGATTTAAAAGTAGGAAAAATAGAGTGAGCAAGAATGATGTTGGAATTTGGGGGAAGTTGAATATGGAGTAAGTGAAATGCATAAAGAATGTGCATTGTATTGTTTTTAATGACATGGAGCCATAAAAATGTGAAATAGGGGAAAGGGGGGATAATGACCATTCCAAGGAGGAATGATGAGTAGGGTGATGGAGCTAAAAAAAAAAGAAAAGAGGGAGAAAAAAGGTTAATTTTACCATAAAAACCAAAAATAACCACTTTCAAAAAAAATTTAAATACAAAAAAGAAAAAAAACAGAAAAAAAACAAAAATAGATACAATTGGCAATTAAAAAATTAAAAAAATGAGTGAATTGACTTACCTGGAGAGATGAGATGAGATAATAAATAAAACACAATTGTTTGAGAGATGTTTGAGTAGAGTTTGAAAGAATATGAGAGATGAATGAAAAAAAGAAACAGTAAAAAATTATGTGATTGCAGAAAATATGCAATTTCATGTTGAGCTGGTGAATGAAAATAAATGTGAAATCTAAAAAAGAGAAATACAGCAAAAATTCAAAATAAAAATGAATATGAAAAAAACAAAAACACCAAACCAAGTGAATAAAGCACACAAGCTGGAAATCTGGAGAGTATGAAAAAAAATTAAAAGGTATGTGTTTCAAATGTTATAGGGTAATTGGAATAATGACAGAATGTATGCTGTTGAAAAGAATGTTTTGTGATTCAAGGGAGGGGAGAGCTGGTGCAGTTTTGGGAACTTCTTCTTCATAAAGATCATTGAAAAGACATATAAGCTAAAGTGTCTTCCAAACCAGAGTCAGAATCAGAGTTAGCAATTAAAGTTAAAGTGATAGCATTCATAGCTGAGTAAAGTTGCTTCCTAGTAGAGTGATGCTTCATTTTTTTGGTAGAAGGTTTAGATGATGAGTGGAAAGTGTGAATTTTCCACTGAATGAGCATGTGAGGTGTGTAAATAGAAAAAATGTTATGTGTTTGCCACCAAAATTAAGTAGCATAGAGTGAAGAGACACATAAAGATGGGAAAAAATTTTAAGTGTTTGCCACCAAAATTAAGTAGCATTGAGTGGGGAAAGACTTAAGGAAGGCATCAGCAATTATAAGTCATGTGACTTTCTTAAAAATCAATCATGGATGTGATGAGTTTGGGATCAGGAATTAGGAATGGAGACTGGGGCATAAGAGGCAGGATAATGCATTGTTGTGGATTCCTTATGTGCTAGCCCTGGGGCTAGTGGATAAGAATCTTCTTCAATTAATAATGTCTGATCACAGGAAAAAAATTCCTGATCCCTAATTGTGGATCCCTCAGCTCTGATACCCCCTAATATAACATATAATTAAGGGGGACCAACAGTAGAAATAAAAGAGCTAATTATTCTAAATTAATATGTAAAATACCCATCAAAATAGAACCAATATTGACTCAGAAACCATTGAGAAACCCAAAATAAGACATGAAATGTGTGGTAGCAGAATGCAGTCTCTTGGAATGTGCTTGCACAGGTATACCCTTGACTAAATTGGTTATTTTAAGCATGGCAGTGAATTATAGGTTCCAATATTAAGGTTATTAATGAAATTAGTGCATATAATGAGGTTAATGAACTAATAATGAAATTAGGACACTAAATAAGCACCTGTTGCTTATTTTAGAGTGTTTCCACATATAAGGGGGTATCAAAGTTGAGGGATCCGCAATTAAGGATCAGGATTATTTTTTTAAATTGGGATCATACATTATTAATTGCAGAAGATTCTTATCCAGTAGCCCCTGGGCTGGTGGATAAGGAATACACAATAATGCATTATACCGCTGTGGTCTTCCAAGGTTGGAAGAGTCCTTTTTTGGTCTATTTGGAATTGTTTTGATATGTCTTAAATGACATTGTTTAATAATTGGGTGTTTTACTGGATTAATTCAGCAAATATTGGGACTTCGGGGATGTGGGTACTACCATTGGATAGCCCAGGTTTTTCTCTATATTATATGTCTTGATGACATTTTTTATATTTTAAATATCAAGGCGACATTTCCTCATCTTTTAGTTAAAAAGATAGCTGTTTAATTTTGATTTTTATCTTTTACGGGCTAACCTTAAGTCTTAGGGTTAAGTGCTAAGTACTGTTAGAATGAGCTAATTTTTCTCTACATTTTATGTCCCAAAGTTTTTATAGTCTAATTATGTGTTTTAAGGGTTTTAGTAGTTGTGGTAGATTTTTCAAAGTATTTTGGGCTTTTTTCGAGGTTTTTGGTGGTTTTCTGACTCCAGGGAGGTCTGGCTGCTTCTAGGCTGGCCTCCCGCCTTGGCTCTATAAGGCTGGGAAGTGTTTCTAGAGGGGTTTTGTCGGTCATTCGTCTAGAAGAGGGAAGAGGAAAAAGGGAGAAAAGGACGAGGACAAGGAGAAGATAAAAGGAAAACAAGATGTAAAATATTATTTAATTTATTTAAAAAGAAACCAACGATGAGTATCTTGAGAGGTGACAAAAGATGAGGTTTTATTAATAATATTATTATTTCAAGTAAGGGTTCTGCGCAGCAAGCACTGTAATTACTATCAGACTTATTGAAACCTTTAATTTGTTATATAAAATTTAAATTAGATTTGTAATACTAATAAAAATAATAATCAAACGGTTATAATAAAATATGTTAAATTGTTGAGTATATAGTAAGTGATGCCTCTACAGGGGATTATCCAAGGCCATTTTATAGGCAATGGTCCCCTGAAGCGCTACAAATGACTATATACAAAAGAGTAATGAAGTAAAACAAAAAGATAAGAGTAGACATTTGTAACATAGTAACTAAGAGAAAAATATACAAAAAATAACAAGTATCCCAATTAAGACTGTAAAATTCCCATCCCAAATTCCCCAAATTAGTTTCTATAGATTAATAAGTAATTAAACAACCATGTGATCTAATAACTATGGGAAAAACAAATCAAAACAAGTAATACAATCTGTTTTCAGTATTTCTAAGTGAAACAATTGACATGTTTTGACGCAACAAGGTATGCAATCAATTTAATTCAGCATAAGTTTATATAATTTAATTGTTTTCACTTATGTATTTAAATACTAGTTAACTGAAACAATTAATTAAATTAATTTGAGAAATTATAATACTATTTTATAAAATAAGTATTATAATTTATTTAATTTTCTTCCTGACAAAATTAAGGGTCAAAAGAAATGTCATTACTTATTGTTTTATACTATATGAAAGATGTAATTTAATATATAAATGTAAATAATAAATTTAATTATATTATAAGTCGACTTTACACTTATAATTATAATATATATTTTCAATTAATTAAATATTAATTTATAATTATTAAATACATAAAAATGCGCCATTATTTGTAGAATATAAAATATATTATGTTTAATTTAAATGTATAGAATTTATATAAACAATAAAATCAATATAACACTTATATGTAATAAGATATTTATATAATTTTATTATGCAATAAAATATTAATTTATATAAATTAAATATAATTCATACGCCCTCTTTCAGGTCCTATAAGTTAACATATCATTTACTGGACTCCTGGAATAGCCTGGCTGACACTCCCTCACTCTAAAAAAACAATAAAAAAAATGCTAAGATTTTTTCTTTTTGTATTTTTTCAACAGATTAGGCAGATTTGAAATCTCCTTGCCAGGTATCCATGCATAATGTTCAGATGATTTGTTCTTATATCTCACTAAATATTTAATACCTCTTTCAGAAGTGATAATTCTATCATTGAGAATTTTATCAATTTCTGCTGTTTCTGTGACTTCCTGAGGGTTTTTCTTAGGTCTTCCCCTTCTTTTGGAAAATAAGTCACTGTTGGAAGTATAAGGTTTAAGCAAAGAAATGGGAAAAACAGGATGTTTCCTATCATATGGAGAATACAATACAACTTCCACTGAATTATCACCAACCATTCTTTTAACAACAAATGGGCCTACAAAAGGATCTTTTAATTTGTGGTTACCTTGTAAATTGAAATGGACAGTAGAGATCAACACTTCATCACCCTTGTTAAATGTGTATTCTTTATGGGATTTATCCCATCTTTTCTTTTCATATTCAAATGCTTTATCAATACAGCTCTGAGCATGTTTTCTGCATAGCCGTTGCATTTGCATGAAAGATTTTACACCAGGGTGTAGTTCCAACTTCGGTAATTTATTATTGAGAATCTGAGCAGGAGTATGTGGGACATAACCTAACCACAGCTCAAAAGGCTTTTTCTCAGTGACAGAATGAACAGTGCTATTATATGCAAATTCAAGACCAGGCAATAGAGTGACCCAATCATGAGTAAATCTGTAATTGTCTTTATATTCTAAACCAAAGGCAAAATACCTTCTAATCATATCTTCCAGAGTTTGAATCATTCTCTCAGCTAGACCATCAGTCTGAGGATGGTGAGCTGCAGACAATTTCAACTCACAGCCACAAATATCCATCAAAAAGGTCCAAAACTCAGAAGTAAATTTTGGATCTCTATCAGAGATAATGGCTTTTGGAAAACCAATAATATTAAACATGTAAGACCACCATAAGAAAGCTAATTCTTTGGTGGATACATCTTTTTGGGTTGGAATAAATTTGCACATTTTTGTAAATCTATCTACTATTACCCAACAAGAGTTAAAGCTGTCTTTACCTGCAACAGGAAGACCAGTGACAAAATCCATATTAATGATTTTCCAGGGAGAATTAGGTGCTTCAATATGTTGTAATAACCCTGCTCTCTTACCTGTCAACCTTTTAGATTTTTGGCAGGAATCACAAGATTCAACATATAATTTTGTGTCTTCAGACATATTAGCCCACCATGCAGTGTTTTTGATTCTAATTAATGTTTTTTCAAGATCAAAATGACCAGCTAATATGTCATCATGACAAAGTTTGAGGATATTTTCTTTCATAGAAGGAGGAATTACAATTACATTAGTAAGCTTTCTTCTATAATATATATAACCATCTTCAATAGAAAACTTTCCTTTACTCAAAGCATTTTGATACTTTGCAGGAGGAGTGTTTATTAATGCTTGAATTGAAGCATTCTTAGGATCAATTAAGATAGTAACCAATTTATTTAAATCAGAATCCTTCTCATATGAATCCAGTATTAATTACAATAACTCTTCTTCCATATCTACTACAAATATACTATGGATATGAACAGTATCATCTTCAGGTACATAAGCAGGATTTGAGTCATTATTTGGCAGAGGCAATCTGTAGAGCATATAAACATTGGAGTGAACATTACCAGCCCTATGGATAATTGTCATCTGTCCTCTGTATTCTTGAACAGCAAGTTGCCACCTGAACATATGTCTGTTAGGTGTTTACAGGTTTAAGAGGGACTTCAAAGCACTACAGTCAGTTACCAACTCAAATTTTTGGTCATCTAGATATTAATGAAGCTTCTCAAGAGCCCAAACAACTGCTAAGCACTTCAATTGAGTGGCACCATATTTCAATTCACTATTTCTTAAGGTTCTTGAAATATAACAAATTACAACCTTTGAGGATTTATCATTAATAATTTGTTTCTGGTGAAGGGCAGCACCCAAACCAATAAAGCTAGCATCTGTATACAGGACAAATGGCTTGTTAAAATCTGGAAGAGCCAATATAGGGGCTGTCATTAAGCAACTTTTTAATGTATTAAAAGCTTTTTGACAGTCATTATTCCAGAGAAAGGCAACATCTTTTCTGGTCAGTTTTGTAAGAGGCAAGGCTATGACCTGATAATTTTTAATATATTGTCTATAATAGCCACACATCCCCAAAAAACTTTGGATTTCTCTTATAGAAGTTGGTGCTTTCACATTTTGGATGGCAGCAACTTTGTTTTGGTCTACACAAATTTGTAAGCCTGACACAACATGGCCAAGGACTTTCAAAGATTGAAAACCAAATTTACACTTTTTTAAAGATAAGGTCATATTGATTTCATCCATTTTTTGGAAAACTCTATTCAAGTGAATCATATGTTCATCAAAAGTTTTAGAGAAAACCATAATGTCATCAATATAAACCATGAGCCATCCTTCAATAATTTCTTGATGGAAAGTGTTATCCATGACTTTCTGTAAAACTGAAGGAGCATTTTTAGGGCCAAATGGCATCCTAAAATACTTATATATTCCCATATGAGTAGCAATAAGCAAGAAATTTTGAGAATTTTTCTCAACTGGAACTTGATGATAACCTTTATTACCATCCAGACAACTAATAAATTTTGCACATTGCAAGGTAGCATGTATTGAATTAATTCTGGGTAAAGGATAGATATCATCAACAGTATAAGTGTTCAAAGCTCTGTAATCTCCACATAATCTAGCCTTATCTTTTTCATAAGAAATCAAGACTGGGGAGATGACACAATATTTGGGGGTGACATCTACTTTTTCAATGATATTCATTTTTAATAATGTTGAAATATTATCTTCAATATCTTTTCTTTTTGATGGAGAAGCAGGATATGATTTTTTCTTAAGAGTAGGAGGAATATCACTCAAATTACAGGATTAGGTAATTTTCATTTCTTCCTGAACAATTCCCAAGACATGAGAACCATGAGCAAAAGCCATAGGGAAAGAGGTAATAGAGGCAATATTAGAATCCTTTTTTTCACTAGTCAACTGATCACCAAAAGAAGCAGTATTTATTTCATTTAATAAATCATCTATTTCAGTTGTTGTTCTGCCTTTACACTGGATTAGTGAGTTACAAGATTTCAACAGATGCCCAGAAGTTCTAAGAGAGGAAATTTTGAATTTCCTTTTGCCATTCATTCCTAAGGTAAAGCAATTATTTGCTGGGTCCAGTTTCACACCAAACATGGTTAAAATATCATTTCCCATAATAAACCAATTGCTTAAATTATCATTTTTCATGACAAAAAACTCAAAAATAGCTCTGACAAAACCACCATTATATTTGAAGAATACAGAGGTTTTGTATTTTACAATAGGAAATAAGGTAGAACCATACCCTCTCCATTTTTCAGAAGTTATAGGTAATAATTTACTCAAATATTCCTTATCCACTGAAGCTAAAGCTTTTTCAGACACTACACTTCCTCCAGCACCAGAATCAAGAACTACATCAACATTTTTACCATTAATGATAACAGGTGCCATCAAAGGGGATATAGGTATAG
Source organism: Hemileia vastatrix (assembly GCA_030280995.1). Classification (NCBI taxonomy): domain Eukaryota; kingdom Fungi; phylum Basidiomycota; class Pucciniomycetes; order Pucciniales; family Zaghouaniaceae; genus Hemileia; species Hemileia vastatrix. The sequence continues at coordinate 12,427,744 of JASXTE010000018.1, read as the reverse complement.
AATTGTTAGTAATATCTTTAATTATCTCAGCATTTTCTACTGAAGATAAATCCAATACACATTCTTCAGATATATTATTTAAATAATGGACATCTTGTTCCAACATTAAAAAATCTTTAACAGAATCATTGTCATAGGAGATATTACTTTCACAGTCACTGGAAGAATTATTGACATCAAGTTCAACTTCATCAGTGTCTTCATTTTGTTCAACAAGATGAATTTTCTTGTCACAAACATGACCCTTTGCCACGGTTTGTTACATTTATAACAAGTATTTTTGCACATTTTTTAGGTGCAACTGGGGCAGAGGGTTTACCAGATTTTTCTGGGAGCCTTGTAGAAGGTTTATTCTGATCATTATAAGATTTACCAAGGTAATTCTTTGGTTCATATCTATGGTTGAGTAGTACCTCATTACAGATATTAATGAAAGAAGAATTTTCCCTTACATGCTCAGTTATATCCACAATCAAATCTCTAAGAGAATTTGGTAATTTATACAAGATTTTATCTCTCCAAATATCATAATCCATCTTTGGATCAATTGCTCTTAGGATTTTTGTCAGTTTCATAAAAAAATCAATGGGCTTTTCAACAGAGGAGGGTACATATCTAGTATTCTCATACAGTCTTTGCTGAGCTAACCTGAATTTTGAACCACCAAACTGATTCTCAATCAAGGATTTCCAATCATTCCATGTATAATGATTGTTATCTAAAAGAACAGATTCATACCACATCAAGGCTACATTGGAAAATAAAGAAATTAGCTTAGAAACAATTTCCTCATCAGGTAGTTTATAAGATCTCTTTAAATTAGGGGGTGTCAGTTCTGGCAAATCCACACTTAAATAAGTGCGGATTTCCAAAACAAACTAGCCCCAATACTGGTGGATTTCAAAATGAAATAAGTCACTTATTTCACTCAAATCCGCACTTTCTCAACCAAAAGTTCTGATTTCACCATCAAGTCCCATTTCACTGATTTTTCAGCATCATCCCATTCATACGCAGCACTCCGCAGCATAACACTTCATAACTCAAAACATTGTACATCACTTACATCTTCATATCATATCATATAAGAGTTATGCCTTCCTCACTTTCAAATCGTGATAAATTACATAAAGCAATGACCTTCATGGCTCTTGAACTGCTCTTGGACTCTGATTCCGATTCTGATCTAGAAGAAGATTTTGTTGTTTTATCAAAAATGGCCAGGAAACGTTACCTTCTTCCCAGAAAGCCTCAAGTACTTCATACCCCCAAGTACACCATCCAAACAATTCTTAACCTATCTACACCCAGTTTTAGACAGCTGTTCAGGACTTCTCAGGAATGTTTCCTTAAATTGCTTGAGCTTATTCAGGATCATTCCATATTTCACAATATTTCTCAAAAAGAACAACGACAACCTTCAATTCAATTGGCCATCACACTATGTTTTTTGGGTTCAAATGGTAATGGAGCCGCTTTGAAACGTTTAGAAAATGTCTTTGATTTAGGGTATGGTTCAGTTAACACTTATACCAAACGATGTATCACTGCCATCAACTCCTTGGAATCTCAACTTCTCACCTGGCCAACAAAAGAATAGCGACTTGAATCATCTCAGGTTATGCAAGCAGAGGTCTTCCCAGGATGTATTGGTTTTGTTGATGGTACTACTATTCCTTTGAGCCAGAAACCTGCTCAAGGTGCAAACAATTACTTTGACCGTAAAAAGAGGTAGATTATTTTTAACTCCTTTAATCCTCTTTGAAACTAACACAAACAAATATATCTTCTTTATAGATATTCAATTTCCATTCAGCTTATATGTGACGTAAACAAAAAATTTATATCATTCTTCGCTGGTTATCCTGGCTCATGTCATGACTCCTACGTCTTCCAAAGAATGCAAATTTCAAATGAACCTGAAAAATTCTTTGATGAAGATCAGTATCTTCTTGCAGATTCTGCTTATGTGAATGGAAAGTATGTACTTCCTGCTTTTTGGGGAGCAGCTTCAGAAGACAGTCAAAATGCCAAATTCAACAATCATTTGGCAAAGTCAAGAGTCCGTATTGAACATTCTATTGGAATCTTGAAAGGCCGTTTTTCTAGTTTAAGGGAATTAAGAAGTCCTCTTAGAAATAAATCTGAAATTGAGGCGGTGATCAACTGGATTCTGTGTTGCACTATACTTCATAACCTACTTGCTGACCTCAAAGATCAATGGTTAGAGCTGTATGAAGATGAACAAGTTGATTCACCTCCGACTATATCCAACACTTCTATTTCTCAATCAACTAGTATAAGGGCGAAAATTCTTCCAATAACACTCCAACATTTTTCAACACAATTTTATTTTATTTTCTTTCTCTTCAAATTATCAATTTGCGTGTGTTATTCACTGAGAATGGTAAATTTTTTTGCATATTTTTTTGGTTTTTGAATTTGCTGTTAAAGTCTTTTTTTTTTCTCTCTGTGTTTTCTTTCATCAACTCAACATGAAATCACATATTTTCAGCAAATGCATATTTTTTCAGTCACTCTCTTTTTTTTCTTCACTCATATCCGTTTTCTCCTCTCTTCCTACATCACTCAATCAATTTCACTTATATTTCTTTTTTCTCAACTCATCTCTCCAGGTAAGTCATTTTATTTTTTTTACTTAATTTTTTGCTAATTTTTTTTTTTTTTTGGTTTTTTGGATTTTTTTTTTTTTTTTTGTAAGTGGTTGTTTTTAAATTTATAGGTAAAATTAACCTTTTTTTTCTCTCTCTTTCTCTCCCTCTTTTCTCTCTTTATCCCCCTTGGCCTGGTCTTTTTCCCACCTTTACCCTCTCCTTGGAATGGATACATCCCCCTTTTCCCCCCTTTGGCTGCCTTATTCCCCCCTCCTTGGCTCACTCTAACCTCCCTTTTCTCCCTCTTTGGTCTCATCTCTCCCTTTCTCCCCCTTCTTGGTCTCCTCATATCTTCCCCTCATTCCACTCCACCCCCCACCAAATCACCCAAATCCCCCCTCCAAATCCCCCAAATCCTCCCTCCAAATCCCCACCAAACCCGCCTCTAACCCCCCCTCCAAACCCCCCTCCTATCCCCCTCAAAACACCCCCAAATCCTCCCTCATATCCCTCCTACCCCCCCTTAAACTTCACTTAACGATTCGTTAACAAATCGTTAAGTTAATGAACGATTGCAGCAAATCGTTAAGTTAATGAACGATTGCAGCAAATTGTTCATTAACTTAACAATTTGCTAATGAATCGTTAAGTTAACGAACGATTGCAGCAAATCGTTTGTTAACTTAACGATTCATTAGTGAATCATTAAGTTAATGAACGATTGCAGTGAATCGTTTGTTAAATTAACAATTCGTTAGCAAATCATTAAGTTAATGAACGATTAGCGGCAATCATTCATTAACTTAACGATTTGTTAGCGAATCGTTAAGTAAGTTGGAGGGGAGGTTAGGGGGGTTTAGAGGGAGGTATTGGGGGGGTTTCAAGGGGGATTTGGAGGGGGGTTAGGGGGGTTTGGAGGGGGTGAAAGGATGTGGATTGAAGGGGGTGTTTGGGGGGGTTGCAGGGGGTTTGGAGGGGGATTTGCAGGCGGGTTTGGAGGGGGGTTTGGAGGGGATTTGGAGGTGGATTTGAAGGGGGTATTTGGGGGATTTGGAGGGGGGATTTGGGGGATTTGGTGGGGGGTGGAGGGGGGGTTTTCCAAGGGTTTTTGGGAGGTGGGAGAGGGCTTTGGAGAGGGGAATTTAGGGGAATGGGGAAGTGTTAAAAAAATTTAACAGTTTATTGATTTTTTTTTTTGTTTTTTGATTTTGATTTTTTAATTTTAGAGAAAAATATTCATTAAGTTCAAGTGAAATAAAAAAATTCTCATTAGTCTTTTGAGGTATTTTTATTTTTTAATTTAAATTAAGTGAGTTTTTTTTAATGTATAATTTTGGGTGTTTGAAAAGTAACAAATTTTTAAGTAGAAAAATACATGACCTTAACTTCAGATTCACCACTTACCTCACTCTCATCTTCTTCAACTTCATTATCATCTTTAAATTCAGCTTCTTTTCAATCATCATCTAAAACATTGTCAAAAAATGAAGAGTATCGAAATAAAAGAAATTATAAAATAAAAATTCACTTGGATCAATTATTTGGCCATATTTCAAAAATCAAGTACTATAAAACTAAAGTTGAAAGAAAAAAAATATTCGAAAACGTTACCTGAAAATATACATTATTTAACTGAAACTGGAGGTGATGAAGTTAAAGCTGTTATTAATAATACTTTCAAACCTCAATTTATTTACAAAAACTATTCTTTTAATGGTTTAAAAGATGAATCATTTAATCAACTCTGCGATCTCATCATAACACTCTATCAAATGGCTTTGGTTCGCTTATCTTTAAGGAAAAAGAATTTGTTGGGTGGAATCATGATTGGAATTGGATGGAGACCAGGATCTGTTAAAGGTTTTTCTCTTGGTATCGGTCAGTCGTCTAGAAGAGGTAAGAAAAATAGGAGAAAAAGGAGGAGAGAAGGAGGAGGACAAAGGAAAATAAAGAAATAAACTAAATATATATATATATATTTTATTTGAGAGGGAGACAACGGTGAGCAACTTTGAGAGGTGACAAAAACTTAGATTTTATTAATAATAATATTATTAAATGTAAGGGTTCTGCGCAGCAAACAATTTTAATTACTATTAGACTTAAAGCAACCTTTGATTTGTTGTATAGAATTTAAATTAGATTTGTATTACTAATAAAAAAATATAAACGAAATAAAATGGTTATTTAATTTGTTGAGTGTGTAATAAGTGATGAGGCTACAGGGGATTATCCAAGGCCCTTTTATAGGCAATGAGTCCTCTGAAGCGCTACTATATTTGTAAATACAATGATTAGAATGGAATAAAACAAACATATCAAAAGAGTAAATGAAACATAACAATAAAGAGAAAAACATGAAACAAATAATTAAAAGCCCAATTAAGAATCCAATTTCCCCGCCATTAATTCCCAAATCAGTAAGTGACAATAGTGAATAACTAAACAAGATTGGAAACATAGGAACTATGAGAAATATAATTCCAAACAGATGGTACATTCTGATTAAAGGACATTTTAAGTGAAACAAAAAATAATTTGACGCAACAAAACAAGCAATTAATCTCAATTTAGTCCAAATTAATTTATTTGTTTTTTCTAACACAATTAAGGGTCAAAAGAAGCGTCCTTAATTATTGTTTAGTATTATATGAGAGGTATTATTTAATATATAAATTTAAGTAATTAATTTAAATATATTATAAATCAATTTTACACTTGTAATTATAATATATGTTTTTTAATTAATTAAATATAAATTTATAATTATTAAATACATAAAAATGCGCCATTATTTGTAGAATATATTATATTATGCTCAATTTAATTGTATATAAAAATATATATAACCAATAAATTTAATGTAACACTTGTATATAATAAAATTCTTATATAATTTCATTATGCAATAAAATATTAAGTTATATTCATTAAATACAAGTCTTACCCACTCTTTAAGGTTTTATAATTTATATATCATTTACTGGACTCCTGGAATAGCCTGGCTGACACTTGGTATGTTTAAAGATTTTTCTGGATTTTTTAATATCATTTTACTGAATTTAATTCAAATAGGCATATATTCTTTACTCAGATCTTTATCTAAAGCTGAATTAGATAATGATTTTAGAAAATGGAATACTTTACCTTCATTTAATTCATTTATTGCTCTTTGACTTAAAAAACTCTTCAATAAAGCTTTTGAAAAAAATCATGAAGTTGCTACAAGATTTGGAATACCAAACTGGTGCGACTCTGAATGGGAAGATATTAGCAGTGATTATCTAATGTTTTCAAATTTTATAATCACTCATTCTGGATTTCATAACCAAATTCACATTGACTCAAATGATGCCAATTACCTCACTTATGGAATTTTCACATATATTCATCCTATCACTGGACAACCTATTCTGTCACCTGCTAAAATTAAAGGACATGGATTATATTTCCCGGATCATAGATGTATAATCAATTTTGGATTAGGAAATGGAATAATTGAAACAGTTTGGAATTCTTCTTACGATAATCACCAAACCACAAAGGCTCCTCCAGGTTTGGAATCTTGTCAAGACTTCACACATTTTGGTTGCTCTTTCCAGATCATTCAAAAGTTAATCCAACAAATAAACAAGTTAAAAAAAGAAGAAAAAGGTAATAAATTTAAACATTCTTTAGGTAGATCTAAAAAGTATGGGGATTTGTAGAGTCACCAAATATTTAATATTCTTCCATAAATTTTTAATAAATAAATATGATATTTCAATTTATGAAATTAAAGTAATGGGCCCACGACCTTGTGTTGTATAAATGGTAATCATGATAACATTAATTTGTTTCATGGGGTTCCTCTAGCCTATACCTGTGGAAAGTCCCAAACCTAGTTTCTAGACTTGATCTGCATTTTGGCTTAAGGAATTGTCATTTCTTTAAAAGTAGTATATTTGACATATCTTATTTATATATTAATTAATTTATGTAATTATATTAAATTTTGATGACTTTCACCCTTTACTTCAATAAAATGCAGGGGAGGGTATTGCCAATTTTTTAAATCTGACATGTGAAATTGATGACTTAGAAAAATTTGGTGGTAACCACCCCTTGTTTCAATAAAATGCAGGGGAGGGCATTGCCAATTTTTTAAATCTGACATGTGAAATTGATGACTTAGAAAAATTTAGATAAGCAAAATTATTGACTAGAAAGTAAAGATAGAAAATTTTTATTATACATTCAAATTTTTGTCAAAAATAACGTACTATATTCAAGACCTTTTATAAGTCAGCATATAAGAAAATATTACCAAAAAGAAATCAAACAAAATTAAATTAACTAGAAAAACAATTTATCAATTAAAAAGGTCAAGTAATTTTTTAATGTCCTCATAAGATTGGCCATTTTTTACACATTCCATAATGAAATCTTTTTTTTTAAAACTCTCTTGTTTTTCCAATTCACAAGTAGCCATTTCTCTTTGAAATTGACGGTCATTTACTCTTTCCATCTGCTCTGCCTCAAATTTTTTTCTTCCAAATCTAAGGCTTGCTGATCTTTCCTTAGCATATGATCAAACTTCATCTTCTCAAAGTCAAGGGCATTATTTGCAATAGTTGATTTCGCTGAAAAAATTAAATTGAAATAAATAAATAAATGAGTTAATGATTAAGATATATAGTAAACGAAACTTACTTATATCTTTTTTTTCAAAATAATCCTCAAGGGAGCCAAATGAGCTTGTTGAAGTATTACCACGTTTTAATAGATTGTTCAAGTTCATTGAAGTTGAGGCTCGACGCTTTAGTTTGGAGTTTGAACAAGAGGCTTCAGGAAGTTCATCTAAAGCAGCTTCTAAAGTGGGATTCACATTTCCAGAATTGAGATTATTTAATGGAGATTGAGTTTGAGTAGGAGGAGACTAGAAAGAAAGAGAAATTCAGAGAAGAATTGAAGAAAAAACAAAAAGTAAACATACATATAAATTTTGGGCCTCTGAGGATTCAGATCTTCTGCGATATAATTTTTCTGCTTGATAGTTGGGATCATCTTCAGCTGAACTATGGTTAGAAGGTGGAGGGGATTGATCTTCTTCAAGTAAAGGTGTGTTGGGAGGATTATAGGAAGGTTTGGATCCAGAGGGTATATGCTTAGTATTATCGTGTAGAAACCAAGGGTTTACATCAACTCGGGAGCCAAAAAGATTATCCATTTCCTCATAGAAAGGACACATGACATTGAGCTTTTCGGAATCAGTAGTAATTCCAATCTCCAAATCATCATCGTCAATACCAAAGCAAGTTTCATTTTCAGCATGATGAGTCTTTTTATATTTTGAATGGTAACTCTTAAATCTCTCCTTCATTTGTTTAGGATTGATATCGATTCTCCCCCTTGTTTTCTTCCTTACTTCATTGGCCATCAACAAGTAGCCATTAACCTTTGAAGAAGGTGGACGTCCAATACAAGTGGACTTTTCACATCCAAAACATGCTTCAAAATTTGATTTTATTTTAAGGAAGTTTATTAAAATGAGATAATCATTCTTTTTAAGCTGACCTGAACCTGCCTTTGATTTTTCAGGTGTCGGGCTTGCTTTACGAGGAGACTTTTGTGACGAAGCAGATTTTTGAGTTACCTTTTGAGATTTGGAATGTCTGGGAGGCATTATGAAACTGGCACATAACAAGAAAAAAGATTAAAAAGTAGAAGAAATAAGTAAAAAAGAATGTAAACATGCCTGGTCAAAATATTGATAATGTCAGGAAGGGGTGTGTGCCAAGGATTGATGGGTAGGTAGCGAGGAAGGTCAGTGTGTCACATGTGACAGGGATGGGGTAAGAAAGGAAGGGATGTTTTGTGGCCAAAATGTGGTTGTGAAAAAAAACAGGAAAAAGGTGCTGATTTGAGGTCATAACTGACACCCTTTTTTGAAATAAGTGACTTTTTTGCAAAATTTAAGTGCTAATTTGTAAGTGCTGATTTGGTTTGAAATCCGCACTTAATTTAAGTGCGGATTTGCCAGAACTGACACCCCCTATTATCAATTCTTTGGATAAAGTGTTGCCAATCAGAGGAAGAATCACCATCAAAAGTAGGATATTGGTCTAACTTAGGCCAATTTTTCTGACTACTGGGATGGTCCACTTTTTGGTTTGAATTATTCATTAGTAATAATTCCTGAAGTTTAGCCAGGTGTTCAGAAATTTCATTATTTACAGAAACAGCTGGTGCATGACCATCACAAGATTTTTCGCTAGTAGCAAAAGATTTTACAGACTCATTGTCAGTTTGTTTAATGTTTGAAATATGAGGAAGAAAGGATGAACTTTGCTCAGGTTTTCTTCCTTTATTTTTATGCAGCTTATTGACAGCATTCTCATTCAATTCATTATTGATGGTTAAGGTTGAGAATTTTTACTGCAGGTCAGACACATAGTTCCTTATTCTTGGAATTTCAGACATCTGGTCATTTACTTTTGCAAGAGATAGAACATTTCTGTCCTCAGAAACTGTGTGTTTGGTAATTAGTGCATGGAAATCATTTTTTAGCTTTTTAAACTCATTTTGCAGAGATTTTATTTCATTTTTTAATGAATAATTTTCTTTAATAAGGGGTTTCAATTCACTCAAGGTCTTATGTAGATTGATATTTCTATCTGAGATAGCTCTATGGTCGCTTCTTATTTGTTTTTGTTGACTAAGAACAATATTCAAGGTTTCTTTGATTTTTAAATAAGCCGTATATTGTACAGAAGAACTCACTTTACATTGCAAGTGTAAATTATTTAATCTATCATTTTCATGGATTAACACATCTCTCAAATGTTTGTCTTTCACAACATTAAAATCAAGGGTATCTTTCAATATTTCCTCAGAAGTTCTTTCAATTAAGGTATAGATTTCAGGGGGAACAGAATCATTTTTAATTGCAAGAGAAGGATTAATTAAAGAAGTAGAAGTTAAATGTAAAGGTTCATCAAATGACAATTTGCTAATTACATCAATAGGGCTACTAGTTACAGGAAGCTGTCTTTTAACAGGTTTAACTGTTCTTTCACCATGTTCAATAATATTACCTGCAGAAGAAGATTTATTAGAAAACATACCCAAGTGACTATCAACCAAATTACTTACCATGGCAGAGGAGGAAACTTCCCCTGAGACTGAGTTTGGGATTGTGCTTGGGCCTTCTTTCTCCTGCTTTGTTGGTAGGGATGAGGAGGTGGATGGAAATTGGGTGTTCTGGATGGGCCAGGCTGATGATGAGGAGGGTGTTGCACATTCTGTTGGTAGTGACTCATTAGATAATCCCATTTCCATTGCTCTACTTCCATAGTATTTGGATTTTGGATGGTTGAGCTGGGTGGCTGTGAAGGTTGAGCCTGAAACTGAGGCTGATTGGGAGGCAACTGAGGAGGGGCCTGGGCCTGATTTTGGTTCCTGAGTTCTTGAACCTGATCCCACAAGGTGTCTACTTTTGCTTTGTACGTCATATTTTCTGTCTTCAGCTCTTTTATATGACTGGACAGGTTGCTGATTTGTTGTGGTAGAGGAAGCTTTTTTATTTTGAATCCTTTTGGAAGACCTTCTTGAGGTACTAGAGGCTTTACTTCCTTCTGTTGTGCTGGGGGAAGGGGGTTTGGTTTGTTTACTTCTCCTATCATTTTCACATCCTGAAGTATGTGAATTTTTTGTGTTAGCATAATATTTTTTATGTTCAACTTTAGAAGAACTCACAGTATCAGCATCATAATCAATTTCAATTTCATCCACTTGCATGTTATCCATTTTTTCAGCCAAATTGTTGGACATAATAGTGGGAAGATTAATTAACTTGTAAAAAAAAATTAATAAAAGTTAGTTAATAATTGCTCCAAAATAATTTTTTTTTTGTTAATTAATTAAATTGTATAATAAAAATTTTTTAATATAAAGTAATATTTATAAAAAATTAATTAATAATATGGATTGCAGAGTTAAATTGGGAATAAACAATCAAGTTAATTCAACCAATTAATTAAATTACCAATATTAAATATGGCAATATATATGGGACTAAGCACAAAGTACTTTTAAGTCAACCAAAATTAACAATAATTAATAATAAAAAAAATTAATTTAATAATTCAATTTGTATTAATAATAATGTCAATTCTTCTAGGACTAAGAGGATTTAACACTCTATAATGGTCAACTAGGAAAAAAAATTTATAATTGAACACTTACACTCAGTGAATCAGAAATTAAGCCACAATCACTGTTATTTCAGTAAAAATATAGTAATATGAGTGAGAGGTGCAAAGGTGAACTTACTATAGTGATCGAAAAATCACTTCAAAATAATATAAGAATTAAAATAATATAAACCTAATAGGGGGTGTCAGTTCTGGCAAATCCGCACTTAAATTAAGTGCGGATTTCAAACCAAATCAGCACTTACAAATCAGCACTTAAATTTTGCAAAAAAGTCACTTATTTCAAAAAAGGGTGTCAGTTATGACCTCAAATCAGCACTTTTTTCCCGTTTTTTTTCACAACCACATTTTGGCCACAAAACATCCCTTCATTTCTTACCCCATCCCTGTCACATGTGACACACTGACCTTCCTTGCTACCTACCCATCAATCCTCGGCACACACCCCTTCCTGACATTTTCAATATTTTGACCAGGCATGTTTACATTCTTTTTTACTTATTTCTTCTACTTTTTAATCTTTTTTCTTGTTATGTGCCAGTTTCATAATGCCTCCCAGACATTCCAAATCTCAAAAGGTAACTCAAAAATCTGCTTCGTCACAAAAGTCTCCTCGTAAAGCAAGGATTACATAGAAAAAAAATCAGTGACTTTTTCTATTACTTACAACTGTTTTTACAGAATTGAAAACTATGTTTCAGCTAATATTTTATGGAAGTGAACTCTGTTCTTCGCCCGAAGAACAGAGTTCATCCTCCTATTTTCACACTCTGTTTGCACCAATCTCCATCCCTTTCAATTCTATCAACACATGCTTGTCTTCCCTCCCCATGCCTTTCGCTATCCTCCCAGCCCCATTGTATGCCATCCTCTTTTGATCCCCATTTCACCCCTCTCAACCTCTCCCAGACCCTTTTCTTCATTTAAAATGCCTCGGAACCCTTAATCTTCCCTTCCAACTCTTTCCCAACCTTTGAGTGACTGAAAAAATATGCGTTTGCTGAAAATATGCGATTTCATGTTGAGTTGATGAAAGAAAACACAGAGAGAAAAAAAAATAAGACTTTAACAGCAAATTCAAAAACCAAAAAAATATGCAAAAAAATTTACCATTCTCAGTGAATAATACATGCAAATTGATAATTTGAAGAGAAAGAGAAAAAAATTAAAATTGCGTTGAAAAATGTTGGAGTGTTATTGGAAGGATTTTCGCCCTTATACTAGTTGATTGAGAAATAGAAGTGTTGGATATAGTCGGAGGTGAATCAACTTGTTCATCTTCATACAGCTCTAACCATTGATCTTTGAGGTCAGCAAGTAGGTTATGAAGTATAGTGCAACACAGAATCCAGTTGATCACCGCCTCCATTTCAGATTTATTTCTAAGAGGACTTCTTAATTCCCTTAAACTAGAAAAACGGCCTTTCAAGATTCCAATAGAATGTTCAATACGGACTCTTGACTTTGCCAAATGATTGTTGAATTTGGCATTTTGACTGTCTTCTGAAGCTGCTCCCCGAAAAGCAGGAAGTACATACTTTCCATTCTCATAAGCAGAATCTGCAAGAAGATACTGATTTTCATCAAAGAATTTTTCAGGTTCATTTGAAATATGCATTCTTTGGAAGACGTAGGAGTCATGACATGAGCCAGGATAGCCAGCAAAGAATGATATAAATTTTTTGTTTACGTCACATATAAGCTGAACGTTAATTGAATATCTATAAAGAAGATATATTTGTTTGTGTTAGTTTCAAGGAGGATGAAAGGAGTTAAAAATAATCTACCTCTTTTTACGGTCAAAGTAATTGTTTCCACCTTGAGCAGGTTTCTGGCTCAAAGGAATAGTAGTACCATCAACAAAACCAATACATCCTGGAAAGCCCTCTGCTTGCATAACCTGAGATGATTCAAGTCGCTCTTCTTTTGTTGGCCAGGTGAGAAGTTGAGATTCCAAGGAGTTGATGGCAGTGATACATCGTTTGGTATAAGTGTTAACTGAACCATACCCTAAATCAAAGACATTTTCTAAACGTTTCAAAGCGGCTCCATTACCATTTGAACCCAAACAACATAGTGTGATGGCCAATTGAATTGAAGGATGTTGTTGTTCTTTTTGAGAATTATTGTGAAATATGGGATGATCCTGAATAAGCTCAAGCAATTTAAGGAAACATTCCTGAGAAGTCCTGAACAGCCATCTAAAACTGGGTGTAGATAGTTTAAGAAGTGTTTGGATGGTGTACTTGGGGGTATGAAGTACTTGAGGCTTTCTGGGAAGAAGGTAACGTTTCCTGGCCATTTTTGATAAAACGACAAAATCTTCTTCTAGATCAGAATCGGAATCAGAGTCCAAGAGCAGTTCAAGCGCCATGAAAGTCATTGCTTTATGTAATTTATCACGATTTGAAAGTGAGGAAGGCATGACTCTTATATGATATGATATGAAGATGTAAATGATGTATGATGTTTTGGGTTATGAAGTGTTATGCTGTGGAGTGCTGCGTATGAATGGGATGATGCTGACAAATCAGTGAAATGGGACTTGATGGTGAAATCAGCACTTTTGGTTGAGAAAGTGCGGATTTGAGTGAAATAAGTGACTTATTTCATTTTGAAATCCACCAGTATTGGGGCTAGTGTGTTTTGGAAATCCGCACTTATTTAAGTGCGGATTTGGTCAAATTTAAGTGCGGATTTGTAAGTGCGGATTTGCCAGAACTGACACCCCCTAATATATCGAACCCAAGTTTGAAGCACGGTCGCAGCAAAAGTTTCTTTTTTACTAGGTGGTCCGTGCGTTTGTCGTTCGTCGCCAGGCTCAACCATTGTCGTTGTTTAGAAAGGTCCCCAGTTGTTGGTCAGTCGTCTAGAAGAGGGAAGAGGAAAAAGGGAGAAAAGGAGGAGGACAAGGAGAAGATAAAAGGAAAACAAGATGTAAAATATTATTTAATTTATTTAAAAAGAAACCAACGACGAGTATCTTGAGAGGTGACAAAAGATGAGGTTTTATTAATAATATTATTATTTCAAGTAAGGGTTCTGCGCGGCAAGCACTGTAATTACTATCAGACTTATTGCAACCTTTAATTTGTTATATAAAATTTAAATTAGATTTGTAATACTAATAAAAATAATAATCAAACGGTTATAATAAAATATGTTAAATTGTTGAGTATATAGTAAGTGATGCCTCTACAGGGGATTATCCAAGGCCCTTTTATAGGCAATGGTCCCCTGAAGCGCTACAAATGACTATATACAAAAGAGTAATGAAGTAAAACAAAAAGATAAGAGTAGACATTTGTAACATAGTAACTAAGAGAAAAATATACAAAAAATAACAAGTATCCCAATTAAGACTGTAAAATTCCCATCCCGAATTCCCCAAATTAGTTTCTATAGATTAATAAGTAACTAAACAACCATGTGATCTAATAACTATGTGAAAAACAAATCAAAACAAGTAATACAATCTGTTTTCAGTATTTCTAAGTGAAACAATTGACATGTTTTGACGCAACAAGGTATGCAATCAATTTAATTCAGCATAAGTTTATATAATTTAATTGTTTTCACTTATGTAGTTAAATACTAGTTAACTGAAACAATTAATTAAATTAATTTGAGAAATTATAATACTATTTTAAAAAATAAGTATTATGATTTATTTAATTTTCTTCCTGACAAAATTAAGGGTCAAAAGAAATGTCATTACTTATACTTATAATTATAATATATATTTTCAATTAATTAAATATTAATTTATTATTATTAAATACATAAAAATGCGCCATTATTTGTAGAATATAAAATATATTATGTTTAATTTAAATGTATAAAATTTATATAAACAATAAAATCAATATAACACTTATATGTAATAAGATATTTATATAATTTTATTATGCAATAAAATATTAATTTATATACATTAAATATAATTCATATGCCCTCTTTCAGGTCCTATAAGTTAACATATCATATACTGGACTCCTGGAATAGCCTGGCTGACAGGTTTTATGCAATTTGGCGCTCAACAATGCCAAATTTGTTGGTGTGCATGGGCTCTTAGATAGTGGTCTGTGTGTACATAGTGAAAAAGACAGTTTAGGGCAACTTTAATTATCAAAAAACCATCCAGAGGTGATATCATTGTTTCTCACTCAGTTTTCAGTGTTTTTTGGCCAAAATTAGCTGTGTTTGTTGCAAGGTTAGTTCCTCATTTAACTCAACTTTGGCAACTGGTTTCTCTGGTCTAACTTTGCAACTTGCATCAAGTATTATTGCTGTTTTTTGTGCAAAAAGTGCACAGTGTTTTGTTTTTCTGGTGTGGATATTTCTGCATTGCAGGTTTCTGGTTCTTTGGTTCTCAGTGGTTTGCTATTGGTTTCTGTCTTGACTTGTTACACAGTCAAGAAGTGTGTTGGAAGGGGTATAGTAACAGTCTCTAATTTGCTGTAGCAAATAAATCTCACCTGGTATTTCTCATAGGGACAAGGGTTTTTCTCTTCAGTTTTACTCCAACTCCCTCAGTCAAGGCCTATAGCTAGTACTATAAGATTGTCTACACTGCCTCTTATACCCCAATTTAAATTTCTAATTCTTAATCCCAAACTCATCACATCCATGATGGATTTTTAAGAAAGTCACATGACTTATAATTGCTGATGCAATCCTTAAGTCTTTCCCCACTCTATGCTACTGTATTTTTGTGGCAAAAACTTAACATTTTTTCCCATCCTTATGTGTCCCTTCACTCTATGCTACTTAATTTTGGTGGCAAACACATAACATTTTTTTCTATTTGCACACCCCACCTGCTCATTTGGTGGAAAATTTCACATTTCACTCATCATCTAAAACTTCTACCAACAACAATAAAGCATCTCTCTACTAGGAAGCAACTTCACTCAGCTATGAACGATATCACTTTAACTTTAGCTTCTGACTCTGATTCTGACTCTGGTTTGGAAGACACTTTAGCTTATATGCCTTTTCAATGATCTTTATGAAGAAGAGGATCCCAAAACTGCACCATCTCTCCCCTCCCTTGAATCACAAAACATTCTTTCCACTAGCATACACTCTGTCATTATGCCAATCTCCCTCCAACATTTTGAAACACAACCCTTTTAATTTTTTTTCATACTCTCCAGATTTTCAGCTTGTGTGATTTATTCACTTGGTTTGGTGTTTTTGTTTTTTTCATATTCATTTTTATTTTGAATTTACACTGAATGTCTCTTTTTTGGATTTCTCATTTGTTTTCATTCACCAGCTCAACATGAAATTGCATATTTTCTGCAATCACATAATTTTTCACTGGTTCTTTTTTTCATTCATCCCTAATATCCTTTCTTTCTATCCTCAAACATCCCTCAAAAAATTTGGTTTTATTTTTTTCTCATCTCATCTCTCCAGGTAAGTCATTTTATTCATTTTTTTTGATTTTTTGATTGCTAATTATATTTTTTTTGCTTTTTCTGTTATTTTTTCTTTTTTGTATCTAAATTTTTTTTGAAAGAGGTTATTTTTTGATTTTTATGGTAAAATTAATCTTTTTTTCTCTCCCTCTTTTCTTTCTTTTTTAGCTCCATAACCCTACTCATCATTCCTCCTTGGCATTTTCGTTATCCCCACTTTCCCCTATTTTATTTTTTTGGTTCTATGTCATTAAAAAACATACATTGCACATTCTTTATGCATTTCACTTACTCCATATTCAATTTCCCCAAATTCCAAAATCATTCATCTCACTCTATTTTTCCTAATTTTCAATCAAGGTAACTTTAATCTCCTTTTTTCTTGCCTAAATGATATCTCTTTCCTTCTATAGAAATTTCATACTTATATATATGCATGACTCTTATCTGGATAGCAGTGGATTTATAAAACTCTTCTTGTTCTCATCTCTATTACCATTTCTCAAGTTTTTGTGAAATATTAAAAATCAAGCTTGGAATTAGGGTTATGTTAATTCAAATCTAATGTCTTTTTAACTGAAAGCTCTGCTGAAGACTACCTTTCATTTCCCACAAACAAATTTGAATTTTAATAAGTGGTTGCTGAGATATTGACATTTAAATTTGAGCCATTTTTTCCCAATTTAATCTTTTTTATTTCATGTTTTTATGTAATAAATTAGGTTTGGGATTATTTAAATCGCATGTCCCTTTACTAAAGATTCTCCTGAAGCCTATATTTCATTTTCCACAAACAGGTTTGAATTTGGTTTGGTGCTTGCTGAAATTTGGAACTTTAAAAGTTGAGCATTTTTTTACAAATGTTACTTAATTTATTTTATGATTTTATATTGCATAATTAGAGAATAAGGCTTCTGAAACTCTTATCTGATGATTATCTAGGCTTATATCTCCATCCTGTTGGAATTCTTATCATCAATTTTCAATGTTTTGTGCAATTTTGAAAATCAGATTAAAATTAGGGTTAGGTTTATTCAAATCTTATGTTATTTTAGCTGAAGACTCTTCTAAAGCCTATCTTTCATTTCTAATAAATGGATTTGAATTTGGTTCAGTGGTTGCTGAAATATTGACCTTTAAATTTGAGCCTTTTTTCTAAATTTCACTTACTTGCTACCAAAGTTGGAATACCAAATTGGCATGACCCAGAATGAGAAGAAATTAGAAACCAATATCTTTAATTTTCAAATGCTATTATTACTTATTCAGTATTCCACAATAAAATCTATATTGATAGGAATGACGCCAATTATCTTACTTTTGGAAGTTTCTGATATATCAATCTGATAACTGGCCAACCAACACCATCTTCAGAAAAAATCAAACAACATGGCTTATATTTTCCAGACCATCAGTGCATGATTGATTTTAGTTTGGGAAATGGAATGATCAAAAAAATTGTAGCTCTTCTCAGGATCATCACTAAACAACCAAAGCTCCACCTGGCTTGGAATGTTTTCAAGAGTTCACACATTTTGGATGTTCTTTTCAAATCAGTTAAAAATTAATCCACTGAATAAACAAGGTAAAAAAATAAGTTAAATTTAACTAATATAAAAAAAATTCCAGTAGATAAAAAAGTATAAAGTAGAGTTGTAAAATATTTTTTATTTTTTCATAAATTTTTTATAAATAACTCTTATATTTCAAATTTCTAAAGTAAATTAATGGGCCAACAAACTTGTGTTGTATAAATGGTAATCAAGATAACATTAAACTGTTTCATAGGGTTCATCTTTCCTATACCTGTGGAAAGTCCTAAACTTAGTTTCTAGCCTTGGTCCACATTTTTGAAAGAGGAATTTTCATTACTTTAAGACTAGAGATATTGATATATATTAGTTTTTTATTTATTAATTTATGTAATTTTATTAAATTTTGGTTATTCCCAACTCTTAATTCAATAAAATGAAGTGGGGGGGTATTCCCAAATTTTCAAATCTCACATGTAAAATTTTTGACTTGTAAAAATTTTGGTGATACCCATCCCTTACTTCAATGAAATGCAGGCGGGGGGCATTGACAAATTTTTATATCAGACTTGCAGAGATTTTGACTTAAATATTTGGTGATACCCATCCCTTACTTCAATAAAATTAAAGGGGGAGTATTGCCAACTTTCTTATAAGACTTGCAAAATTCATGACGTGAAAGAACTTTGGTGATAACTGTAATATGCAGGGGGTAGAAATGCCAAATTTTCATATAAGACTTTCATGATTCTTGACTTGAAAGAATTTTTGTTATACCCACACCTTACTTCATGAAAATGCAGGGGGGAAGATCAGAAAATTTTCAAATGAGACTTAAAAAATTTATTTTAAAAAGAAATTTTAACATTAAAGTACAAAACTTCAACTAATGATGGATAGAGTAATGAAATACAGGAATTATTGTAAAATTTTATGTACAAATAATAATGAATAGTTTAATTATGAAATAAATATAACACACTATTCATTAAAAAATCTTATTAGACATTCAATTTCCTCATAAGATTAATTGGCTTTAACACATTAAAAACATTTTCTTCTTTGTATTTTCTTTGAAGCCATGCTTAAATTTTATCTTTTCAATGAAGTTTTGATGCCCAAGTGTTTTCTCCTCTTTCTTTTATTTTTCAATACTGATAGTTAGCTCAAATTTCTTCTCCCCCAAGTCTTGTGCCCTATCATCCCACCTTAAAGAGAGCTCATATTTTTGCTTTTCAAATATTAGAGTCTCTTTAGCAACTTCCACTTGTTATAGAGTGATAAGAAGTATTAACAAAAAGTAGAAAAAAAGAGTAAAATATTAAGAGGTATGGTATCACTTACCAGCATCACCATTCTCCAAAAATTCTACAATAGAAGAAAAAGGGGGTTGAGATGAATTATCAATTTTTTTTCTTCTTTGGTAGTGGAAATTCAGACTAATTAAAGCCATTTGCTTTTTGTTCAAGGTCACATTTTCCTCCTCATCATTGTAGCTGGAGTCAGACTCAGTTGATTGTGGCTCCTGCATTTTTTCTTCAGCCTTTTTAGAAATAAGAAAATGTAAATAAAAAAAAAGAATTGGTAAGATAAAAGAAAAAAAACATACTTGAGTTATATTAGGTTTTTTTGAATTGCCATAACAATCTATAGCAAAGCTATCTAGATTTGTTGAATTTGGAAAAGTGGAGGCTTGATGGGAGGAAGAGGATTTGAATAGATTTGTTTCAACATCATGTTTGGAGATAGCATCCTCACCATCCAATATGTTTTCAGGATTGAAATCAGTTTGATCTCCAAAAATAGTATCCATCTCTTTAAAGTAAAGACATAAAGATTTAAGTTTATCATCTATGAATTTTATGCCCTTACTGAAATCAATGTCAGTAATACTTAAAACCAGTGGAAGATGAAAGAGTCTTTTACTTTTTGTATTTTCCTCGTTAATGCTTGAAATGTTCAAAAATATTTTTAGGTAAAAGATCTATCCATACCTTGGTCATATTCCATAATTTATTGGCCATTAGTAGATAACCATTAAATTTTGATGCAGGGGGCAATCCTACTTTAGTTGAATTTTCAGTACCAAAACAAGAATAATAGTTATATTAAGTTTTCAGACAGTTGATAAGAATGAGATGATAACTTTTTTTGAACTGTCTTTTATTTCTTGGCTGAGCAGGGGAAAGAGGGAGTAGTGCAATTTGAAGAAAAACTGGGGGAAGCCTGCCTTTGAGAAGATCTATGATGGCAGGTCATGTTATGATAACTGAAGATGAAAAGGAGCAAAAGCAAGCAGATGAGATAGCAAGATGTTCTGAATGGAGAAAATAGACAGGATGAGATGAGAATGGGAGTGAGCAGCAAGGTAGAAGTCTTATCCAGAGAGTAGTCAAAGATGTGGTTATGAATGAAAGTTGGTCAAGATGTGGTTATGACAGAAAGTTGTCCAATAGGGGGTATCAAAGTTAGAAATATTCCATTTAAAAATACCTTTTTTTCCACCAAATTAACCATGATTATTTTTTTAAGTATGCCATCTTGTTCCCCCAAAACATCTTTTCACTGAGAATAAATGTCATGCTTGTAGCTTTCTTTTTGTGTTGTGAATTACCTTTTAAATTATTACAAATTTCTAACTTTGATACCACCTAATATGTGGCTATGAAGAATTGAGTAGAGAAATTTTTGATAAGAGGTCAACGTTTACACATAAAATGTCTAATAACCCAATTATTTTAAAAATAATTGCGGAAGATTTTAGTGGTGTAAGTATTTTTATTGGGAATTAACTTAATTTTTGATTGGTCAACTTTGACACCCCCTATTAGGCATATAATGTGGGGCAATTATAGTGTGAAATTTCTAAATTTGCTAAAAATGAAGCTATTCACATGGGATAAATGCAGGCAGTATGTGCCCAGTACACAGAAGCCATTTCTGGCATTAAAAACACCAAATTTGAAAAGTGTTATTTTTATGCATTTTAATAGCCAAATCAATAATTTTAATTACAAAAGATTGATCTGTCAAGGCAAATTTACAATATTATTAAATTTTTAGTGCATATATTCTACTTTTAAGTGATTTTAAGCACATTTCTAATTTTTTCCATAAAACAATGAAAAAAACACCTTTAATTCTACTTAAAAATTATGTGACCTTATTGTTAAGGTTCTTAAGATTACCCTAACAAATTCCAACTTAATATGAAGTACATAAGACTTATAAAAGTTCGATATATGCTTGTATATAAGGTATTATACTGGCATATATTGTGTTTAGACATTTATTTCCCTTATGTATACATCTTATTACCTTTATTTATTGTTCCCATGTGTACTACATGTGCTTGATATAATTTATGAGCAGTTTTTACTCAGTCCTGGGAGTATCCAGCTTGACAATATCTTACTTGGTGCATAGTGATACATTGAAAAGCAGTCCTCTTATGGCATCCAAAAATTAATTATTATAATTGATTACTTGATTTTTTTAAAAAAAAATTATTTCATAAAATTTCACCCAATGGCAGCCAGTAAATTATCTAACATATGTAAACTGTACTGATAAATATTTTAACTTAATAATTATTTACTTAATTATTTAAAAGATTCAAAGATGATAAAACTAATATTTTGATTTCATTAAGTAATATAATTCATTATGTTACTAATTTATTTCATTTCTTAAAAATTACTTAAACTTATTATATTTTTAGGATTTTTATTTCTCTAAGTAATTGTTTTACTTTTTTGAATGAAATCATATAATTAAGATTTCATTTCTTTCTATGATTGAGTTGAAAATTTAAATATAAATCATGGCAAAAATAGGGGGTGTCAGTTCTTAAAAATAAGAACTTAACTTAAGTGCATATTTCAGAGCAAATAAGCATTTAAATTTTGAAAAAAGCCACTTATTTCAATAATAGGTGTCAGTTATGACCTCCAATCAGCACTTTCTTCCTGTTTCTTTTTTCACAACCACATGTTGGACACATTATCCCATCCTTTCCCACCCCATTCCTGTCACAAATGTCACCCAGACCTTTATCCTCTCATCAATCCTTGGCACACACCCCTCACTGAGATTTGAAGTATTTTATTGTGAAATTATAAATAGGTGTCAGTGTGTGCTAGTATCTAAGTATGATTTAATAGCAAATATTAATGGTCCTACTACTTCTTGTTAAATGATTTAGTGATTAAACAACAGGGAATGACCAATAAACTAGTTATTCTCAATATAAACTCACAATACTTGGATTTTTATGCGTGCTAGTGGTGGAAAATAGATCAATAAAATATAGTTATAGCTTATATAAAGATAATATCAATTTATAAATTTTTATAATATATTTATATGTGATAATACTTATTTTTTAGTGTTTATTTGAAGTGTAGTAAGTAAGTGATGTCCAATAACCTGTCAAATCCTCCCTTACTTATACCAAAATCCACTGGAGTGCACAGACATTCAATCCAGATGATGTCACTGCTATCCCCAAAAATTACAGCACTTTGAGGGACCATCACCTCCCCATGGCGTCTACTTCAAGTAGTTTCAACACCCAGACCTCCAGTAAGGACCCTCCATCACAATTAAAGATACCACAGACCCATACTATAAATAGAATAAACAGATAAAAGCGTATACCAGAAAGAAACAGGTAAAATAACTCATCCAAAGAGTATAAAATGAAACCCAAAGCATATAAAGGAACCAAATTAACTGTCCAAGCCCCCAATAACATCCCCAGGAATCCATATTAACCCAGTAATGATATCCCAACCCATTAATCCGTGAAAATCCATCAAAGGAAGCAGATTAAGTTGTCCCAACTGGACATATGTGCCTGAAATAGATGTATATGCTTGTGTAGGCGTTGTGAGTCCACTGAATACCTCCATATTACCTAAAATAAGCAGAAAAATAAAGTTTATAGGCTATTAAGAGGTTGAAACCCACTTATAGACCTAAATATACATAATATAACTACATATTTCACTGAATATGAGGTTTATGTATACATATAAGCTTATTTATGTCTATAAATACTTAATATAACTTAAGATAAGTCTATTATGACTCCATTAACACCTTAATAAGTATTATTAGGCTATGGATAAGCTACTTAAACTACTATAAGTCATATAATAGTGTAATAATTATATATATATGTATTATAACCATATATATAAGTATTTTAAACTTCTTTTTAAGTAATAAGCTTAATGTAATTAGAATTATCTCATTTTAAACATAAGAACTACTCAGTCTTGACAATACCTAGGCTTACAAGTAAAGTCATGACAAAATTCCAAGCCTAAAGGAGATTTTTTTATCTGGTGATTATTTTGAGAAGAGTTCTAAACAGATTTGAAGTTTCCATTTCATAATCCACAATTGATTATGCACCTATGATCTGGGAAATAAAAAAAATGTCCTTTTATTTTAGAAGGTGAAGGAATAGGTTTTCCAGTAATATGATTTATATAAGAGAAGATCCCCAAAGTAAGAAAATTTGAATAATTTGAATCAGTGTGTATCTTGTTATGAAATCCTGAATTATTAATTGTAACATTCAAAAACAATAGATACTCATTGCTAATTTCTTCCCATTCAGAATCACACCAATTTGGTATTCCTACTTTAGTTGAAAGTTTGTTATTTTTTTTGAAATTCTTTATTACAGAGTTTTTTAAGGTGAAGAGAAAGAAAATAACTAAAGGAAGGTAAATAGTCCCATTTTTGAAAATCATTATCTATTTCCACTTTAGATAAATTAATGAGCAAAGAATAGATGCCTATAGAATTAAAATGAGTGAACTATGTTAAGAATGAAACAATAAAAATTATTATGCTTACAAAGAGAATAAACTTTAATAAGTCCTGGTCTCTATCCAAAACCAATCATGATATCATTAATCAAAATCTTATTCCCTATTGGTAAGCAAAAAAAAGCCATTCAATATAGTTTCCTAATGAGATTGGATAGTTGAATAAAAGATTCATCTTTTACTCCATTGAATGAATGATTTCTGTAAATAAATAGATTAGAAGTATTACTGATTACAGCCTCAACTTCCTCCCCTCCTTATTTGGTTAGATATTTGATGTCTTCAGGTGAACCCCTGAGATATTTATTTTTTTATCAACTTTAGTTTTATAATACTTGATGTTTGATATGTAGCCAAATATAATATTCAAGTATATATTTTTATAATTCTTTTATTTTGATAAGAATGACCATCTTTTTTATGTTTTAAGGTTTTGAAGAAGTTGAAATATAGTAGAAATTGAAGAAGATGATAAAGAAGATAATGATGAAGATAGAAATTTAAGGCTTGAACCAGAAGAAACATAATTTTTTTTCTGAATTTTTTTTGAAAATTTTTCTGAAAATTTTTTTGATGATTAATTTGAAAATATTTTAAAGAAGAAGATAAAGATGATAAAGATAAAGATAGAGGTTTAAGGCTTGAATCAGAAGAAAAAGACATTTTTTTTCTGCAAAATATTTTTACTAGTAAAAAAAATTTCATTTTTTATTCATTAAAATAAAATAAAAACTCACATAATTTAAATTGAAAGACCTTAAAAATTTTCTGAAAATAATTAATAAGAATAATTATTACTTTAATTGAATTTGAGAACTTTTTTTGGTTAATTCTGCACAAAAAAAAGAAAAAAAAGATAAGTGTTAAAAGAAGTTGTAAAACTTTTCTGTCAGTTTTTTAAATGCTCCATAATAGGTCCCTGCAAAACTTTTCTGTTGGAATTTTAATTGCTCCGCCATTGGTCACCTTTCTACCCTTGTAAAACTTCTCCAAAGACCACTCCAAACCCCTCCCAAAATACCACAAACCCTTTCTAAAACACCCCCCCTTAACCCCCCCCTCAAACCCCCCTTCTGGTCACCCTCATATCCCCAAACTGCTATTTTTTCTTTATCAAATGAATATCTGGGGGGTAAGGGGGGAATTGGAGATAGATAAGAGGGGGACCAGGGGGGGTTAAAGTGGGTGTAGGGGGGATTTGAGAGGAGGAATGAGGGGGGTTTTAAGTTGTGGGTTTGAAGCGGGTGTAGGGATGATTTGAGGGGGGGTTTGAGGGAGTTATAAGGGGGAGGAAAGGGGGAGAAAGCGGGGATATGTCCATTCCAAAAAGGGGTGGATGTGGGGAAAATGACCAGACTAAGGGTATGGAGAGAAAAAAAAGCAAGAAAAGAGGGAAAGAAAAAAAGGTTAATTTTACCTTGAAAATGAAAATGAAAAATACATACCAGAAAAGTGAGAAAAAAACAGTTAGCAAATATAAAAATGAAAAGAAAAAATGACTTACCTGGAGAGATGAGATGAGAAAATAAATGAAACCAAAATGTTTGAAAGATGTTTGCAGAGAAGAGAAAAAGGATATAAGGGATGAATGAAAAAAAATAATGACTGAAAAATCATGTGATAGCTAAAAATATGCAATTTCATGTTGAGGTGGTGAACAAGAACAAAAGAGACAGGGAAATGGAGACTTTCACTGAAAATTCAAAATAAAAGTCAATTTGCAAAAATAAAATTACAAAATCAAGAGAAAAATACATTCAACTTGATCATTTGAAGAGTATGAAAAAAACTTAAAGGTTTTTGTTGAGAAAAGTTGGAGTATTATTGGAATAATGATGGAGCATATCCCAGTGGAAAGTAAGATTAATGGTTGAAAAAAATTTAATTAAATTTGTAATAATTTAAGAACAAATTTTTAAATCTCCCAATGTGCTAGTGTGATTAGAATAATTTTTGCCCATATGCTAGTGGTTTGATAAATAGAGGTGTTGGATATAGTGGGAGGTGTTTCAACTTGTTCATCTTCATAAAACTCTAACAATTGATCTTTGAGATCAGTGAGTAGGTTATAAAGTATAGTGCAACACAGAATCCAGCTGATCACTGCCTCCATTTCAGATTTACTTCTAAGAGGACTTCTTAATTCCCTTAAACTGGAGAAAATATCTTTCAAGATTAAAATAGAATGTTCAATATGAACTCTTGACATTTCCAAATTATTGTTGAACTTAGCATTTTGAATGTCTTCAGATGCTGCTCTCCAAAAAGCAGGAAGTACATAATTTCCATTCATATAAGCAGAATCTGCCAGAAGGTACTGATATTAATCAAATAATCTTTCAGGTTCTTTTCAAATTAACATTCTTTGAAAGACATATGAAATCATTCCATGATCCAGGATAGCCAGCAAAATAGATATAAATTTTTTGTTGATGTCACCTATAAGCTGAACAGAAATAGAATATCTATAGAGAAGATATAATTGTTTTTTTTAGTTTCAAAAAGAATGAAACAAATTAGAAACAATCTACCTCTTTTTACGGTCAAAGTAATTGTTTCCACCTTGAGCAGGTTTCTGGCTCAAAGGAATAGTAGTACCATCTACAAAACCAATACATCCTGTGAACCTCTCTGCTTGAATAACCTGAGATGATTCAAGTTTCTCATCTTTATTTGGCCAGGTGAGAAATTTGGATTACAAGTATTTTATAGCAGTGATGCATCATTTTGTATAAGTGTTAGCGGAGCCATACTTTAAATCAAAGACATTTTCTAAATATTTCAAGGAAGCTCCATTACCATTTGAACCTGAATGTCATAGTGTGATGGCTGGTTGAATTGAAAGATCACATTGTGGTTTTTGAAAATTATTGTGAAAGACAGGTTGGTCCTGAATAAGCTCAAGAAATTTAAGGAAAAATTCCTTATAGGTCCTGAACAACTGTCAAAAACTGGGTACAGATAGGTTAAGAAGGGTTTGGATGGTGTACTCTGGGGTATGCAGTACTTAAGTATTTCTAGGAAGAAGGTATCATTTCCTGGCCATTTTTGATAAAGAAAGAAAATCTTCTTCAATATCAGAATCAGAATTGTAATCAGAGTACAAGTGTCAAGGGGGCTTTCAGGTCTAGAAGATTTCTTACGGCAGTCCAACAGCAGTAACAACAGGAATTTAGGATCTCAAAGTTTCAGAGTATGTTTATCTATCTTATATTTATTTTACTCAATTTTAAGAGGTAAGGATTTTTAATTATTATTATAAATCAATGAGATAGTACTACGTAAATGTAATTACTAAAAACAATAATGGATAGTAATAAATAATTTAATAGAATGGGTTTTTTGTTAATTTAGTAAGTAATGGATATCCCAAAACAACCAAAAAGAGAGGCCTTATATAGGCAAAGGAGAGACAAAGAACAGTAATATAATCCTAAATACAGGAGAATGAGAGATAAAAAAAGAATATTCCAGAAGGAATATTTTCAAATAATAAAGTTGTTCCAAAAAGAAGGCATCAAAAAGTTTCTTTACAGAATATTACAGGAATAAATTAATTTATTTAATATTTACTGTAAAGGTCAATTCTAAATAAGAAATTTAAATTTTTTGTATATATTTATTTTTATTTGAATATTAAATTTTTATTTTGATTTAAAATTTATTTTAATATAAACTTTTATTTCTTTCAACCTGTCATTGAGCACGGTGTTAGAAAATAAAAATATAAGAGACATTTTAATATTAATTTTAATTATTCACTAACTTTACCATTTGGTAATTAGTTAATTTATTATAGGTAAATTTAATGTAAATAAATTATAATTAATAAAATTAAAATAATAAGGCATGGATTCATTCCAGTAAATAATTAATTATTTTACTGTGTAAGTCTAGCAGCCTGGCTGACACTCCCTCACTCTAAAAAAACAATTAAAAAAATGCTATGATTTCTTCTTTATATATTTCTTTAGAAGAGTAGGAATACTAGATATCCCCTTCCCAGGTATCCAAGAATCATATTCTGAAGATTTATTCTTGAATCTCAATAAGTATTCTGTACTTTTTTCAGAAGTAACTATTCTTTCATTTAGAATCTTATCAATTTTGCTGTCTCAGTGATTTCATTAGGGGTCTTTTTTGGTCTTCCCCTCCTTGTGGGAAATAAATCACTATTGTATGTGTAAGGTTTTAAAAGAGATATTGGAAAAACAGGATGTTTTCTGTCATATGGAGAATACAAAATAACTTCAACTTCATTATCACCAACCATTCTTCTAACAACAAATGGACCTACAAATGGGTCTTTTAATTTGTTGTTACCTTGTAAATAGAAGTGGACTGTAGAAATCAGTACTTCATCATCCTTTTTAAAAGTGCATTCTTTATGGGATTTTTCCCATCTCTTCTTCTCATATTCAAAAGATTTTTTAATACATTTTTGCAAATGACTTCTGCAAAGTTGTTGCA
The DNA here is from genome assembly GCA_030280995.1 of Hemileia vastatrix. Lineage (NCBI taxonomy): Eukaryota > Fungi > Basidiomycota > Pucciniomycetes > Pucciniales > Zaghouaniaceae > Hemileia > Hemileia vastatrix. The sequence continues at coordinate 12,399,663 of JASXTE010000018.1, read as the reverse complement.
TTTTAAGAAAATATTTTACATCAGGATGTAAATTCAATTTAGGTATTTTATTATTGAGAATTTGGGCAGGAGTATTTGGAACATATCTCAGCCAGAGCTCGAAAGGCTTTTTCTGAGTAACAGAATGAACAGTGCTATTATAAGCAAATTCCAAACCATGAAGTAGGGTAACCAAATCATGAGTAAGTCTGTCATTGTCTTTTTACTCAAGGCCAAAGGCAAAATCCCTTCTTATTATGTCTTCTAAAGTCTGAATCAGTCTTTCAGCTAATCCATAAGTTTGGGGGTGATGGGCAGTAGAAAGTTTCAGATCACAACCACAAACATCCATCAGAGACATCGAAATTCAGAAGTAAATTTAGGGTCCCTGTCAAAGATCATGGCTTTAGGAAAACCTGCAGTATTAAACATATGAGACCACCATAAGAAGGCTAATTCTTTAGTGGAAATATCGGCGGGACATCTAGAAGGAGTAAGAAAAGGAAGATAAAAGAAGATATAGAATAAGAAGATTAATTTGTAGGTAGTAATTGAAAAGTAGTTGTTAATTGGATTTATGGAGAGCAATACAAAAATATCTTATTAGTAATGACAGTGTAGTGGATTTCATTGATATTTAATAATTTTTTGAGTTAGTTCTCAATGCGTGGCAATCCATTATTATTATTAATAGACTTATAGCAACCTTGAAATTTATTAAGATTTTTATTAGAATTAAAAGACTAATAATAATAGTAATAATTTGTGTGATATTTAAAAATATAATAAAGTATGAGTATAATAAGTGATAGTTCAAAAAGAGGAAGTAAAAGACCTTTTATAGGCAATAATACATTCTGTGGCACTTCAAATGTAAATACAAAAATAATAGTATGTGAAACAAAAAGACCAAAAGAACTAAATTAAAACATACATGTTGAGGGAAAAAACAATGAAACAAATTAAACCTGTGAATATATTAATAATTCTTCCCTATTAAAAACTCCAAATAAGTAATGAATAACTAATAAAGAATGAGGCCATGAGAATTGTGAGAAAAAATATCCTAAACAAGTATTATACTAAGATGTAAAGGTTTTAATTTAAAACAATTAGAATTATTTTCACTCAAAATTTTATATGATTAATTTAATTCAATTACAAAGAGAAATTAATTAATTGTTTTAACTACTTTCAGTAATTAATTTAATTGAAACAAATAATTAATTTAATTGTAACTTATTTAAAGTGAGAATTTAATATTAATATATTAAATATGTATTTTAAATTATTTACTAATTCTATTGACACAATTAAGGGCCAAAAAAGCACCCAATATATGTGGATAATATTGAATGATAAGTTGTATTTTAGTTTATATAAATTATTCAATTTGTAATTACATTATAAGTTGTATTTTATACTTATAATATAACCTTAAATAAATAATATATTTATTTAGAATACATATAAAATGTGCCATGATATTATAGAATATAATATTTTATATTTAATAAAAAGTTTCTTAATATAAAACTATTTTACTTATAAAATATAATTTTATTCAATAAGATTTTTTATTGTAACTACATTATTTGTATAGCATTATTTCCTTAAATTATTCCAGTAATTTATCATATAATTTACTGGGATCCTGAGATACCCTGGCCAACAGGAAACATCCTTGTGGGTGAGGATAAATTTACACATCATTGTGAATCTATCCACAACAACCCAACAAGAGTTATAAATGTCTTTCCCAGAAATGAGTAGTCCTGTTAAAAGGTCCATGTTTAATATCTGCCATGGTGCATCAGGAGATTCAATATGTTGCATTAATCCAGCTCTTTTACCAGTCAATATTTTTGATTTTTGGTAAGAATCACAGGATTCAACATATAGTTTGGTGTCTTCAGAAATATTAAGCCAACAAGCAGTATTTTTAATTCTGATCATTGTTTTTTCAAGATTAAAATGTCCAGCCAATATGTCATCATGACAAATTTTCAAAATGATCTCTTTCATAGAAGGAGGAATAACAATAACATTACTCAACTTTCTTCTATAATAGAGGTAGCCTTCATCAATTTAAAAATTACATTTTTCCAAAGCCTTCTGGTACTTTGGTGAAAGATATTTTAATTAATGCTAGTATTGAGGCATTCTTTGGATCATTTCATATGGTACATAATTCTTTTAAGTCAGTTTCCTTATAATAAAAATCCAGAATAAGCTGTAATAGCTCTTCCTCAATATCAACCACATATATCCCATGAGTATGAACAATTTAATATTCAGGAACATATGCAGGGTCTGGGTAATCATTTGGTAAAGGTAACCTTGATAACATATCCACATTTGAGTGAACAATACCAGCCCTATGAATTATTGTCATTCCTCCTCTGTATTCTTGAACAGCCAACTGCCATCTGAACATATGTCTGTTAGGTGTTTTCAAGTTTAAAAGGGATTTAACTGCACTGCAGTCAGTGACAAGTTCAAATTTCTGGTCATCTAGGTAATAATGTAGCTTCTCTAGCGCCCACACTACAGCTAAACATTCCAATTGAGTAGCACCATATTTCAATTCACTATTTCTCAAGGTTCTTGAAATATAACAAATTACTACTTCTGATACTTTATCATTCACCACTTGTTTTTGATGTAGGGCAGCACCATGACCAATAAAAATGGCATCTGTGTATAAAACAAATGGTTGATTAAATTCAGGTAAAGCAAGAATTGGTGATGACATTAAACAATGTTTCATAGTGTCACAAGCTCTATGTCTTTCACTGTTCTAGAAAAAAGCAACATTTTTCCTAGTCAGTTGGGTAAGGGGTAATGCTATGACTTGGTAATTTTTAATATACTGTCTATAGTATCCACACATTCCCAAAAATCTCTGGAGCTCTCTAACTGTGGTAGGAGCCTTCACCTGTTGTATGGCTGCCACTTTGTTTTGGTCAAAACATATCTGTAACCCTGAGACAACATGACCAAGCACTTTTAAGAAATGAAAACCAAATTTGCTTTTCTTCAAAGCTAGTGTCATATTTATCTCATCCATCTTATGGATAACTTTAAACAGGTGGTTAAGATGGTCCTCAAATTTTTTTGAGAATATAATGATATCATCAATATAAATCATCAGCCATCCTTCAATTATTTTTTGATGGAATGTGTTATCTATAACTTTTTGAAAAACTGAAGAGGAATTTTTAGGGCCAAATGGCATCCTAATATACTTATAAATACCCATATGAGTAGCAATCATCAGAAAATTCTGAGAGTTCTTCTCAACAGGTGCTTGATGATATCTCTTATTACCATCAAAACAGCTGATATATTTAGCACCTTGTAGGGTAGCATGTATAGAGCTAATTCTGGGTAAAGGATAGATATCATCAACAGTATAAGTGTTCAATGCTCTATAATAACCACATAACCTGGCTTTATCTTTCTCATAAGACATGAGGACAGGTTGTATAACACAATTTTTAGGTGTTTCAACTACCTTTTCAAATATATTCATTTTTAAAAGGGTAGAGATATTGTCTTCAATATCTTTTCTCTTTGAGGGAGAAGCTGGATAAGGCTTCTTTTTTAAACTAGGTGGTATTTCTGTCAATGGGCAAGATAATGAAAGCTTCATTTCTCCTTTTACCAATCCTAATTCATGTGATCCATGAGCAAAGGCCATGGGAAAAGATTTGATGAATTTAATGATTTAATCTTTATCCTCACCAGAAATTTGTTCTCCAAAAGAATTCCAAATTATCATAAAACTCAGGATCAAGTGTCTCATCAATAATAACCATATCAGAATTTATCATTGAAGTAGCAATTAAAACCAAAGGATTAGATACATTAGAATATTGAGCAATTTGTGTACTGGTCTTACAGTCTCATCTCCTCTTCCAGAATTACCTGAAGGAACTGAATCAGTTATAAGAAATGGTACTTGAGAATCAATAGAGGGGCTTACCATGGCTTGGGCAAGACTAGGATATGGTTTTTTTTTCTCTTTCTTCCTCCTTGGTAGGGGTGAGGAGGTGTTGGGTTGAACTGATTTGTTCTTGAAGGACCTGCCTGAGGTACTTATTGCTGTTGCTGTTGGGACAGATATTCCCACTGAGTGTTCAGCCAATCCCACTGCCACTTTGAGACTTCCACTTTTTCTTGTTGCTGGGGGGCCAGTTTTGGAAGGGCTTTTGGAGGAGTAACTTTCTTCTTCTCTTGAAGAAAGGACTCTATTTTTCTTACCTTGTCTTCTAGAGAGTCTATTTTTGACCTCAGCTTGAGGTTTTCTGACCTTAAATCCTTGATGTGAGTGGAGAGATTTTTGACTTGCTAATTTAAGGGCATCTTTTTTATCTTGAAGCCTTTGGGAAGCTCTTCTGGGTGGTTGATAGAAGGCTTTTGTTCCTGAGCAGTTATCTTCACTAATATTTCCATCTCCTGCATTTCTACATCCTGATTGTTCCAGTAATTGACTAATTTGAGCCAGTCTTGTAGTCAAAGGAGAACTGACATAAGAAGCTTCATCATAATCAATTAAATTAAGTTCCTCATCATGGCCAGCAGAAGCACCTTGATCAGTCATAGTTGTAATTAACCTGAACTGAGAGAAAGAAATATTTAATCAGTTATTATTTTTACTTTATTCAAAGAAAAATAGGGGAAAAAATATATTATATAAGTAATTAGCAGGACCTTGTAATCAACTGAAATAATTAAAATATAATGTTATTCAAGACAAAATATTAGCTGAAATAATAATCACAATTTTATTAATTTTAAGGTAATTTTATAATTAGGATTTAAAATAAATCAACTGAAATAATAAAATAATTTAATAATTAGTAATATTTTGATAATTATCAGGACTAGAAGTTAATTAAAAAATAATTTAATTACCAGAACTTATTGTCAACTGAAATAATTTAATTACCAGGACTTATTGTCAACTGAAATAATTTTAATTACCAGGACTTACTTTCAGCTGAAATAATTTTAATTACCAGGACTTAATGTCAACTGAAATAATTTGATATAATTTATTTAATTAATTTATAATATTATTAATTCACTGCCAGGATAATTTATCAACTGAAACAACAATATAAATTTATGATTATCAGGACAGAAGTCAACTGAAATAATTAAAAAAAATTATAATTAATTTAACTTTTATATCACTTCTAGGACTAAGAACAATATAGTTCTATCTTTTTCAACTAGGAAAAGAAAAATTTATTTTGCTAGACACCTCCCATTGTAAAATGAGCAAGTTAATGCCAATTTGCAGAGTGCTGAGTAACAAAATATGTACGTGTACAATGAAATGTGTAAAATGACCCACAAATTGTAATAAAATAATTACCACAAATATATATGACTATTTTCAATATATGAACCCAATTTTTGGAGTGTGGTTTGATTCCTGGTTTCAGCAAAAAAGTAAGTCACGTGGCTGATGATGTTTGTCGTCTTTGTTGTTTACTCGTCCTATTAGTACCCCGAGGTTGATGGTCCCTTGGTTGCTGGCTTCAAGATATCAATGCACCACTGACTATTCAGAAAAAGCCTCAATTTTTAAGGGGGATTTCAGGTCTAGAAGATTTCTTATGGCAGTCAAATGGCAGTAACAATGGGAATGTAGGATCTCAAAGTTTCAGAGTACATTTATCTATCTTTTATTTATTTTACTCAATTTTAAGAGGTAAGGATTTTTAATTATTATTATAAATTAATAAGATAGTACTACATAAATTTAATTACTAAAAAAAATGGATAGTAATAGAGAATTAAATAGAATGGGTTGTTTGTTTGTGTAGTAAGTAATGGATATCCCAAAACAACCAAAAAGAGAGGCCTTATATAGGCAAAGGAGAGACAAAGCACAGTAATAAAATTCTAAATACAGTAGTATTAGAGAGAAAAAAAAAGAATATTCCAGAAGGAATATTTTCAAATAATAAAGTTGTTCCAAAAAGAAGGCTTCAAAAAGTTTATTTACAGAATATGACAGGAATAAATTAATTTATTTAATATTTAATGTAAAATTCAATTCTAAATAAGAAATTTGAATTTTTTGTTTATATTTATTTTTATTTGAATATTAAATTTTTATTTTAATTTAAATTTTTATTACTTTCAACCTTTCATTGAGCACGGTGTTAGAAAATAAAAATATAAGAGACATTTTAATATTAATTTTAATTATTCACTAACTTTACCATTTTATAATTAGTTAATTTATTATAGGTAAATTTAATGTAAATAAATTATAATTAATAAAATTAAAATAATAAGGTGTGGCTTCATCCCAGTAAATAATTAATTATTTTACTGGGTAAGTCTAGCAGCCTGGCTGACAACAAGTGTAGATCAAGAGCTATTAAATTCATTGCTTGATGTAGCTTATCATGATTTGAGAGTGAGGAAGGCATGATTCTTATATGATACAAAATTTTAAATGATGTACTATTCTTTGATTTATAAAGTATTATGCTTCAGAGCTCTGTGTATTAATGGTATGATGCTGAGAGATCATTGAAATGGGACATTATGTTGAAATCAGCATTTTTGGTTGAGAAAGTGCAGATTTGAGTGAAATAAGTGACTCATTACATTTTGAAATCAACCAGTGTTGTTTCTAGTGTGTTTTGGAAATCTGCACTTAAATAAGTGCAGATTTGGTCAAATTTAAGCATGGATTTTCCAGAACTGACACCCCCTATTGTAGATCGAATCTCTCTGTATTTACTGTAGCTCAGACTTTGCTTGAAGTTGGCAACAGGGGAACCAGGGAGAGAAAGAGGAGGGCTAATGTTTTTCTCTGAGACTTTAAGGGGCTTATTTAACTTCATAAATCATTTTTTAATAAATTTTGATTTTCTTATCTTGGTTCAATAAAAGTATGATTTTAATTATTTTTATTCAATCTTAATTTTCATTTAACTCTCTTTTCTTTTTCAAGGTTTAAATTTTTTTAAATTAAATTAATTAAACTTTGTTTTCTTTTCATTTAATTTATGAACTTATTATACTTCAATTTTATTAGATTTAACAAAAAATTTTTAACTTCAACAAATTCATGTTGTACTTATTATTTAGTATAGAAGGGGTGCTCTTTGTGTTGTTAAAGTATACTTTTTTCAGCCTAGGTATCTCCAGGACTGAGTAATTATTAGGGGGTATCAATGTTCAGGGATCCCCAATTAATTTAATTGCGGATAAAAATCCTTATACCCCAATTATCTTCCGCAATTATTTTTGCTAATAATTGTGTTATTAAACATTTTACATGTCAATGTTCACTTCTTATCCAACATTTTTATACTCATTTTTTCATAGCCACATCTTGGACAACTTTCTGTCATAACCACATGTTGCACAGCTTTCTACCATAACCACATCTTGGAGTACTCTCTGGATATGCCTCATGAATGTGACGAGTTTGGGATCAGGAATTAGGAATAGAAATTGGTGTATAAGAGGCAGGATAATGCATTATTGCGGATTCCTTATCCACTAGCCCCGGGGCTAGTGGATAAGAATCTTCCGCAATTAATAATGTCTGATCCCTAATTGCAGATCCCTGAACATTGATACTCCCTATTATGTTTAAAATAAGATAAACTTAATTACATTAAGATTATAACTTAAAATAAGGTTAAAATACTTACATATGTGGTTATAATACATATATATATAATTATTACACTATTATATGACTTATAGTAGTTTAAATAGCTTATCCATAGCCTAATAATACTTATTAAGGTTTTAATTTTGTCATAATGTACTTATCTTAAGTTATATTAAGTAATTATAAACATACATAAGCTTATATGTATACATAGACCTCATATTCAGTGAAATATTTAGTTATATTATGTATATTTAGGTCTATAAGTGGGTTTCAACCTCTTAATAGCCTATAGTCTTTATTTTTCTGCTTATTTTAGGTCATATGGAGGTATTCAGTGGAATAAAAATGCCTACACAAGAATATACACCTATTTCAGGCGAATATATCCAGTTTGGACAACTTAATCTGCTTCCTTGGATGGATTTTCACAGATTTATGGGTTGAGATATCATTACTGGGTTAATATGGGTGCTTGGGGATGTTATTGAGGGCTTTTAAAGTTAATTTAGCTCCTTTTTATGCTTTGGGTTTCATTATATACTCTTTGGATGAGTTATTTTACCTGTTTCTTTCTGGTATTGGCTTTTATCTGTTTATTCTATTTATAGTATGGGTCTGTGGTATCTTTAATTGTTATGGAGGGTCCTTAATGGAGGTCTGGGTGTTGAAACTACTTGAAGTAGACTCCATGTGGAGGTGATGGGCCCTCAAAGTGCTGTAATTTTTGGGGATAGCAGTGACATCATCTGGATTGAATGTCTGTGCACTCCAGTGGATTTTGGTATAAGTAAGGGAGGATTTGACAGGTTATTGGACATCACTTACTTACTACACTTCAAATAAACACTAAAAAATAATTATTATCACATATAAATATATTATAAAAATTTATAAATTGATATTATCTTTATATAAGCTATAACTATATTTTATTATTCTATTTTCCACCACTAGCACACATAAAATTCAAGTAATGTGAGTTTATAATGAGAATAAATATGTTATTAGTCTTCCCCTGAGGTTTAATCACTAAATCATTTAAAAATAAGTAGTAGGAAAATTAATATTTAATATTAAATCATACTTAGATACTAGCACACACTGACAATTGGGGGCCTTTCCTTAGTTATTACTTATTATTCAGTATAAGCCTTAGGACATGATTTTTACTCTAGTATATCTCATACCAAGCAAATATTTGGGTCTGAAGCACATTAGTGGGTCATCATAACTAATTGATTGTGGAAAAGAACCCTTATAATAATTGTACTAATTTTTTAAAATAAAAATTAGGTATTTACAGTAGTAATTGTACCCAATATAAACCCAATTTCACTTGTTATTTGGTCACCAATATAACACCCAATTTAATTGGTATTTGGTTAAAGCTGGGTAAGCTCATTATTGACCCTTATAAGGGTCTAGTTAAACTTATTATTTTATTTTTAACATTTTTTTTAAATTTTTCTAATATTTTATTCAAATAAATAAAGATATAAATTCATGGCAATCTCCTGTGCCTTTATTAGTAATTGTATTGCTAATATTTTTTGTCTAATAATTACCATATGGGTTTTCCATTTTGTAGATGTGAAAAATTGTTATTTAAGACACAATGAGTGATTCACAGGAAAATGTAAGTGAAAAACCTGCTTATAACACCAGGTCTAAATCTAAAAATATTGCTCCAGGACATCACCATGGAGGGTCAATCCTACCCACAACCAGAGTCTATGAGCATAGAGGAAAATGACACCCTTCTAAAAAAGATAAAAATAAAAAAGACTTCACCTCCGCTGCAAGATAAACTGTCCCATATGGCCAGGCAGGTTCTGAAACTAGAGGAATCAAAGTCTACCATGCTAAAGGAGGTAGAGCAGTTGCAAAACAACTGCAAGTTGGGGTTCCAACAAATGAAAAAAACCTTGGCAGAGTTAAAGGTAGGGCAGCCAAACCAATAACCCCCTACCCAAGGAGGGTCACATCATTCCCAGGAAAAAATCTTGGTAGAGAAATGAAAGTGGGATTGGTTCCATCAGCAGTGGTCAAGCCACAATTGCAACAGGGATCAACCCCCTCATCAGACAGCCTCAGCTCACCCCTACAAAGGAAAGCAAAAGCGCCAAAAGTCAGGGCTTGCTCCTATCCTGTGATAAGTAGATTACCCTCTCAGATTGAACACAATACTGATGATTATAATATAGGTAATGTTATTGATGTAAAATCTGTACAGAAAATTGAGGAGGACTTAAGACAATTAGGTTTGGATGTAGATACACCTGATTTATCTTTTGTTAATAACAACATTACTATTTATAATAATAATACAGTTAACCCTCAGTTGCCACCACTTATTAGTGAGATGAGAAGTTTACAAAACAGTGAAGAAATTGAGAAGGAAGACATGGAGTATTTTAATAATAACCCAACTTTCCATAGAATTGTTTCAGCATTATGGAATAGAATGACTGAGTGTGAGGAACAGACAATTAAGCTCACAAGTGATAGAATTTCATCCTTGACATTGAACATTTCTCAACTGGCAACAAGAAATAAAGAATTAGAGAATGAACACTTGGCTCTAACTCTTAAATATGACTCTTTAAGTAATAAATATAGTGAACTTTCAAACAAATTTTGTGAGTTAGAATAAATGTATGAAGCACATTTATTAAAATCTGAATCAAGAGCTAAGTTATCTGTTGCACAAACAGATCAGAGTGTCTCTGATCTTTTACAAAGATTAACTAAAGTTGAGATTGAAAATTCTAATATACTAATGAATCAGGATAATCATAAGTATACACAGTATAAAAATAATCCTTTCATTGGCAAAAATGAATCTCAATCATTTCCCATACCACCACAAGTAAAACCATCTGGTGGTAGTGTCAAGTCTGAAAAAACAAATGTAAGTCACAAATCCGTGCAAGAGGAAATACAAGACCATTTATCCAGAGTAAATGAGTTATTGAGTTTACCTAAGATTAGTGAAATAAAATCCAATCAGAAGAACTGGCCAAAGATTGATCAGTACCTTACTTGTGATGGGGAAGCCAGCTCTGATTGGCAACATTTTATTCAAAGAGTTGACAACTGAAAATTCTCATATATGTTACCAGATGAAGAAATAACATCAAAATTGATCGCTTTATTTAAGGATGTTTCTTTATTATGGTTTGAAGTTGTTTTGAGTGAGGGTGAAGATTACTCTTGGGCTGAATTGAAACAACTAATTGAAAAACAATTTGGAGGTTCTAAATTCAGGCTCACTCAGCAAAGATTATATGAGAAAACTAGATATTATCTGTTGAATGGTGAAAAACCTATGGTATTTTTAATGAATTCAAATAAAATATTAAAAGACATTGAGCCAAACATAGATTTTAACTTATGTAAAGATAAGATAATATATAAATTACCTATATCTGTCAGAGACATTGTTGTAGCTAGAACAATAATGGTTAATGAATATTCTGAATTTACTAATATTTGTAATGAAATATTATTGATCGATAGATAAATAGATAGATAGATACTTTTATAGATAACTAGATAGATATTTTTTCTATCAAGACATTTTTCTTGAATGTGGGTCAACATACCTTAAACAGAAACCTGAAACCTGAAAACAGAAAATTTGAAAACTAAAAACTGATAACTGAAAACAGAAAATAAAAATAAGAATGACAAGACATGACATGACATAAAGTGAAATATGTTCATTTCCAAAAAGAATTCAAGAAATAGAATATCAAAAATAAAAATAAAAAGAAATAAAAATAAAAATAAAAATAAAAATAAAATAAAATAAAAATAAAAATAAAATTAAAAATTAAAAATTAAAAATTAAAAATTAAAAATTAAAAATTAAAAATTAAAAATTAAAAATTAAAAATTAAAAATTAAAAATTAAAAATTAAAAATTAAAAATTAAAAATTAAAAATTAAAAATTAAAAATTAAAAATTAAAAATTAAAAATTAAAAATTAAAAATTAAAAATTAAAAATTAAAAATTAAAAATTAAAAATTCAAAATTCAAAATTCAAAATTCAAAATTAAAAATTAAAAATTAAAAATTAAAAATTAAAAATTAAAAATTAAAAATTAAAAATTAAAAATTAAAAATTAAAAATTAAAAATTAAAAATTAAAAATTAAAAATTAAAAATTAAAAATTAAAAATTAAAAATTAAAAATTAAAAATTAAAAATTAAAAATTAAAAATTAAAAATTAAAAATTAAAAATTAAAAATTAAAAATTGAAAATTAAAAATTAAAAATTAAAAATTAAAAATTAAAAATTAAAAATTAAAAATTAAAAATTAAAAATTAAAAATTAAAAATTAAAAATTAAAAATTAAAAATTAAAAATTAAAAATTAAAAATTAAAAATTAAAAATTAAAAATTAAAAATTAAAAATTAAAAATTAAAAATTAAAAATTAAAAATTAAAAATTAAAAATTAAAAATTAAAAATTAAAAATTAAAAATTAAAAATTAAAAATTAAAAATTAAAAATTAAAAATTAAAAATTAAAAATTAAAAATTAAAAATTAAAAATTAAAAATTAAAAATAAAAATAAAAAAAATAGAAAAATAAAAAAAATAGAAATATAGAAAAATAGAAAAAAAATAGAAAAAAAAATATTAAAAAGAAGCAAAATAAAATAAAATTAAAAAATAGCTGAATATAAAAAATGAAACTGAAATTGATTTTGCCAAACAAAAAAAAAATCAAAAAATCAAAATCAAAATCAAAAGTCATGGTGTAATTTATTTCCAAGTACTGTACCTACATGCTCACACATACTTTATTTATTTTTAATAAAAACGAATGGGAGAGGGGGGAGCAAAGAGCTAGGAAGGAGAAGCAGAAGATGATTTGACTTTTCCATATTGCTGATAATCAAAAACCTTTTTTTTGTAATTTATTTATTTTGGTTTGTTAAGTATTCACTGATGAGGTTAAGTTAGATTTTAAGTCAAATTTAAGGAAAAAGGGGTCCAGAGGAGGGGGGGATATATATACATATATATTTATATATATATATGATTAATGAGTTCACTTATTAAGCTACCTATCATTCTTCTTGTCAGCCAGGCTGCTAGACTTACTTAGAAATATAATTACTTATTTGCTGGATGAAGCCACGCCTTATTATTTTAATTTTATTAATTATATATTATTTACATTAAATTTACTTATAACAAATTAACTAATTACAAAATTTTCAAGTTAGTGAATAATTAAAATTAATGTTAAAATGTCCCTTATATTTCTATCTTCTAACACCATGCTCAATGACAGGTTAAAAGAAATAGAAATAAATATCAAAATAAATAAAAATAAAAATTTAATATTCAAATTTAATTAACTACCTACAAAAAATTCAAATTACTTATTTAAAATTGACATTTACAGTAAATTTAAAATACATTAATTTATTTCTGTCATATACAGTAAATACACTTTTGAAGCCTTCTTTTTAGAACAACTTTATTATTTGAAAATATTCCTTCTGGAATATTCCTTTTCCTCTCTCTCATACTACTGTTTTTAGAATTTTATTACCGTGCTCTGTATCTCCTTTGCCTATATAATGGCCTCTCTTTTTATTTTTTTGAAGCATTCCTCACTTACTTATTATTTTATCAAACCAACTTATTACAATCAAAATACTTATTACTATTTATTGTTTTTAGTATTTATTTACAATAATTCTAAAACATTAATTATAATATTTATTAAATTTTTTACCTCTTTAATTTGAGTAAAACAAATATAAAGATATAAATCCGTACCCTAAACCTTGAAATCCTAAAGTTCTACTGATACGGCCATTGGACAGCCGTAAAAAACCTTCTAGACATAAAAGACCCCTTGACACTTCTTGTCTATTTTTTTTTGTGTGTGTGTGTGTGTGTTACTCTTCATATATATAAAATAAAGTGTGATCTTAAGTTTTATGTGAGATCTTTTTAATATTGAGTATTCATTATATCAATCTATGTTTTACAACTGACCAAGTCAAAACTCTACCAGCCATTAAAGTAGAAGCACCAATCATATTTTGAGGACCAGCTAATAAAAAAAATTAATTAATAAAAAAGTATTAAAGTTATATATGAAAAAACGAAAGAAAGAAAGAAAGAGATTTAAATATAAAGACCTGTTTTTTTTATTTGTTCTTGTTTTTTGATTTTAGTTTTTTTGGGGGGGGGGTTTTTTGGTTTTTTTTTCTTGGTTTTTTTGGTTTTTATTATATATATATATATATATTATTAGTTTCTTGTTTAATTTATTCAAATTTATTTTTATTTTATTTTTATTTATTTTTAATTTTTAATTTTTTTTTGTGGTTATTTGGTTCTTGCCTTTTTTTGTATTTTTTTGTATTTTTTTGTATTTTTTTGTATTTTTTTGTATTTTTTTGTATTTTTTTGTATTTTTTTGTATTTTTTTGTAATTTTTTTTTATGTTTTTATTTTTATTTTTATTTTTTATTTTTATGTTTTTTTTTTAAAAATTTTTTCTTAAATTTTAAATTTTAAATTTTTAATTTTTAAATTTTAATTTTTTTAATTTTTTTGTTTGTTTTTTTTGTTTTAATTTTTTTTGTTTTATTAGGTTCTTCTTTCTAGGTTCTAAACATTTTTTTAATGTTTTATTTATTTATTTATTTTTACTATTATTATATATATATGTTTATGTTTATTAACTTATTAATTTTTTTTAATTTTTAATTTTTAATTTTTTTAATTTTTTTTTTTAGGTTCTTGATTATTATTATTATTATTATTATTATTAGTATTGTTTTGTTTTGTTTTATTAGGTTCTAATATTATTATTATTATTATTTTTTAGGTGACTTGTGTTGATTTATTTTTATTCATGCTATTAACCAAAAATATAAATAAAAATTCAAAACAAAAAACAGATAGATAGATAGATATTTTTTTATCAAAACACTCTTCTTGAATGTGGGTTAACATACCTTAAGCAGAAACCTGATACCAGAAACCAGAAAACAGAAAACAGAGAAAAAGAAATAAGAATGACATGACATCACAGAACATGACATAAAGAGAAATATGTTCATGACCAATCATGAATTCAAAAAAGAGAGAATTAAAAAAAATTAAAAAATAAAAAAAATTGAAAAAAATTGAAAAAAAATAGAAAAAAAAATTGAAAAAAAATTGAAAAATATTGAAAAAAATAGAAAAAAATAGAAAAAAAATAGGAAAAAAAGAAGAAAAAAAAATAAAGAAAGAAAGAAAGAAAGAAAAAATAGCTGAATCTAAAAATTGAAACTGTAACTGATTTTTAGCCAAACAAAAAAACAAACAAAAATTTATATTTAAAATTAATATTAAATTAAAAGTTGAAAGACATGTTGATGATTTGTTTTGAAGTACTGTACATGCATGCTCACACATACTTCTTTATTTATTTTAAATAAAAGAAGAAGGGGGGAGGTGAGAGCGAAGAGCAAGGAGCAAAGAGAAAAGAGCAAAGAGGGAGGGAAGGAGAAGAAGAAGATGATTTGACTTGTCCATCTCACTGATAATCAGAAACCTTTTTTTTATAATTTTTTTATTTTAGTTTGTTAAGTATGCACAGATGAGGTTAAGTTAGGTTTTAACACAAGTTAAAAGAAAGAGGGGGGCAGAGGAGGGAAGATATATTTACATATATATATATATATGTATATATATAATTAATGAGTTCACTTATTTAGCTACCTAAAATTCTTCTTGTCTACTTTTTTTGTGTGTATGTGTGTTTGTGTCAGCCAGGCTGCTAGACTACCCAGTAAAATAATTAATTATTATTTACTGGATGAAGCCACACCTTATTATTTTAATTATTTAGTTATAAATTAGTTACATTAAAATTACCTATAATAAACTAACTAATTACAGAATGGTAAAATTAAATATAAAAATGTCCCTTATATTTTTATTCTCTTACACCATTCTCAGTGGCAGGTTGAAAGAAATAAAAATTTATATTAAAAAATAAATTTAAAATTTAAATAAAAATTTTAATATTCATATAAAAATAAACATATACAAAAAATTCAAATTTATTATTTAGAATTGACCTTTACAGTGAATATTAAATAAATTAATGTATTTCTGACATACTCTGTAAATACATCTTTTTTATGCCTTCTTTTTAGAGCAACTTGATTATTTGAAAATACTTCTTCTGGAATATTCTGTTTATCTCTCTCTCATACTACTTTTTTTAGAATTTCATTGCCGTGCTTTGTCCCTCCTTCGCCTATTTAAGGCCTCTCTTTTGGTTGTTTTTCATTCATTCCATCACTTACTTATTTATTATAACTATTTACAATCATTTATTACTATCTATTATTGACTTAGTACTTACATTCATGCAATTCTAATCCATTAATTAAAATAATAATTTAATTTTTTACTTCTTTATATTAAGTAAATACTTGTGAATATAAGGAAATACGTACCCCAGTTTGAATCCTATAAAACCCATTGTTACCACCAATTGGACCTCCTTGAAAAACCTTCTAGACTTGAAAGACCCCATGACAATTGAGGCCCTTTCTGAATAGTCGACAGTGCATCAATATCTTGAAGCCAGTGAACGAGGGACCATCAACGACGAGGTGTCAATAGGACAAGTATACAACAAAGACAACAAACGTCATCAACTACGTGACTTAATTTTTTGCTGCGACTGGGAATCAAATGGTGCTCCAAAACTTTGGTTCATATATTGACTATAGTCACATATATTTGTGGTAATTATAGTGATTACTATTTGTGGGTCACTTTGCACTTTTCATACTCTATGTACTTCCTTTTACTCTGCACTCTGTAAGTGGCAGTAATTTGCTCATCTTTCAGGGGGAGGTGTCTGGTAATTGGAATTTTTATTATTTTTTCCTAGTTGACAAAGATAGAACCATAGTTTTCTTAGTCCTAGAAGTAATATAAAATATTTTATTATTTTTTTTCAGTTGACTTTGTCCTGATAAAATAATATTGTTGTTCCATTTGAAAAATTGTCCTGAGAAGAAAAATATTAAAATTAATAAAATTAAATTATATTAAAATTTTTTCAGTTGACATCAATTCCTGGTAATTAATTATTATTTCAGCTGATTTTAATCCTGATAATTAATCAAAAGTTAATTTATTGGTTAAAAAATAAATTTTGTTTCTTCAGTTGATTTCTTTTAATCCTGATTATAAAATTAATTTTAAATTGATTAAAATTGTGATTATTATTTCAGTTGATTTAATCCTGATAATTAACAAAATTCTATTTATTGGTTAAAAAATAAATTTTGTTTCTTCAGTTGATTTATTTTAATCCTGATTTTAAAATTAATTTTAAATTGATTAAAATTGTGATTATTATTTCAGTTGATTTTAAATCCTGATAATTATCAAAATTTGATTTATTGGTTAAAAAATAAATTTTGTCTCTTCAGTTGATTTCTTCTAATCCTGGTTATAAAATTAATTTTAATTAATAAAAATTGTGATTTTTTTTCAGTTGATTTTTTCCTGAAGATTTTTAAAATATTTTTTTTTCTTATTTTTCTTTTAAAAAGCAAAAATAAAACTAATACATTTAATATTTCCTTCCCTCAGTCCAAGTTAAATTTAAAAAATGACTGATCAAGGTGGTTCTGCTACCCAGGTAGAGGAATTGGATCTAATTGATTATGATGAAGCTACTTCTGTAAGTTCTCTCTTGACTACTAAATTGGCTCAAATTAATCAATTATTGACCCAATCAAGATGTGGAAATGGAGGAAGTGGAAATACTAGTGGAGGAAAATGCTCAGGAAAAAAAACCTTCCATCAACCCCCTAGAAGGACTTCCAAAAGGCTTCAAAATAAAAAAATGCCATTAACTCAGAAATTAAAGAACTCTCCACCCATATAAAGGAACTGAGGACAGAGAACTTGAGACAGAGAGCAAGAACAGACTCACTAGAAGAAAAGGTAAGAAAAAAAGATGCCTTTCTTCAAGAGAAGAGGAGACCTCCTCCCCCCAGGGATCATCCAAAATTGGCTCCCCAGAAAACAGAAAAGGTGGAAGTGTCAAAGTGGCAATGGGATTATCTGTCTCAAAAGCAGCAGTCTCAAATGCCTCAGGCAGGTCCATCAAGACCCAGTCAATTCAACCCAACACATCCTCACCCTTATTCAAGAGGCAGAAAAAGAAAAAACAATATTCAGATCTTTCCCAAACCTTGGTAAGTCCCTCTATTAAATCTCAAGTACCATTTCTTGTTACTGATCCAGTTCTGTAAGGTAATTCTGGCAGAGGGGATGACACTATGATACCAGTAGAGGTTGATAAGAGTAGACAAATCACTCAATTTTCTAATGTATCTAATCCTTTAGTCTTAATTGCTACTTCAATGATAAATCCTGATATGGCTATTATTGATGAAACACTTGAGCCTGAGTTTTATGAGAATCTGGAAAGTTACTCTGTTTCTTTATTGAGAAACACTCCAGATGTAGCAAAAATTAATGATGAATATTTGAGAGATATTATTGCTAAACAAAATCATATCATGAACAACATGCAATTAACTCAGAAATATAATAGTTTGTTATCTGAGCAGGGTTATCAAACATTAAGGAGTGAGTTACATAGAGTTTCTGATGATTTGTTTCATTACAAAGCAACCCATGAAAAGAAAGTTGCTTTATGGCAAAATATCAAAAATGATTTGTCTAAACTACAAGATACTTTTTCTGCCTAATTCCAGGAGCTATATGTAGATAGGATGAGCCTGAAAAGATTGAGTGATTGTTATTCATCTTTTGAAAATAAAAACCCAATTATCTTTTGCAACAATCAATGAGAATTTATATAGTCTTCCAAGAGTAAAAACCAGACTAACAACCATTGAAGAAAAATTGAAATCATTGTTTAATGATCAAAAATATTCTGAAATTTCCTTGAAGGAACATATGGTACAGGATTCTCCAAGTTTACCTGTTGCTAGTTCATCTAAAGTAAAATTAGATCCAGAAATGCCTGTTGATACCACTGAGTTTCCATCAAAAATTTATGATGCACCAGGGTCTTGAACAGAAGAATTAAACAATGAGATTACTGCACCATTGGAGAAGTTACAGCTACTTCTTACTGAGAAACAAGCTAATACTAAGGATACTCCTTCAAATCAAAAGAATTGGCCAAAGCTTGACCAGTATCCAACATTTGATGGTGATTCTTCTTCTGATTGGCAGCAATTCATTTTCAGAATCGATAACTTGAAAAATTCTTACAAACTCCAAGATGAGTAAATTGTGTCTAAGTTACTTTCTTTGTTTACCAGTTTAGCCCTAATGTAGTATGAATCTGTTCTCCTGGATAGGAATGATTACTCATGGGAAGATTGGAAAAAATTGATTAAAGCACACTTTGGTGGCTCCAAGTATAGGATGGCTCAACAAAGGCAGTATGAGGAAACTAGATATAGCTCTTCTACTGATAAACCTATTGAATTCTTAATGAAACTTGTAAAAATCTTGAGGGAAATGGACCCAAATATGGAGTTTAAGTTACAGAAGGACAGGATCCTATACAAATTACCAATGTCTTTGAGAGACTTGATAGTGGCTAGGACTGAGCTCTCCAGAGAACCTTCTTCTTTCATTAATACTTTTAATGAGATCCTTCTAAACAACAAGTATGATTCCAGAAGATTCATTACTAGAACTCCATTGGAGAAACCCTCCAATTACCAACAGAAACCTCTGGAAAAGGTTGGTAAACCTTCTGCCCCTGTTGCACCCAAAAAGTATGCAACAAATACTTGATTCAAATGCAGTAAGCCTTGGAAGAAAGGCAATGTTTGTGAAAAGAAGATACATCTTGTTGAGAAGACAGAGGAACATGCTGGTGACACAATAGCACTGGATGTGTCACCAGACGACCTACGCAGAAGGTCCAGGATGTTCCCGAAAGTGAGATGAGGGATTTAGAAACTTCTTCGAAGCACAGAGGAATGATTCGATGAAGTGGTTTGAAGGTTACTAAAAGTAAGAGCTACAGGTTTGAGGTTCGTTTGAGGAGAATTAAAAAATAGTTTCAAAGGTAATAGGAATTCTCAAGATCTCACGAAGGGTTGGAAAATCAATAATCAAAGATTTAGGATTTAGAAATGAATATTGAGAAAAATAAAAGAAAGATACAATAACAATGATTTAACTCTAAAGATTTACCACTATTAATGTAAATACGATTTATAATTTAATTCTAAGGAATATCGAACCAAATACCCAACCCCTTTTATATCCTTTGTTCCTCCTCGCATTGACCTCCCTTCCATTGCACCATTCCCATTCCATTGACCATTACTAACATACACTTAGACCCTCTTCGCTAAATATCTGTCCATGCTCAATTTACCCCTTTTTAATTAATTAACAAAACTTTAATGAAAACTACTACTGTACTATTTCGTTGAACCTAGCACTGTGCGTCGCTTATTGAAAATGACTAATGTAACCTATTGGGAGATTGACTAATTTAGATTTAGAGTTTAGACTAGCGCAGTTAAATAGTAAGTACACAAAGGAAAATCGCAGTTGCTATGGAGAATTGCTTTCTGCGCTTCGAGTATAGATTTAGGACTCGATATTATTGATTTAATGAGTTGATTTCGCCTCGAGTGTCACGTGGCGCGTGACAGATGCCCGGGTATAAAAATTTCGAACTCAATTGAACTTGAGCCATCTTCCCACACTAGTTTCCCTTTTTCTAATAATTTTTTCCCTCACTTCTTAATTACTCTTTTTTATAATGAACTGCCCCACTCCCACACCTACGCCTCCACACCCTAAAGCGGATGGGGGAATGATCACACGACAGTTTTCGCAGACTTGCACGGCTTGTGAAAGCATGGAGTATTTCTGTGTCGAAAGTACGGCAACTCGAGGCCCTCACCAGAAATGCAAGTTTTGCCGTTGGCAACGAGTGGCGTGCGATGCGTTGACAAAGAACGCGGAAATCGAAAAGCGATTTACCAAGACTAAGTTTTGGGTAATTCCTAAAACCAAAGAGGTGGTCGAAGACATTTGGGATGTCTCGATCAAAGATGAACAATCGGTGGGGGAAAATGATAAGGAATTAAACAATGAGATCTCAACCTGGGTTACCCAGGCCACGAGTTCAAAGCGAGGTGTTGAGGAAGAGGTCGAAGAGTTGGTGGAGGAAGATGAAGATGAAGTCCCTGTTCCAGGGCAGGCACCCAAGAAACGACGGGTGGTCATCGAGGACGACAAGGAAGAGAGAGAGGTAGAGGTTGAAGTGGCACCAAGGTTATATTTAGAGCCTGACCCCATCTTTGAGGTAAGTTTTAATTGTTTATTTTAGGGATGAAGTTACTGATGAGTTTTTGTTTTAGACATCGAATAACCTTGAAGAGCCGATTGGGGAGCCTGCGCCGATTATACCAACTGAGGCAAACCCTCCGGCCACGGAAGTAGTTGAAGAGCCCGAAGACACCCTGGACCAGGTGTGGTCGAAGAAACCTTGTCAAGGTCGACGAGTAAGGTTC
Organism: Hemileia vastatrix; assembly: GCA_030280995.1. Taxonomy (NCBI): domain Eukaryota; kingdom Fungi; phylum Basidiomycota; class Pucciniomycetes; order Pucciniales; family Zaghouaniaceae; genus Hemileia; species Hemileia vastatrix. The sequence goes on along the minus strand of JASXTE010000018.1, from coordinate 12,378,438 downwards.
GCGGAAGAACTATGTGGGGAGGTCGACACAATTATCGACGCTGCTTCCTTCGACGTGGCAGAGGAGCTCTTGGAGATGGGAGAGGTGGTTCCGGTAGGAGAGGAGGAGGTATTTGAGAAATGCAGGAAGGAGATAAGGGTAGTTTTGGATAAAATGAAAAGATTGGTTCGAGAGAAATTAAAAGAAAAGATTTGAAATGAAAAGGAGATGTAAAGAAGTAGAAAAAATTTGTATTTTAGTTTTATTTTATTTTATTTTTTTATTGTAGGTGAATGTTATTAATTTTATAAGATTTGAGAGAGAGAGAAAAAGAAAAAAAAAGAAGTTTAAAATAAAAAATTTTAGAATTTGAAAGAAGAAATTTAAAGAAAGAAAAAAGGTTGTTTAATTGAAGGAAGTTTTAATGTTTTTAAAAGGAAATTTTTATGTAAGAAAAGAAAGAGAACAAAAAAGAAACGGTTTTGTGATTGAGATGAGTTTGTTAAATTGAGGATTTAATGAAAGAAAAATATATGTTTTTTTTTTTTTTTTTTTTTAAGAAATTTTAGTTGAAAAGAGAGGAAGAAGAAAGAAAAGAAAAAAAACAGAATTTAGAATTTAAGAGAATTTGAAAAGAAGAATTATTTGTTTCAAAGAATTATTATAGGGAGATTTAGAGGTTGAAGTTAAGTTCGAGGAAATGGTCGTGTTGTACAACATTTGATGATTCGAAGGAAAGAAAGTTTTTAAAAGAGAGAATAAATTTGTGGAAGAGAAATTTTTGAAGAGAATTTTAATTTTAAGAAAAGAATGTATTTAAAGAATTGAAAAAGAAAAGAAAGAAAATATTTATAGAGATTTAAGAGTTTTTTATTTTAATTTATTATTTATGTTTATTCTATTTATTTTATTTTATTTTATTATTTATATTTATTCTATTTATTTTATTTTTATTTTATTTTTATTTTATTTTTATTTTATTTTTATTTTATTTTTATTTTATTTTTATTTTATTTTTATTTTATTTTTATTTTATTTTTATTTTATTTTTATTTTATTTTTATTTTATTTTTATTTTATTTTTATTTTATTTTTATTTTATTTTTATTTTATTTTTATTTTATTTTTATTTTATTTTTATTTTATTTTTATTTTATTTTTATTTTATTTTTATTTTATTTTTATTTTATTTTTATTTTATTTTTATTTTATTTTTATTTTATTTTTATTTTATTTTTATTTTATTTTTATTTTATTTTTATTTTATTTTTATTTTATTTTTATTTTATTTTTATTTTATTTTTATTTTATTTTTATTTTATTTTTATTTTATTTTTATTTTATTTTTATTTTTATTTTTATTTTATTTTTATTTTATTTTATTTTATTTTAATTTTAATTTTGATTTTATTTTTAGTTGGTTTTGGAGGAAACTTTGTAGAAGGAGAAGAAAGAAAAAAAAGAAGAGAGAAAAAAGAAAACAAGGCTAAGAAATTTAAGAGGTGTTTTAGATTTTAAAGAAAGAAAGAAAAAGAAAAGAAAATTTTAAATAAAGAAATTTTAAGGTTTTGGTTTTAAAGGATATTTCAAATGAAAAGATTTTAGGAGTTCAGGAGCGTTAGAAACATTGATGGCTGGTTCCCAGGATGTTTTGTCTGAGTCATTGAGGAAGCCTTCCCATTCCACGAGGTATTGAAGTTTCCCCTTGTGTATTCTTGAATCAAGGATACGACTTACTTCCCACTCTAGATGATCTTCTACTTCGACCGGTTCCGTAAGGGGTTGGTTCTTGCCCGGGTATATTTCTCGAGCCAGTTCCAGGAGAGATACATGGAAAACAGGGTGAATCGCCTGCCATTTAGGAGGTAACTTGAGTCAAAATGCAGTTTTAGAGACTTCAGAGTCGATTTCGAATGGTCCCAAGCGCTTTTCAGCCAGTTTCTTTGATGGTCTTGTTGTTCAAATGTTTCGTGCGTCGAGCCATACTTTGTCGCCTGGTTTAAAGGAAGGAGCAGATTGTCAATGTTTGTCGTCCTGTTCCTTGTATCTTCGAATCGCTGATTCCAAATTTGTTTTAAGTTCTTCTTGAAGTCGTGATATAGTTCGAAGATAATGTTCTGCAGGATGATTAGTTCCTACATGGATTGAGTTGAATCGAGGATGTTGTCCATAAATGGTTTCGAAGGGAGATTGTCGTGTCAAAGAATGAGTCGAGTTATTATAAGCAAATTCGGCCAATGGTAACCATGTGGTCCAATTGTCTTGTTGGTAACTGACATACATTCGAAGATATTGTTCGAGGATTTGGTTAACTCTTTCTGTTTGACCATTGGTTTCAGGGTGATAGGCCGTGGAGAGATTCCTCGTGATATTGAGTTGTCGACACAGTTGGGTCCAGAATGTGGATACAAACAGTGAGTCTCTATCTGAAATAATATCATTTGGTAAGCCGTGTTTAGAAAATACATATTCTAGAAACAATTTTGACAAATCTTCTGCTGTAGCAGTAGTAGTGGTTTTAATAAAAATAGACATTTTTGAAAATCTATCTACTATTACTAATATAGCATCAAAATCATTAGAAATAGGAAGTTGAGAAATGAAATCCATTGATAAAGATTCCCAAGGTTTGGAGGGAATAGGAAGTGGTTGAAGCAACCCATGCTTCCGGTGACGGGGAGCCTTATTCCTATTACATTTTTAACAAGCTTTTATATAGGCCTTGATTTCCCTGGTCATACCTGGCCACAAGAAATCCCTCGCTATTAACTGGTAGGTTTTATCAACCCCAAAATGACCAGCTAATGGAGAATCATGTCGACTGTTGAAAATCCATAATTTTATCTCATTGTTGTCGGGTATGACTACTCTACCTTCAAAGACTAATAGACCTGATTCAATACTAAATCTTTTGGCCCCTTGCTTCGAGAGTATTTTGTCTTTTAACCCTAAACAATAATCGTCCTTCAACTGAGCTTCGAGGATGTTGGATAGTGGATTTCGAAAAGATTGAATTGTCATAGAATTAAGTTGATGAGTTGTTAACATTGATTCGTTGAAGATTGATTGCACATTTGCTGGGTTCTTGTCAGCAAATGCGTCCCCCCGCTGTGGGTAAACGTCATCCCGACGTGACAAGATATCTGGGACAATGCAGTTTTTTCCTGGGCGATAGGAAATAGATAAAGAAAATTCAGACAAAAATTCAGCCCACCTGGCTTGACGCCTGGTTAACACTTTAGAAGACATGAAGTATTTCAAAGCATTATGATCTGTTAAAATTTGAAAAGGACTATCTAAGCTGAGAAGAAAAGAACACCATTTTTTAAGACAATGGATAATAGCCAGAAGCTCTTTGTCATGAATTTCATAATTTAATTCTGCGGCTATGAGTTTGCGTGACTCAAAAGCAACAGGATGAAACAAATTTGTTTCAGGATTTAATTGGGAGATGACCCCTGCAATAGCATAATCGTTCGCATCTGTCTCAACGATTGTCGAGGCAGAAGGATCAAAATGTCGAAGAATTGGGGCTGTGGTGAACGCCGTTTTTAGTGCTTCGAATTCCTTTTGTGCTGTAGAAGTAAAAACAAAAGGAATATCTTTTCTAAGAAGAGAAGTAAGATTGGAAATAGTTTTAGAGTAATCTTTAATAAATCTTCTATAGAAGTTTGCAAAACCCAAAAATCCTTGGAGTGATTTAATTTTTTTGGGCTCAGGCCATTCCAGGATTTTCTGGACTTTTTTGTCATCCATGACTAAACCGTCAGTGGACAATGTAACACCCAAAAAATCAATTGATTTGAGGTGGAATTCGCATTTATTATGCTTGGCGTAGAGACCATGATCTCAAAGATGATTTAGGACCTGTCGAACATGATGAATATGTTCATCCAGTGTTTTCGAGAATATTAAAATATCATCTAAATAGACGACTACAAATTGTTCAACAACATCTTGAAAGATATCATTAACAAAAGTTTGAAAAGTTGAAGGTGCGTTACATAATCCAAAAGGCATAACTAAATATTCAAAACTACCAAATCTAGTGCGCATTGCAGTCAGTGTTTCATGACCTTCCGCAATGCGAATAAGATTGTAAGCGCCTCTAAGATCAATTTTAGAAAAGAAATTAGTACCATTGAAAAGGGTAAGAAGTAATGACATAGGAGGAACAAGATATGCATTCTTCTTTGTGACTGTGTTGAGCTTTCTATAGTCAACACACAACCTAAGACTACCGTCCTTCTTTTTTACAAAGAGGACGGGGGATCCTGTTGGAGATTTACTGGCTCTGATGAAACCTTTGGCTACATTCTCTGCAATGTAGTCTCGAAGAACTTGAGATTTGTCCTTCGATAAAGAATAGACAGGACTTGCCGGAGGTACTGGTCCTATTAACTCTATTTGATGGTCGTAGGGTCGATGAGGTGGTAACTTATCGGCCTTGTGGATTGAGAAAACATCGGGGAAATTGTGGTATATTTCCGGTAGAGTTGATTTGGTCGTCCTCTTCATCTTCGAGAGAATCTGTCGACGGGATACCTGTATTGAGAGAGCAGAATTTGATTACTTTGAGGCAATTTAAATCCTCTTCGAGTGAAGTCATGGAGCTAGAAGGGTTAGCCAATTGCTCATTTAAAGAAGGATCAGATGCTTGCAAGTCATCTGGCAGAGACTTGTCCTCTAGCAGGACGTTGTCAGGCGGGTTGTTTAACTCCCTATTGACCTGCATTGAAGAATCAGAAATATACTTAGAGCGTGGGGTGATCAATCCCCTAGTCCAATCAATTTTGGGATTCCAATGCGTTAAAAAGTCATGGCCAAGAATGGTATCGTCCATCCTTGGGGCGTCCAAGACTGATAATTCCCACTCAAAGGGGGGAAAGTTCGGAAAGTTGAAAACCCATAAAACTTTCTTACTTACCCAATATTTGGGTTCCTCTGATTCGACCAAATAGATTGGAGTTCGATCGATATCTGTAAATGTTAGTTGAAGCTTCTCAGCAAAAGATAAACTAACAAAAGAAATTGAAGCTCCAGAGTCTATAAGACAACTGAAGGGGATATCCTCCTTAAAAAGAATGAATCTCAAGCGGTTTAAGGCAACTCCAGTCCTTAAGACATGGAGGTTCTGTGCACTGGGAGAGATAAGATAGTTTGCTTTGCACACAAGTAAACTATCTACTAGTTTTTTGACTTTGAACTAGTACCTTCTCTTTCCTTCAACTTTACACAGTCTTCCAACTTATGCTTACCCCCACAATACATACATAACCCATTATCTGCTTGTCTCTTCCTCTCAGCTTCTTTAAGTTCCCCTTTAGGATCCAGTACTTTGCTGATATCGCCTGGGGTCAAGCCTTTTGGTCGAGGTTTATCCTTTCCCTTATTGGGTTTGGATTGAGTCGAGGAGGATTGATTTGGTCGTGGGTGTGAAGAAGGTCCCGATTTAAAATTTAGGCCTTGAGATTTGTTGGCATATCGACGATTTTGAAGTCCTCCTTGATAAACGCCGTCAAGTTCGAGGGTTTGATCCATTAAATCCGTTAAAGTAGTCATCTTCTGACTGTGAAGATTTAATTGATCTAGAATCCTCGAAGGAAGTCCTTTCTTGAAATGATACTTAAGGGCAGCATCATTCCAACCTACTCGAGTTTGAAGTGCTCTGAAGTTTGAGATATATTCAGAGGCTTTACCATTATCACTCATGCGAAGAAAATCAAGTTCAATTTCTGCGTTGTCAGTCTCATTAGGGTCCCCAAACAATGTAAAAAGTTGGTCTTCGAACTTTTCCCAATTATTGATAAGTAAGTGGGTTTCTGTCAAAGAAAGCATGAGCAGATAAGGTTCGAACCATCTTGCTGCTTTCCCGGCTAGGAATGAGGAAGCGTAAACAACCTTTGATCGGTCGCTGTTAAAGGTTCGAGGGTCATTATGGAACAGTAGCTTGCAGGTTTGCAAGAAGGGTCGCAATCTGTCGGGGTGATCTCCGTCGAATTTGTCAGGAGATTTCATAGAAGGAGTTTTGAACTTAGATCCCTCTGAAGACGTTGGATTTGAGAGGGTTTTCTTGAAAAGTCTCATGAAATCTTCCAGAGAGTTAGATGGTCCAGGTTCTGAGGATTGGCCAGAAGGGTGATTGGCAGGGGCGGATGGTGCCTCATGCATTGTATCCTCTCCTTCTTCTTCGTCACTAGAATCCTCAAAATCTTGTGGGATGTCATCTACAGATTGAACTGAATGTTGCCGTTCCCTAAGGTTGAGTGGTTTTAAAGAGTGAGTGCGGGAAACAGACCTTGTGGCTGTTGGCCTGCCTCTAGCCCGAGCTCTAGTAGTAGCGCCCGTAGGAGGATGTGTTGAACAGGTGCCATTTAAAATTTTAGAAACACCTAAAAGGACGTAGTAGTGCAAAGAATGAGAACTACGGAGAATTAAATTATACTGTCACCGGACGACCTACGCACAAGGTTGAGGATGTTCCTGAAAGTGAGATGAGGGATTTAGAAACTTCTTCGAAGCACAGAGGAATGATTCGAGGAAATGATTTGAAGGTCACTCGAAGTAATAGCTACAGGTTCGAGGTTTGTTCGAGAAGAATTATAGACTAGTTTCAGAGGTAAAAGTAATTCTTAAAATCTCACGAAGGGTTGCAAACTCAATAATCAAAGATTTATGATTTAGAAATGAATATTGAGAAAATAAGAGAAAGATACAATAACAATGATTTTAACTTTAAAGATTTACCACTATTAATGTAAATACGATTTTTTTTATAATTTAATTTTAAGGAATATCGAACCAAATACCCAACCCCTTTTATATCCTTTGTTCATCCTTGCATTGACCTCCCTTCCATTGCACCATTCCCATTCCATTGACTATTACTAACATACACTTAGACCCTCTTCGCTAAATATCTGTCCATGCTCAATTTACCCCTTTTTAATTAATTAACAAAACTTTAATGAAAACTACTACTGTACTATTTCGTTGAACCTAGCGCTGTGCGTTGCTTATTGAAAAGGACTAATGTACCCTATTGGGAGATTGACTAATTTAGATTTAGAGTTTAGACTAGCGCAGTTAAATAGTAAGTACACAAAGGAAAATCGCAGTTGCTATGGAGAATTGCTTTCTGCGCTTCGAGTATAGATTTAGGACTCGATATTATTGATTTAATGAGTTGATTTTTCCTCGAGTGTTACGTGGCGCGTGACAGGATGATACTTCAAGTGATTGTGCCAGCAATATTTCATATGAATCTCAACAAGAAATTTTGATGCTGGAAGAGGATATTAATTATTTAAATACTATTGATATTGATAATAATTCTTTATCTACAGTTGAGGATGCTGAGATCATAAGTAACATTGAGGATAGCTCAATTATTATTGCCCCTCTCAAAGCACCAGTCTTGATCAATGGCACCAGCATTGAAGTTGTTCTAGATTCTAGAGCTGGAGGAAGTGTAGTATCTGAAAAAGTACTTACTTTAGTGGATCAAGACTATAAATCAAAACTTACGCCTATCATTTCTGAAAATTGGAGAGGTTATGGCTCTGTTTTGTCCCCCATTGGTAAATATAAAGCCACAGTATTTTTTAAATATAACCATGGTTTTGTAAGAGCCATTTGTGATTTTGTTGTCATAAAAAATGATAACTTAAGCAGTTGTTTTATCATAGGAAATGACATTTTAACCAAATATGGCATAAAATTAGATCCTTCAAACCAATGCTTCACAATGGGGATGAATGGGAAGAGAAAATTTAAGATTTCCTCCATCAATAAATTGTGAAAACCAGAATTGAACACATGTAATTCTGTGATTAAATATAAAGGAAGATCTAGAATGGAAACACATGACATTATGTCTGAAATTGACAATTCTTTGTTTGGAGAACAACTTTCTGGTGAGGATAAAGATTCCATCATTAAATTGATTAAATCTTTTCCTATGGCCTTTTCTCATGTGTCACATGAACTAAGATTAGCTAGAGAAGAAATGAAAATTTCATTATCCTGTCCATTAACTGATATACCACCTAGTTTGAAGAAGATTCCTTATCCTGCTTCTCCCACAAAGAGAAACAATATTGAGGATAATATCTCTACCCTTTTAAAAATATATTTTATAAAAAAGGTAGTTGAGACACCTTAATATTGTGTTATCTCACCTTTCCTAATTTATTATGAGAAAGATAAAGCCAGGTTATGTGGTGATTATAGAGCATTGAATACTTATACTGTTGATGATATCTATCCTTTACCTAGAATTAGCTCTATACTTGCTACCTTACAAGGTGCTAAATATATAAGTTGTTTGTATGGTAACAAGGGATATCACCAGGTACCTCTTGAGAAGAATTCCCAGAATTTTCTGATGATTGCTACTCATATGGGTATTTATAAGTATTTTAGGATTCCATTTGGCCCTAAAAATGCCCCTTCAGTTTTTCAAAAATTTATGGATAACACATTCCATCAAGAAATAATTGAAGGATGGCTTATGGTTTATATTGATGATATCATTAGATTCTCAAAAAAATTTGAGGACCATCTTAACCACCTGTGTAAAGTGTTCCACAAAATGGATAAACTAAATATGACACTTGCTTTGAAGAAATGTAAATTTGGTTTTCATTCCTTAAAAGTGCATGGTCAATTTGTTTCAGGGTTACAGATATGTGTTGACCAAAATAAAGTGGCAGCCATACAGCAGGTGAAGGATCCTACCACAGTTAGAAAGCTCCAGAGTTTTTTGGGAATGTGTGGATACTATAGACAGTATATTAAAAATTACCAACTCATAGCATTACCCCTTACCCAAGTGACTAGGAAAAATGTTGCTTTTGTCTGGAATAGTGAAAGGCAGAGAGCTTTTGACACTAAGAAACACTGTTTGATGTCAGCACCAATTCTTGCTTTACCTGACTTTAATCAACCATTTGTTTTATAAACTGATGCAAGTTTTATTTGTCTTGGTGCTGCCCTCCATCAAAAACAAGTAATGAGTGATAAAGTATCAGAAGTAATAATTTGTTATATTTCAAGAACCTTGAGAAATAGTGAATTGAAATATGGTGCCACTCAGCTTGAATGTTTAGCGGTAGTGTGGGTTCTAGAAAAGCTAAATTATTACCTAGATGACCAGAAATTTAAACTTGTCACTGACTGCAGTGTAGTTAAATCCCTTTTAAACTTGAAAACACCTAACAGACATATGTTCAGATGGAAGTTAGCTGTTCAGGAATACAGAGGGAGAGTGACAATTATTCTTAGGGCTGGTATTGTTCACTCAAATGTGGATATTTTGTCAAGGTTAACTTTATAAAATGATGACTCTAATCCTGATTATCATCCTGAGGATGAAATTATTCATATTCATGGGATATATGTGGTTTATATGGAGGAAGAGCTATTACAGATTATTCTGGATTCATATGATAAAGACACTGTCTTAAAAAGTTATGCACCATATTAAATGATCCAAAGAATTCTTTGATGGAAGAATTAATTAAAAACATTCCATCAAAGTACCAAAAGGCTTTGGAAAAAGGTAAATTTTCAATTGATGAAGGATATCTATATTATAGAAGAAAGTTGAGTAATGTCATTGTTATTCCTCCTTCTATGAAAGAAATCATCATGAAAATTTGTCATGATGACATATTAGCTGGACATTTTGATCTTGAAAAAACAATGATAAGAATTGAAAACACTGCTTGGTGGGTTAATATGTCTGAAGACACCAAACTATATGTTGAATCTTGTGATTCTTGTCATTAATCAAAAAGATTGACTGGTAAGAGATCTGGATTAACGCAACATATTGAACCTCCTGCTGCACCATGTCAGATAATAAACATGGATTTTGTAACAGGATTACCCATTGCTGGAAACAACAGTTATAGCTCTTCTTGGGTTATTGTGTACAGATTCACAAAAATGTGTAAATTTATCCCTACTCACAAGGATGTTTCTCCTAAAGAATTTAATTTCTTATGGTGGTATCATATGTTTAATACTGCTGGTTTTCATAAAGCCATTATCTCTGACAGAGACCCTAAAATTACTTCTGAATTTTGGATTTCACTGATGGATGTTTGTGGCTGTGATCTAAAACTTTCTACTGCCCATCACCCTAAGACTGATGGATTAGCTGAAAGAATGATTCAGAGTTTAGAAGACATGATAAGAAGGTATTGTGCCTTTGGCCTTGAGTATAAAGACAGTGAAAGATTCACTCATGATTGGGTTACCTTACTTCCTGGGTTGGAATTTGCTTATAATAGCACTGTCCATTCTGTTACTCAAAGAAAGCCTTTTGAGCTCTGGCTTGGATTTGTTCCAAATACTCCTGCCCAAATTTACAATAATAAAATACCCAAATTGGATTTACATCCTGTTGTAAAATCTTTTCTTCAAAAGCAACAACTTTGCAGAAGTCATGCTCAAAAATGTATTGAAAAATCCTTTGAATATGAGAAGAAGAGACGGGACAAATCCCATAAAGGATACACTTTTAAAAAGGGTGATGAAGTGTTGATTTCCACAGTCCACTTCAATTTACAAGGTAATAACAAATTAAAAGACCCATTTGTTGGCTCATTTGTTGTCAGAAGAATGGTTGGTGATAATGCAGTTGAAGTTATTTTGTATTCTCCATGTGACAGAAAACATCCTGTTTTTCCAATATCTCTTTTGAAACCTTACACATCCAATAGTGATTTATTTCAAAAAAGGAGGGGAAGACCAAATAAGACCCTTAATAAAATCACTGAGACAGCAGAAATTGATAAGATTCTAAATGACAGAATAGTTACTTCTGAAAAAGGTACAGAATACTTATTGAGATTCAAGAATAAATCTTCTGAATATGATTCTTGGATGCCTGGGAAGGAGATATCTAATCTTCCTACTCTGCTAAAGAAATATAAAAAGAAAAAATCATTGCATTTTTTTTATTTTTTTTAGAATGAGGGAGTGTCAGCCAGGCTGCTAGACTTACCCAGTAAAATAATTACTTATTTACTGGATGAATCCACTCCTTATTATATTAATTATATTAATTATATTAATTACTTACATTAAATTTACCTATAACAAATTAACTAATTACAAAATGGTAAATTTAGTGAATAATTAAAATTAATATTAAAATGTCCCTAATATTTCTATTTTCTAACACGGTGCCCAATGAAAGGTTAAAAGAAATAGAAATTAATATTAAAATCAATCACAATAAAAATTTAAATAAAATTAACTACCTACAAAAAAATTCAAATTATATATTTAAAATTGACATTTACAGTAAATTTTAAATACATTAATTTATTTCTTTCATATACAGTAAATACACCTTTCTGACACCTTCTTTTTAGACCAACTTTATTATTTTAAAATACTCCTTCTGGAATATTCTTTTTATCTCTCTCCCATACTACTGTTTTTAGAATTTTATTTCCATGCTTTGTCTCTACTTTGCCTATATAAGGACTCTATTTTGGTTTTTTTTCATCATTCCATTACCTGATTTATTTATTAAAACTACTTAAAATGTTTATTACTATCTATTATTGCTTTACTATTTACATTCACGTAACTCTAAACTATTAATTATAATAGTAATTTAATTTTTTACCTCTTTCTATTGAGTAAATAGTGGAGAAAATAAGGAAATATGTACCTTAAGTTTGAAATCCACAAATCCCGTTGTTACTTCCATTGGACCGCTGTGAAAGACCTTCTAGACTTAAAAGACCCCTTGACATATTTAACAACCTAACATTCTTCTTGTTCACTATTTATTTTGTGTGTGTGTGTATGTGTGTGTTACTCTTCATATATATATAATTAGGTGTGATCTTAAGTTTTATGTGATATCTTTAAAATATTGAGTATTCATTATATCAATCTATGTTTTACAACTGACCAAGTCAAAGCTCCACCAGTCATTAAAGTAGAAGCAGCACTCATCATTTTTGAGGACTGGCTTATAAAACAAATTAATTAATAAAAAAGTAATAAAGTTATATATGAAAAAAAAGAAAGAAAGAAAGAGATTTAAATATAAAGACCTGGTTTTTTTAATTGTTTTTGTTTTTGGTTTGTTTGTTTTTTTGGTTTTTTTGGGGGGGTTTTTTTGGTTTTTATTATTTATATATATATATATATATATTTAGGATGTTGTTTATTTTATTCAAATTTATTCAAATTTATTTTTATTTTTTATTTTTTTTAAATTTTTTTTAAATTTGTTTTGTGGTTATTTGGTTCTTGCCTTTTTTTGTATTTTTTTAAAAAAAATTTTATGTTTTTATTTTAATTTTTTTATATGTTTTTATTTTTATTTTCAATTTTTATTTTTATTTTTTTTTTGTTTTATTAGGTTCTTGTTTCTAGATTCTAAACATTTTTTTTAATGTTTTTTTTAATTTTTATTATTATTATTATATATATATATATATATATATATATATATATATGTTTATGTTTATTTTTATATTTATTTATTTTTAGTTTTTATTTTATTTTATTTTTATTTTGTTTTTTTAGGTTCTTGATTATTTTTATTATTATTTTTAGTACTGTTTTGTTTTGTTTTATTAGATTCTAATATAATTTTTTTTTTAGGTGACTTGTGTTGATTTTTTTTTATTCATGCAATCAGCCAAAAATATAAATAAAAATTCAAAACAAAAAATAGATAGATAGATAGATATTTTTTTATCAAAACATTCTTCTTAAATTTGGGTTAACATACCTTAAACAGAAACCAGAAGCCAGAAAACAGAAAATAAAAAAAAGAATGACATGAGATGAGATGACATAAAGAGAAATATGTTCATGTCCAATCAAGAATTCAAGAATTAGAAAATCAAAAAAAAAGAAAAAATTAGAAAAAAAATAGGAAAAAAATAGAAAAAAAAATAGGAAAAAAGGAAGCAAAAAAAAAAAACTGAATCTAAAAAATGAAACTGAAACTGATTTTTAGCCAAACAAATAACAAAACAAAAATTTAAATTTATAATTAATACTAAATTAAAAGTTAAAAAACATGGTGATCATTTATTTCCAAGTACTGTACATAAATGCTCACACATACTCCTTTATTTATTTTTAATAAAAAAAGAAGGGGGGAGGGGAGAGTGAAGAGGGAGGGAAGGAGAAGCAGAAGATGACTTGACTTGTCCATCTCACAGATAATCAAAAAGTTTCTTTTTATATTTATTTATTTTAGTTTGTTAAGTACGCAAAGATGAGGTTAAGTTAGGTTTTAAGTCAAGCTAAAGGAAATAGGTGGCCAGAGGAGGGGGAGATATATATACATATATATATGATTAATTAGTTCACTTATTTAGCTACCTAACATTCTTCTTGTCTACTTTTTTTGTGTGTGTGTGTTTGTGTTAATCTTAAGATATTTAAAATAAGGTGTGATCTTAAGTTTTATGTGAGATCTTTTTAAAATTGTGTTTTTATTATATCAATCTATGTTTTAAAACTGACCAAGTCAAAGCTCCACAAGCCATTTAAGTAGAAGCAGCACTCATCATTTTTTGAGGACCGGTTTATAAAAAAAATTAATTAATAAAAAAGTATTAAAGTTATATGAAAAAAAATAAAGAAAGAAAGAACGAAATAAATTTAAAGATAAAGACCTGTTATTATTTTTTTTGGTTTTTTTTTGGTTTTTTTTTGGTTTTTTTTGGTTTTTTTTTTGGTTTTTTTTTTTTGTTATTTTTGGTTTTTATTATATATATATATATATATATATATTTAGGTTGTTGTTTATTTTATTCAAATTTATTTTTATTTTATTTTATTTTTATTCTTATTTTTATTTTGTTTTTTTTGTGGTTGTTTGGTTCTTGCCTTTTTTTGTATTTTTTTTTATGTTTTTATTCAAATTTATTCAAATTTATTTTTATTTAATTTTATTTAATTTTTTTTTGTGATTATTTGGTTCTTGCCTTTTTTTGTATTTTTTTTTTTATGTTTTTATTCAAATTTAGTTTTATTTTTATATTTATTTTTTTTGAATTTTTTTTTGTGGTTATTTGGATCTTGCCTTTTTTTGTATTTTTTAAAAAAAAAAATTTATGTTTTTTTTTAATTTTTTTATATGTTTTTATTTTAATTTTACTTTTTTCTAATTTTTTAATTTTTTGTTTTTTGTTTTTTGTTTTATTTTATTTTATTGGGTTCTTGTTTCTAGGTTCTAATCATTTTTTTAATGTTTTTTTTATTTTTATTTTTTTTATTATTTAATATATATATATATATATATATGTTTATTTTTATTTATATTTATATTTTTTTTTAGTTTTTATTTTATTTTTTATTTTATATTTGTTTTTTTAGGTTCATGATTATTATTATTATTATTATTATTATTATTATTAGTATTGTTTTGTTTTATTAGGTTCTAATATTTTTATTATTAATTTTTTTAGGTGACTTGTGATAATTTTTTTTATTCATGCAATCAACCAAAAATAAAAATAAAAATTCAAAGTAATAAATAAAAAATAGATAGATAGTGTCAGCCAGGCTATACCAGGAGCCCAGTAAATTTTATGTCAATTTACTGTAACTAAAAGAGGGCGTAAAAAATTCCTTATTATGTATATAAATTAATCTTTTATTGCATAATGAAATGGTATAATTATTTTATTAAATATATATAAATATTATATTAATTTTATTATTATATAAATTATTTATACATATAAATTAAGCATGATATATATTCTATAAATTATGGCGCATTTTTTATGTATTTAATAGGGGGTATCAAAGTTAGAAATCTTCCATTTCTAAATAACTCATTTTTAAGCCAAATCAACAATGATTATTTTATTAAAATATGCTATCTTGCGCCCCCAAAACAGCTTTTTATTGAGAATTAATGTCAAGTTTGTGGCTTTCATTTTGTGATGTGAAATACCTTTTAAATAATTACAAATTTCTGACTTTGATACCCCCTAATATATACAAATTTATAATTAATTAATTATAAACATATATTATAAATATAAGTGTAAAATTGACTTATAATGTAATTAAATTAATTAATTAAATTTATATATTAAATAAAACTTTTCATACATTATTAAAAAATAATATTGGGCGCTTTTTTGACCCTTAATTGTGTCAGTAAAATTATTAAATAAATTATAGCACTTATTTAATTATATGGTATTAAAATTCTCACTTTTAATTAGAAATATCATTTAATTAATTATATGTTTCATTTAGACCAATTATTGAATTTATTACATAGTTAAAACAATTAGTTAAAATTGCTTTATACTGGATTGAATTGATTACACGGATTTTGCTGTGAAAATAATTCAAATTGTTTTAATTAAACCCTTTACATCTCACTGTAATATATGTTTTATGTTATTTTACTCACTGTTCTCATGTTTCAGACTTACTTGGTTACTAATTATTTTAATTAACTGTTTTGGGAAGTTATGGTGGGAAAATTAGTTACTTACTCACAGTTTTAGTTTATTGTCTCATGTTTTTCTCTCAATCTCTATGTTTAGTTCAATTCTTTTATATTCTTGTTTCATTTAACTACTCTTTTGTAAGTACTCATTTGTTATGCTTCGGAGGGTCCTTTGCCTATAAAAGGCTTTTGATAATCCCCTGTTGCTGCATCACTTATTACACTCAACTTTTTAACATATCTTTAAAATATAACATGTTTACTTTATTTTTATTAGTATTATAATTCTAATTTAAAAGTATAATAATTATTCTAAGGTTTCAGTAAGTCTATTAATAAACAAAATTGTGAACCTTGCACTAGAACTTATTAAAATAGTTATTATTATATTTAAATTGAACCTCCCGTTGTGTCTCTACTCAAGCAATTGTCATTGTATTCCTTTTTTTTTCTCTAATACTTTTTTAAAAGCTACCAATCATTATAAAATCCAATGTATTATTTCTCTATTCTTTTACTCCCTTTCCTCCTTCTTCTAGACAACCAGCCAATAATTGGGAGCCTTTCCAAACAACAACTACAACTACAATACTTGCGACAAAACAACATAGCGCACAGACCACCAAACCAAAAAGTAAAATTTTTGCCGCGACCATGTTTTGAACTTGGGTTCGATCATTTAGGTTTATATTAAATTAAATAATATATAAGTTTGAAGTAATTTCTCAATCACTATAGTAAGTTAACCTTTGCATATCTCACTTATATTATTAAATTTTTATTGCAATAACAGTGATTGTGGCATAATTGCTGATTCACAGTGTGTAAGTGTTCTTTTTTTTAAATTTTTTCCTAGTCCAATATAATAGAGTAAAACTCTTAGTCCTAGAAGACAATTAATTTTTATAAATTATTAAATTAATTTTATTATTATTTTTTGTTTATTGGTTGACCATAATAGTACTCAGTACTTAGTCCCAATTTTGCCAATATATTAATTTTGGTATTAATTATTTTGGTTGAATTATAAACCTCTTTTGGTTGGTCCCATTATAATTATTGTTATTTCTTAATAAAAATAACTTTAATTACATTTATTTGTATTACATTTTTTGATTAATTAATTGATTTTTGATAAAAATTTAAACTTTTTTTTGTTTTGTTAAAAATTTAATAATTTATATTTTATTTTGAAATTAACAATTTGAATCATTAAAATATTTTTGATTCTTTTTTCAAAGTTTAAATTTCCAGTAGTTTGGCTAACAGCATGGATAACTTACATGTGGATGAGATTGAAGTGGATGGTGTCACTGAATCTGGAGTTTCTTCTAAATTAACTTAGAAAAATTATTCAGCTGACAAAAAACTTTCAGGACGTGGAAATGGCAGGAGAAGTGGCAAACCCCCCTCACCAAAAACCTCTGAAAGAAGTAAAACCTCTAATAAATCAGGAAAATCAACTCAAAGGTATAAAAATAAAAAAGATACCACTGACTCAACAAGTAAACAACCTGTCCAGTCACATCAAAGAGCTGAGAGCAGAAAGTATGAAGTACAAGGCAAGGGTAGACACACTCTGGAAGCAGATGCAGGAATTATTAAACCCCAATCAAGCTCAACCTCTTCATTTCCCAGCCTCCCAGCCTCAGCCTAAAACTCAGCCCAATCAAGTACCCAGCTCCTTCACGCAAAATCAAAGCACTCTGCAGGTGGAGCAGTGGAAATGGGATTACTTGATGAGCCATTACCAACAGAATGTTCAGTAACCAACAGCTCAACAACCTGGCCAATCCAGGACACCAACCTACCATCCAACTCCTCAGCCCCATCCTTATCAGGGAGGCAGAAGAAAGAAATAAAATGGGAAGTTTCCTCCCTTGCCATGGTGAGTAATATTTTTTGATAAACATGTTGTTATGTATAATAACAAATCTTCTTCAGGTAATATTGTGGATCCTGGTGAAAGAACAGTTAAAACCTTAAAAAGACAACTTCCTTTAATGAGTAGCCCCAATAATGTAATTAGCAAATTATCATTTGATGAACCTTTACATTTGACTTCCACTTCTTTAATTAATCCTTCTCTTGCAATTAAGAATGATTCTGTTTCCCCTGAAGTCTACACTTTAATTGAGAAAACTTCTGAAGAAATATTGAAAGATACCCTTGACTTTAATTTTGTAAAAGACAAACATTTAAGAGATGTGTTAATACATGAGAGTGATAGATTAAATAATTTGCACTTTCATTGTAAAGTAAGTTCTTCTGTACAAGATACAGCTTATTTTAAAATCAAAGAAACCTTGAATATTGTTCTTAGCCAACAAAAACAAATAAGGAGTGACCATAGATCTATCTCAGATAAGAATATCAATCTACATAAAACCTTGAGTGAATTGAAACCCCTTATTGAGGAAAATTATTCATTAAAAAGTGAAATTAAATCTCTACAAAATGAGTTTAAAAAGCTAAAAAATGATTTCCATGCACTGAGTGCCAAGCACACAGTTTCTGAGGACAGAAATTTTTTATCTCTTGAAAAAGTTAATGACCAGATGTCTGAAATTTCAAGGATAAGAAACTATGTGGCTGACTTTCAGGAAAAATTTTCAACCTTAACCATCAATAATTATGGTATAAATGAGAATGCTGCCTATAAGCTGCTTAAAAATAAAAGAAAAGAACCTGAAAAGAGTTCCTCTTTTCTTCCTCATACTTCAGCCATTAAACAAACTGACAATGAGTCTGTAAAATCTTTTGCTACTAGCAAAAAATCTTGTGATGGTCATGTACCAGCTTTTTCTGTAAATAATAAAATTTCTGAACACCTGGCTAAACTTCAGGAATTATTAATGATAAATAATTCAACACAAAGGATGGACCATCCCAGTAGTCAGAAAAATTGGCCTAAATTGGACCAATATCCTACCTTTGATGGTGATTCTTCATCTGATTGGCAACACTTTATCCAAAGAATTGATAATTTAAAGAGATGTTATAAACTACCTGATGAGGAAATTGTTTCTAAGCTAATTTCTTTATTTTCCAATTTAGCCTTGATGTGGTATAAATATGTTCTATTAGATAACAGCCATTATACATGGAATGATTTGAAATACTTGATTGAGAATCAGTTTTGTGGTTCAAAATTAAGGATGGCTCAGCAAAGACTGTATGAGAATACTAGATATGTATCCTCTTCTGTTGAAAAACCCATTTTTTTTCTTATGAAAGTAACAAAAATCTTGAGAGAAATTGATCAAAAGATGGATTATGATATTTGGAGAGATAAAATCTTGTATAAATTACCAAATTCTCTCAGAGATTTAATTGTAGCTAGAACTGAGTATGTGAGAAAACATTCTTCATTCATTAATATCTGTAATGAGGTACTGCTCAACCATAGATATTAACCAAAGAACTACCTTGGAAAATCTTATCATGATCAAAATAAACCCTCTACAAAGCCCTCAGAAAAATCTGGTAAACCCTCTGCCCCAGTTGCACCTAAAAAATATGCAACAAATACTTGTTATAAATGTAAAAAACCATGGCAAAAGGGTCATGTTTGTGACAAGAAAATTCATCTTGTTGAACAAAATGAAGACACTGATGAGGCTGAAATTGATATCAATAATTCTTCTAGTGACTGTTAAAGTAATATCTCCTATTACAATGAATCTGTTAAAGATGTTTTAATGTTGGAACAGGATGTCCATTATTTAGATAATATATCTGAAGAATGTGTATTAGATTTATCTTCAGTGGAAAATTCTGAAATAATTAAAGATATTACTAACAATTCTATAGCCATATCTCCTTTGAAGGCACCTGTTATAATTAATGGTAAAAACGTTGATGCAGTTCTTGACTCTGGTTCTGGAGGAAGTGTAGTTTCTGAAAGAGCCTTGGCTTCAGTAGATAAGGATTATTTGAGTAAATTGTTACCTATGAATTCTGAAAAATGGAGAGGGTATGGTTCTACCTTGTGTCCTATTGGCAAGTCCAAAACCTCTGTATTCTTCAAATATAATGGTGGTTTTTTCAGAGCTATTTGTGAATTTGTTGTCATGAAGAATGATAATTTAAGCAATTGGTTCATTATGGGTAATGATATTTTAACCATGTTTGGTGTAAAATTGGAACCAGAAAATAATTGCTTCACCTTGGGATTGAATGGCAAAAGAAAATTCAAAATTTCCTCCCCTAGAAACCCTTCTGGGCATCTGTTAAAGTCTTGTAACTCACTGATCCAGTGTAAAGGCAGACCAACAATTGAAATGGATAATTTATTAAATGAAATAAATACTGCTTCTTTTGGTGATCAGTTAACTAGTGAACAAAAGGATTCTATAATTGCCTCAATTACCCCTTTCCCTATGGCTTTTGCTCATGGTTCTCATGTCTTAGGAAGTGTTCAGGAAGAAATGAAAATTAACTTATCCTGTAACTTGAGTGAATTCCTCCTAGTCTTAATAAAAAACCATATCCTGCTTCTCCAACAAAAAGAAAAGATATTGAAGATAATATTGCCACATTATTAAAAATGAATAT
Source organism: Hemileia vastatrix (assembly GCA_030280995.1). Classification (NCBI taxonomy): domain Eukaryota; kingdom Fungi; phylum Basidiomycota; class Pucciniomycetes; order Pucciniales; family Zaghouaniaceae; genus Hemileia; species Hemileia vastatrix. The sequence continues at coordinate 12,358,436 of JASXTE010000018.1, read as the reverse complement.
CATTGAGAAAGTAGATGTCACCCCCAAATATTGAGTCATCTCCCCAGTCTTGATTTCTTATGAAAAGGATAAGGCTAGATTATGTGGATATTACAGAGCATTAAACACTTATACTGTTGATGATATTTATCCTTTACCCAGAATTAATTCAATACATGCTACCTTTCAAGGTGCAAAATTTATTAGTTGTCTAGATGGTAATAAAGGGTATCATCAAGTTCCAGTTGACAAAAACTCTCATAATTTTTTGCTTATTGCTACTCATATGGGAATATATAAGTATGTAAGAATGCCATTTGGCCCTAAAAATGCACCTTCAGTTTTCCAAAAAGTCATGGATAACACTTTTCATCAGGAAATAGTTGAAGGATGGCTTATGGTGTATATTGATGATATCATAGTTTTTTCTAAAACTTTTGATGAACATATGATTCATATAAATAGAGTTTTTCAAAAAATGGATAAAATCAATATGGCATTGTCCTTAAAAAAGTGTAAATTTGGCTTTCAATCTTTAAAATTCCTTGGCCATGTTTTGTCAGGCCTACAAATTCGTGTAGACCACAACAAAGTTGCTGCAATTCAAAATGTAAAGGCACCAACTTCTGTAAGAGAAATTCAAAGTCTTTTGGGTATTTGTGGCTATTATAGACAGTATATTAAAAATTATCAGGTCATAGCTTTGCCTCTTACCAAACTAACTAGGAAAGATGTTGCATTCATCTGGAATATTGACTGTCAAAAAGCTTTTGATGCATTAAAATGTTGTTTAATGACAGCTCCTATCTTAGCTCTTCCAGATTTCAACAATCCTTTTGTCCTGTATACAGATGCTAGCTTTGTTGGTCTGGGTTCTGCCCTTCACCAGAAATAAATTATTAATGATAAATCCTCAGAGGTTGTAATTTGTTATATTTCAAGAACCTTGAGAAATAGTGAATTGAAATATGGTTCCTCTCAATTAGAGTGCTTAGCAGTTGTTTGGGCCCTTGAAAAGCTTCATTACTACCTAGAAGACCAAAATTATGAATTGGTAACTGACTGTAGTGCTGTGAAGTCCCTCTTAAACCTGAAAACACCTAATAGACATATGTTCAGGTGGCAACTTGCTGTTCAAGAATACAGAGGAAGAATGATAATTATCCATAGGGCTGGAAATTTTCACTCCAATGTTGATATTCTGTCAAGATTGCCTCTGCCAAATAATGACTCCAATCCTGCTTATGTACCTGAAGATGATACTGAAAATATCCATGGTATATTTATAGTTGATATGGAAGAAGAGTTATTACAATTAATTCTGGATTCATATGATAAAGATTCTGATTTAAATAAATTAGTTACTATCTTAAATGATCCTAAGAATGCTTCAATTCAAGCATTTATTAAAACTCTTCCTGAAAAGTATCAAAATGCTTTGATTAAAGGAAAGTTTTCTATTAAAGATGGTTATATATATTATAGAAGAAAGCTTACTAATGTAATTGTAATTCCTCCTTCTATGAAAGAAACTATCCTCAAACTTTTTCATGATGACATATTAGCTGGTCATTTTAATCTTGAAAAGACGTTAATTTGACTCAAAAACACTGCTTGGTGGGCTAATATGTCTGAAGATACAAAATTATATGTTGAATCTTGTGATTCCTGCCAGAAATCTAAAAGATTGACAGGTAAAAGAGCAGGGTTAGTACAACATATTGAAGCACCTGATGCTCCTTGGAAAATAATTAACATGGATTTTGTCACTGGTCTTCCTGTAGCAGGTAAAGACGGTTATAACCCTTGTTGGGTAATAGTGGATAGATTCACAAAAATTTGCAAATTTATTCCCACCCACAAAGATGTATCCACAAAGGAATTAGCTTTATTATGATGGACTTACATGTTCAATATTATTGGATTTCTAAAAGCCATTATCTCTGATAGAGATCCAAAATTTACTTCTGAGTTTTGGACCTCTTTGATGGATATTTGTGGCTGTGAGTTAAAGTTGTCTACAGCTCACCATCCTCAGACTGATGGTCTAGCTGAAAGAATGATTCAAACTCTAGAAGATATGATTAGAAGGTATTGTGCCTTGGGATTAGAATATAAAGACAATGACAGATTTACTCATGACTGGGTCACTCTATTACCTGGTCTTGAATTTGCATATAATAACACTGTTCATTCTGTCACTGAGAAAAAGCCTTTTGAGCTTTGGTTAGGTTATGTCCTAAACACTCCTGCTCAAATTCTCAATAATAAATTACCTAAGTTGGAACTACACCCTGGTGTAAAATCTTTTGAGCAAATGCAACAGCTATGCAGAAAACATGCTCAAGGCTGTATTGATAAAGCATTTGAATATGAAAAAAAGAGATGGGATAAATCCCATAAAGAATACACATTTAACAAGGGTGATGAAGTGTTGATATCTACTGTCCATTTCAATCTACAAGGTAACAACAAATTAAAAGATCCTTTTGTAGGACCATTTGTTGTTAAAAGAATGGTTGGAGATAATGCCGTAGAAGTTGTATTGTATTCTCCATATGATAAGAAACATCCAGTTTTTCCCATTTCTTTACTTAAGCCTTATACTTCCAACAGTGACTTATTTCCCAAAAGAAGGGGAAGACCTGAGAAAAACCCTCAGGAAGTCACAGAAACTGCAGAAATTGATAAAATTCTCAATGATAGAATTATCAATTCTGAGAGAGGTACTGAATATTTATTGAGATATAAGAACAGATCACCTGAACATGATGCATGGATACCTGGAAAGGAAATTATAAATCTTCCTACTCTATTAAAGAAGTACAAAAAAAAATCTTAGCATTTTTATATTGTTTTTTTTAGAGTGAGGGAGTGTCAGCCAGGCTATACCAGGAACCCTGTAAATTTTATGTCAATTTACTGTAACTAAAAGAGGGCCTAAAAATTTGCTTATTATGTATATAAATTAATTTTATATTGCATAATGAAATGATATAATTATTTTATTAAATATAAATAAATATTATATTAAGTTTATTATTATATAAATTATTTATACATTTAAATTAAGAATGATATATATTCTATAAATTATGGCACATATTTTATGTATTTAATAAATACAAATTTATAATTAATTAATTATAAACATATATTATAACTATAAGTGTAAAATTTAATTATAATGTAATTAAATTAATTAATTAAATTTATTTATTAAATAAAACTTTTCATACATTATTAAACAATAATATTGAACGCTTTTTTGACCCTTAATTGTGTCAGTAAAATTATTAAATAAATTATAACACTTATTTAATAATATGGTATTAAAATTCTCATTTTAAATTAGAAATATCATTAAATTAATTATTTTTTTCATTTAAACCAATTATTGAATTTATTACATAGTTAAAACAATTAGTTAAAATTTCTTTATACTGGATTGAATTGATTACATGGATTTTGGCGTGAAAATAATCCTAGTTGTTTTAATTAAACCCTTTACATCTCACTGTAATATCTGTTTAGGTTATTTTACTCACTGTTCTCATGTTTCAGACTTACTTGGCTACTAATTATTTTAATTAATTGTTCTGGGAAGTTATGGTGGGAAAATTAGTTACTTACTCACGGGTTTAGTTTATTGTCTCATGTTTTTCTCTCAATCTCTATGTTAATGTCAGCCAGGCTACTAGACTTACCCAGTGAAATAATTAATTATTTACTGGATGAAGCCGCACCTTATCATTTTAATTATTTAATTAATTAGTTACATTAAAATTACTTATAATAAATTAACTAATTACAGAATGATAAAATTAAATAAATAATTAAAATTAAATATAAAATTGTCCCTTATATTTTTTCTCTAACACCATGCTCATTTGACAGGTTAGAAGAAATAAAAATCTATATTAAAAAATAGATTTTAAAATTAAAATAAGATTTTAATATTCAAATAATATTAAATATATACAAATAATTCAAATTTCTTATTTAGAATTGACTTCTACAGTAAATATTAAATAAATTGATGTATTTCTGACATACTCTATAAATACATCTTTTTGACGCCTTCTTTTTAGAACAACTTTATTATTTGAAAATACTCCTTCTGGAATATTCTTTTCTCTCTCTCATACTACTGTTTTTAGAATTTGATTGCCGTGCTTTGTCTCTCCTTTGCCTATATAAGGCCTCTCTTTTGGTTGTTTTTTATTCATTCCTTTACTACATCATTTTATTACAACAATAACCAATCAAAACTTATTCTTATATTCTATATCATTAGTATTTACAATAGTGTAATTCTAATCTATAAATTATATTAATATTTTAATCCTACCTCTTTTAATTGAGTAAAATAATCATCTTTGAATTAAGAAATACATACAAATTTGTTGAGAGTCCATTTAAACCTTTAAAATCCTCGTAGAACTTCATACCAAAACTTCTAGACCAAAGGCGTACCTTGACAATTGGGAACCTTTCCGAAATATCGTCGGCGCAACTTTAATTGAGGCGTAATCAAAGGGACCATCAGTGTGAAAAGTACCTGTAAAGGACGAAGGAGGCGAGAAAACAATGAACGTCATATGTCACGTGACAAAAGTTTTTGCTGCGCACGGGAATCGAACCGCGCTCCAAAACTTAGGTTCATATACTGACTAAATGTTGTATATATTGTGGTAATTATTGTTATTACTATTTGTGGGTTACTCTTCACTCTTCATTTGCTACGTATTTCCTTTTACTCATCACTCTGTAAGTGGCATTAATTTGCTCATTTTACAGGGGGAGGTGTCTGGTAATATGGAATTTATTTTTTATTATTATATTTTTTTTTATTTTTCCTGGTTGACCATAATAGAGCAATAAGTGTTCTTAGTCCCAGAATTAATAAAATAATTATATTTTAATATTAATTATTATAATTTTTCAGTTGACATTTGTCCTGATTAATTTAAATTTTAATTGTTCCAGTTGACAAATTGTCCTGACAATAATATTTTTTTATTAATAAAATAATTATATTTTAATATTAATTATTATAATTTTTCAGTTGACATTTGTCCTGATTAATTTAAATTTTAATTGTTACAGTTGACAAATTGTCCTGACAATAATATTTTTTTTATTAATAAATAATTCATATTTAATTACTTCAGTTGACTTTGAGTCCTGGTAGTTCAATAAATTTTTTTAATAAAACTCATATTTAATTACTTCAGTTGACATTAAGTCCTGGTAGTTAAGTGATCAGTTTAATAAAATTTTAAAATAAAACTTCATATTTAATTACTTCAGTTGACATAAAGTCCTGGTAATTAAGTGATCAGTTAAATAAAAAATTTTTTTTAATAAAGATTCATATTTGATTACGTCAGTTGACAATAAGTCCTGGTAATAAATTAGTTGATTTAAATCCTGAAAATAAATAATTAAAAATTATTAATAAAAATTCTAATTTATTTCTACAGTTGATTGTATTATAATCCTGGTTTTAAATTTTTTTTATTAATAAATTAATTTTATTTAAGTTGATTTTTATCCTAAAAAGATTTTTTTATTTATTTTTATTTTATTTCTGTTAAATAAAAATTAAAAATAAAGACTAATTAATCTTATTGTCTCTTTTCTTCATTTCAGTAGAATTTTAAAATGACTGACCAAAGTGGTTTTGCTGAACGTGAAGAAGAACTAGACTTAATTGATTATGATGAGCCTACTTCTGTAAGTTCTCCTTTAACAAGAATTTCTCAAACTAATAAATCCTTGCTCCAAACAGGATGTAGAGATGGAAGAAGTAGAAATCCTGGTGGACACTACTCAGGATCAGAAGCCCATGATAAACCCACCACAAGAGCTTCCAAAAGGCTTCAGGATAAAAAATATGCTGTTGTCTCAGCAGGTAAAGAATCTGTTTACTCACATAAAGGAGTAAAGGACAGAAAGCTTGAGACTAAAGGTAAGGGTAGATGCCTTGAAAGAAAAGGTGAGAAGAACAGATACTTTTCTCCAAGAGAAGAAGAAACCTCTTCCTCCCAGGGATCAACAACAATTGGCTCCCCAGTCCCAAGAGAAGGTGGAAGTGTCCAAGTGGCAGTGGGACTGGCTCAACACTCAGTGGGACTACTTGGCTCAAATCCAGAATCAGTTACCTCAGGTAGGTCCATCAAGGCCCACCCAGGTCAACCCCACCCCTCCCCACCCTTATCAAGGAGGCAAAAGAAGAAGGAAGCCCAATATGGTGATACCCAGCAAACCCTGGTACGTCCCTCTATTGATTCTCAAGTGCCTTTTCTTGTGGCTGACTCTGTTCCTTCAGGTAAATCTGGAAGGGAGGATGAAACTTTGAGACCTATAGAGGCTGGGAATAGTAGACAGATATCTCATGTATCTAATCCATTACTTTTAATTGCTACCTCAAAGAATAATCCGGATATGGCTGTGATTGATGAAACTCTTGACCCTGAGTTCTATGAGAGTCAGGAAAGTTACTCAGTTTCCTTATTGAGAAACACTCCAGATTTAGCAATAATTAATGATGAGCACTTGAGAGATATTATTGCCAAGCAAAATCATATAATAAACAATATGCAATTGACTCAGAGATATAATAGCTTCTTAACTGATCAGGGTTATCAAGCATTAAGAAGTGAAGCACAGAGAGTCTCTGATGAATTGTCTCATTACAAAGAAACCCATGAAAACAAAGTTGCTTTATGGCGAAATATAAAAAATGATTTGTCTAAACTAAAAGATACTGTATCCGCCTGTTGCCAGGAGGTAGAGATAGATAAGATAAATCTGAAAAGATTGAATGACCATTTGTCATCTTTTCAACATAAAAATCAATTATCTTTTGCAACTATCAATGAGAGTTTATCTAGTCTTCCAAGAATGAAACAAGACTAACAACCATTGAAGAAAAATTGAACTCATTGTTAAATGACCAAAAATATTCTGACATTTCTGTGAAGGAACATATAGTGCAGGATTCTCAAATAGCACCTGTGGCTAGTTCATCTAAAGTAAAAATAGCTCCAGAAATACCTGTTGATAACACTGAGTTTCCATCAAAGACTGATGATGCACCAGGATCTGCAACAGAAGGATTAAACAATGAGATTTCAGCACAATTAGAGAAATTACAGCTGCTTCTTACTCAGAAACAGGCTAGAACTAAGGAGACTCCTTCAAATCAAAAGAATTGGCCAAAACTTGACCAGTACCCAACATTTGATGGTGATTCTTCTTCTGATTGGCAACAATTTATTTGCAGAATTGATAACTTAAAAAATTCTTACAAACTCCCAGATGAGAAAATTGTGTCCAAGTTAATCTCTTTGTTCACTAATGTTGCCCTGATGTGGTATGAATCTGTTCTCCTGGATGGGAATGGCTTCTCATGGGAGGATTGGAAGAAATTAATTAAAGCACAATTTGGTGGCTCCAAGTTCAGAATGTCTCAACAAAGGCAGTATGAGGAAACTAGATATAGCTCTTCTACTGATAAACCTATTGAGTTTTTAATGAAACTTGTAAAAATCTTAAGGGCAATGGACCCAAATATGGAGTTTGATTTATTGAAGGACAGGATCCTCTATAAATTACCAATGTCTCTGAGAGACTTAATAGTGGCTAGGACTGAGTTCTCCAAAGAACCCTCTTCTTTCATTAATACTTGCAATGAGATACTTTTAAACAATAAGTATGATGCCAGAAGATTAATTCCTAGGACCCCTTTGTAAAAACCCTCCACTTACCAACAGAAACCTCTGGAAAAGGTTGGTAAACCTTCTGCCCCTGTTGCACCAAAGAAGTATGCAACAAACACTTGCTTCAAGTGCAACAAGCATTAGCAGAAAGGCCATGTTTGTGACAAGATGATAAATCTTGTGGAAAAAACAGAGGAACATGCTGATGACACAGTGGCACTGGATGATACATCAAGTGATTGTGCCAGCAATATTTCATATGAATCTCAACAAGAAATCTTGATGCTGGAAAAGGATATCCATTATTTAAATACTATTGACATTGATAATAATGATTTATCTACAGTTGAAGATGCTGAGATCATAAAGAACATTGAGGATAGCTCAATTATTATAGCCCCTCTTAAGGCACCAGTCTTGATCAATGGAACCAGCATTGAAGTTTTTCTGAATTCTGGAGCTGGAGGAAGTGTAGTATCTGAAAGAGAACTTGCTTCAGTAGATCAAGACTATAAATCTAAACTGATGCCTATCATTTCTGAAAATTGGAGAGGGTATGGCTCTGTTTTGTCCCCCATTGGTAAATACAAAGCCACAGTGTTTTTTAAATATAACCATGGTTTTGTAAGAGCTATTTGTGATTTTTTTGTCATGAAAAATGATAACTTGAGCAATTGGTTTATTGTAGGGAATGATATTTAAACCAAGTATGGCATAAAATTGGATCCTTCAAACCAATGTTTCACAATGGGGATTAATGGGAAGAGAAAATTTAAAATTTCCTCCCCTAAAAAATTATTAAAACCAGAATTGAACACATGTAATTCTGTGGTTCAATATAAAGGAAGATCTACAAAGGAAATTCATGCCCTTATGTCTGAGATTGACAATGCTTCTTTTGGAGAACAACTTTCTGGTGAGGATAAAGATTCCATCATTAACTTGATAAAATCTTTTCCTATGGCCTTTGCTCATGGGTCACATGAACTGGGATTAGTTAAAGAGGAAATGAAACTTTCATTTTCTTGCCCATTAACTGATATACCACCTAGTTTAAAGAAGAAGCCTTATCCTGCTTCTCCCACAAAGAGAAAATATATTGAAGACAATATCTCTACCCTTTTAAAAATGAATATTATTGAAAAGGTAGTTGAAACACCTAAATATTGTGTTATCTCACCTGTCCTAATTTCTTATGAGAAAGATAAAGCCAGGTTATGTGGTGATTATAGAGCACTAAACACTTATACTGTTGATGATATCTACCCTTTACCTAGAATCAGCTCTATACTTGCTACTTTACAGGGTGCTAAATATATCAGCTGTTTGGATGGTAATAAAGGATATCACCAGGTACCTGTTGAGAAAAATTCTCAGAACTTTCTGATGATTGCCACTCATATGGGTATTTATAAGTATATTAGGATGCCATTTGGCCCTAAAAATTCCCCTTCAGTTTTCCAAAAAGTAATGGATAACACATTCCATCAAGAGATAATTGAAGGATGGCTGATGGTTTATATTGATGATATCATTATATTCTCAAAAACATTTGAGGACCATCTTAAACACCTGTGTAAAGTATTCCAGAAAATGGATGAAATAAATATGACACTTGCTTTGAAGAAATGTAAATTTGGTTTCCATTCTTTAAAAGTTCTTGGTCATGTTGTTTCAGGCTTACAGATATGTGTTGACCAGAACAAAGTGGCAGCCATACAACAGGTGAAGGCTCCTACAACAGTGAGAGAGCTCCAAAGTTTTTTTGGAATGTGTGGATACTATAGACAGTATATTAAAAATTATTAAGTCATAGCTTTACCCCTTACCCAATTAACTTGAAAGGATGTTGCTTTTGTATGGAATAGTGAAAGACAATGAGCCTTTGACACTATGAAAAACTGTTTGATGTCAGCACCAATTCTTGCTTTACCTGACTTTAATCAACCATTTGTTTTGTACACTGATGCCAGTTTCATTGGTCTTGGTGCTGCCCTCCATCAAAAACAAGTGATAAATGATAAAGTTTCAGAAGTAGTAATTGTTATATTTAAAGAACCTTGAGAAATAGTGAATTGAAATATGGTGCTACTCAATTGGAGTGTTTAGCTGTAGTATGGGCTCTAGAAAAGCTTCATTATTACCTAGATGACCAGAAATTTGAACTTGTCACTGACTGCAGTGCAGTTAAATCCCTTTTAAACTTGAAATCACCTAACAGACATATGTTCAGATGGCAGCTGGCTGTTCAAGAGTACAGAGGGAGAATGACAATTATTCATAGGGCTGGTATTGTTCACTCAAATGTGGATATGTTATCAAGGTTACCTTTACCAAATGATGACTATAATCCTTCTTATGATCCTGAGGATGAAATTATTCATATTCATGGGATATATGTGGTTGATATGGAGGAAGAGCTATTACAGCTTATTCTGGAATCATATGATAAGGAAACTGACTTGAAAAAGTTATGCACCATATTAAATGATCCAAAGAATGCTTCAATACAAGCATTAATTAAAACCCTTCCACCAAAGTACCAAAAAGCTTTGGAAAAAGGTAAATTTTCAATTGATGAAGGATATCTATATTATAGAGGAAAGTTGAGTAATGTTATTTTTATTCCTCCTTCTATGAAAGAAATCATCTTGAAAATTTGTCATGATGACATATTAGCTGGAAATTTTGATCTTGACAAAACAATGATCAGAATTAAGAACACTGCTTGGTGGGCTAATATGTCTGAAGACACAAAATTATATGTTGAATCCTGTGATTCTTGCCAAAAATCAAAAAGATTAACTGGTAAAAGAGCAGGATTAATGCAACATATTGAACCTCCTGATGCTCCATGGTAAATAATAAACATGGATTTTGTAATAGGAAAACCTATTTCTGGTAAAGTCAGTTATAACTCTTGTTGGGTTATTGTGGACAGATTCACAAAAATGTGTAAATTTATCCCTACCCACAAGGATGTTTCCACTAAAGAATTAGCTTTCTTATGGTGGTCTCATATGTTTATACTGCTGGTTTTCCTAAAGCCATAATCTCTGACAGAGACCCTAAATTTACTTCTGAATTTTGGATGTCTCTGATGGATGTTTGTGGTTGTGATCTGAAACTTTCTACTGCCCATCACCCTCTGACTGATGGTTTAGCTGAAAGAATGATTCAGACTTTAGAGGACATGATAAGAAGATATTGTGCCTTTGGCCTTGAGTATAAAGATAATGACAGATTCACTCATGATTGGGTTACCTTACTTCCTGGGTTAGAATTTGCTTATAATAGCACTGTTCATTCTGTTACTCAAAGAAAGCCTTTTGAGCTCTGGCTTGGATATGTTCCAAATACTCCTGCCCAAATTCTCAATAACAAAATACCTAAATTGGATATACAACCTGGTGTAAAATCTTTTCTTCAAATGCAACAACTATGTAGAAATCATGCTCAAAAATGTATTGAAAAATCATTTGAGTATGAGAAGAAAAGATGGGACAAATCCCATAAAGAATACACTTTTAAAAAGGGTGATGAAGTGTTGATTTCTACAGTCCACTTCAACTTACAAGGTAATAACAAATTGAAAGATCCATTTTTTGGTCCATTTGTTGTCAGAAGAATGATTGGAGATAATGCAGTTGAAGTTATTCTGTATTCCCCATATGACAGAAAACATCCTGTTTTTCCAATATCTCTTTTGAAACCTTACACATCCAATAGTGATTTATTTCCAAAAAGGATGGGTAGACCAAAGAAAACCCCAAATGAAATCACTGAAACAGCAGAAATTGAAAAAATTTTAAATGACAGAATAGTCACTTCTGAAAAAGGTACAGAATACTTATTGAGATTCAAGAATAAATCATCTGAATATGATTCTTGGATACCTGGGAAGGAGATATCTAATCTTCCTACTCTACTAAAAAATTATAAAAAGAAAAAATCATAGCATTTTTTTTATTGTTTTTTTTAGAGTGAGGGAGTGTCAGCCAGGCTACTAGACTTACCCAGTGAAATAATTAATTATTTACTGGATGAAGCCGCACCTTATCATTTTAATTATTTAATTAATTAGTTACATTAAAATTACTTATAATAAATTAACTAATTACAGAATGATAAAATTAAATAAATAATTAAAATTAAATATAAAATTGTCCCTTATATTTTTTCTCTAACACCGTGCTCATTTGACAGGTTGGAAGAAATAAAAATCTATATTAAAAAATAGATTTTAATATTCAAATAATATTAAATATATACAAATAATTCAAATTTCTTATTTAGAATTGACTTTTACAGTAAATATTAAATAAATTGATGTATATCTGACATACTCTGTAAATTCATCTTTTTGAAGCCTTCTTTTTAGAACAACTTTATTATTTGAAAATACTCCTTCTGGAATATTCTTTTCTCTCTCTCATACTACTGTTTTTAGAATTTGATTGCCGTGCTTTGTCTCTCCTTTGCCTATATAAGGCCTCTCTTTTGGTTGTTTTTTATTCATTCCTTTACTACATCATTTTATTACAACAATAACCAATCAAAACTTATTCTTATATTCTATATCATTAGTATTTACAATAGCGTAATTCTAATATATAAATTATATTAATATTTTAATCCTACCTCTTTTAATTTAGTAAAATAATCATCTTTGAATTAAGAAATAAATACAAATTTGTTGAGAGTCCATTTAAACCTTTAAAATCCTCGTAGAACTTCATACCAAAACTTCTAGACCAAAGGCGTACCTTGACAGTTTAGTTCTATTCTTTTATATTCTTGTTTCATTTTACTACTCTAATATAAGTACTCATTTGTGACGCTTCAGAGGGTCCTTTGCCTATAAAAGACTTTGGATAATCCCCTGTAGCTGCATCACTTATTACACTCAACTTTTTAACATATTTTTAAAATATAACATGTTTACTTTATTTTTATTAGTATTATAATTCTAATTTAAAAGTATAATAATTATTCTAAGGTTTCAGTAGGTCTATTAATAAATAAAATTGTGAACCGCGCACTAGAACTTATTAAAATAATTATTATTATATTTAAATTGAGCCTCCCATTGTGTCTCTACTCAAGAAATTGTCATTGTATTCCTTTATTTTTCTCTATTACTTGTTTTTAAGCTACCAATCATTATAAAATCCAATTTATTATTTCTCTATTCTTTTACTCCTTTTCCTCCTTCTTCTGGATGACTGGCCAATAGATAGAAAGATATTTTTTCTATAAAAACATTCTTCTTGAATGTGGGTTAACATACCTTAAACAGAAACTAGAAACAAGAAAAGAGAAAACAGAAAAAAAAAGAATGAGATGAGATGAGATGACATAAAGAGAAACATGTTCATGTCCAATCAAGAATTCAAGAATTAGAAAATCAAAAAATACAAAAAAATAGAAAAAAAATAGAAAATAGAAAAAAATAGGAAAAAAATAGAAAAAAAATAGGAAAAAAATGAATCAAAAACAAAAAAAAAATTAGCTGAATCTAAAAAATGAAACTGAAACTTATTTTTAGCCAAAAAAAAAAAACAAAACAAAAAGTTAAATTTAAATTCAATATTAAATTAAAAGTTGAAAGACATGGTGATGATTTATTTTCAAGTACTGTAAATACATGCTCACACATACATCTTTATTTATTTTTTAAAAAAAAGAAGGGGGAGAGGAGAGAAATGAGCAAAGAGGGAGGGAAGAAGAAGTAGAAGGAGAAGATGATTTGAATTTTCCATCTCACTGATTATCAAAAAAAAAAAATATTTATTTATTTTAATTTGTTAAGTATGCACAGATGAGGTTAAGTTAGGTTTTAAGTCAAGTTAAAGGAAAGAGGGGCCAGAGGAGGGGGGGATATATATACATATATATATATATATATATATGATTAATGAGTTCAATTATTTAGCTACCTAACATTCTTCTTGTCTACATTTTTTGTTTTTGTGTGTGTGCTTGTGTTACTCTTCATATATATATAATTAGGTGTGATCTTATGTTTTATGTGAGATCTTTTAAATATTAAGTATTCGTTATATCAATCTATTTTTTACAACGGACCAAGTCAAAGCTCCACCAGCAATTAAAGTAGAAGCACTCATCATTTTTTGAGGACTGGCTAATTAAAAAAATTAATTAATAAAAAAGTATTAAAGTTATATAAAAAAAAGAAAGAAAGAGATTTAAATATAAAGACCTGTTTTTTTTCTTTTGTTTTTGTTTTTGTTTTTTTTTTGGGTTTTTTTTCAGTTTTTTTTCTTGGTTATTTTTGGTTTTTATTATTTATATATGTATATATATATATAGGTTCTTGTTTATTTTATTCAATTTAATTCAAATTTATTTATTTTTTTTTTTTTTTTTGTGGTTATTTGGTTCTTGCCTTTTTTTGTATTTTCTTTTCTTGGTTATTTTTTGTTTTTATTTTATATATATATATATATATATATTTAGGTTCTTTTTTATTTTATTCAAATTTATTCAAATTTATTTTTATTTTTATTTTATTTTATTTTCTTTTTTTAAAATTTTTTTTGTGGTTATTTGGTTCTTGCCTTTTTTTAATTTTTTTTCTTTTATGTTTTTATTCAAATTTATTTTTATTTTAAGTTTTTTTTGTGGTTATTTGGTTCTTGCCTTTTTTTGTATTTTTTTCAATTTTCATTTTTTATGTTTTTATTTTAATTTTTTTTATATATGTTTTTATTTTAATTTTTTGTTTTTTTTTGTCTTATTAAGTTCTTGTTTCTAGGTTCTAATCATTTTTTAATGTTTTTATTATTATTATTATATATATATATGTAAATTTTTTTTTAATTTTTTTTAGGTTCTTGATTATTTTTATTATTATTATAAGTATTGTTTTGTTTTATTAGGTTCTAATATTATTATTATTATTATTATTATTTAGGTAACTTGTGTTAATTTTTTAATTCATGCAATAAACCAAAAATAAGAATAAAAATTCAAAACAAAAAATAGACAGATAGATAGATATTTTTTCTATCAAAACATTTTTCTTGAATGTGGGTTAAGATACCTTAAACAGAAACCAGAAAACAGAAAACACAAAACAGAGAATAAAAATAAGAATGACATGACATCACAGGACATGTCATAAAGAGAAATATGTTCATGTCCAATCATGAATTCAAGAAATAGAAAATCAAAAATCAAAAAAATAATAGAGAAAAAAAACAAAAAAAGCAAAAAAAAAAAAAAAAAAAACAAAAAAAACAAAAAAAACAAAAAAAACAAAAAAAACAAAAAAAACCAAAAAAACCAAAAAAAAATAAAAAAAAATTTAAAAAATTTAAAAAAAACAAAAAAAACAAAAAAAACAAAAAAAGAAAAAAAAAACAAAAAAAACAAAAAAAAAACAAAAAAAAACAAAAAAAAACAAAAAAAACAAAAAAAAACAAAAAAAAACAAAAAAAAACAAAAAAAAAACAAAAAAAAACAAAAAAAAACAAAAAAACAAAAAAAAACATATAAAAACATAAAAGAACAAAAAAAAATATAAAAAACATAAAAAAACATAAAAAACATAAAAAAACATAAAAAAACAAAAATAAAATCATCTGAATCTAAATAATGAAACTGAAACTTATTTTTAGCCAAACAAAAAAACAAAACAAAAAATTTAATTTAATTTTAATTTTAAATTTAAAGTTGAAAGACATAGTGATCATTTATTTCCAAGTACTGTTCATACATGATCACACATACTTCTTAATTTATTTTTAATAAAAAAAGAAGGGGGGATGGTAGTGCAAAGAGTGAAGAGGGAGGGAAGGAGAAGCAGAAGATGATTTGACTTGTACATCTCACTGATAATCAGAAACCTTTTTTTTATATTTATTGATTTTAGTTTCTAAGTATCCACAGATGAGGTTAAGTGAGGTTTTAAGTCAAGATAAAGGAAAGAGGGGGCCAGAGAGGGTGGATATATATATATATGATTAATGAGTTCACTTACTTAGCTACCTAACATTCTTCTTGTCCACTTTTATTTTTTTGTGTGTGTGTTTGTGTTACTCTTCATATATATAAAATAAGGTGTGATCTTAAGTTTTATGTGAGATCTTTTTAATATTGAGTATTCATTATATCAATCTATGTTTTACAACTGACCAAGTCAAATCTCCACCAGCCATTAAAGTAGAAGCACTCATCATATTTTGGGGACAGGCTAATAAAAAAAATTAATTAATAAAAAATTATTAAATTTCTATATGAAAAAAAGAAATAAAGAAAGAAAGAAAGAAATCTAAATATAAAGACCTGTTTTTTTTCATTTTTTTTTGTTTTGGGGTTTTTTTTTTGGGTTTTTTTTGAGTTTTTTTTTTCTTGGTTATTTTTGGTTTTTATTATTTATACATGTATATATATATATATGTTCTTGTTTATTTTATTCAAATTTATTTTTTTTTTATTTTTATTTTTATTTTTATTTTATTTTTAATTTAATTTTTTTTTGTGGTTATTTGGTTCTTGCCTACTTTTGTATTTTTTTTAAATTTTTTTTTATGTTTTTATTTTAATTTTTTTATATATGTTTTTATTTTAATTTTTAATTTTTATTTTTAATTTTAATTTTTTGTTTTTTTTTGTCTTATTAGGTTCTTATTTCTAGGTTCTATTCATTTTTTTTATGTTTTTATTATTATTATTATATATATATATATATATATGTTTATTTTTTTATTTTTTTATACTTTTTATTTTATTTTAGTTTGTTTTTTAAGGTTCTTGATTATTATTATTATTATTATTATTATTAGTATTGTTTTGTTTTATTTGGCTCTAATAATATTATTATTATTATTTTTTAATTGACTTGTGTTGATTTTTTTATTAATGCAATGAACCAAAAATGAAAATAAAAATTCAAAACAAAAAATAGATAGTTAGATAGATATTTTCTCTATCAAAACATTCTTCTTGAATGTGGTTTAACATACCTTAAACAGAAACCAGAAAAAAGAAAACAGATAACAGAAAACAGAAAATGAAATTAAGAATGACATGACATAAAGAGAAATATGTTCATGTCCAATCATGAATTCAAGAAGTAGAAAATCAAAAACCAAAAAAAATCAAAAAACAAAAAACAAAAAACAAAAAAAAACAAAAAAAATAAAAAAAAACCCCAAAAAAAAGAAAGAAAGAAAAAATAGCTGAATCTAAAAATTGAAACTGAAACTGATTTTTAGCTAAACAAAAAAACAAAACAAAAAGTTAAATTTAAATTTAATATCAAAATAAAAGTTGAAAGACTTTGTGATGATTTATTTCCAAGTATTGTTCATACATGCTCACACATACTTCTTTATTTATTTTTAATAAAAAAAGAAAGGGGGAGGGGAGAGCAATGAGCAAGGAGGGAGGGAAGAAGAAGCAGAAGCAGAAGATTATTTGACTTTTCCATCTCACTGATAATCAAAAAAAAAATTTATATTTTTTTATTTTAGTTTGTTAAGTATAAACAGATGAGGTTAAGTTAGGTTTTAAGTCAATTTAAAGGAAAGAGGGGGCCAGAGGAGGGGGGGATATATATACATATATATATATATATATATATATATAATTAATGAGTTCACTTATTTAGCTACCTAACATCCTTCTTGTCTACTTTTTTGTGTGTGTGTGTGTGTGTGTGTGCATGTGTTACTCTTCATATATATATAATTAGGTGTGATCTTAAATTTTATGTTAGGTCTCTTAAATATTAGGTATTCATTATATCAATCTATGTTTTACAACTGACCAAGACAAAGCTCCACCAGCCATTAAAGTAGAATCACTCATCATTTTTTGAGGACCGTCTAATTAAAGAAATTAATTAATAAAAAAGTATTAAAGTTATATATAAAAAAAGAAAGAAAGAAAGAAAGAAAGAGATTTAAATATAAACACCTGTTATTTTTTCTTTTGTTTTTGTTTTTTGGTTTTTTTTTGGGTTTTTTTTAGTTTTTTTTTGGTTATTTTTGGTTATATATATATATATATATATTAAGGTTCTTGTTTATTTCATTCAAATTTAATTTTTTTTTTTAATTTTTTTTAATTTTTTTTTGTGGTTATTTGGTTCTTGCCTTTTTTTGTATTTTTTTTTCTTCATTAATTTTGGTTTTGTTTATTTATATATATATATATATATATATTTAGGTTCTTGTTTATTTTGTTCAAATTTATTCAAATTTATTTTTATTTTTATTTTTATTTTATTTTATTTTATTTTTTTTAATTTTTTTTTGTGGTTATTTGGTTCTTGCCTTTTTTTTATATTTTTTGTATTTTTTTTTATGTTTAATTCAAATTTATTTTTATTATAATTTTATTTTTTTTAATTTTTTTTTTTTATATTTCTTTTGTGGTTATTTGGTTCTTGCCTTTTTTTATATTTTTTTTAATTTTTTTTTTTTATGTTTTTATTTTAATTTTTTTTATATGTTTTTATTTTTTATGTTTTAATTTTAATTTTTTTAATTTTTTAATTGTAATTTTATAACTTTTTAATTTTTGATTTTAATTTTTGTTTTTGTTTTTTGTTTGTTTTATTAGGTTCTTGTTACTAGGTTCTAATCATTTTTTAATGTTTTTTTATTATTATTTTATATATATATATATATATATATATATATATGTTTATGTTTATTTATATTTTTTTATTATATTTTTTTTTAATTTTTTTAATTTTTGTTTTTTAGGTTCTTGATTATTATTATTATTATTAGTATTTTTTTGTTTTATTAGGCTCTAATATTATTATTATTATTATTATTAAGGTGATATGTGTTGACTTTTTTTATTCATGCAATGAACCAAAAATAAAAATAAAAATACAAAACAAAAAATAGATAGATAGATAGATATTTTTTCTATCAAAACATTATTCTTGAATATGGGTTAACATACCTTAAACAGAAACCAGAAACCAGAAACCAGAAACCAGAAAATAAAAATAAGAATGAAATGACATCACAGGACATGACATAAAGAGAAATATGTTCATGTCCAATCATGAATTCAAGAAATAGAAAAACAAAAAAAAAGAAAACAAAAAAGAACAAAAAAGAACAAAAAAAACAAAAAAAACAAAAGAAAAACAAAAGAAAAATAAAGAAAAATAAAATAAAAACAAAATAAAAACAAAATAAATAAAATAAATAAACAAAAAAAAGAAAGAAAGAAAGAAAGAAAGAAAAAAAAACAAAAAAAAAACAAAAAAAAAATAGCTGAATCTAAAAAATGAAACTGAAATTTATTTTTAGCCAAACAAAAAAAAAAAATTATTTTAATTTTAATATTAAATTTAAAGTTGAAAGACATGGTGATGATTTATTTCCAAGTACTGTACATACATGCTCACACATACTTCTTTGTTTATTTTTAATAAAAGAAGAAGGTGGGAGGGGAGAGCAAAGAGCGAAGAGGGAGGGAAGGAGAAGCAGAAGATGATTTGACTTGTCCATCTCCGTGATAATCAGAAACCTTTTTTTTATATTTATTGATTTTAGTTTGTTAAGTATGCACAGATGAGGTTAAGTTAGGTTTTATGTCAAGATAAAGGAAAGAGGGGGCCAGAGGAGGGGGCATATATATATATATGATTAATGAGTTCACTTATTTAGCTACCTAACATTCTTCCTGTCCACTTTTATATTTTTTGTGTGAGTTTGTTTTACTCTTCATATATATAAAATAAGGTGTGATCTTAAGTTTTATGTGAGATCTTTTTTAATATTGAGTATTCATTATATCAATCTATGTTTTACAACTGACCAAGTCAAATCTCCACCAGCCATTAAAGTAGAAGCACTCATCATATTTTGAGGACAGGTGTCGGTCAGTCGTCTAGAAGAGGGGAAGAAAGATGGGAAGAAGTAGAAGAGGAGAAGGAGGAAAGGATTATGGGTAAAAAAGAAATAAAAATTATAAAAATTATTTAATTTATTGAGGAGAATCAACGACGTTTTTCTTGAGAGGTGACAAAAGTGAGGTTCTTATTAAATAATAATATTATTCTAATGTAAGGGCTATGCGCGGCAGGAACTGTGATCACTATCAGACTTAAAGCAACCTTTCAATTGTTATATAGAATTTTAATTAGAATTTTATTACTAATAAAAAGAATATAAACGTAATGTAAAAGTGTATTTAATTTGTTGAGTGTATAGTAAGTGATGCTTCTACAGGGGATTATCCAAGGCCCTTTTATAGGCAATGGGTCCTCTGAAGCTCTACAAATGACTATATACAAAAGAGTAATGAAGTAAAACAAGAAGATAAAAGAAGACATTTGTAACATAGTAATTAAGAGAAAAATATACGAAAAATAATAAGTATCCCAATTAAGAATGTAAAATTCCCATCCCAAATTCCCCAAATCAGTTAATATAAAATAATAAGTAACTAAACAACCATGTGATCTAAGAACTATGGGAAAAACAAATCAAAACAAGTATTACAATCCGTTTTCAGCATTTCTAAGTGAAACAAATAACATGTTTTGACGCAACAAGGTATGCAATCAATTTAATTCAGCGTAAATTTATATTATTTAATTGTTTTCACTTATGTAATTAAATACTAGTATAACTGAAACAATAAATTAATTTAATTTGAGAAATTATAATACTATTTTATAAAATAAGTATTATAATTTATTTAATACTCTTCCTGACACAATTAAGGGTCAAAAGAAGCGCCATTAATTATTGTTTAATACTATATGAAAGATGTTATTTAATATATAAATGTAAATAATTAATTTAATTATTATATAAGTCAATTTTACACTAATAATTATAATATATGTTTTTAATTAATTAAATATAAATTTATAATTATTAAATACATAAAAATGTGCCATTATTTGTAGAATATAAAATATATTATGTTTAATTTAAATGTATAAAAATTTATATAAACAATAAAATTAATATAACACTTATATGCAATAAGATACTTATATAATTTTATTATGCAATAAAATATTAATTTATATACATTAAATACAATTCTTACGCCCTCTTTCAGGTCCTATAAGCTAACATATCATTTACTGGGCTCCTGGAATAGCCTGGCTGACAACAGGCTAATAAAAAAATTAATTAACAAAAAATTATTAAATTTATATATGAAAAAAAGAGAGAAAGAAAGAAAGAAAGAGATCTAAATATAAAGACCCTTTTTTTTCATTTGTTTTTGTTTTGGGGATTTTTTTTTGGTTTTTTTTTGAGTTTTTTGCTCTTGGTAATTTTTGGTTTTTATTATTTATATATATAAATATATTTAGGTTCTTGTTTATTTTATTCAAATTTATTTTTATTTTTATTTTTTATTTTTTTTATTTTTTTATTTTAATTTTTTTTTGTGGTTATTTGGTTCTTGCCTTTTTTTGTATTTTTTTTTATTTGTATTTTATATGTTTTTATTTTAATTTTTTTTATATGTTTTTATTTTAATTTTTTAATTTTTTGTTTTTTTTATCTTCTTAGGTTCTTATTTCTAGGTTCTATTCATTTTTTTAATGTTTTATTATTATTATTATTATTATTATATATATATATATATATATATATATATGTTTATTTTTATTATTTTTTTATTTTTTTTAGTCTTTTTTTTATTTTATTTTTAATTTTTTAGGTTCTTGATTATTATTTATATTATTATTAGTATTGTTTTGTTTTATTAGGCTCTAATATTATTATAGTTATTATTTTTTAGGTGACTTGCGTTGATTTTTTTTATTCATGCAATGAACGACAAATAAAAATAAAAATTCAAAACAAAAAATAGACAGATAGATAGATATTTTCTCTATCAAAACATTCTTCTTGAATGTGGGTTAACATACCTTAAACAGAAACCAGAAAGCTGAAAACAGAAAATAAAAATAAGAATGACATGACATAAAGAGAAATATGTTCATGTCCAATCATAAATTCAAGAAATAGAAAATCAAAAAAAACAAAAAAAAAACCCAAAAAAAAAGAAAGAAAAAAAAACAGCTGAATCTAGAAATTGAAGCTGAAACTGATTTTTAGCCAAACAAAAAAACAAAACATAAAGTTAAATTTAAATTTAATATTTAATTCAAAGTTGAAAGACATGATGATGATTTATTTCCGAGTACTGTACATACATGCTCACACATGCTTCTTTATTTTTTTTAATAAAAAAAGAAGGGGGGAGGGGAGAGCAAGGAGCAAGGAGGGAGGGAAGAAGAAGCAGAAGCAGAAGATGATTTGACTTTTCCATCTCACTGATAATCAATAAAAAAAAAATTTATATTTATTTTATTTAGTTTGTTAAGTATGCACAGATGAGGTTAAGTTAGGTTTTAAGTCAAGTTAAAGGAAAGAGGGGGCCAGAGGAGGGGGGATATATATACATATATATATATATATATATATATAATTAATGATTTTCCTTATTTAGCTACCTAACATTCTTCTTGTCTACTTATTTTTTTGTGTGTGTGTGTGTGTGTGCATGTGTTACTCTTCATATATATATAATTAGGTGTGATCTTAAATTTTATGTGAGATCTTTTAAATATTTAGTATTTTTTATATCAATCTATGTTTTACAACTGACCAAGTCAAAGCTCCACCAGCAATTAAAGTAGAAGCACTCATCATTTTTTGAGGACTGGCTAATTAAAGAAATTAATTAATAAAAAAGTATTAAAGTTATATATAAAAAAAGAAAGAAAGTGATTTAAAGATAAAGACCTGTTATTTTTTCTTTTGTTTTTGTTTATGGTTTTTTTTGGGTTTTTTTTGAGTTTTTTTTTTGGTTATTTTTTTTTCTTGGTTATTTTTGGTTTTTATTAAATATAAATATATATATATATATTTAGGTTCTTGTTTATTTTATTCAAATTTATTCAAATTTATTTTTATTTTTATTTTATTTTTTATTTTTTTTATTTTTATTTTTTATTTTTTTGTGGTTATTTGGTTCTTGCCTTTTTTTGTATTTTTTTTTCTTGGTTATTTTTGGTTTTTATTATTTATATATATATATATATTTAGGTTCTTGTTTATTTTATTCATATTTATTCATATTTATTTTTATTTTTATTTTTCTTTTCTTTTCTTTTCTTTTTTTTTAATTTTTTTGTGGTTATTTGGTTCTTGCCTTTTTTTATATTTTTTATATTTTTTTATGTTTTTATTCAAATTTATTTTTATTATAATTTTATTTTTTTTAATTTTTTTTTCATTTAATTTATTTTTGTGGTTATTTGGTTCTTGCCTTTTTTTTTATTTTTTAATTCTTTTTTTTATGTTTTTATTTTAATTTTTAATTTATATGTTATTATTTTTTATGTTTTAATTTTAATTTTTTTAATTTTTTAATTGTAATTTTATAACTATATAATTTTTAATTTTAATTTTTTTTTTTTTGTTTTTTGTTTGTTTTATTAGGTTCTTGTTACTAGGTTCTTGTCACCAGACGACCTACACACAAAGGTTGAGGGTGTTCCTGGAAGTGAGATGGAGGGAGGAGTTTAGAAACTTCTTCAATGCACAGAAGAAATGTTCAAGGAAGTGATTCAAAGATGACTTGAAGGAAGAGCTACTGCTTTGAGATATGTTCGAGAAGAAGTCTAATATATTTTAAAGGTAATATTTAAATTCTTAAAATCTCAAAAAGGGATGGAAAACTCAATAATCAAAGATTTAGGATTTAGAAATGATTATTGAGAAAATAAGGGAAGATACAATAATAATGATTTAACTTAAAGCTTTACCACTATTAACTATATATACGTTTTATAATTTAATTCTAAAGAATGTCGAACCGAAATCCCAACCCCTTTTATATCCTTTACTCCTCCTTGCATTGACCTTATACCTATCCACTATTCCGCACACCACAGACCATTAAAAATACATCCATTACACCTGGATCCTCCTCACTAACATCAGTCAACCCTTTAATCCTCCACTATCCATTCCGTCCATGCTCACTACCCCTTTTAATAATTCACAGACATTTAATAAACCTTTTAGTGTATTATTACATTGACTATTGCACTGTGCGTTGCTTATTGAGAAAAAGACTGAGACACACTATTGAGAGATTGACTAATTTAGATTTAAAGTTTTAGGCTAGCGCGGTTGAATAGTGAGTACACAAAGGGAAGTTGCAGTTGCTATGGAGAATTGCTTTCTGCGCTTCGAGTATGGATTTAGACCTCTGTATTAGGGGGTGTCAGTTCTGGCAAATCCGCACTTAAATTAAGTGCTGATTTCAAACCAAATCAGCACTTACAAATCAGCACTTAAATTTTGCAAAAAAGTCACTTATTTCAAAAAAGGGTGTCAGTTATGACCTCAAATCAGCACTTTTTTCCCGTTTTTTTTCACAACCACATTTTGGCCACAAAACATCCCTTCCTTTCTTAACCCATCCCTGTCACATGTGACACACTGACCTTCCTTGCTACCTACCCATCAATCCTCGGCACACACCCCTTCCTGACATTTTCAATATTTTGACCAGGCATGTTTACATTCTTTTTTACTTATTTCTTCTACTTTTTAATCTTTTTTCTTGTTATGTGCCAGTTTCATAATGCCTCCCAGACATTCCAAATCTCAAAAGGTAACTCAAAAATATGCTTTGTCACAAAAGTCTCCTCGTAAAGCAAGGATTACATAGAAAAAAAAATCAGTGACTTTTTCTATTACTTACAACTGTTTTTACAGAATTGAAAACTATGTTTCAGCTAATATTTTATGGAAGTGAACTCTGTTCTTCGCCCGAAGAACAGAGTTCATCCTCCTATTTTCACATTCTGTTTGCACCAATCTCCAACATTTTCAATATTTTGACCAGGCATGTTTACATTCTTTTTTACTTATTTCTTCTACTTTTTAATCTTTTTTCTTGTTATGTGCCAGTTTCATAATGCCTCCCAGACATTCCAAATCTCAAAGGGTAACTCAAAAATCTGCTTCATCACAAAAGTCTCCTCGTAAAGCAAGGATTACATATAAAAATAATCAGTGACTTTTTCTATTACTTACAACTGTTTTTACAGAATTGAAAACTATGTTTCAGCTAATATTTTATGGAAGTGAACTCTGTTCTTCGCCCGAAGAACAGAGTTCATCCTCCTATTTTCACATTTTGTTTGCACCAATCTCCATCCCTTTCAATTCTATCAACACATGCTTGTCTTCCCTCCCCATGCCTTTTGCTATCCTCCCAGCCCCATTGTATGCCATCCTCTTTTAAAGGTAACTCAAAAATCTGTTTTGTCACAAAAGTCTCCTCGTAAAGCAAGGATTACATATAAAAAAAATCAGTGACTTTTTCTATTACTTACAACTGTTTTTACAGAATTGAAAACTATGTTTCAGCTAATATTTTATGGAAGTTAACTCTGTTCTTCGCCCGAAGAACAGAGTTCATCCTCCTATTTTCACACTCTGTTTGCACCAATCTCCATCCCTTTCAATTCTATCAACACATGCTTGTCTTCCCTCCCCATGCCTTTTGCTATCCTCCCAGCCCCATTGTATGCCATCCTCTTTTAAAGGTAACTCAAAAATCTGTTTCGTCACAAAAGTCTCCTCGTAAAGCAAGGATTACATATAAAAAAAATCAGTGACTTTTTCTATTACTTACAACTGTTTTTACAGAATTGAAAACTATGTTTCAGCTAATATTTTATGGAAGTTAACTCTGTTCTTCGCCCGAAGAACAGAGTTCATCCTCCTATTTTCACACTCTGTTTGCACCAATCTCCATCCCTTTCAATTCTATCAACACATGCTTGTCTTCCCTCCCCATGCCTTTCGCTATCCTCCCAGCCCCATTGTATGCCATCCTCTTTTAAAGGTAACTCAAAAATCTGCTTTGTCACAAAAGTCTCCTCGTAAAGCAAGGATTACATATAAAAAAAATCAGTGACTTTTTCTATTACTTACAACTGTTTTTACAGAATTGAAAACTATGTTTCAGCTAATATTTTATGGAAGTTAACTCTGTTCTTCGCCCAAAGAACAGAGTTCATCCTCCTATTTTCACACTCTGTTTGCACCAATCTCCATCCCTTTCAATTCTATCAACACATGCTTGTCTTCCCTCCCCATGCCTTTCGCTATCCTCCCAGCCCCATTGTATGCCATCCTCTTTTAAAGGTAACTCAAAAATCTGCTTTGTCACAAAAGTCTCCTCGTAAAGCAACGATTACATATAAAAAAAATCAGTGACTTTTTCTATTACTTACAACTGTTTTTACAGAATTGAAAACTATGTTTCAGCTAATATTTTATGGAAGTTAACTCTGTTCTTCGCCCAAAGAACAGAGTTCATCCTCCTATTTTCACACTCTGTTTGCACCAATCTCCATCCCTTTCAATTCTATCAACACATGCTTGTCTTCCCTCCCCATGCCTTTCGCTATCCTCCCAGCCCCATTGTATGCCATCCTCTTTTAAAGGTAACTCAAAAATCTGCTTTGTCACAAAAGTCTCCTCGTAAAGCAACGATTACATATAAAAAAAATCAGTGACTTTTTCTATTACTTACAACTGTTTTTACAGAATTGAAAACTATGTTTCAGCTAATATTTTATGGAAGTTAACTCTGTTCTTCGCCCGAAGAACAGAGTTCATCCTCCTATTTTCACACTCTGTTTGCACCAATCTCCATCCCTTTCAATTCTATCAACACATGCTTGTCTTCCCTCCCCATGCCTTTCGCTATCCTCCCAGCCCCATTGTATGCCATCCTCTTTTGATCCCCATTTCACCCCTCTCAACCTCTCCCAGACCCTTTTCTTCATTTAAAATGCCTCAGAACCCTTAATCGTCCCTTCCAACTCTTTCCCAACCTTTGAGTGACTGAAAAAATATGCGTTTGCTGAAAATATGCGATTTCATGTTGAGTTGATGAAAGAAAACACAGAGAGAAAAAAAAATAAGACTTTAACAGCAAATTCAAAAACCAAAAAAATATGCAAAAAAATTTACCATTCTCAGTGAATAATACATGCAAATTGATAATTTGAAGAGAAAGAGAAAAAAATTAAAATTGCGTTGAAAAATGTTGGAGTGTTATTGGAAGGATTTTCGCCCTTATACTAGTTGATTGAGAAATAGAAGTGTTGGATATAGTCGGAGGTGAATCAACTTGTTCATCTTCATACAGCTCTAACCATTGATCTTTGAGGTCAGCAAGTAGGTTATGAAGTATAGTGCAACACAGAATCCAGTTGATCACCGCCTCCATTTCAGATTTATTTCTAAGAGGACTTCTTAATTCCCTTAAACTAGAAAAACGGCCTTTCAAGATTCCAATAGAATGTTCAATACGGACTCTTGACTTTGCCAAATGATTGTTGAATTTGGCATTTTGACTGTCTTCTGAAGCTGCTCCCCGAAAAGCAGGAAGTACATACTTTCCATTCACATAAGCAAAATCTGCAAGAAGATACTGATTTTCATCAAAGAATTTTTCAGGTTCATTTGAAATATGCATTCTTTGGAAGACGTAGGAGTCATGACATGAGCCAGGATAGCCAGCGAAGAATGATATAAATTTTTTGTTTACGTCACATATAATCTGAACGTTAATTGAATATCTATAAAGAAGATATATTTGTTTGTGTTAGTTTCAAGGAGGATGAAAGGAGTTAAAAATAATCTACCTCTTTTCACGGTCAAAGTAATTGTTTCCACCTTGAGCAGGTTTCTGGCTCAAAGGAATAGTAGTACCATCAACAAAACCAATACATCCTGGAAAGCCCTCTGCTTGCATAACCTGAGATGATTCAAGTCGCTCTTCTTTTGTTGGCCAGGTGAGAAGTTGAGATTCCAAGGAGTTGATGGCAGTGATACATCGTTTGGTATAAGTGTTAACTGAACCATACCCTAAATCAAAGACATTTTCTAAACGTTTCAAAGCAGCTCCATTACCATTTGAACCCAAACGACATAGTGTGATGGCCAATTGAATTGAAGGATGTCGTTGTTCTTTTTGAGAATTATTGTGAAATATGGGATGATCCTGAATAAGCTCAAGCAATTTAAGGAAAAATTCCTGAGAAGTCCTGAACAGCTGTCTAAAACTGGGTGTAGATAGGTTAAGAAGTGTTTCGATGGTGTACTTGGGGGTATGAAGTACTTGAGGCTTTCTGGGAAGAAGGTAACGTTTCCTGGCCATTTTTGATAAAACGACAAAATCTTCTTCTAGATCAGAATCGGAATCAGAGTCCAAGAGCAGTTCAAGCGCCATGAAAGTCATTGCTTTATGTAATTTATCACGATTTGAAAGTGAGGAAGGCATGACTCTTATATGATATGATATGAAGATGTAAGTGATGTACGATGTTTTGAGTTATGAAGTGTTATTCTGCGGAGTGCTGCGTATGAATGGGATGATGCTGACAAATCAGTGAAATGGGACTTGATGGTGAAATCAGCACTTTTGGTTGAGAAAGTGCGGATTTGAGTGAAATAAGTGACTTATTTCATTTTGAAATCCACCAGTATTGGGGCTAGTGTGTTTTGGAAATCCGCACTTATTTAAGTGCGGATTTGTAAGTGCGGATTTGCCAGAACTGACACCCCCTATTATTGATTTAATGAGCTTCTTTTGCCTCAAGTGTCACTTGGTGCGTGAAAGATGCCCGGGTATAAAATTGCAAGCTCCGTTGAGCATGAGACATACTTCCCACACTAGTTTCCCTCCCTTTTTATTTTAATTACCTTTATTTTACTATGATGAATTGTCCTACCCCAACTCCCACACCTCCACACCCTAAAGCGTATGGGCGAATCGTCACATGGCAATATTCCCAGGCCTGCATGGCCTGCAAATCAATGGAGTAATTTTGCGTTGAATGTATGGCGACACGAGGCCCTTGCCAGAAGTGTGAGTTTTGCCGCTGGAGACGGGTGGCGTGTGATGCCTTGTCAAGAAATGCAGACATCGAGCATCAATTCACAAAAACCAAATATTGGGTGATACCAAAATAAAAGAGGTAGTCAAGGATATTTGGGATGTTTCAATTGGGGATGATCAATCAGTGGGACAGAATGAGGAGGAAGTTGAAAATGATGTAGTAACCTGGGTAACCCAGGCCACGAGTAAGAAACAAAGGGTAGAAGAGGAGGTGGATGAGTTGGTGGAGGAATATGAGGAAGAAGTTCTCATTCCGAGACGGATGCCAAAAAAGTGATGGGTGGTCATCGAGGATGACAAAGAGGAGAAAGAAGTGGTGGTGGAGGTTACTCCAAAATTATTCTTAGAGGCTGACCCCATATTTGAAGTAAGTCCATTCTTCTGTTGTTTTAGAAATTATGTTACTGATGATCTTGTTTTAGAATCCAGATGTCATTGCAGAAGTTCCAATTGTGGAAGCTGCGCCGTTGCTACCAGTCTAGGCAAATCAACCAGTGGTTGATTTGTGGGAGGATATCAAAGATACTCTCAACCAGGTTTGGTCGAAGAAACCTCGACAAGGTCAACGAACCAGGTTTATTGAAGATTTAAGCGGTGAAGTCGATAAGATTGTCGATGCCGCTTCCTTCGACGTGGCCGAAGAACTACTGGAAATTGGGGAAGTGGTACCGGTAGGAGAGGAAGAGGTTTTTGAAAAATGTAGGAAGGAGATAAGGGTGATTTTGGAGAAGATGAAGGGATTGGTTTGAGAGAAAATAAAGGAGAAAGAAAAAGAAAGAAAGAGGAAAAGAAAAGTAGAAACAATTTGTATTTATTTATTTTATTTTGTTGTTTTAATTTTAAAATTTTAATATTTATTTTTTAAGATTTTGAGAGAAAAAGAAAAAAAAAGAAAGAAAAAAAATTTTAAATAAAATTTTGTTTTAAATTTTGAAAGAAGAAAAGAAAGAAATTTTAATTGAAGGAGTTTTTAGTTTAAAATTTGAAAAGAAAAAGAAAAAAAAATTTAAGTAGGAAAATAGTTGATTGAGATAATTTTATTGGGAATGAAAATTTAATGAAAGAAAAAATTGTTATTTATGAAAGTTTATTTATCAAAGTTTTGAGGAGTTTTAGTTATTTAAAAAAGAAAGAAAGAAAAGAAAAAAAGAAAAAAAATTTTAAAAGAATTTAAAAGAAAGAAGTAATTGTTCAAAGAAATTTTTAAAAAAGATATTTAGAGGTTAAAGTGAAATTCGAGAAAGATTGTCGTGTTGCGTTTGTGAAAAATTTTGATAGTTTGAGGAAAAAGATTTTTTTAAGGAAAGAATGTAGGTAGAAAATTGAAAAGAAAAGAAAAGAAATTTTAAAGAAATTTTTAGAAGTTTTAATTTTATTTTATTTTTTTTTTTTAATTTTATTTTATTTTAATTTAATTTTTTTTTTTAATTTAATTTTATTTATTTTAAAGAAGGTTGAAAAACTTATGAAAAGGTAAAAAGAAAAGAAGAAAGAATAAGGAAATTTTAAAGAGAAGAAGGAAAAAAGAAAGAAAAGAGTTTTAAGGTTTTGGTTTTAAAGGATATTTAAGATGAAAAGATTTTAGGAGTTCAGGGGCGTTAGAAACATTGATCGCTGGTTACCAGGATGTTTTGTCTGAGTCATTGAGGTAGCCTTCCTATTTCATGAGGTATTGAAGTTTCCCCTTGCGCATTCTTGAATCAAGGATACAGCTTACTTCCCACTCTAGATGGTCTTCTACTTTGACCAGTTCTGGAGGAGGTTGGTTCCTGCCTGGGTATGTTTCTCAAGCCAGTTCCAGGAGAGATATGTGGAAAACAGGGTGAATAGCCTGCTATTTAGGAGGTAGCTTGAGTCGAAATGCAGTTTTAGAGACTTTGTAGTCAATTTTGAATGGTCCCAAGCGCTTTTCAGCTAGTTTCTTTGATGGTCGAGTCATCCGAATGTTTCGTGCATCGAGCCATACTTTGTCGCCTGGTTTAAAAGAAGGAGCAGATTTTTGATGTTTGTCGGCCTGCTCCTTGTACCTTCTAATCACTAATTCCAAATTTGATTTAAGTTCCTCTTGGAGTCGTCATATGGCTCAAAGATAATGTTCAGCAGGATGACTAGTTCCTACGTGGATTGAGTTGAATCAAGGATGTCTTCCATAAACAGTTTTGAAAGGAGATTGTCATGTCAAAGAATGAGTCGATTTATTATAAGGAAATTTGGCCAATTGTAACCATGTGGTCCAATTGTCTTTTTGGTAACTGACATACATTTGAAGGTATTGTTCAAGGATTTGGTTGACCCTTTCCGTTTGCCCATCGGTTTCAGGATCATAGGCCGTGGAGAGATTCCTCATGATATTGAGTTGTTGACACAGTTGAGTCCAGAATTTGGATACAAACAATGAGCCTCTATCTGAAATAATATCATTAGGTAAGCCATGTTTGAAAAATACATGTTCTAGAAACAATTTTTACAAATATTCTGCTGTAGCAGTAGTAGTGGTTTTAATAAAAATAGACATTTGTGAAAATCTATCTACTATTACTAATATAGCATCAAAATTATTAGAAAGAGGAGGTTGAGAAATAAAATCCATCAATAAATATTCCCAAGGTTTATAGGGAATAGGAAGAAGTTGAAGCAACCCATGCTTCCGGTGATGAGGAGCCTTATTCCTATTACATTTGTAACAAGCTCTTATATAGGCCTTGATTTCTCTGGTCATTCCTGGCCAGAAGAAATCCCTCGCTATTAACTGGTAGGTTTTATCAACCCCAAAATGACCAGCTAATGGAGAATCATGTCAACTATTGAAAATCCATAATTTTATTTCATTGTTGTTGGGTATGACTACTCTACCTTCGAAAACTAATAGACCTGATTCAATACTAAATCTTTTGGCCCCTTGCTTCGAGAGTATTTTGTCTTTTAACCCTAAACAATAGCTGTCCTTTGACTGAGCTTCGAGGATGTTGGATAATGGATTTTGAAGCAATTGAATTTTCATCGAATTAAGTTGATGAGATGTTAACATTGATTCATTGAAAATTGATTTCACATTTGCTGGGTTCTTGTCAGCAAATACGTTCCCTGCTGTGGGTAAACATTGTCCTGACATGACAGGATATCTGGGACAATGAAGTTCTTACCTGGGCAATAGGAAATAGAAAAAGGAAATTCAGACAGAAATTCATCCCACCTGGCTTGACGCCTTGTTAACACTTTGGAAGACATGAAGTATTTAAAAGCATTATGGTCTGTTAAAATTTGAAAAGGACTATCTAGGCTGAGAAGAAAAGAGCGCCATTTTTTAAGACAATGAATAATAGCTAAAAGCTCTTTGTCATGAATTTCATAATTTAATTCTGCTGCAATGAGTTTACGTGACTCAAAAGCAACAGGATGAAACAATTTTGTTTCAGGATTTAATTGAGAAATGACCCCTGCGATAGCATAATTGCTTGCATCTGTCTTGACAATTGTCGAAGCAGAAGGTTCAAAGTGTTTAAGAATTGGAGCTGTGGTAAATGCAGTCTTCAATGCTTCAAATTCCTTTCGTGCTGTAGAAGTAAAAACAAAAGGAATATCTTTTCTAAGAAGAGAAGTAAGATTGGAAATAGTTTTAGAGTAATCTTTAATAAATCTTCTATAGAAATTTGCAAAACCCAAAAATCCTTGGAGGGATTTAAAGCTTTTGGTCTCAGGCCATTCCAGGACTTTTTGGACCTTTTTGTTGTTCATGACTAAACCATCAGTGTATAACGTAAAACCCAAAAATTTGATTGATTTAAGGTGGAATTTTCATTTATTGTGCTTGGCGTAGAAACTGTGATCTCTAAGTTGATTTAGAACCTGTCAAACATGATGAATATTTTCATCCAGTGTCTTCGAGAAAATTAAAATATCATCTAAATAGACGGCAGCAAATTTTTTGACAACATCTTGAAAGATGTCATTGACAAAGGTTTGAAAATTTGATGGTGCGTTACACAATCCAAAAGGCATAACTAAATATTCAAAACTACCAAATCTAGTGCGCATTGCAGTCAGTGGTTCATGACCTTCTGCAATGCAAATAAGATTGTAAGCACCTCTAAGATTAATTTTAGAAAAGAAATTAGCACCATTGAAAAGGGTAAGAAGCAATGACATATGAGGAACAGGATATGCATTCTTCTTAGTGACTGTGTTGAGATTTCTATAGTCAACACACAACCTAAGACTACTGTCCTTTTTCTTTACGAAAAGAACAGGGGAGCCGGTTGGAGATTTACTGTCTCTGATGAAACCTTTGGCTACATTCTCTGCAATGCAGTCTCAAAGAACTTGAGATTCATCCTTCGACAAAGAATAGACAGGACCTATTAACTCTATTTGATGGTCATAGGGTCAATGAGGTGGTAACTTATTGGCCTTGCAGATTGAGAAAACATCAAGGAAATCATGATATATTTCCGGTAGAGTTGATTTAATGGCTTCAACGTTGATTTGGTTGTCCTCATCATCTTCAAGAGAATCTGTCGAGGGAAGACGAGAATTGAGAGAGCATAATTCAATTAATTTGAGGCAATTTAAATCCTCTTCAAGTGAAGTCATCGAGCTAGAAGGGTTAGCTGATTGCTCATTTAAATAAAGATCAGATTCTTGCAAGTCATCTGGCAGAGATTTGTCCTCTAGCAGGACGTTGTCAGGCGGGTTGTTTAACTCCCTATTGACCTGCATTGAAGAATTAGAAATATACTTAGTGCGTGGGGTGATCAATCCCCGTGACCAATCAATTTCAGGATTCCAATGCATTAAAAAGTCATGGCCAAGAATGGTATTGTCCATCCTTGGGGCGTCCAAGACTGATAATTCCCACTGGAAGGGGGGAAAGTTCAGAAAGTTGAAAACCCATAAAACTTTCTTACTTACCCAATATTTGGGTTCCTCAGATTCGACCAAGTAAATTGGAGTTCCATTGATATCTGTAAATGTCAGTTGTAACTTCTCGGAAAAAGATAAACTAACAAAAGAAATTGAAGCTCCAGAGTCTATAAGACAACTAAAGGGGGTATCCTCCTTAAAAAGAATGAATCTCAAGCATTTTAAGGCAACTCCAGTCCTTAAGACATGGAGGTTCTGTGCACTGGGCGAGATAAGATAGTTTTCTTTGCACACAATTAAACTATCTACTAGTTTTTTGACTTCGAACTAGTGCCTTCACTTTCCTTCAACTTTACACAACCTTCCAGCTTGTGCTTACCCCCACAATACATACATAACCCATTATCCGCTCTTCTCTTCCTCTCAGCTTCTTTAAGTTCCCCTTTAGGATCCAGTATTTTGCTGATATCGCCTGGGGTCAAGCTTTTAGGTCGAGGTTTGTCCTTTCCCTTATTAGGTTTGGATTGAGTCGAGGAGGATTTAATTGTCCATGGGTGTGAAGAAGGTCCCAATTTAAAATTTAGGCCTTGAGATTTGTTGGCGTATCGACAATGTTGAAGTCATCCTTGGTAAACGCCGTCGAATTCAAGGTTTTGATCCATTAAATCCGTTAAAGTAGTCATCTTCTGACCGTGAAGATTTAACTGATCCAGAATCCTTGAAGGAAGTCCTTTTTTGAAATGATACTTGAGAGCAGCATCATTCCAACCTACTCGAGTTTGAAGTGCTCTGAAGTTCGAGATATATTCAGAGGCTTTACCATTATCACTCATGCAAAGAAAGTCAAGTTCAATTTCTGCGTTGTCAGTTTTGTTAGGGTCGCCAAACAACGTGAAGAGTTTGTCTTTGAACTTTTCCCAGTTATTAATAAGTAAGTGGTTTTCGGTTGAAGAGAGCATGAGAAGATAAGGTTCAAACCATCTTTCTGCTTTTCTGGCTAGGAATGAAGAAGCGTAAACAACCTTCGATTGGTCGTTATTGAAGTTTCGAGGGTCATTATGGAACAGGAGCTTGCAGGTTTGCAAGAAGGGACACAATCTGTCTAGATGTTCTTCATTGAATTTATCAGGAGATTTCATAGAAGGAGTTTTGAATTCGGATCCCTCTGAAGATGTTGAATTTGAAAGGGTCTTCATGAAAAGTCTCATGAAATCTTCCAGAGAATTAGATGCTCCAGGTTCGGAAGGTTGACCAGAAGGTTGATTAGCAGGGGCGGATGGTGCCTCGTGCATTGTATTCTCTCCTTCTTCATCATCACTAGAGTCATCAAAATCTTGTGGGATGTCTTCTACAGATTGGACTGAATGTTGCCGTTCCATTAGATCGAGTGGCTCCAAGGAGTGAGTGCGGGAAACAGGCCGTGTGGCTGTTGGCCTGCCTCTGGCGTGAGCTCTAGTAGTAGCACCCGTAGGAGGAGTGCGTTGGACAGGTGTAATTTTTAAGAATTTAGAGAAAAAACACCTGAAAAAGGGACATAGTAGTGCAAATAATGAGAACTACGGAGAATTAAATTATACTGTCACCAGACAACCTATGCACAAAGGTCGAGGGTGTTCCTGGAAGTGAGATGGAGGGAGGAGTTAAGAAACTTCTTCAATGCACAGAGGAAATGTTCAAGGAAGTGATTCGAAGATGACTTGAAGGAAGAGCTACTGCTTTGAGATATGTTGGAGAAGAAGTCTAATATAATTTAAAGGTAATATTAAAATTCTTAAAATCTCACGAAGGGTTGGAAAATTCAATAATCAAAGATTTAGGATTTAGAAATGATTATTGAGAAAATAAGGAAAGATACAATAATAATGATTTAACTTAAAGCTATATCACTATTAACTATATATACATTTTATAATTTAATTCTAAAGAATGTTGAACCGAAATCCCAACCCCTTTTATATCCTTTACTCCTCCTCGCATTGACCTCATACCCATCCACTATTCCGCACACCACAGAACATTAAAAATACATCCATTACACCTGGACCCTCCTCACTAACATCCGTCAACCCTTTGATCCTCCACTATCCATTCTGTCCATGCTAACTACCCCTTTTAATAATTCACAGACATTTAATAAACCTTTTAGTGTATTATTACATTGACTATTGCGCTGTGCGTTTCTTATTGAGGAAAAGACTGAGACACACTATTGAGAGATTGACTAATTTAGATTTAGATTTTTAGGCTGGCGCAGTTGAATAGTGAGTACACAAAGGAAAGTGGCAGTTGCTATGGAGAATTGCTTTCTGCGCTTCAAGTATGGATTTAGACCTTTGTATTATTGACTTAATGAGCTGCTTTTGCCTCCAGTGTCATGGGGCGTGTGGCAGTTCTAATCATTTTTTAGTGTTTTTTTATTATTATCATATATATATATATATATATATCTATGTTTATGTTTATTTATATTTTTTGATTGTATTTTTTTTTAAATTTTTGTTTTTTTAGGTTCTTGATTATTATTATTATTATTAGTATTGTTTTGTTTTATTAGGTTCTAATATTGTTATTACTATTATTATTTAGGTGATATGTGTTGCCTTTTTTTTATTCATGCAATGAACCAAAAATAAAAATAAAAATTCAAAACAAAAAATAGATAGATAGATAGATATTTTTTCTATTAAAACATTCTTCTTGAATATGGGTTAACATACCTTAAACAGAAACCAGAAACCAGAAACCAGAAAACAGAAAATAAAAATAAGAATGACATGACATCACAGGACATGACATAAAGAGAAATATGTTCATGTCAAATCATGAATTCAAGAAATAGAAAAAAAAATAGAAAAAAAAACAAAACAAAAAAAACAAAAAAAACAAAAAAATAAAATAAAATAAAATAAAATAAATAAAATAAAATAAAAACAAAATAAAAAAATAAAAAACAAAAAAAAACAAAAACAAAAACAAAAACAAAAACAAAAACAAAAACAAAAACAAAAACAAAAAAAAACAAAAAACATAAAAAAAACAAAAAAAACAAAAAAAAAACAAAAAAAAATAAAAAAAAATAAAAAAAAACAAAAACAAAAAAAAAACAAAAAAAAAAACAAAAAAAAAAAAAAATTAGTTGAATCTAAAAAATGAAACTGAAACTGATTTTAGCCAAACAAAAAAACAAAATAAAAAGTTAAATTTAAATTTAATATTAAATTAAAAGTTGAAAGACATGGTAGTGTTTTATTTCCAAGTACTGTACATACATGCTCACACATACTTCTTTATTTATTTTTTTAAAAAAAAGAAGGGGGGAGGGGAGAGCAATTAGCAATGAGGGAGGGAGGAAGAAGCAGAAAAAGAAGATTATTTGACTTTTCCATCTCACTGATAATCAAAAAAAACAAGTTTATATTTATTTATTTTAGTTTGTTAAGTATGCACAGATGAGGTTAAGTTAGGTTTTAATTTAAGTTAAAGGAAAGAGGGGGCCAGAGGAGGGGGGATATATATATATAATTAATGAGTTCACTTGTTTAGCTACCTAACATTCTTCTTGTCTACTTTTTTTTTGGGTGTGTGTGTGTGTGTGTGTGTGTTACTCTTCATATATATATAATTAAGTGTGATCTTAAATTTTATGTGAGATCTTTAAAATATTTAGTATTCATTATATCAATCTATGTTTTACAACTGACCAAGTCAAAGCTCCACCAGCAATTAAAGTAGAAGCACTCATCATTTTTTGAGGACCAGCTAATTAAAAAAATTAATTAATAAAAAAGTATTAAAGTTATATATAAAAAAAAAGAAAGAAAGAAAGAAGGATATTTAAATATAAAGACCTGTTTTTTTTCATTTGTTTTTGTTTTTTGTTTTTATTATTTATATATATTTATATATTTAGGTTCTTTTTATTTTATTCAAATTTATTTTTATTTTTAATTTTAATTTGTTTTTTTTGTGGTTATTTGGTTCTTGCTTTTTTTTATTTTATGTTTTTATTTTAATTTTAATTTTAATTTTTTTTTTTTATGTTTTTATTTTAATTTTTTTTTTTTTTTATGTTTTTATTTTATTTTTAATTTTTTTTTTATGTTTTTATTTTAATTTTAATTTTAATTTTTTTTTTTAATTTTAATTCTTTAATTTTTTGTTTTTTATTTTTTTTTATGTTTTTATTTTTATTTTAATTGTAATTTTTTTTTATGTTTTTATTTTTATTTTTTTTTTATTTTTTAATTTTTTTTTATCATTTTTTTAATGTTTTTTTCTTTTAATTTTCTTGATTATATTATATATATATATTACTATATATATATGTTTATTTTTATTTATATTTATATTTTTTTTAGTTTTTATTTTATTTTCCCTTTTTATTTTGTTTTTTTAGGTTCATGATTATTATTATTATTATTATTATTAGTTTAGTTTTGTTTTGTTTTATTAGGTTCTAATATTATTATTTTTTTAGGTGACTTGTTGTCGATGGGTCTTTCAAGTCTAGAAGTTTTTAAAGGGAGGTCCAATGGCGGTAAAAACAATTTTTAGGAATTCAAACTCAGGTACGTATTTTCCTATCTTAAAGATTTTTTACTCAATAATAAGAGGTAATGTTTTAATTATTATTATAATTAATGAGTTAGAACTACGTAATTGTAAGTACTAAAAACAATAATAAATAGTAATTATTATTTAATTGCAGTAATTGTTTTAATAATGAAAGTAAGTAAAAAGGAATGAATCAAAAACATCCAAGAGAGAGGCGTTATATAGGCAAAGGAGGGACAACCCACGGAAATGAAATTCTAAAAACAGTATTATGAGAGAGAGAGAAAAAAGAATATTCCAGAAGGAGTATTTCAAATAACAATGTTGTTCTAAAATGAAGGCGTCAAAAAGATGTATTTTAAAGATGTATTTACAGAGTATGTCAGAAATACATAAATTTTTTTAATATTTGCCGTAGAAGTCAATTCCAAATAAGAAATTTGAATTTTTTTTTATCTATTTATTTTTATTTGAATATTAAAATTTTATTTCTTCTAACCTGTCAATGAGCACGGTGTTAGAGTATAAAATATAAGGGACATTTTATATTTATTTTAATTATTCATTAATTTTTACCATTCTGTAATTAGTTAATTTATTACAGTTATTTTTAATGTAACTAATCTAATTAAATGGTTAAAATAATAAAGTGTGGCTTCATCCAGTAAACAATTAATTATTTTACTGGGTAAGTGTAGTAGCCTGGCTGACACTCCCTCACTCTAAAAAACAATAAAAAAATGATATGATTTTTTCTTTTTATATTTCTTTAGAAGAGTAGGGAGATTAGATATTTACTTCTTAGGTATCCAAGAATCATATTCAGAAGATTTATTCTTGAATCTCAATAAGTATTCTGTACCTTTTTCAGCAGTAACTATTCTGTCATTTAGAATCTTATCAATTTCTGCTGTTTCAGTAATCTCATTAGGGGTCTTTTTTGGTCTTCCCCTCCTTTTTTGAAATAAATCACTATTGGATGTGTAAGGTTTCAAAAGAGATACTGAAAAAACAGGATGTTTTCTGTCATATGGAGAATACAAAATAACTTCAACTGCATTATCACCAACCATTCTTCTTACAACAAATGGACCAACAAATGGGTCTTTCAATTTGTTATTACCTTGTAAATTGAAGTGGACTATAGAAATCAACACCTCATCACCCTTTTTAAAAGTGTATTCTTTATGGGATTTGTCCTATCTCTTCTTCTCATATTTAAATGATTTTTCAATACATTTTTGAGCATGACTTCTTCAAAGTTGTTGCATTTGAATAAAAGATTTTACACCAGGATGTAAATCCAATTTAGGTATTTTATTATTGAGAATTTGGGAAGGAGTATTTGGAACATATCCAAGCCAGAGCTCAAAAGGCTTTCTTTGAGTAACAGAATGAACAGTTCTATTATAAGAAAATTCCAACCCGGGCAGTAAGGTAACCCAAGCATGAGTGAATCTGTCATTGTCTTTATACTCAAGGATAAAGGCACAGTACCTTCTTATCATGTCCTCTAGAGTCTGAATCATTCTTCCAGCTAATCCATCAGTCTGAGTGTGATGGGCAGTAGATAGTTTCAGATCACAACCACAAACATCCATCAGAGATATCCAAAATTCAGAAGTAAATTTAGGGTTTCTGTCAGAGATTTTGGCTTTAGGACAACCAGCAGTATTAAACATATGAGACCACCATAAGAAAGCTAATTCTTTAGTGGAAACATCCTTGTGAGTAGGGATAAATTTACACATTTTTGTGAATCTGTCCACAATAACCCAACAAGAGCTATAACTGTCTTTTCTAGCAATAGGTAATCCTGTTACAAAATCCATGTTTATTATCTGCCATGGTGCATCAGGAGGTTCAATATGTTGAATTAATCCAGCTCTCTTACCAGTCAATTATTCTGATTTTTGGCAAGAATCATAAGATTCAACATATAATTTGGTGTCTTCAGACATATTAACCCACCAAGAAGTGTTTTTGATTCTTATCATTGTTTTTTCAAGATCAAAATGTCCAGCTAATATGTCATCATGACAAATTTTCAAGATGATTTCATTCATAGAAGGAGGAATAACAATGACATTACTCAACTTTCTTCTATAATATAGATATCCTTCATCAATTGAAAATTTACCTTTTTCCAAAGCTTTTTGGTACTTTGGTGGAAGGTTTTTAATTAATGCTTTTATTAAAGCATTCTTTGGATCATTTAATATGGTGCATAACTTTTTCAAGTCAGTGTACTTATCATATGAATCCAGAATAAGCTGTAATAGCTCTTCCTCCATATCAACCACATATATCCCATGAATATGAATGATTTCATCCTCATGATCATAGGCAGGATTAGAGTCATCATTTG
This sequence comes from Hemileia vastatrix, assembly GCA_030280995.1. Taxonomy (NCBI): domain Eukaryota; kingdom Fungi; phylum Basidiomycota; class Pucciniomycetes; order Pucciniales; family Zaghouaniaceae; genus Hemileia; species Hemileia vastatrix. Next base: position 12,317,981 of record JASXTE010000018.1, on the reverse strand, counting down.
GTAAAGGTAACCTTGATAAAATATCCACATTTGAGTGAAAAATACCAGCCCTATGAATAATTTTCATTCTCCCTCTGTATTCCTGAACATCTAACTGCCATCTGAACATATGTCTGTTAGGTGTTTTCAAGTTTAAAAGGGATTTAACTACACTTCAGTCAGTAACAAGTTCAAATTTTGGGTCATCTAGGTAATAATGTAGCTTTTCTAGAGCCCACACTATGGCTAAACATTCAAGCTGAGTGGCACCATATTTCAATTCACTATTTCTCAAGGTTCTTGAAATATAACAAACTACTACTTCTGATACTTTATCATTCACCACTTGTTTTTTATGTAGGGCAGCACCATGACCAATATAAATGGCATCTGTGTATAAAACAAATGGTTGATTAAAGTCAGGTAAAGCAAGAATTGGTGCTGACATCAAACAGTGTTTCATAGTGTCAAAAGCTCTCTGTCTTTCACTATTGCAGACAAAAGAAACATACTTTCTAGTCAGTTGGGTAAGGGGTAAAGCTATGACTTGGTAATTTTTAATATACTGTCTATATTATCCACACATTCCCAAAAAACTCTGGAGCTCTCTAACTGTGGTAGGAGCCTTCACCTGCTGTATAGCTGCCACTTAATTTTGGTCAACACATATCTGCAACCCTGAAACAACATGACTGAGCACTTTTAAGGAATGAAAACCAAATTTACATTTCTTCAAAGCAAGTGTCATATTTATTTCATCCATTTTTCGGAACACTTTACACAGGTGGTTGAGATGGTCCACAAATGTTTTTGAGAATATAATGATATCATCAATATAAACCATCAGCCATCCTTCAATCATCTCCTTATGGAATGTGTTATACATAACTTTTTGAAAAACTGAAGGGGCATTTTTAGGGCCAAATGGCATCCTAACATACTTATAAATACCCATATGAGTAGCAATCATCAGAAAATTCTGGGAATTTTTCTCAACAGGTACCTGGTGATATCCCTTGTTACCATCCAAGCAGATTATACATTTAGCACCTTGTAAGGTAGCATGTATAGAGCAAATTCTAGGTAAAGGGTAGATATCATCAACAGTATAAGTATTCAATGCTCTATAATCACCACATAACCTGGCTTTATCTTTCTCATAAGAAATTAGGACAGGTGAGATAACACAATATTTATGTGTTTCAACAACTTTTTCAATAATATTTATTTTCAAAAGGGTAGAGATATTATCCTCAATATCTTTTCTTTTTGTGGGAGAAGCAGGGTAAGGCTTCTTCTTCAAACTAGGTGGTATTTCAGTTAATGGACAAGATAATGAAAGTTTCATTTCTTCCTTAACTAATCCAAGTTCATGTGACCCATGAGTAAAGGCCATAGGAAAAGATTTAATCAATTTAATGATGGAATCTTTATCCTCACCAGAAAGTTGTTATCCAAAAGAAGCATTGTAAATTTCAGAAATAAGAGCATGTATTTCCTCTGTAGACCTTCCTTTATATTTAATCACAGAATTACATGTGTTCAATTCTGGTTGTAACAATTTTTTGGGGGAGGAAATCTTAAATTTTCTCTTCCCATTTATCCCCATTGTGAAGCATTGGTTTGAAGGATCTAATTTTATGCCATATTTGGTTAAAATCTTATTTCCTATGATAAACCAACTGCTTAAGTTATCATTTTTCATGACAACAAAATCACAAATAGCTCTTACAAAACCATGGTTATATTTAAAAAATACTGTGGCTTTATATTTACCAATGGGGGATAAAACAGAGCCATAACCTCTCCAATTTTCAGAAATGATAGGCATCAGTTTTGATTTATAGTCTTGATCCACTGAAGCAAGTACTTTTTCAGATACTACACTTCCTCCAGCTCCAGAATCTAGAACAACTTCAATGCCGGTTCCATTGATCAAGACTGGTGCTTTGAGAGGGGCATTAACAATTGAGCTATCCTCAATGTTCCTTATGATCTCAGAATCCTCAACTGTAGATAAATCATTATTATCAATATCAATAGTATTTAAATAATGAATATCTTCTTCCAGCGTCAAGATTTCTTGTTGAGGTTCATATGAAATATTGCTGGCACAATCACTTGAAGTATCATCCAGTTCTATTGTGTCACGAGCCTGCTCCTCAGTTTTTTCAACAAGATTTATCCTCTTGTCACAAAAATGGCCTTTTTTCCAAGGCTTGTTTCACTTGAAGCAAGTGTTTTTTGCATACTTTTTTGGTGCAACAGGGGCAGAAGGTTTACCAACCTTTTCCAGAGGTTTTTGTTGGTAAGCGGAGGATTTCTTGAAAGGGCTCCTAGGAATGAATATTCTGGAATCATACTTGTTGTTCATTAGGATCTAATTTCAAGTATTAATGAAAGAAGAAGGTTCTCTTGAGAACTCAGTCCTAGCCACTATCAAGTCTCTCAAAGACATTGGCAATTTATAAAGGATCCTGTCCTTCCATAACTAAAACTCCATATTTGGGTCCATTTCCCTCAAGATTTTTACAAGTTTCATTAAGAACTCAATAGGTTTATTAGTAAAAGAGCTATATCTAGTTTCCTCATACTGCCTTTGTTGAGCCATCCTGAACTTGGAGCCACCAAATTGTGCTTTAATCAATTTTTTCCAATCTTCCCATGAGTAGTCATTCCCAACCAGGAGAACAGATTCATACCACATTAGGGAAACATTGTTAAACAAAGAAATTTACTTAGAAAAAATTTCCTAATCTGCGAGTTTGTAAGAATTTTTTAAGTTATCAATTCTGCAAATGAATTGCTGCCAATCAGAAGAAGAATCACCATCAAATGTTGGGTACTGGTCAAGTTTTGGCCAATTCTTTTGATTTTAAGGAGCCTCCTTAGTATTAGCTTTTTTCTGAGTAAGAAGCAGCTGTAACTTCTCCAATTGTGCAGTAATCTCATTGTTTAATCCTTCTGTAGAAGATCCTGGTGCATCATCAATTTTTGATGGAAACTCAGTGGTATCAACGGACATTTCTGAATCTAATTTTACTTTAGATGAAATAGCAACAGGTAAACTTTGAGCATCCTGTACCATATGTTCCATCAAATAATTTTCAGAATATTTTTGATCATTAAACAATGAATTCAATTTTCCTTCAATGGTTGTTAGTCTGGTTTTCACTCTTGGAAGACTAGATAAACTCTCATTGACTGTTGCAAAAGATAACTGGGTTTTATTTTGAAAAGATAGATAATTATCACTAAATCTTTTCAGGCTCATTTTATCTACCTCTAGCTCCATGCCTCAGGTAGATAGAGTATCTTTCAGTTTAGACAAATCATTTTTTATATTTTGCCATAAAGCAACTTTATTTTCATGGGTTGCTTTGTAATGAAAAAAATCATCAAAAACTCTCTGTAACACACTCCTCAATGCTTGATAACCCTGTTCAGTTAACAAACTATTATTTTTCTGAGTCAATTGCATGTTGTTCATTATATGATTTTATTTAGCAATAATATCCCTCAAATATTCATCATTAATGTTAGCTAAATCTGGAGTGTTTCTCAATAAAGAAACAGAGTAACTTTCCAGATTTTTATAAAACTCAGGTTCAAGTGTTTCATCAATAATAGCTATATCAGGATTTATCATTGAAGTAGCAATTAGAACTAAAGGATTAGATACATTTGAAATTTGAGTAATTTGTCTACTGTTCTCAGCCTCTACAGGTCTCGCAGTCTCATCTCCTCTTCCAGAATTACCTGAAGGAACTGAATCAGTTACAAGAAATGGTACTTGAGATTCAATAGAGGGGCTTACCATGGCTTGGGCAAGACTTGGATGTAGTTGTTCCTTCTCTTTCTTCCTCCTTGATAGGGATGGGGAGGTATTGGATTGAACTGATTTGTTGTTGAAGGACCTGCCTGAGGTACTTGGTTCTGTTGCTGTTGGGACAGATAATCCCACTGGGTGTTCAGCCAATACCACTTCCACTTTGAGACTTCCACCTTTTCTTGTTGCTGGGGGGCCAGTTGTGGAGGGGCTTTTGGAGGAGGAGGTTTTTTCTTCTCTTGAAGAAAAGACTCTATGTTCCTTACCTTGTCTTCTAGACAGTTTATCCTTGACCTCAGCTTGAGGTTTTCTGTCCTCAACTCCTTAATGTGAGTAGAAAGATTTTTTACCTACTGGTTCAAGGGCATCTTTTTTATCTTGAAGCCTTTGGGAAGCTCTTCTGAGGGGTTTATTGAAGGTTTTTGTTCCTGAAAATTTGTCTCTACCAGAATCTCCACTTCCTCCATTACCACGTCCTGATTGGTTCAATGATTTATTAATTTGAGCTAATTTTACAGTTAAAGGAGAACTCACAGAAGTAGCCTCATCATAATTAATCAGATCCAGTTCATCTTTACATGCAGAAGAAAAATCTTGGTCAGTCATTGTTTTAAATCTAACCTGAAGTGTGGGAAAGAAACAATAAGATGAATCAGTTTTATTTTTGCTTTATAAAAGAAAAATAAAAATAAAAATAAAAATAAAAACTCTTCAGGATAAAAATCAACTGAAAATAATAAATTATTTATTACTTCAAACTAATCTTATAACCAGGATTTACAAGAAATCAAATGAAGAAATAAAAAATAATTTTTAATTTAACAAATAAATTTATGATGATTATCAGGATTTAAATCAAGTGAAGGATATTTAGTTACCAGGACTCAATGTCAACTGAAATAATTTAGTATATTTTTATTTTTTATTAATTATAATTTTTATTTCCAGGACAATTTTTCAACTGGAACAAAAAAAAATAATAATAAAAGAAAATTTCTTCAGGAAAAAAAATCAACTGAAAATAATAATCAATTATTTATTAATTTAAAAGAATCTTATAAACAGGATTTAAAAGAAATCAACTGAAGAAATAAAAATAAATTTTAATTTAACAAATTTATTTATGATAATTATCAGGATTTAAATCAACTGAAGGATATTTAATTACCAGGACTCAATGTCAACTGAAATAATTTAGTATAGTTTTATTTTTTATTAATTAAAAATTTTTATTTTCAGGACAATTTGTCAACTGGAATAAAAAAAATCTTAATTTATAAGTACAGAGTCAACTGAAAATTACAATTAATTTTAAAAAAATAAAAATTTATTACTTCTATGACTAAGAACACAATTGCTCTATCTTTGTCAACTAAGAAAATAAATTTTAAAAAAATAATTTCAATTTACCAGACACCTCCCCCTGTAAAATGAGCAAATTAATGCCACTTACAGAGTGCTGAGTAAAAGGAAATATGTAGAGTATGAAGAGTGCAAAGTGACCCACAAATAGTAATCAATAATTACCACGAATTATATAACTATTAGTTAGTATATAAGCCTAAGTTTTGGAGCATGGTTCTATTCCCGTTTGCAGCAAAAAAATCAGTCACGTGATATATGACGTTAGTTGTTTTCGTCGTCCACTTGTCCTTATAGGTACCTCAATGGGGATGGTCCCACCATCTCTGGTCATCAAGATAACGATGCGCCGTCGACGATTAAGAAAGGTTCCCAACTGTCAATGGGTCTTTCAAGTCTAGAAGGTTTTATATGGAGTTCCAATGGCGGTAACAACGATTTTTAAGGAATTCAAACTCAGGTACGTATTTTCCTATCTTAAAGATTTTTACTCAATAATAAGAGGTAAAATTTTAATTATTATTATAATTAATGAGTTAGAACTACGTAATTGTAAGTAGTAAAAACAATAATAAATAGTAATAAATATTTAATTGTAGTAATTTTTTTAATAATGTAAGTAAGTAAAAAGGAATGAATCAAAAACAACCAAGAGAGAGGCTTTATATAGGCAAAGAAGAGACAAACCATGGCAATGAAATTCTAAAAACAGTAGTATGAGAGAGAGAGAAAAAAGAATATTCCAGAAGGAGTATTTCAAATAACAAAGTTTTTCTAAAAAGAAGGCATCAAAAAGATGTATTTTAAAGATGCATTTACAGAGTATGTCAGAAATACATAAATTTATTTAATATTTACCATAGATGTCAGCCAGGCTATTCCAGGAGTCCAGTAAATGATATATAACTTATAAAACCTTAAAAAGTGGGTAAGAATTGTATTTAATGAATATAACTTAATATTTTATTGCATAATGAAATTATATAAGTATTTTATTATATACAAGTGTTACATTAAATTTATTGGTTATATAAATTTTTATATACAGTTAAATTGAACATAATATAATATATTCTACAAATAATGGCGCATTTTTATGTATTTAATAATTATAAATTTATATTTAATTAATTGAAAAACATATATTATAATTATAAGTGTAAAATTGACTTATAATATATTTAAATTAATTACTTAAATTTATATATTAAATAATACCTCTCATATAATACTAAACAATAATTAATGACGCTTCTTTTGACCCTTAATTGTGTTAGAAAAAACAAATAAATTAATTTATACTAAATTGAGATTAATTACATGTTTTGTTGCGTCAAAGTATTTTTTGTTTCACTTAAAATATCCTTTAATCAGACTGTACCATCTGTTTGGAATTATTTTTCTCATAGTTCCTATGTTCCAATCTTGTTTAGTTATTCACTATTTTCACTTACTGATTTGGGAATTAATGACGGGAAAATTGGATTCTTAATTGGGGTTTTAATTAATTGTTTCATGTTTTTCTCTATATTGTTATGTTTCATTTACTCTTTGATATATTTGTTTTATTTTATTCTAATCATTGTATTTACAAATATAGTAGCGCTTCAGAGGACCCATTGCCTATAAAAGGGCCTTGGATAATCCCCTGTAGCCTCATCACTTATTAAACACTCAACAAATTAAAATAACTATTTTATTACGTTTATAATTTTTATTTAGTAATACAATTCTACTTAAAAGTCTATATAACAAATCAAAGGTTGCTTTAAGTCTGATAGTAATTAAAAGTGTTTGCCGCGCAGAACCCTTACATTAAATAATATTATTATTAACAAATTCTAAGTTTTTGTCATCTCTCAAAGTTGCTCGCCGTTGTTTTTCCCTCTTAAATAAATTAAATATATTATTACAAATTATTTCTTTTATTTTCCCTTGTCATCCTCCTTCTCTCCTCCTTTTCCTCCTATTTTTCTTACCTCTTCTAGACGACTGACCAACAACTGGGGACCTTTCCAAACGACGACGACGATTGAGCCTGGCGACAAATGACAAAACGCATGGACCACCTAGCAAAAACAAAACTTTTTCCGCGACTGTGTTTCGAACTTGGGTTCGACATCTTAGGTTTATATAATATTAATTTTTATATTATTTTGAAGTGATTTTTCGATCACTATAGTAAGTTCACCTTTGCGCCTCTCACTCATATTACTATATTTTTATTGCAATAACAGTGATTGTGGCTTAATTGCTGATTCACTGAGTGTAAGTGTTCAATTTTTAAAATTTTTTTTTCCTAGTTGACCATTATAGAGTGTTAAATCCTCTTAGTCCTAGAAGAATTGACATTTTTTTATTAATACAAATTGAATTATTAATTTAATTTTTTTTATTATTAATTATTGTTAATTTTGGTTGACTTAAAAGTACATTGTGCTTGGTCCCAAATATATTGCCATATTTAATATTGGTAATTAATTGGTTGAAATTAACTTAATTTTTATTCCCAATTTAACCTTGCAATCCATTTTTTTTTTTAAAAAAATTAATTTTTTTAATTATTACTTTATATTAAAAATTATTTTTTCTATAATTTAATTAATTAAATTTTTTTTTATTTGGAGCAATTATTGACTAACTTTTATTATTTTTTTTATAAAATAAAAAGTAAATTATAAATCTTCCCACTAGTATGTCCAACAATTTGGCAGAAAAAATGGATAACATGCAAGTGGATGAAATAGAAATTGACTATGATGCTGACACTGTAAGTTCTTCTAAAGTTGGTAATAAAAAATCTTATGCTAACACAAAGAATTCACATACTGCAGTATGTGGAAATGACAGGAAATGCAAACAAACCAAACCCCATTCCCCCAGTACCACAGAAGGAAGTAAAGCCTCTAGTGCCTCAAGAAGGTCTTCCAAAAGGCTTCAAAATAAAAAAGCTTCCTCTGCCACAACAAATCAGCAACCTATCCAGTCATATAAAAGAGTTGAAGACAGAAAATATGACGTAAAAAGAAAAGGTAGACACATTGTGGGATCAGGTCCAAGAACTCAGGAACCAGATTCAGGCCCAGGCCCCTCCTCAGTTGCCTCCCAATCAGCCTCAGTTTCAGGCTCAACCTTCACAGCCACCCAGCTCAACCATCGAAAATCCAAATACTATGGAAGTAGAGCAATGGAAATGGGATTATCTAATGAGTCACTACCAACAGAATGTGCAACACCCTCCTCATCATCAGCCTGGCCCATCCAGAACACCCAATTTCCATCCACCTCCTCATCCCTACCAACAAGGCAGGAGAAAGAAGGCCCAAGCACAATCCCAAACCCAGTCCCAGGGGAAGTTTCCTCCTCTGCCATGGTAAGTAATTTGGTTGATAGTCACTTGGGTATGTTTTCTAATAAATCTTCTTCTGCAGGTAATATTATTGAACATGGTGAAAGAACAGTTAAACCTGTTAAAAGACAGCTTCCCGTAACTAGTAGCCCTATTGATGTAATTAGCAAATTGTCATTTGATGAACCTTTACATTTAACTTCTACATATTTAATTAATCCTTCTCTTGCAATTAAAAATGATTCTGTTCCCCCTGAAATCTATACCTTAATTGAAAAAACTTCTGAGGAAATATTGAAAGATACCCTTGATTTTAATATTGTGAAAGACAAACATGTGAGAGATGTGTTAATCCATGAAAACGATAGATTAAATAATTTACACTTGCAATTTAAAGTGAGTTCTTCTGTACAAGATACAGCTTATTTAAAAATCAAAGAAACCTTGAATATTGTTCTTAGTCAACAAAAAAAATAAGAAGTGACCATAGAGCTATCTCAGATAGAAATATCAGTCTACATAAGACCTTGAGTGAATTGAAACCCCTTATTGAGGAAAATTATTCATTCAAGAATGAAATAAAATCTCTGCAAAATGAGTTTAAGAAGCTAAAAAATGATTTCCATGCACTAAGTACCAAACACTCAGTTTCTGAGGACAGAAATGTTCTATCTCTTGCAAAAGTAAATGACCAGATGTCTGAAATTCAAAGAATAAGAAACTATGTGTCTGACCTACAGGAAAAGTTCTCAACCTTAACCATCAATAATGAATTAAATGAGATTTCTGTAAATAACCTGCATAAAAATAAAGGGAAAAAACCTGAGCAAAGTTCATCCTTTCTTCCTCATATTTCAACCATTAAACAAACTGACAATGAGTCTGTAAAATCTTTTGCTACTAGCAAAAAATCTTGTGATGGTCATGCACCAGCTGTTTCTGTAAATAATGAAATTTCTGAACACCTGGCTAAACTTCAGGAATTATTAATAATGAATAATTCAAACCAAAAAGTGGACCATCCCAGTAGTCAGAAAAATTGGCCTAAGTTAGACCAATATCCTACCTTTGATGGTGATTCTTCCTCTGATTGGCAACACTTTATCCAGAGAATTGATAATTTAAAGAGATCTTATAAACTACCTGATGAGGAAATTGTTTCTAAGCTAATTTCTTTATTTTCCAATGTAGCCTTGATGTGGTATGAATCTGTCCTCTTAGATAACAATCATTATACATGGAATGATTGGAAATCCTTGATTGAGAATCAGTTTGGTGGTTCAAAATTCAGGTTAGCTCAGCAGAGACTGTATGAGAATACTAGATATGTATCCTCCTCTGTTGAAAAGCCCATTGTTTTTCTGATGAAAATAACTAAAATCCTTAGAGCAATTGATCCAAAGATGGATTATGATATTTGGAGAGATAAAATCTTGTATAAATTACCAAATTCTCTTAGGGATTTGATTGTTGCTATAACTGAGCATGTAAGGGAAAATTCTTCTTTCATTAATATCTGTAATGAAGTACTACTCAACCATAGATATGAACCAAAGAATTACCTTAGTAAATCTTATAATGATCAGAATAAACCTTCTATAAAGCTCCCAGAAAAATCTGGTAAACCCTCTGCCCCAATTGCACCTAAAAAATATGCAACAAATACTTGTTATAAATGTAACAAACCGTGGCAGAAGGGTCATGTTTGTGACAATAAAATTCATCTTGTTGAACAAAATGAAGACACTGATGAAGTTGAACTTGATGTCAATAATTCTTACAGTGACTGTGAAAGTAATATCTCCTATGACAATGAATCTGTTAAAGATGTTTTAATGTTGGAACATGATGTCCATTATTTAAATAATATATCTGAAGATTGTGTATTGAATTTATCTTCAGTAGAAAATGCTGAAATAATTAAAGATATTACTAACAATTCTATTCCTATATCCCCTTTAAAGGCACCTGTTATCATTAATGGTAAAACTGTTGATGTAGTTCTTGATTCTGGTGCTGGAGGAAGTGCAGTATCTGAAAAAGCTTTGGCTTCAGTGGATAAGGAATATTTGAGTAAATTATTACCTATAACTTCTGAAAAATGGAGAGGGTATGGTTCTACCTTATTTCCTATTGGCAAATACAAAACCTCTGTATTCTTCAAATATAATGGTGGTTTTGTCAGAGCTATTTGTGAGTTTGTTGTCATGAAAAATGATAATTTGAGCAATTGGTTTATTATGGGAAATGATATTTTAACCATGTTTGGTGTGAAACTGGACCCAGCAAATAATTGCTTTACCTTAGGAATGAATGGGAAAAGAAAATTCAAAATTTCTTCTCCTAGACCTTCTGGTCATTTGTTGAAATCTTGTAACTAACTGACCCAATGTAAAGGTAGAACAACAACTGAAATGGATGATTTATTACATGAAATAAATACCGCTTCTTTTGGTGATCATTTGACTAATGAACAAAAGGATTCTATTGTTGCCTCTATTACCTCTTTCCCTATGGCTTTTGCTCATGGTTCTCATGTCTTGGGAATTGTTCAGGAAGAGATGAAAATTACCTTATCCTGTAATTTGAGTGATATTCCTCCTTCCCTTAAGAAAAAACCATATCCTGCTTCTCCATCAAAAAGAAAAGATATTGAAGATAATATTGAAACATTATTGAAAATGAATATCATTGAGAAAGTGGATGTCACCCCCAAATATTGTGTCATCTCCCCAGTCTTGATTTCATATGAAAAAGATAAAGCTAGATTATTTGGAGATTACAGAGCTTTAAATACTTATACTGTTGATGATATTTATCCTTTACCCAGAATTAATTCAATACATGCTATCTTGCAAGGTGCAAAATTTATTAGTTGTCTGGATGGTAATAAAGGTTATCATCAAGTTCCAGTTGAGAAAAATTCTCAAAATTTTTTGCTTATTGCTACTCATATGGGAATATATAAGTATGTTAGGATGCCATTTGGCCCTAAAAATGCTCCTTCAGTTTTCCAGAAAGTCATGGATAACACTTTCCATCAAGAAATTATTGAAGGTTGGCTCATGGTTTATATTGATGATATTATTGTTTTTTCTAAAACTTTTGATGAACATATGATTCACTTGAATAGATTTTTCCAAAAAATGGATGAAATCAATATGACCTTATCTTTAAAAAAGTGTAAATTTTGTTTTCAATCTTTGAAAGTCCTTGGCCATGTTGTGTCAGGCTTACAAATTTGTGTAGACCATAATAAAGTTGCTGCCATTCAAAATGTGAAAGCACCAACTTCTGTAAGAGAAATCCAAAGTTTTTTGGGTATGTGTGGTTATTATAGACAATATATTAAAAATTATCAGGTCATATCCTTGCCTCTTACAAAACTGACCAGAAAAGATGTTGCTTTTCTCTGGAATAATGACTGTCAAAAAACTTGTGATACATTAAAAAGTTGCTTAATGACAGCCCCTATATTGGCTCTTCCAGATTTTAACAAGCCATTTGTCCTTTATACAGATGCTAGCTTTATTGGTCTGGGTGCTGCCCTTCACCAAAAACAAATTATTAATGATAAATCCTCTGAGGTTGTAATTTGTTATATTTCAAGAACCTTAAGAAATAGTGAATTGAAATATGGTGCCACTCAATTGGAGTGCTTAGCAGTTGTTTGGGCTCTTGAGAAACTTCATTACTACTTGGATGACCAAAAATTTGAGTTGGTAACTGACTGTAGTGCTGTGAAATCTCTCTTAAACCTCAAGACACCTAACAGACATATGTTCAGGTGGCAACTTGCTGTTCAAGAATACAGAGGAAGGATGACTATTATCCATAGAGCTGGAAATGTTCACTCTAATGTTGATATGCTCTCCAGATTGCCTCTGCCAAATAATGACTCCAATCCTGCTTATGTACCTGAAGATGATACTGTTTATATACATGGTATATTTATAGTTGATATGGAAGAGGAGTTATTACAGTTAATACTGGATTCATATGATAAAGATTCTGATTTAAATAAATTGGTTATTATCTTAAATGATCCTAAGAACGCTTCAATTCAAGCATTAATAAAAACTCTTCCTGCAAAGTACCAAAATGCTTTAAATAAAGGAAAGTTTTCTATTGAAGATGGTTATATATATTATAGAAGGAAGCTTGCCAATGTAATTGTTATTCCTCCTTCAATGAAAGAAACTATCCTCAAACTTTGTCATGATGACATATTAGCTGGTCATTTTGATCTTGAAAAAACATTGATTAGAATCAAAAACACTGCATGGTGGGCTAATATGTCTGAAGACACAAAATTATATGTTGAATCTTGTGATTCCTGCCAAAATTCTAAAAGGTTAACAGGTAAGAGAGCAGGGTTATTACAACATATTGAAGCACCTAGTGCTCCCTGGCAAATCATTAATATGGATTTTGTCACTGGTCTTCCTGTTGCAGGTAAAGACAGCTTTAACTCTTGTTGGGTAATAGTGGATAGATTCACAAAAATGTGCAAATTTATTCCAACCCACAAAGATGTATCCACCAAAGAATTAGCTTTCTTATGGTGGTCTTACATGTTTAATATTATTGGTTTTCCAAAAGCCATTATCTCTGATAGGGATCCAAAATTCACTTCTGAGTTTTGGACCTCTTTGATGGATATTTGTGGCTGTGAGTTAAAATTGTCTACAGCTCACCATCCTCAGACTGATGGTCTAGCTGAAAGAATGATTCAAACTCTGGAAGATATGATTAGAAGGTATTGTGCCTTTGGTTTAGAATATAAAGACAATGACAGATTTACTCATGATTGGGTCACTCTTTTGCCTGGTCTTGAATTTGCATATAATAGCACTGTTCATTCTGTCACTGAGAAAAAGCCTTTTGAGCTTTGGTTAGGTTATGTCCCAAACACTCCTGCTCAGATTCTCAATAATAAATTACCTAAGTTTGAACTACACCCTGGTGTAAAATCTTTTATGCAAATGCAACAGCTATGCAGAAAACATTCTCAGAGTTGTATTGATAAAGCATTTGAATATGAAAAGAAAAGATGGGATAAATCCCATAAAGAATACACATTTAACAAGGGTGATGAAGTGTTGATCTCTACTGTACATTTCAATTTACAAGGTAACCACAAATTAAAAGATCCTTTTGTAGGACCATTTGTTGTTAAAAGAATGGTTGGTGATAATGCAGTAGAAGTTGTATTGTATTCTCCATATGATAGGAAACATCCTGTCTTTCCCATTTCTTTGCTTAAACCTTATACTTCCAACAGTGACTTATTTCCAAAAAGAAGAGGAAGACCTAAGAAGAACCCTCAGGAAGTCACAGAAACAGCATAAATTGATAAAATTCTCAATGATAGAATTATCACTTCTGAAAGAGGTACTGAATATTTATTGAGATATAAGACCAAATCATCTGAACATGATGCATGGATACCTGGCAAGGAAATTTCAAATCTGCCTACTCTGTTGAAAAAATACAAAAAGAAAAAATCTTAGCATTTTTTTTATTGTTTTTTTTAGAGTGAGGGAGTGTCAGCCAGGCTATTCCAGGAGTCCAGTAAATGATATGTAACTTATAAAACCTGAAAGAGTGGGTAAGAATTGTATTTAATGAATATAAATTAATATTTTATTGCATAATAAAATTATATAAGTATTTTATTATATACAAGTGTTATATTAATTTTATTGGTTATATAAATTTTTATATACATTTAAATTGAACATAATATAATATATTCTACAAATAATGGCGCATTTTTATGTATTTAATAATTATAAATTTATATTTAATTAATTGAAAAACATATATTATAATTATAAGTGTAAAATTCACTTATAATATATTTAAATTAATTATTTAAATTTATATATTAAATAACACCTTTCATATAATACTAAACAATAATTAATGATGCTTCTTTTGACCCTTAATTATGTCAGGAAATACCAATTAATTAATTTATACTAAATTGAGATTAATTACATGTTTTGTTGTGTCAAAGTATTTTTTGTTTCACTTAAAATATCCTTAAATCAGACTGTACCATCTGTTTGGAATTATTTTTCTCATAGTTCCTATGTTCCAGTCTTGTTTAGTTATTCACTATTTTTACTTACTGATTTGGGAATTAATGGCGGGAAAATTGGATTCTTAATTGGGGTTTTAATTATTTGTTTCATATTTTTCTCTACATTGTTATGTTTCACTTACTCTTTGATATACTTGTTTTATTCTATTCTAATTATTGTATTTACAAATATAGTGGCGCTTCAGAGGACCCATTGCCTATAAAAGGGCCTTGGATAATCCCCTGTAGCCTCATCACTTATTATACACTCAACAAATTAAATACAATTTTATATTACACTTATATTCTTTTTATTAGTAATACAATTCTAATTAAAATTCTATATAACAATTTAAAGGTTGCTTTAAGTCTGATAGTAATAAAAAGTGTTTGCCGCGCAGAACCCTTACCTTAAATAATATTATTATTAATAAAGCCTAAATTTTTGTCATCTCTCAAGCTACTCGCCGTTGTTTTTCTTTTAAATAAATTAAATAATCTATTACAGTTTATTTCTTTTATTTTTTTCCCTTGTCCTCCTCCTTTTCTCCTCTTTTCCTTACCTTCTTCTAGACGACTGACCGACAGTACACGTCTTCAAATTTCAATTTTTATCAAGGCCAATATACAATGGTGGACTCTGATGTTTGGCCAAAGATGAATTTCCACCTCTTCAAATATCACTGAACACATGGTTGCAGGCAAAAATACCATGGTGTGCCCTGATCTTCAGCCAAAGATCATTCAAATTTCAATTTTTATCAAGGCCAATATACAATGGTGGACTCTGATGTTTGGCCAAAGATGAAGGTCCACCTCTTCAAATATCACTGAACACATGGTTGCAGGCAAAAATACAATGGTGTACCCTGATCTTTGGCCAAAGATCAGGGTACATGTCAGCCAGGCTATTCCAGGAGTCCAGTAAATGATATGTAACTTATAAAACCTGAAAGAGTGGGTAAGAATTGTATTTAATGAATTTAAATTAATATTTTATTGCATAATAAAATTATATAAGTATTTTATTATATACAAGTGTTATATTAATTTTATTGGTTATATAAATTTTTATATACATTTAAATTGAACATAATATAATATATTCTACAAATAATGGTGCATTTTTATGTATTTAATAATTATAAATTTATATTTAATTAATTGAAAAACATATATTATAATTATAAGTGTAAAATTGACTTATAATATATTTAAATTAATTATTTAAATTTATATATTAAATAAAACCTTTCATATAATACTAAACAATAATTAATGACGCTTCTTTTGACCCTTAATTGTGTCAGGAAAAACCAATTAATTAATTTATACTAAATTGAGATTAATTACATGTTTTGTTGTATCAAAGTATTTTTTGTTTCACTTAAAATATCCTTAAATCAGACTGTACCATCTGTTTGGAATTATTTTTCTCATAGTTCCTATGTTCCAGTATTTTTTAGTTATTCACTATTTTTACTTACTGATTTGGGAATTAATGGCGGGAAAATTGGATTCTTAATTGGGGTTTTAATTATTTGTTTCATATTTTTCTCTACATTGTTATGTTTCACTTACTCTTTGATATACTTGTTTTATTCTATTCTAATTATTGTATTTACAAATATAGTGGCGCTTCAGAGGACCCATTGCCTATAAAAGGGCCTTGGATAATCCCCTGTAGCCTCATCACTTATTATACACTCAACAAATTAAATACAATTTTATATTACGCTTATATTCTTTTTATTAGTAATACAATTCTAATTAAAATTCTATATAACAACTTAAAGGTTGCTTTAAGTCTGATAGTAATTAAAAGTGTTTGCCGCGCAGAACCCTTACCTTAAATAATATTATTATTAATAAAGCCTAAATTTTTGTCATCTCTCAAGCTACTCGCATTTGTTTTTCTTTTAAATAAATTAAATAATCTATTACAGTTTATTTCTTTTATTTTTTTCCCTTGTCCTCCTCCTTTTCTCCTCTTTTCCTTACCTTCTTCTAGACGACTGACCGACAGTACACGTCTTCAAATTTCAATTTTTATCAAGGCCAATATACAATGGTGGATTCTGATGTTTGGCCAAAGATGAAGGTCCACCTCTTCAAATATCACTGAACACATGTTTTTAGGCAAAAATACCATGGTGTACCCTGATCTTCAGCCAAAGATCATTCAAATTTCAATTTTTATCAAGGCCAATATACAATGGTGGAGTCTGATGTTTGTCCAAAGATGAATTTCCACCTCTTCAAATATCACTGAACACATGTTTTCAGGCAAAAATACCATGGTGTACCCTGATCTTTGGCCAAAGATCAAGGTACACGTCTTCAAATTTCAAGAAATATTTGAATAGGAGAAAAAACATATGTAGAATTATCTAATCATATGTAAAAGGGTTTTGTTAACAATGTATATTGATGTATTGAGACTGAAGGAGAGGGGATGTATCCATTCCAAGGAGAGGGTAAAGGTGGGAAAAAGCCCAGGCCAAGGGGGGGAATAAAGAATAGGATAAATGAGAGAAAAGAGGGAGAGAGAGAGAGAGAGAAAAAAAAAGGTTAATTTTACCTATAAATTTAAAAAAAACCCACTTACAAAAAAAAAAACCAAAAACCAAAAACCAAAAAATAAAAACCCAAAAAAAACCAAAAAAAAAAAAAAAAAAAAAAACCAAAAAAAAAACCAAAAAAAAAAAAAAAAAAAAAAAAAACCAAAAAAAAACCAAAAAAAAACCAAAAAATAACCAAAAAAAAACCAAAAAAAAAAACCCAAAAAAAACCAAAAAAAACCAAAAAAAAAAAAACCCCAAAAAAAACCAAAAAAACCCAAAAAAAACCAAAAAAAAACACCCAAAAAAACCCAAAAAACAAAAAACAAAAACCCAAAAAAAAACAAAAAAAACCAAAAAAAAAACCAAAAAAAAAAAAAAAAAAAAAAAAACCTAAA